>OX393557.1:52369471-52969471 GCA_947650365.1 Chamaelirium japonicum | reverse complement strand
ATAAAAATAAGAACATTATGGACAAATGAGGAAATTAATAAATTATTATTACAAAGAAATTTCATTGCATGCACCTTAAGAAGCTCCATCTCCTCTTTGGATGGACAAAACTTAATGAGATTTTCCACTTGATCACCGTCTAAAATGGAATCATCCAACGCTAGAGCAGCACTCTGAGGTAAGATCAAATCATCAAAATCACTTCCAACTTCAAGAAAACAAGGCATGTTTACAAATATGAAGAAACAGAAATTATTAAACACGTTTTCTAAGAAGTAATCATGAAAAAATATTAAAGAGTTTTTTGCAGATCGACCCCTGAAATTAGGGCTAATTGTGCATAAACCTCTCAAATTAGACTATTTGCATGTCGACCCCTGCAAACATCTTAAGTTGTGTAGATATACCCCTCTAGTTAACTGGCGTCCATATTAGAGGAATATTCACATAATATTCTATGATTGTCCGTTTGCTTCAAATGTGGATTTTCTTGGACGAAAGTACCCTTAAGGATTTAAAATAATAAAATTAGTGGACAAGCGGTAAGCGGTGGTGGTAGGCGGTGGATAGTTGTGGGGTGGTAAGCGATGGGCGGTGGTGGCGGTGGGTGATGGAGGACGGTGGTAGAGGTGGGTGGCTGTGGTAGAAGTGGGTGGTGGTGGTAGATGAGCTATGGTGGTGGTGGAAGTGGGCGACAGTGGTGGAGGTGAGTTTGCAGTGGTCGTGAAAGTGAGTGACGGTGGTGGAAGTTGGTGGTGGATGGGCGATGGTGGTGATAGGTGGTGGGCAACGGTGATGGAGGTGGGCGGTGGTGGAGAGGTGGGTGGGTGTGGGCCGTGTGGCCGGGCAGCGGCGGCGATGGCGGTGGTAGTCAGTGGTGGGCAACAGTTGTGGCGGAGAGAGGGCGGTGGAGTATTAAGTTATTTAGGAAAAATTAGTCATTTATCCATGTGGTTAACTCTAAACCATGATTAATTAACAGGAAGGTGACAGATTGTGACAAAAGGGCTAACGTGTACCACTTAACATGTTTGCAGGGGTCGATATGCAAATGTCCAATTTAAGGGGTTTATACGTAATTAGCCCTAATTTCAGGGATCGATTTGTAAAAAATCCAATATTAAACAATGAAGGGCCCCTTGCAGGTTTCCATATTGTCAGGCAACTAAACATTATGAGTCAAAATAATGACACTGCTATTATATATTAAAAGGAACATCTCCATCAAGGCGATCTTTTTGCTCCTTGTAGCCAAATGAAATAGAAATATATGCTCTGATAACCTTAACCATAATTATCAAGCCATGTCCCATCTATATGAGATCGGTTCTATGGATCTTTCTTTTGCCATTCATGTTTGTAAAGGGCTATCTCTGTTGTCAATGGCAGTTTTTTTTTTTTAGCAACTTCTACCAATGTTATTTTATGTTTTCCCCTCCTCCTTGACCCTTAAATAATAATCTGAGATACTCCCCTTATAGGGAAATATTTGCGCTATATTTTTGCATGCCATACCATCTTTAATATGTTCTCCATCATTTTATCCTCAATTTGTGCAACTTCAACATTTCCTCTAGTACACTCATTTCTCAATCTATCCCTCCTTGTTTTTTTGTGTCGCCTCAATATCATCACTACGACGCTCAGCTTGAACTCTCTTTATAGGCCGACATTCTCAACCACATAAGATTGCTTATTATAGTCTTGTAAAATTTATCTTTAAGTCTTAAAGGCATGTATCGATCACATAGCACTCCCAAAGCACTTCTCTACTTCACCCATGCAACTCTCTCTCTATTAGATCTATCATCATTAATCTCTCCATTCTTTTATATAATAGACCCAAGATATAGAAAACAATCTCATTTTTATAATTTTAGGCCATTCATTGTGAAAAGGGCTTCATTATCATCACTATTTTCATTAAAATTGCATTTGTTATACTATATTCAAGTTCTACTAATTCTTAAACCCTTATCTTCCAAAGTTTATATTCCTCATTCATATTTAGTATTTATAATTGTCCTTGTCTTCTAAACTAGCACATATCTTTTGCAAACAATATATTCCACGGTACTTCTTGAATATTAGCAGTAAGTTCATCGATGACGAGTAAAAACACTATGTACAAAGTACTATCCATTGTGAAATTTCCTCGCGATTGGAAATTCATTTGTCTATGACGATTACTTCTCACGCAAGTCTTAAACAATTTCAATATAAGCATGATGCACCAACCGCGAGAGGGGGGGCAAAAAGTGTCGTTTTTAACTAAAAGAAGAGTGTAAAGCAGAATCCACTAGAGGAGTACTAGATTATGATGGGTTATGCAGTGATTAATAGCAACTATTAGGTTTCTTCTTGCAAAAACCGACCAAATCTTAATCAAATATATTGCCTTCTTGATGATAATGTCCCTAGTAGAAGATTTGGCTCTAAAGAGCTTATCGTTCCTGTTAAGTAAGTCCAACAAGGTATATCAAGCATAACACCCTCTCTCTCTCTCTCTCTCTCTCTCTCTCTCTCTCTCTCTCTCTCTCTCTCTCTCTCTCTCTCTCTCTCTACGTGTGGACCTCGCTCGCACGTGGAGATATAAACAAATGGGGCAATACCGAAATAAACAAATGGAAGTAACAAGACTTGAACCCGAGACCACCTAGATACAGGAGCTCTGATACCATGTTAAGCAATTATCTCACCCAAAACCTTAAGCTATTATGGAATGGGCCAACAATGTATATGTATATCAGCTTAACAATTCCTATCCATCCAAAGAGTCCAGCTAATAGCCACTACAATCAAATCCCAGAGTTCTCCAATCTCCTTTGGAACTCGCCTTCCATGTCAACCAGCCCAGGGGGACTTAATAGAAGCCGGATCTCTTCAAATTGAAATAGGACCAAACTTCCCTTGGAAAAGGAAAAGAAGAAAATGGAGCGAGGAAGATGCGTCAGAAACTCCACACAAGGTACAAGTCGGGTTTTGAATATTTGAATGCTTCCGCTTCGTCAGATTGACTTTGGTCAATATCTTATCATGAAAGGAGAGGAGTTAAGATGTGCATCTTCAATGAGGAGGCTACTTTGTAAAAAAAATTGATGAAGCCTGATCGCGCTACAAACAATCTATCTTTATTTAATGCTTTAGTTGTGTCGCATTTATATTTATGTTTCCATTTGAAAATCGAACGAACATATCTTTAGTTATTAAATTCTACATGTTTGCTAGCCTAAGGTGCGGGATGTCACACCCGACTAGACCAACTAGCTAGCTCGTTTATCGCTTTAAGTTATTTAATGTGATTATGCCATGCAAGATCGAAGAAGGCATTGGATGATGCATCCGATGGTGGATCAAAGAGAGCCATTAAAAGTCAATTAAAAGCCTAATTGAGCGATGACCATATCATATTTTAAAATCTTCAATGGGATGTTGAATTCACCACAATGAAGTGCCCTAGCTAACCCAAAGCCACCTTTTTTCCTCCCATGAAACAAAAACTGGTCTTTTTTCTTTCCACGATCTTTCATTTGGTGTGTCCTCTTTACTCTTAAAGTCTCTCTTTCTATTCTCATTTTCTTTTATGGCGTCCCTCTCTTCTATAAAAAAAGATGAAACCCTACTAAAGATATCAAAGATCTTGGATGATGAAAGACATCACGTTTTGAGATTTTGAAGAAGAGTACTTCTTCATCCCTCTCCAATCACCGTGGATATCCTCTGGCTTCTGATCTTTTTTCTTCTACGCCATCGTCTACCTACCTCTCGCATCTTCATTCTTACACAACAATTGTTTCATTGGTTATCAACGATATCCCTCTGCATCCCTTTCATAACCGTGTTTACTCCGAAATTGTTAATCGATCATTACCTTGAATTTAGCTTGGATTGAATCACCATTGGCAGTATCATCCAGTGTTCAAAAACTCGAAACTCGAACTCAACTCAAAAGCCAGCGGAGTCGAGTAAACTCGGTCCGACTCGAACAAGTTTTATCCCAACTCGACCAAATAACTCAACTCGAAATCCAAGGTTTTAAAAAGCGCTAGGAGCTAGTCGGGCGGTGGGGGGTCACCTAACGCCTAGGCGTTTTGGATTTTTTTTAATTATTTTAATTATTATTTTGATATTATATAATATATATATGTCTAAAAATTAATATAAGTTCAAGATTATCCCAAACCATTATTTTAAAGAACAAGTATATAACCATAATTCAAGATTAAGTGATTAACAAGAACAAAAACAAACATGGTCCGCCTGGCCAGCCTCAACCCGCCTGGTCCACCTGGCCAACCTCAGCCCACCTGAGCCCGCTGGCCCGTCTGACCAGCCTCAGCCCGCCTGGTCCGCCAGGACAGCCTAATCCAGCCTGGCCCGCCTAATGGTATCATCATTGTTTTTTTTTATCTTTGCATGTGCTTGTATGCTTAACTTATTATTTGCAAAGTCATTTTTAACTTTAATTCATTGTTTTTGTTTCTTTTCGTTATTTGTTTAATTATGAGGATGCTAATAAAGGTTAGAATATTAATTCTTGATTAAAATTATTTTGGAATTGTTCTTTGTTACTGAATTTTATATTTAAAAATCCTAAATAGCCTATAAAATCTTCAATTTTAACTTGGATTTTGTACTTCGCATCCCGGTTTGCATTATTTGGTATTAGAGCAAGTTCTGCTCCTAGGATTGCACGCACTTCATCATTGTATGCTTGTTTCCCTACTTTTAATTTTTCTTTTTTTTTTTTGTGTGGCATCTATATTCACGCACGTTTTCAATAAAAAATTTATTTTTTAGATATTGGGCATGCAAGCATATGGCTATTTAGGAAAGCCAAAAAGAAATTTTAAAAAATATTTTGAGAAAAAACACGAAAATTCATAAAAGTTTTTGATCGGTTTATTCTCTTCATTCTTGTGATACGAAATTTTTCAAAAAATTTAACCGACTTTGTAAGGGTCATAGTTTCCTTTTTCTTCGCTCTCCTTAATCCAAATTAGATCGTCTTTTTTGTTCCTATATTGAAAAGAAGACTTGATGTTGACTTTCCTTCAAAACCTTTCATCCATTGGCTTTTACATCCTCACCCTTCATTATCATTAGAGCCAAAGATTGGAAGGTTCGATATATTATTGAAGAGATTGAGGCAGAGCTGAAGTGGAGAAAGCGAAAGAACAGATGCAGCAAGCCTCCACCTTTTGTGGAGCCCCCGACTCCACCAGCACCATCTGAGAAGATTCCACCTCCAGTGGATTTTTTCCCTCCAGTCCCCATAGAGGAGCAACCACCTCCTACAGATTCTTCAGAGGAGCCATCTCCTCCTCGGGAGGGATCAACCAATGGAGCCTTCACCGCCTATAAAGTTTCCACCACTGCAACTAGACCCAGTTACAAAGCCTCTGTCAGATGGACTTCAACAGCACACAACTTCGTCGGACCAACCAACTACATGCAGAGGCAACTGTAGCTCATGGGCTCCTGTACTTGTATTTTCACAGTTTTGGGCCTATTGTTGTTTCTTTTCTTTTCATCTTGCTTTTAATAAACACGTCCATAACCACTAGCCTATCTTGTGTTATCAATCTCCTGGTGCACTTTATGCTCTTTAGATGTCGATCTCTCCTTCCTTGTTAAAATAACTAATATTTGTGATGCATTTGATCCATTCTTGAAGATAACTAAATTTCCATCTCATTTTTTAAAAGAAGTATTAACGATCGCTAGACCATAGACCACCACCACGAACTCAAGTATAAAATCTCATGTTTTATTTCATCTCCAAAACCATGTCTCCCATGTACTCTCCCAAACCTATACAACTTCTCCCAGCGTGACCATTTGAATTCCCACCTATAAATTTCAAAAGCATAAGTCATCCTTCTAGCAGACCTGGAAGCACAAGGAAAACAAGGTTCTGACATTGTCATTTTACAAATCCAGAGTACAGCAAACAGTTCCAATTTGTGTTCTCTTTGAACAAGTGCCTACAAAATCAATCAACCGTAGCAGGCAAAGTCATCAAGATTTCCTTTAAGCCATATCTAAGTGGAAAAAGAAAATGCTTGACGTACATGAAAATGGGCAGATCTAGCTTACCATCAAATCAGAAAGTGGCATCTTCACTTTTGTCAGCATAATTTCAGTGTTATTAGCACGCCTCAGGTCGACCTAAAAATATTGACATCAGATCTTATCAGGTGAAAGCTGAAAGCAATATATAAAAATTAAAAAAGCAAGCCCTGAGGTTGTTTAGTTCAACTAATTTGCTCATGGTTTCCAACTTGAAATCATGATGGAGACCCAGCACAACCATCAAAAGATATGCAAGGAAACCATACAGTGGAAATACAAAATTGCAGAAGCGAGCTTATGAAATCAAGAGCTCAAGGCCAGCACAATAAGTCCATTTTCAAAGCAATATAGACTTCTTGTTAGAGTAAGATAGTATCATCACCAAAATAAAGTTAGCAAACCAGCAATTGAGATTGTTCAGTAGTGGAACTCAAAGGAAAGCATCTAAATTATCATATGAAGCAAGAAATCAGGAGATTTTTACAAATTTTACTCTTATCTAAAAAGTATTCAAGGATAGTGCTCTAAGAATTATCTGTCCTACTCAAATCAAGCAAACAGCAGAAGTATCCTTTACCACCATAGAGTTATTCAGAGATAAACTGATGTTGATGATCTTCCACTCTACAAAAATGATGTGCAGAACATATGCTGACTTGTAGTTCTCTTATTCATAGAAGACAAATATGAGAGAGATTCCACAGAGAATGCAGAACCAGCACTTCAAACATATTATACCAAAAAAGGAAAAAGGGATTTTGGGAGTAAAGAGCTTGCTTTACTCATTGGGGGCAATGGCCCTATATGACTATACAAAGTATAGGTTCGCCAATGGTGAGCATATCCCAAAGAGGCTAATGAACCTAGACAAAGACTAAGAATATATATGTACAATCTAACACACTCTAACACCCCCCCCCCCCACCTAAACTCAAGGTGGATCATACACAAAGAGTTTGCTAAAGAGATATCAAAATCGTTGAATGGAGTGTCTTCATAAAGAAGTATGCAAGCTGCCTTGTAGAAGACGTGGAAGCGAGAGCGTATCGTCCTTGTAGCGAGATCGAACGAAATAACAATCCAACTCAATGTGTTTCGAGCTCTCATTGAACACCGGATTGCTAACAATTTGAATAGCACTCTGGTTGTCACAGTAGAGAGGAGTCAACAAGGTCAGTTGAACACTCATATCACGGAGCCAAATGACCTCACATGAGGTACGTACCATAGCACGATACTCGGCCTCAATACTGGAGAACGAGATGATCTCTTGCTTCTTGCTTTTAAATGAGATGAGTGAGTCACTGAGAAAATACAGAAACCAGTGGAGGATTGTTGATCAGTGGGAACTCTCGCCCGGTCTGCATCGAAAAAGATGCAAAACTCCAAGGAGGAAGATGACGAAAACAACAAGGAGTGAGTCACCGTGCTCGAATATAGCAAAGAATCCTCAATAGTGAGGCATAGTGAGTGGAGCGAGAAGCGCTGACAAACTGACTAAGAACTCAGATGGCATGCTCAATGTCCGAGCGAATGATCGTCAGATAGACAACACCACCACCAAGCTAGTAGTAGCGCGTGGGATCCAAAAGTGGCTTGACATAAGTAGGACAGAGCTTCACATTAATCTCCATCGGTGTGTCCACAGTCCGAGAGTCGATAAGTATGGCACGACTCAATATATCAGAAGTAAACTTCTGCTGAGAAACCAAGTATCCCCGAGGAGATAAAGCAACCTCGAGGCCAAGGAAATAGTGAAGCGAGCCAATGTCTTTCATCTTGAATTGTTGTTGTAGGTGCCTTTTCAGAGAATCGATGGTAGCAGTATCATCACCACTCACCAATGATGATCATGTCATCAACATATAGAAGTAAATTGCATGACTATGAGCAGAGGTATGGATGAACATAGCATAATCATGCAAACTCTCTATAAAGCCGCTTGCAAGCACCGAGCACTTAAAGCGAACCAAGTCCGAGGAACTTGCTTGAATCCATAAATGGCCCAGCAAAGACGACAGAAGTGCTAGGGAGGAGTCAAAAGATCAGAAGGGGGATGCATGTAGACCTTCTCAGAGATATCTCCGTGAAGAAAAACATTCTTCACATCCATCTAGAAAAGTGGCCAGCGACGAACAAAAGCAACTGCTAACATAGTCCGGACAATAGTCATCTTCGCAACATGAGTGAGATCTCCTTTTAATCAATGTCATGCTCCCGAGGGAAACCATGAGCAACTAGGCGGGCATTGTACCTCAGAACCAACCCATCTGAGTGAATCTTGATCTGATGGGCCCAGTAACAACTGATAGGGTCCTTCCCTGGAGGAAGAGGAACTAGCTCCCAAGTACCAGTCTTCTGAAGAGCATGCACCTCTTCAGATATAGCCTACTGCCAATGAGGTATCTGGACTGCCTCGCGGTAAGTCTGGGGCTCCTGAAGCGAGTGGATAGCTGCAAGAAGTCCTGAAAGCGTGAAGAGTAAGAGACAATGTGAGAGAAGCTATAGCGATCCAGCGGATGCCGGTCACGCTCGGGGTAACATCATGGAGAGTAGGAGTAGAGGATCTATCTTTAGGACTACACGATACTGCAACGAAGGTAGTAAGGCAGGGGAGTCTGGTGGAGCGGAAGGAGCTACTGGGGCATGCTGACAATGCGTGTAAGTGGATGCGGGAGCTCAAGTACGGAAGGAGGAACAATATGAGTGTCTGGAGCAACTGGTGAGTCAGCAGAGGAATAAGGTACCGAGATCCCAAAGGAGGAGGATACTGGAGGAGTGGACGACTCGGAAGGGCAGAGAAATGATAAGTCCTTGTCTATGGAGACCCCTAAATAGAAAGGAGTGTCCTAAAAAAAAGTCACGTCATGAGAGATACGTATACGACAAGCATAAGGGTCATCGCAACACCAACCCTTAAACTCAGAGTTGGACCCTAAGAAGAGACACCTAGCTGGCAGAGGAGTGAGTTTCATTCGTACACCTGGAGGAAGAAAGATGAAACAAGTACAACCAAAGGTTCTCAAGACACGATAGTAAGAAACAGTGAAGTACAATATCTGAAATGGTGATTGACCAGAATGAAGAGAAGAGGGAGTGTGCTTGATGAGGAGAACAGAGGTGAGAACTACCTACGCCCAGAACCGACTAGGGACAAAGGTGAAAAACAAAAGAGAGCGAGCAGTCTCGAGAATATGATGATATTTCCTCTCAGCTATCCCATTATGTGCAAGTGTGTAGAGACATGACTGATGTGATAAAGTACCCTGAGAGAAAGATGTCACGAAATTCAAATGAAAGATACTCACGAGCACCATCAGAGCAAAAAAATTTAATTTGTTTGCCAAATTGAGTGAACCATATTGGTAAAGTCGCGATAGACCTGGCAAACATCAGATCGGCAACGCAAGAGAAAAACCCAAGTGAAACGAGAGAAGTCATCAATAAAACTAACATAATACGATAAACCAAAAGAGATACAACAAAAGCAGGTCCCCAAATGTCTGAATGCACTAAATCTAAAATAAAAGATGGCTTAGACTCATGCAAGGGAAATGATTGAGCAGGATGCTTGGACAAACTATAACCGACACATGAAGACAATGGAGTAAAGGAGATATCACTAAGGGCTCCGGATTGAAAGATAGTGCGGAGATGAGCAGTTGAAGGGCATCCCAAGAGGAGATGCCAGAGATTCAAAACAACACAGGTGGTAGCAGCAGTGGAGGCGGTGAGAGGTATGTGAAGATGCCCCAAGTAGTAGAGACCGCCCACCCTACGCCTCGTCCTGCCAGTCCGAGGATCCTGCACAAGACAAGGCGAGGATGAGAAGTTGGTAATAAGACCCAAAATATCAAGTGATGTGAAGCACCTGAGTCCAGGATCCAGGCGGCGAAGGCAGTACCAGTAGAGGGCGCTCTCTGTTGTAAAGCATGAGCCTGCTGAACCTGAGTAGCAAGCTAAGACATATCGGAAGCTATTGTATCAAAATCGGGATTAGTCGACGATTAGTCCCCAGGCGGTATTTTGCCAACCGACTAATCCAGATTCGTTCGTAGCTGGACGAAACCCCGACTAGTCCCTGACTAGCGACTGGGACTAGTTAGGATTTTTTTTGCAAGGTACATGTTCAGCTTTGAGTCTACAAGTAATTTTTTTTTTTTGCAAGGAGTCTCTGCAAGCATTTTTTTTTTTTTGGATATTCTTTGCATTGTCTCGAAGCCTTGAGTCACAACTACACCTCTTCTCTATAATCATGTGTCGAGGACATGAGAATCCAGTGTTCTAAAAAGCGGCCGCCTAGGCGCTAGGCGGCCCCCCACCGCCTCGCCTAGGCCCTAGGCACTCCAAAAAAGCTGCCAAGCTCTCAGGCGGAGTTAGCCAGGGCAAGGCGGCCGCCTAGGCGGTCTAGGCGGGGCAAGGCGGCCGCCTAAGCGGGCTCAGGCAGACCGGGCGGGCCGAGGCTGACCAGGCGAGCTGAGGCTGGCCAGGTGAACCATGTTTGCTTTTGTTCTTGTTAATCACTCAATCTTGAATTATGGTTATATATTTGTTCTTTAAAATAATGGTTTGGGATAATCTTGAACTTATATTAATTTTTAAACATATATATATATTATGTAATATCAAAATAATAATTAAAATAATTTAAAAAAAAGGCAAAACGCCTAGGTTCCGTCTAGGCCCCGCCTAGGCGCTAGGCGGTATTTTGCCAACCGACTAATCCAGATTCGTTCGTAGCTGGACGAAACCCCGACTAGTTCTGACTAGCGACTGGGACTAGTTAGGATTTTTTTTGCAAGGTACATGTTCAGCTTTGAGTCTACAAGTAATTTTTTTTTTTTTGCAAGGAGTCTGTGCAAGCATTTTTTTTTTTTGGATATTTTTTGCATTGTCTCGAAGCCTTGAGTCACAACTACACCTCTTCTCTATAATCATGTGTCGAGGACATGAGAATCCAGTGTTCTAAAAAGCGGCCGAGGCGGCCGCCTAGGCGCTAGGCGGCCCCCCACCGCCTCGCCTAGGCCCTAGGCGCTCCAAAAAAGCCGCCAAGCTCTCAGGCGGAGTTAGGCAGGGCAAGGCGGCAGCCTAGGCGGTCTAGGCAGGGCAAGGCGGCCGCCTAAGCGGGCTCAGGCAGACCAGGCGGGCCGAGGCTGACCAGGCGAGCTGAGGCTGGCCAGGTGAACCATGTTTGCTTTTGTTCTTGTTAATCACTCAATCTTGAATTATGGTTATATATTTGTTCTTTAAAATAATGGTTTGGGATAATCTTGAACTTATATTAATTTTTAAACATATATATATATTATGTAATATCAAAATAATAATTAAAATAATTTAAAAAAAAGGCAAAACGCCTAGGTTCCGTCTAGGCCCCGCCTAGGCGCTAGGCGGCCCCCCACCGCCCGACTAGCGCCTAACGCTTTTTAGAACCTTGTGAGAATCTAAGATAAAAATATAGACAACTAATTAGTGTTTATTTGTTGATATCCATATAACCCTATAATCAAAATTAGGGTTGTTCACATATTAAACAACAACAAACAAATATTGTGATGAATTCTTAGTTCTGAGTGTTCTGAAATGGGTAAGAAGTCAATCCAACTATGTTTTGTTACTTATGTATTTATACCCATGTTGTGAAGTATAAAGGCATGCATTGTTATTAACCAACTAATATCATATACTTATTGACATTTATGCTAGTTCATATATCATATATATTTAGGGAGGAGGGAAGGGTTAGAATAAGTTTTGGCCGACTAGTCCCGACGAGTCCTAGTCAACCCTTGGCAGACTAGGGGCCGACTATCGACTTTGACTACATAGATCAGAAGTCGAAGTAGACACTGCAGTAGTGGTCTGTGACATCTGACAAAGCTTCTTCAGACACCCATAGCAATTCTCCTGGCCCTCTTTCTTGCAGTAGACGTACCAAAGCTTGATCAGTGTTCTAAAAAGCGGCCCATGCGGCCGACTAGGCACTAGAAGGTCTCCCACCGCCTAGCCACTAGGCAGTGCAGAAAAATGGCCCAGGCCCCTAAGCGGCCACCCAGGCAGACTAGACGGGTCTAGGAGAGCCCAGGCAGGTCTAAGAGGGCTGGGCTTTCCTTTATTTTAACCTAGTCTATGTTCAATTCAATACCAAGATCATCAATAAGAAGAAAAGGAGGAAGTAGTTAAGAGTAGATGTATTACTAGCGACTAAAACTAGTAAGGCTAAATGATGAATTGTTGATGGTGATGATGAAGAAAATGATGAAGAAGCCGACGTCGGTTCGGGACTTACTTGGTGAATGATTGGAGAGGCGTAGAAGAGGATAATGCTCTAGTGTTTAAGAGAAGTTCTAGAAAGGTTTGTGGTAGCTCTTCATCCCGTAAAGTTAGAGAACTTCATGAAGAAGATTTTGTATCGAATGAGAAGACAAACGAAGAGTGTGATGAGGAGGTGGAGTTAAAGTCTAAAGAAAATTGAGTCTCGGAGGGATATGGAAAAGAAGAAGAGTACTATGAGTCTAGTACTGTAGCCTACGGGAGAAATGATGTATATAACTATTTTGTGACTTTTTGCTTTGGATTATACTAGAATCTTAGATACTTTATCGTAATATCATGCTTCCTTTTGTTGTTAGTAATCTTAAATTTATGGTTTGGATTTTACTAAAATCATGCATATTCTCATAATATCATGCTTGTTTTTGTTCTTGTTAATCTTGAATTTATATTTATGTAAATGATACTTGTTCTTTAAAATAATAGTTAGGATAATCTTGAATTTATAGTAATTTTAAAACATATATATTATATATAATATCAAAATAATAATTTAAATAATTAAAAATAGTTAAAAACACATAGGCGGCCCCCCACCACCCGACTAGAGCCTAGCGCTTTTTAGAACCTTGTACTTGACCTACATTTATATTGACTTTAGGGGATTAATTATTCCCATCCACCCAACCAAGTTTATAATTAAATCCACAACCCCCGCCCCCCCCCCCCCCCCCCCTCCAAAAAAAAAAATGAACTCTCCTTTCAAAGTAGCAACCAAGAACAAAAGTTTAGGGAGGTAGCAAAATCAATCCAATAGTGAAAACCAAGTAATTCACAAGCACCATCATCAATAATCAAGCATCCCCACATCGATAAAATTAACGGTTAATTACACTTTGCCCCCCTGAAGTTTAGCTGAAAAACACTTAACCCCCATGTAGTTTATTTTGTTCCAAATCGCACCCTAATGTTTGAAATGTTAGCACAATACCCCTTTTGTCAACTACTTAATTTCCTCATATGGTAACTTTTATATGATCAAAACTGAATTGAAGGGGACAAAATGTAGTTTTTTAACTATTGGGGGGTTAAGTGTTTTTGAGCTAAACTTCAGGGGGGCAAAGGGTAATTTACCCATAAAATAATTACAAATCAAAATTTCCCAGCTTATATATGCTCCTATTTTCAAATCCTAACCATCAAATGCTAATAAAATCATCCTTTTGCACTCTCCTGTAATTTTATCTGCTTAATTTCCTCGTTCTGATTCGGGCCCACTATTCATGATCTCAATAAAGGAAAACAATGAACAATACAAACTGCCATATAAGATAATTGAACTTACACAATGAGCATGCAGATGAAATGCAGCCAATATGACTCATAATAAGTGTATTAAACTACAGCTCAGAATGCATGCCTAGACATGAAAAGTAATATTGCCCCTATAGACAGATAAGATTTACAAGGCCTTTGCATTGGCAATTTACCAAGTGAACTTTATCCGCCTTTGCTCCAAGAGATTTACGGCGCCCTTCAGATTTAGAGCTATCTGATTTTGGAACAACTGCAGAGAAGAGAGACTCAAGTTCTGACACATCAAATTCTGAAGCACTGCATGTAAAAGGTTAAGAAATAAGAACAAGTATAAGCAGATTACTGAAAAAAAAAACTTATCATTCACAGGCGGTGTACTTAATGGTCATTGAGGAAGTCCTGAAAATTGGTAGTATTTATGCATATGAGTGAAAAGGGAGATAGAACAAACAAGAAGATAATACTTGAGTGCTAACAAATCTCAACAGGAAAAACAGGAAAATCCATCATCTCCTAATCTGTGAGCACCAAAAGACAGTAAATAGGATTTGGAGTACCTTGGAGCATCATCGTATTTTTGTAATTCTGCCCATAAGCTTCCTTGCACTGCTCTTGTTACTTTCACCCAGTGCAGTGGCTTCAATGATGATCTACGAGGAGCAGTTGCAGATAGACTTGAGCCTCCAGGGCGTGCAAGTCCACGTCCTCTTCCCCCAAGTGGGGAATTTGATGATAAGCCTCCTTGAGAACCGGACATACCCGATGGAGGAGGTGGAGGAGCACCTGGAGCCCTAGGTGGTGCTGGTGGTGCAGGTGTACGTGCTCCAGGAGGAGGTGGTGGAGGGGGAGCCCCTCCACGCGCTCCAGGGGGAGGTGGTGGCGGTGGAGCTACTCCTCCACGTGCTCCAGGGGGTGGGGGTGGAGGTGGAGTTCCACCACGCGTAAGAGGTGGAGGAGGTGGGGCGGGGGCATTTGATGCCTTTGACAAAGACAAAGGAGGTGGTGGTGGTGGAGGTGCCATATGAGGGCCTTTAGTTGAAGCTCCCGCCTTTAAAGGTGGGGGGGGAGGTGGGGGAGGACAAATTGATCCACGGCTACTTAGCCTGGGAGGAGGTGGAGGAGGAGAAGAGGGGAAGACTTGAGATGAATTGCTCATGGGAGGAAGGGGTGGAGGTGGAGGTGGGGGTGGGGGAGGTGGACCTTTGATAGATGCTCCTGGGAGCATAGGTGGAGGAGGTGGAGGTGGAGGTGGGCCTTTGGAGAAAGCTCCCAAGGGCAGAGGTGGAGGTAGTGGTGGGGATTTGGTAGATGCTCCTAGAGGTAGAGGTGGAGGTGGGGGTGGGGGGGGTGGACCTTTGATGGATGCTCCTAGGAGCATAAGTGGAGGAGGTGGAGGTGGAGGTGGAGGTGGAGGTGGGGCATGGGTAGATGCTCCTGGAGGTAGAGATGGAGGAGGGGGAGGCGGAGGTGGGCCTTTAGTTGAAGCTCCTGAAAGCATAGCTGGAAGAGGTGGAGCTGAGCCTTTGGTGGAAACTCCCTGAGGCAGAGGTGGAGGAGGGGGAGGTGGAGGTGGACCTTTGGTAGATGCTCCCGGAGGCAGAGGTGGAGGCGGCGGCGGTGGGCCTTTGGTAGATGCTCCCGGAGGTAGAGGTGGAGGGGGAGGCGGAGGTGGGCTTTTGGTAAACGCCCCTGAAGGTAGAGGTGGAGGAGGGGGAGGCGGAGGTGGCCCTTTGGCAGATGCTCCCGGAGGTAGAGGTGGAGGAGGGGGAGGAGGAGGTGGGCTTTTGGTAGATGCTCCCGGAGGTAGAGGTGGAGGAGGGGGAGGGGGAGGTGGCCCTTTGGTAGATGCTCCCGGAGGTGGAGGTGGAGGTGGAGGTGGAGGGGGAGGAGGAGGAGGTTTGGTGGATGCTCCATAATGCAAGGGTGGCGGAGGTGGGGGGGGAGGGGCGGATGCAGCCACACAAATGGGTGATAGTGGAGTAGGTGGAATAGAAGCAATTGTTCTGAATAGAGGAGGAGTAGGAGGTGGAGGAGGAACTTTAAGTGTTGCTGCTGGAGAAGTTGAAAGGGTGTGAGGAGGTGGTGACAATGGAAGGCCATGAGATGGCAGTACGGTTGGACCCTGTGTAAAGGATGGATCGGATACTCTTTGCATTGCAGGCAGCGTAGAAATTACTGCCTTGTCCAAAGGAGCAGAAGTTGGGGACTCTGCAGTTTCACCTGGTTCATTATCGTGTGAAACTGCTGAAATGGCAAGAGCAGCTGGTGAACTGTTATACCTTGACGGAGGATGAGATGGCATATACACAGAAGTAGCATCAGAGCCTTTCTTTGGGGAGATCCACCTAGGTACTGTCTTTGGTTTTGCTGGTTTTGAGGGATCACCCAGAGACTCCTTATGTTTTATCTTCTGTTTGGATATGACTTGATCAGAAGGTGGTTTTGCACACATAGGTGGTTTCTTCAACACAGGAGGCAATGACTTCTCAGGATTTTGTTTCCGACTATCCACTCCTATCTTCTGATTCAAGATCTTGGACTCTACCTTATTTTGACCAACACCCTTATCTGTATCCCTTAAGCCCTCGCGGGTTTCTAACTTGCCTCGTATTTCATTTACTATATTAGAAGGTCCCGATTTGTGATTCTTGTCATCCAGAATAGATTTCTTTCTGGTGATAATGGTATCTGAATCTTGTTTACAATCACTTTTTTCTAATCTGCTCTTTGCTTCATCTGCGGATTCCGACTTGTTACTATTCTCATCCAATGTAACTTTCGTTTGCATAGCAATGCCAAGTCTATCCTGCGTAAAATTGGTCATTTCTAACGTACTCTTCTCTTCACCAACTAGAGTCAATATGCCCTTTGCTCCATGTGTAATATCACTGAACTCTACCATATTCTTCTCTTCAACTGGAAACATGCCATCCATAGTGATCAAATTCTCGGAAACAGTCTCTTTATCATATACTGCATTGCCGATTTGTAATTTAACTGCTTGATCAGCCACAGAAGTGGTTCCTAATATGCTCCCATAGTAAGGTTCTAACTTATTTTGAGCAGCACCATCGTTCATATCCCTCCTGCAGTCATGGTTCTCAAAATTGCCCCTCACTCCATCTCCCATAATAGAGTTACCTAAGTTGTGGCTCTTACCATCCAAAATGAATTCCTTTTTCGCAATATTGCTCTCTGTACCATGTTCATAATTACTGCATTCTAATCCTTGCTTCACTTCACCTGCTGGAGTTGTAGATTCTAACATGTAGCTCGTACCATAGAGAGTAAATGTCTTTTGGCTAGAAGTGCCTGTTGCATCAGCCTCAAAATTGCTGGTTTCTAGTGCGCTCCTCTCTTCAACTGCTACAGAAACTATACAATCTGTATCCTCCGGAAAAAATTTTGAATCTAATGTACAGTTATCTTTGACTGCAACCACTGTATCAAGAATGATTAATTTTTCAGTAACAATCTTTTTATCAAATCTTGTATTGCTGGTTTCTAATACACTCTCCACCTGATCCACCGTACTTTTAGCTTCTAGCTTGCTACTTGTGCCATCCATAGTATTTAACGTTTGTGTGATAATCACCATTGAATCCTCTTCAGTATTGCTCATTGACGATCTGTCCCTCGCTTCATCGACAAAAAATTTGACTTCTGAAATGTGATTTCCATCATCCAGCGCAGTTCTATCGTTTGTGTGAATATCAGAATCCCGCTTCCCGTCATGCAAATCTGCATTGCTAAAAATCTCTTCTGCCTCGAAAAACTCCTCTGCCGAAGCGTCTTCCGTCACATATCCATCCCCAACAAGTTCTTCTGGTGTTGTATCAGATTCAACCATGTCGAAGTCTGAAAAGAGTACCTGATCCAGAAACGAATGGGCTTTCAAATTTCATCAAGTGAGGAACGGACACTCCCATGATAATAAACAGGCGCCTACCTCTGCTTTGAAGTCTTTTGGGAACTGATCCTTGGCAGTCCACACGACATCGATCTCCTCACGGTTGAGAAGTAGGGCATTCGACTGAACAAACGCTGTATTGAACATGAACCTGAACATCATTTCCTCGTGTTCCAGATCCTCGTCCACGTGGATGCACTCAATGACGACGTCCCCTTGTACACGGCAACGAACACTTAATCTCACCGGTCCACTCTCTTCCTGCAATCACACATGCATATCGATGATCTTAAGTTCAGTGGAATGACCATCTTTCCGCCCATGAGATTAAGCATTACCTGTCGATAATGCCGGATGTGTTTCTTGGTTTTTGATGACGCAAAAAGAACTTTTGAACTTCTGTTAGCCGGTGTCAGAGGGTCTTGACCATAAACACGAACAATTGGCCTGCAGCCCACTTCGCCGACGAAATTGGGTGCGACTCTAAGAATCAGGCATTCCAAGTTGAAGGACTTATCTACTGTAGGCCAATCCGGCCTGTTGCCGCGTCTGGATATGTACTGAAGGTATCTCAGGTGTGAAGGCTGCGGGTTCAAGGGCGACAAGAGATGGAGGAGCTCCTTGGGAGCTTGCTTGTACACCATCTCCAGAGTCTTCTGCTCCCCGGTGTACTGCTTCCGGTAGAGGAGGAGGCCCGCAAGCATGAATGCCAGCACGGGCCACCCCCCTCTCTCGCAGTGCATTAGCACCACATTGTGCTGCCCTTCCAGTGACAGCCAGCTCTCGCTCGACCGCAGGAAGTGATGGATCATCTCCAGTGGGAGCAGCGGGCACCCCTCGTACTGCCGAGGGTAGTCCATGACCGTCATGTCGTACTCGGACAAGATGTCGGAGATTCGGCTCCTCTGGTCCCCCTCTCTGAAATTGAACACCATGAATGAGGCATCGGGAAAATAGTCCTGTAACTGGGCCACGACGCCGCCGAGGTAAACCTTGTACTCGTCTTCTGCCATGATTTCGGCGGAGAAGCAGCAATCGAACACTGCAAGCACAGAGTCATCCCCAAGATTACAAACAACTCAAGGCAGCACAAACACATTTATTCGGAAATCAAAACCAAGAATCAATTCAAGTTCGAAATAAGAGATATTTTGTTAATGATTGTCCAACAAAATTTATATTCAGGAATTAAGAATAAAATTTGTGAAGCATAAATTAGTACAAAATAAAGACAAAATACAACAGCCCGATACGTTCAAACTTTCAAAACAAAAAAAAAAATTAAAGATTGCGAAGAAAAAAAAACCTAAATTTCCGAAGAAAAAACAAATATAGGATTTACTTCCGAAATGCTCAGAGATCCCTCAATTCCACAAGATCAACACTCATCTTCTACAAAAGCATCGAATTGCACACAGAAAAACAAAAACAAAAAAAAAAGTGAAAAGCAGCAGCAGAACCATCTATCAAGATCCAACCAGAGAGGAGCTCCAAACATAGGCATTACCGTAGACCCGCTCGGAGATCTCCAGCAGCCGATCCGGCGGCTTCCGGTAGAACAGCCTCCTGAACAGCGCCATCCGCCAGCGCTGCCGCCGGTGGCCGCCGGAGCCGTCTTTGTCTCCTCGGCGATCCGATCCAACCCCGAATCCCCCCTCAACCACCAATCAAGCTGGGGCGGCGTCAAAGAAACCGCAGATCCAGTCGCGCCGAAGAGCAACCAGTTCCACAGAAAACGATCGCGGTGAAGAGCGAGAGAGGGAGAGAGAAATCTGGGGCAATGGAGATCGCTTCTCTGGTTTTGGGATTCTGAGGAGGAAGACGACGATCAAAGTCGGTAGCTTTCCCCTTTCATCGATCTCGTTCAAGTGTCGGAACGTCGAAGTGGACTCGCGGGGGGGTGAAGGGGTTGGACTTAGACCTGCAAACTGAGTGACCGGCTGGCTGGCTCGAGCTGACGGACACGTGGCGGTTACGTGTAAGGAGAAAGACAGCACGTCGGACAAGCGGTGGGGGTGTGCTGAAAAGGCAAAACTCGCGTGGGGAGGCGGGGACTGCGGCTCTATTTACCTCAAAATGCACAATACGTCCACCGAAATTATCACCCGGATAAAGGACTAGTGGGCCCCACTGGGTCCACGAAAGTAAATTGGTGATCTTTTGGGTGCTGGTTTGAGTCGCTGTCGTGTTTTTTGTTTTTTTTTCTAGCAGTGGGTGATTAAAGGGACGGCCAAACTGCCTCTTTCCACGATCTCCTGAGGAAGTGGCGGTCTGATCACCACCACGTCATGTTACCGATAATACTGATTCACGTGACGTGGGGCAATTTTTGGTCGCTGTTCTCACAAGTTGGTGACGGTAGCCGGCCTGACGGGTCCCTGGTCCGGATGCGTCGGACGGCGTCTCCGGCCGCCACCGATTTCCGCGACTGTCACACCTCGGGCTTGTTGGGCGGCGATTTGTCAAGTTGCAGTTTAGGTGACTCAACTATTTCCCAAGCTATATTTAAGCTAAAGTCCTAACATTAATTTGGTTTGAGCTCCAGCCCTCCTAACTAAACCCATTAATAAGATGTTAGCGAGCACCTATTTAAAATGGAATCTGATGGAGCCAAAAATATCACTTGTTCGACGACCATATGGCAGTAGCAGGGAAAAGAACATAACGAGACGGCAGAAGTCCATAAAAAGGTCGATCATGACTTTGGTCGCACCCAGGGCGACCTCGGGTGATCAAAGCAGGAACCACCCCTCCAGAGGGCTCGAGACTTAAGGTCAACCGCGATTTTGGGCAAATAGCCTTGTGCCCAGGATAGGTCTTGCAATTCAAAGAATATTTCCAAGGAGTTCGCCCTAACCATCGCGATCAGCTCATATATGGAAGAGGTCGCCTGTGGTCGGTGCTCGCAACCCGCCTGTAGTTGACCCTAACCGCATGCGATTAGCTCGCACGCGGAAGAGGTCGCCCGCGGTCGGTGCTCACAGCCCGCTCGGAGTTTACCCTGACCGCATGAGATCAGCTCGCACGCGAAAGAGGTCGCCCGCGATCGATGCTCAAAGCCCGCCCAGAGTTTACCCTGACTGCATGCAATCAGCTCGCACACAGTAGAGGTCACCCGCAGCTAGTGCTCACAGCCCGTCCGGAGTTTACACTGACCGCATGCGATCAGCTCGCACGCGAAAGAGGTCGCCCACGGCTGGTGCTTACAGCCCGCCCGGAGTTTACCCTGACCGCATGCGATCAGCTCGCATGCGGAAGAGGTCGCCCGTAGCCGGTGCTCACAACCCGCCCGGAGTTTACCCTAACCGCATGCGATCAGCTCGCATACAGAAGAGATCACCCGCGACCGATGCTCAGAGCCCGTCCGGAGTTTACCCTAACCGCATGCGATCAGCTCACACGCGAAAAGAGGTCGCCCGCGACCAGTGCTCACAGCCCCCCTGGAATTTACCCTGATCGCATACAATCAGCTCGCATGCGGAAAAAGTCCAGCCCGCCCGAAGTTTACCTGACCGCATGCGATCAGCTCGCACAAGGAAGAAGTCGCCCGAGGCGGGGCTCCCAGCCCGCTTGGAGTTTACCCTGACCGCATGCGATCAGCTCACACGCAGAAGAGATCGCCTGCGGCTGGGCTCTCAGCCCGCCCGGAGCTTACCCTGACCGTATGCGATCAGCTCGCATGCAAAAGAGGTCGCCCGCGGCTGGACTCTCAGCCCGCCCAGAGCTTACCCTGACCGCATGCGATCAGCTCGCACACGAAAGAGGTCACCCGCTATTGGGCTCCTAGCCCGCCCAGAGCTTACCCTGACCACATGCGATCAGCTCCTACAGGGAAGAGGTCGCCCGCGGTTGGTGCTCACAGCCCTCCCGGAGCTTATAGCAGTGGATCGTTGCGTCCCTTGGACAGAGCAGCATCTTCCTCAAGGCCTTATTTATGAGGTACTGTGAGTCAAAGCTCTTTACGCAACCCACCAGTTGGAAAGAATACCCCAGTCACCGTCGATATCCAACAACTTGCAAGGGAGCTCGCTCTGTCAGCACGCGATTGGCTCACCCGCGAGAGAGATCGCTCCTGGCAGAATTCAAAGAACACTTCGAAAGACTCAACACCCACAGCTCGCTCAGGAGCTTGCCCAATTATACAAATGCCAAAGAGTCCGCCTATTGATAGTATGAGAGGTTCTGAAGGTTCCTCCCCTTACTAGGAGCTCACCCTCTCTTCCACAGAGGTCGCCCACAGTAAGGCAGTACCGAGCCGACAGGTGTCGCCACCCCCGTGGAACTATATGGACAACTGCGAGCCACAGGAGCTGGCCAGAGTCGGTCTAGAACTTCCCAGACTTGAGCCTTTTCGAATCTCCACCTGGCACAGACAAGATCGGTGAGTTCCCCCTCGCCACCGCCTGGCAGGCTAAACGACAAAGGCCATTAAAGACCCATGTGGGCTAACACATGGGGACATCGAAGGTGCAGGAAGAAGCCGCTGTTGTAGCTTGTGTGTCCTTAGCGTGGAATTTCTGTATTAACATTAATAAAGATGACTTTGGTTATTGCTTTAATTAGAATACTACTCTGGTATATGATAATACTCATATAATAAAAGGACCCTAGGGAACACAGTAGGCCACTGAGGCGCATGGAGGATCCATGCTTGGGAGACCCAGTGGACCAGTTCTGTGTAGACCTAGAACTAGTTCACAGCTTAGGTAATGCTGGTCGCTTCACCGAGAACAAGCTGTTGGCAGGTAGAGGATGTGGTGAAGTCTCCACCATGGGAACGTGGGATTCTTATTCACCTGACCAAGCACGATGATCGTGTTGAACAGGAACCAAGATGGTGCACAGTTCAGTGATTCAGACACTGGTGCATAAACCATCTTACTACTATAGATAATATGTCCTTAACCCTGAGGGACCATGTTCATTGGGCCAACCAGTTGTGTGGTGCTTTGATGTGCCAATGCGTACAGACCTTCCATAGTCCAATACCACGGTACATTGGGTTACCCGGCTGGCGCTTGAGTGACATGTAATCCCTACAGGTTATCCGACGTCCAGTATTGGATGGGTATATTTTGATGAGTCAATCTGTCCACACAGTTAACCCAGGCCTGGTGGTTGTCAGTATGACTAACGACGTTCCGGATGCTGGGCATAATACCGGAAGGTATGTGGTGTTATAGATGACAAGTCATCAAACCATAGTCAGATGATCGATCGGGATCTGACGGTGCTCCCCACCGCCCGAGTCGTATCATGGCACCAGTAATAGGAGGGACTAAGGATTATCGGAGTATAGTAGAGAACAGGGTTACGAGGGAGTAACATAAGTTTAGGATCACTAGAGTTCAACTTGCGTCGCACTCTGGGTGGCTACGCGGGTTAATCGGATTAGGGCTGATTAACGGAACTTTCGGTGTGTCACCGGAACAGTTAATCAGGGATCCGGTTGGAGCTAGAGATCCCGAACCCTGAAGGTTCCACCCTATCGTTGCGTATAGAAATTATTCCCCAACCTAGTTGGATACGTTGGATGCGAAGTAGCGCGATGGAGCGCAAGCCCGGAGCCTAATAACCTAATTCACATGTGTTACGGGTCATAGGGGTATTTTGGTAAATATTGAAATATGGCTCAGAACACATTGAATATGGATCTTAGATTGAGCGGGATAATTTCAGGAGATCACAGGCACTGACGGAATTCAATTCCGAGTAGCACACCTCACTTAGTCTCTCTTTCAGTTTTCCGTTTTTCGTGAAGGGCGTTTTCGTCCGGGCTTCATGATAGACACCCGGAATCCCTAAAAGTCGCCCCCTCTCATCCCTATCCACCTAGGGGCCGGCCCAAGCTTCCTTGAGGCTTTGGGAGACCGATCCTATAAAGGAAATAGGGAGGGGGAGGGCCGGCCATAGTGCTCCTCTCCACCAGAAAATCCAAACCCCCCTAGTCCTCCTCCTTTGTGGTTTCGACCAAGGAAAAGAGAGGAAGAAGAAGGGAGAAGGAAGAGGAAGGAAGGAGAAGGAAGAAAGGAGAAAGAGGAGAAGAAAATCTTGTAGCTCGTCATCGTCTTTGCAACGGATTCCTCCGTCGGCTCGTAATCCCTGCACTCAGAGACGGGATTTCAAGGATTCTTCAATTCGCAAAGGACAATGTGCTATCCGACAGGTTTCCTTGCGATTCAAGTGTGGTTATTCATCATTCCGTCATCTCCGGATCATAGATCCATAAAATATGATGAATCTAAACACCTAACTAGATACATTCATGTCTTCCGTAGATCGTAGTATGCCTCTAGGGTGTCCGCACATATGCTAAGATCATAGATTTGCATGTAGATTATTTTCTAGAATTAATTGTAATAAAACATACACCGTATGATCTTCGGATCTTTCTTTTGCTTTCGCTGCGACTCTGATTAGCGGATCCAATTCCAACAATTGGTATCATAGCACGCTTTGGTGTATGTTTCATGCATGAATTCGTGAAAACATCATGTGAATATATGATAGCATATGTTTTCGTCGGGGTTCGGCGTAGATCATGCATATGGATTGTGCTATGTATCGTCTTTTTGCAGGTGCCGCGCTGAATAGTAATATGTGATTGCATACATCCGGGGGTCGGACCTCGGATTTAAATTTTGCATTAATTATTATTGTGCTTGTGGATTTTAAGGCTCTAGATGGGCGAGGGTGGGGGTTGACCATCCTCGGTTCCCTGGCCATGTTTCTAGGATTATTTTCTTTTCTTTCTAGCGAAATTGTACACGAACGAGCACTTGCTCGGAACGTGTTAGTTTTTCGGTCACAGGAAGAAGAAGATGATGCTACATCCATGGTTCGGGCAAACGGTATCATGGCGTGCAAAGACCCGGCGAAAGCGTGCACGTTGGCGATGATAGGGATCGTCGTCAGAGATCATGCAGAATGGAAGAGCAGGATATCTTGGTTGTGCTATTCAGGTTCAGGGGTAGAACCCTGGACTTGATTCAGTTTTGGATGTTTTTCTATTGATTCTCTTTACTTATTATTTAGAGAACCCCGATGATAATTTTATTATCTTGCTTGTGAGTTTGTCTCTAGATCAGGCTTAGGGTTAGTACTAAGCTTATGGATTCATCGGTGTCTCTATATGCTTCTAACACGTGCGAATCTGGTGGCTAGCTAAAAGGAAATATGGTAACCGCCCTCGTGGTAGTTCAGGTAGCCAAGTACTGTGCACCGAGATAGACACAGTGTTAGATTTGTTTAGAGACAATTAACTAATATCTCCATAAGAAGTATGATAACCCTAGTGGGATGCCCTTTCCCCACGTGGTCCTAGCGACCAAGTAAGGTTAGGATTTCACTGTGTGATACCCGTTTCTAGATGACGTTTGATGGTAGTATGAGCTCATCACGATTGGTTATGCCACCATTAGGTTGAGGTCCGGCGGAGGTTGTCGGATGTCCCTATTTGGCCAGCATCGAAACCTGTAATGAGATAAGGTCTACTATAACATCAGGCATCAAATTGTGAACGAGGCGTCATCCTAGTGGGAGTCCTTTCCACGTTGACCTTAGGCTAGGCTCCAGATCTTAGGATTATGGGCAAATTAGTGAAGTATCGGGATCCTTGGAATCTATGTAATGTGATCCTTGCAAGAAAGGTCAAAGCTGAGTATTCAAGGTAGGGACTATGATATTTTCCGAGGATACTAATGCTTTGCGGGAGGGTTTGTAATCCTAGTGGGAGCACGGTAGACCAGGGTCTAAGTCTAGGAGGTCGTGACCTTTCTAGATATGCATAAAACCTCATAAAGAAGGGATGTGTAAGAGGTTCCCTCCAAAGGGGAGCCCCTGGCCTCCACAATCAACCGGCTAAGGGTCTGGGTGGGAGGTACGCAGTTCGATATTTTCACCGGGTGAGAGCTGTGTTTCCTTCCATGTTGATTCGCCTAGTGGTTTCCTTCGGGACATGGAGGATGCCGGTGGCAGTGGGTGACGATTTTTTCCTGCACCGCAGGAGCCTATGAACCCCCCTGCCGACACCACCTAGATTTGTGTGAAGCATCCGAAAGCTTGTGTGAAGCCGATGTTGCTGCGCACGCGGGTCACATAAAGCTGGCCAAAAGAAGACTGGGAGGTCTTTCAGTTTACCATGGGTAATTCTTATGAAGACTGGGCCGTAAAAGCACCGTTGGCAGAAGCGGTTGCATGCTCTCACCGGGATGTTGTCTCCAATTCAAGGCCGATAGTCTCAGTGCTCGAGCCCAAGGAATTTAGATTCCTGGATGTCTCCACTTGAGGTAGTGAAGACATAGCGGCTGGAGTATACATTATCTATTTCTAAATTCCATGAAATAGATTGTAGTAAACCCTAATTTTGCTTTGAACCATTGTTTACAGAAATCATGACCAAGCTCGACCCCCTTGCCTCCATACTTAATGATAACAAACTTACGGGACCAAACTACGATGACTGGAAGCGTAACCTGATGCTCGTCCTAAGGGTTGGCAAACATACAATTACCCTAAGTACCCCTCAACCGGTCATGCCGGGACCAAGTGCAACTGAGGCCCAGTTAAAGAAATGGAAAGACTGGCTAGATGCTGATGAGATATGCAAGTGCTACATAGTGGCATCCTTGCAGACCGTCCTTCAGAAGCAAGTCGAAGACATGGCCTTTGCTTCAGACATGATGCTCTACCTAAAGGAAATGTTCGAGGGTTGTAGTCGGGTAACTCGTTACCTGACTATCAAGAAATTGGTGTCCACAAAGATGACAGAGGGAACTTTAGTTCGGGATCATATGCTGAATTTGTTTGGCTATGTGAACAAGCTTGGTTCCTTTGATGTCATCTTGGATGCAGAGATCCAGACCGACATTTTCCTCGCGTCTCTGTCAGGAGCGTTTGAGGGCTTCGTTACCAACTTCAACCTTAACCGGTTAGAGACGTTTAACGCAGAGCTCCTAGCGGCGCTCCATGCGGCAGAGGACGGGATGAAAGCAGGAGCCCAATCCCTGAACGTGGAGCGGAATTCTTCTCTAAAATCCAAAGGCAAGTTCCAGAAAAGAAAGTCTAAGAAGCCCGTGAAGATGGGCCAGGTGCAGTTGCTGGTTCCTAAGCAGAATGGTCCGGTGAAGCCCAAAGGAAAATGTTTTCGATGTGGCAAGAAGGGGCACTGGAAGGACGACTACCGCGCGGCTCCCAAGAAGGCTGAGACAGGTATATCTCAAATCCACATAGTAGAATCTCTTGTAGCATCCAGTTGTTCTCCAGTTTCATGGATTGTGGATTCTGGTTCCACTAACCATGCCTGCAATAATTTGCAGGGGTTCAAGGAGACAAGAAAACTAGGTGATGGGAAGATAATCCAAAGCATGGGAACTGAGGCCGTGCCAGAGGCTGAAGCAGTTGGAGATGTGGTCTTGCAGTTCCTTGATGGAAGAAGTTTATTACTTAGAGACATACTTTATGTATTGTCCTTGAGACGAAATTTAATTTCTATTTCCTTATTGAATAATGACGGTTTTTCAGTTTTATTTGATGCTTCTGGTGTGTCAATTAAATTGAATGGTTCCTTTGTTTGTAAGGAAAATATACATAACGATCTTTATGTAATTAACTCCAATCATAAGCAGGATAACATAACTGAAGCTTGTGTGGTTAATTCATCTAAAAGGAAGAATCCCTCAGATAATCCAACACTCCTTTGGCATCTAAGGCTTGGACTCATAGTCTCAGACAGGATTCACAGGTTGGTTAAGGTAGGACTTTTAAGTCCAGATGTTTCAGAAAGCCTACCGACGTTTGAGTCTTGCCTGGAAGGCAAGATGACTAAAAGATCGTTCCGAGCCAAAGGTAGCAGATCTAAGGAGGTATTAGAGTTGGTACACACTGATGTATGTGGGCCCATAAGTGTCCGTGCTATAGGAGACTTCGAGTATTTCATCACCTTCACGGATGATCACTCGGGGTTTGGATAAATATACCTAATGCGGTGGAAGTCTGAATCCTTTGATGAGTTCAAGGAGTTCAGAGCTGAAGCAGAAAAGCAGACGGGTAAAAGTATCAAGTCTCATCGATCGGATCGAGGAGGCGAATACCTATCGGATGAATTTATTGGGTACCTGTGTGAGCATGGGATCGTATCCCAGTTGACTGCACCAGGGACACCACAATCAAACAGTATATCTGAGAGAAGAAACCGAACTTTGTTAGACATGGTTCGGACTATGATAAGTTATGCAATATTGCCATCTAGTTTTTGGGGATATGCCCTAGAGACGGCAACATATACTTTGAACTTTGTTCCATCAAAGTCAGTACCCCTAACTCCTTGGGAGCTATGGTTGAAGCGAAAGCTAAGCCTACATCACTTTAGGATTTGGGGTTGTCCAGCACATGTGCGGAAGGACAAGCGAGATAAGATGGAGTCAAAAACTAAGGTATGTCTGTTCGTTGGGTATCCAAAAGGGACAAAAGGTGGTTTATTTTATGATCCTGAGGATAGAAAGGTTATCGTCTCGACGAACACCATATTCCTGGAGCAAGATTATTTAATAGACCATAAGCCCACCAGTAAAGTAGTTCTTGAAGAATTGTTTGGTACTGATGGAAGTACGCAGACAGAAAACGTAGTGGGAGCCGATACCACTAAGATTAACGATACTATATAATCGACTCCTATGGAACCACCGTAGGCTCGTCGCAGTGGGAGGACCACAAGTGCTCCTGATAGATACATTGGAGAAGCTTTTATGGTAGATCCAGAGTTTCAGGAGGATGATCCGCTGAACTATGACGAAGCGATGATATCCTCTGACCATGCAGAATGGGAGGAAGCCATGGAGGCAGAACTGACATCGATATCCCAAAACTCGGTCTGGACACTTGTAACACCACCTCACAATATGAAACCTGTTGGGTGTAAGTGGGTGTACAAAAGAAAAAGAGGTCCGGATGGTACCGTTGAGACTTACAAAGCTAGACTAGTCGCTAAGGGCTATACCCAGCGAGAAGGGATCGACTATGATGAAACATTTTTGCTAGTGGCTATGCTTAAGTCTATTCGGATTGTCTTGTCCATTGCAGCCCATTATGATTGGGAGATCTGGCAAATGGACGTCAAGACCGCATTCCTTAACGGGGATTTGGAAGAAGACATATGTCTCAGCCTCTAGGCTTTGTCGCAAAAGGTCAGGAAGGTCTGGTGTGCAAGTTGCAAAGGTCCATTTATGGACTGAAGCAAGCATCCAGAAGTTGGAACATGCGTTTTGATCAGGATATCCAGTCTTATGGATTTGAGCAGAACGTGGATGAACCATGTGTTTATAAAAGGAGCGATGAGACTGCAGTAGTTTTTCTAGTGCTTTACGTAGACGATATCCTGCTCATTGGAAACGATGTTGGAACGTTGTCTATAGTGAAGGTGTGGTTATCCTCTCAATTTGACGTGAAAGACCTGGGTGAAGCGAGTTATGTTCTGGGAATCAAGGTAACTCGAGATCGCCAGAACAAGACTCTCTCGCTGTCACAGTCAGCCTATATAGATACTATCTTGGTCAGATTCTGTATGCACAACTCCAAGAAGGGACTGGTTCCATTCAGATATGGAATAAAATTGTCCAAGGATCAGGGTCCTAAGACTCCTGAGGAGAGGGCAGCGATGCAGAAGATACCTTATGCTTCGACTGTAGGGAGTCTGATGTATGCCATGCAGTGCATGAGACCAGATATATGCTATGCAGTAGGCATGATGGGCAGGTATCAGTCAAATCCGAGTCCAGGGCACTGGACTGTTGTGAAAAGTATACTCAAGTATCTCCGTAGGACAAGATATTATAAGTTAGTTTACTCTTCACAGGAACTGATGCCGATTAGATATACGGATTCTGACTTTGTGTCAGATCTGGAATCCAGGAGATCGACATCAGGGTTTGTGTTTTCATTAAGAGGAGGAGCTGTCAGTTGGAGGAGCGTGAAGCAAGGATGCATCGCGGATTCGACAACAGAGGCTGAGTACATTGCGGCGTGTGAAGCAACTAAGGAGGCGGTGTGGCTCAAGTAGTTCCTCACGGACTTAGGATGCGTACCGGGAGCTCAAGATCCTATTGTCCTTTACTGTGACAATAGTAGAGCGGTAGCACAATCCAAGGAGCCAAGATATCACCAAAAGAGCAAGCATATCGAGCGGAAATACTACATTATCCGGGACTTGCAGAAGCGAGGGGAGGTTGCAATGACTCAGGTGGCGTCTGCAGATAACATGGCGGACCCTTTCACAAAGGCGTTACCGACCAAGGCTTTTGAGAAGCACGTGGATGCCATGGGAGTTAAGACTGTTGTTCCCTGCTAGGCCAAGTGGGAGATTGTTGTAGCTTGTGTGTTCTTAGCGTGGAATTTCTGTATTAACATTAATAAAGATGACTTTGGTTATTATTTTAATTAGAATACTACTCTGGTATATGATAATACTCATATAATAAAAGGACCCTAGGGAACACAGTAGGCCACTGAGGCGCATGGAGGATCCATACTTGGGAGACCCAGTGGACCAGTTCTGTGTAGACCTAGAACTAGTTCACAGCTTAGGTGATGCTGGTCGCTTCACCGAGAACAAGCTATTGGCAGGTAGAGGATGTGGTGAAGTCTCCACCACGGGAACGTGGGATTCCCATTCACATGACCAAGCACGATGATCGTGTTGAACAGGAACTAAGACGGTGCACAGTTCAATGATTCAGACACTGGTGCATAAACCGTCTTACTACTATAGATAGTCTGTCCTTAACCCTGAGGGACCATGTTCACTGGGCCAACCAGTTGTGTGGTGCTTTGATGTGCCAACGTGTGCGGACCTTCCATAGTCCAATACCACGGTATGTTGGGTTACCCGGCTGGCGCTTGAGTGACATGTAATCCCTACAGGTTATCCGACATCCAGTGTTGGATGGATGCGTTTTGATGAGTCAATCTGTCCACACAGTTAACCCAGGCCTGGTGGTTGTCAGTATGACTGACGACGTTCCGGATGCTAGGCATAGCACCGAAAGGTATGTGGTGTTACAGATGACAAGTCATCAAACCCTAGTCAGATGATCGATCGGGATCTGACGATGCTCCCCACCGCCCGAGTCGTATCATGGCACTAGTAATATGAGGGACTAAGGATTATCGGAGTATAGTAGAGAACAGGGTTACGAGGGAGTAACATAAGTTTAGGATTACTAGAGTTCAACTCGCGTCGCACTCTGGGTGGCTACGCGGGTTAATCGGATTAGGGCTGATTAACGGAACTTTCAGTGTGTCACCAGAACAGTTAATCAGGGATCCGGTTGGAGCTAGAGATCCCGAACCCTGAAGGTTCCACCCTGTCATTGCGTATAGGATTGTTCCCCGACCTAGTTGGATACGTTGGATACGAAGTAGCGCGATGGAGCGCAAGCCCGGAGCCTATGAACCTAATTCACATGTGTTATGGGCCGTAGGGGTATTTTGGTAAATACTGAAATATGGCTCAGAACACATTGAATATGGATCTTAGATTGAGCAGAATAATTCCAGGAGCTCATAGGCACTGACGGAATTCGATTCCGAGTAGCGCACCTCACTCAGTCTCTCTTTCAGTTTTCTGTTTTTTGTGAAGGGCGTTTTCGTCCGGGCTTCACGATAGACACCCGGAATCCCTAAAAACTGCCCCCTCTCATCCCTATCCACCTAGGGGCCGGCCCAAGCTTCCTTGAGGCTTTGGGAGACCGACCCTATAAAGAAAATAGGGAGGGGGAGGGCCGGCCATAGTGCTCCTCTCCACCAGAAAATCCGAACCCCCCTAGTCCTCCTTTGTGGTTTCGGCCAAGGAAAAGAGAGGAAGAAGAAGGGAGAAGGAAAAGAAAGAAAGGAGAAGGAAGAAAGGAGAAAGAGGAGAAGAAAATCTCGTGGCTCGTCATCATCTTTATAACGGATTCCTCCGTCGGCTCGTAATCCCTGCACTTAGAGACTGGATTTCGAGGATTCTTCAATTCGCAAAGGACAAGGTGCTATCCGACAGTTTTCCTTATGATTCAAGTGCGATTCTTCATCATTCCGTCATCTCCGGATCATAGATCCATCAGGTATGATGAATCTAAATACCTAACTAGATGCATTCATGTCTTCCGTAGATCGTAGTATGCCTCTCGGGTGTCCGCACATATGCTAAGATCATAGATTTGCATGTAGATTATTTTCTAGAATTAATTGTAATGAAACATACACCGTATGATCTTCGGATCTTTCTTTTGATTTCGCTGCGACTCTGATTAGCGGATCCAATTCCAACAGCCGCCACGTGTCAAAATCTAGAGGTCTGCAAAAAGCCTATATAGGTACGACCCCCAGCTCCAAAGTACAGGTTGGAAACTCAAAAACCCTAACGCTTTCCGACTACTACAGCACTCCCTTATTCACACTTGGACTTACTTGAGCGTCGGAGTGTCTGCACTCCTAAGGGAACCAGCCATTCTTATGTTTCCTTTGTCTTGCAGGAGGAGTGCAAGAGCCAGCGAAAATTATCCCCCAATATTTGGCGTCGTCTATGGGATCTTTCGACTAGTTCCTGCGAGAACGCCCACGACCACACGGTCAAAAGCCTTACTCCCAGAAGATACCCTGATGGCTCCGGCCATGCAGGGACATAAACGGTCGAAAGTCTGTGTGGGGTCTGTGCGAAGCGGGCCGCTTGCTCAAGCTTCCCAACCCCCTGTCCCGCTCAGTGACCAGCTCCTTTTGGAGTTGTTGGCTACTCAGCGGGCCATGATGGATGAACTGGCATGACTGCGCTAGGTTCCGTCGGCAAGCAAAGGAATTGATCTTCTCTCCCCCGGGCTTGACCCACGAAGGAAAGGATCAGCGACTTAACCCCGGTATCCAGAAGTATCGGTGGGGACCGCTCCCCCTGCGCGACCTCCCCCAGTCCCAACATCGTATCAACCCACATTGACGCCCACACCGCGGGCATCCCAGCAGGAGCCCCCAGTGGAGGACGCAGTGGCGCGCAAGGCGAATGGGATGGCTCTCGAGCAACTGCAGTGACTCGTCATCCAATGCTCCAGCAACAAGCCGACCCCACCTATGGTCCTTTCTTGTCGACGAAGCCGAAGTGTTGACTCGGACGAGTCGGAGGTGAAGTCTCTAGAGCGAGACCGTAACCCGCACCATCAGTATGAGAAAGAGCCCATGAGGAGCTACCTTGTACGGAGGCTTAAGAAATGACGGCCTCTCACCGACCTATCCCGGCGTCGAGGCAGCTGTTGGAGAGGCGACATAGTAATCACCAGGAGGTCGCACCCGTGCACCGCTATCATGCCCCAGAAATCTGAAACCGATCCTTGGGGTGTGAGGTAAGAAAAACCAAGGGTTTTAGGGTTTAGTCTACTAACTACACCAATTAGGATTTCTCACATGGCTGTGATTCTCTCATAAATGAAGGAATATTTTAACACTTGATTTTTTTTTTGAAAACATTTTTATTTAAAGAAAAGTAGAGATAAAATTTTGCCATGCTCAGAGAGATGATCACGCTCGACCTTCAACCGGATTATCCTCTCAGCATGTGTGGCTTATCGGCGCTACCACCTGCTGACAGTAATCCCTTTAAGAGAGCACGGGACTCGAGCCATTGACGGCGAGCTAGGAGTCTCACCCACTCCCTGACACTCAGTATACTGGTCTAGAGGTCCTATCTACAAGGCTAGTCAATTAGGCCATTTAGATACTTATATTTTCACTGTAAGCTATCCTAGGCTTGTGACCTTGAGGAGAGGTCTACCCAAAATAACTTCAGTTGTATCAATGCTTCTAACAATTAAAACACTAAAATTTAAACTAAATAATTCTCATACAAAATCCATCAATTACATTGCCACCAAAATGAAATACACCAGTAACCCTAAAACTGCCTCTGGTCTCCCACTGCTACTCCTGAACCTCCGGACCTGCAGGAGAGTCTACTCGTGGGAAAGAGTAGCCCCTAATGGGAAATTGGACGATTAGCCAATTTAATGGCTAGTGACATCCTAATAGTCTTTAATAATATGAGATGACATATTTAATTAAATTAAATTACATTAGCAGTCTAAGTATTAATGAGGTTTACAGAAGGTTAACCTAAGCCTACCAGTAGTCTATGTTCACATGCAATTCCTACTGTCAATAGGTTATCTACCACACTGTCCATTCAATATTTTACCGTGCTTAGCTATGAATCAAATAAGATTACAATATAAGTCATCTATTCTAAAGTGTATCCCGGATATTTTGTTCATCCTGCCTCTGATCGGACATTACTATAGGGCCTTTTATTTTGATGTAGAAGGCCAACTCTCTCGCCGTGCAATCACCATGCATAAATCATCCCTATGATCATAAGAGATTTCCCGTCTTTCATGGGGAGCTCTATAACCCCACTTACGTTACTTTGGGGGCTTTAACTACCCCGGGACAGGGTTGCTAGGCCGATCCCTACTAGAGGACTACTCCTATTGGCTTTACCACAACCCTTGCCCGTGACCCCCTAGCCTACTGATCTTCGGCCGTGCGCGCAGGATGGTTCATGGCCCTTATGCGCACGGGGTCCGAATCTTTTCACAGAATAGGATATCGCACAGTTACAATAATAAAATAGCTTTGACGTTTTACCCCGGGATTCGCACCATATTCACAACCCATGCATCACAATAAAACTAAATTACTCTCGCCCGTATTCCCATGTGCTCGGTCTCCACAGTCCACTCAGGAGGGTGGGCCCCGATAAAAATATTATTTTAATCATTTAATTATTTATTTTAAGGGAGCGCCTATCTATGGTGTCCATGCAAACAATAGATTATTATTAAATTATTAAGTTTTTAAGCATGCGTCGCCGGACTCGCGACTCCGCATGCAAGGAGGGGTCCACCCGACCACATGCGACGATGTCCGGCAGGACCCGCATGCAACGTTATGGACACCTACCATTAGTTGATCTCATTTCCCACTATTAAAGACCATGCAAGGGAAGTAGATGTCACCTGGTTGGCGAACGCGAGCTCCTGCTAGGCGACCTCCGCTCCGTCTCCAACTTGGTCAACGCGGCCACGAACTGTCAAACATACCCAGCGGGCCTATGGTTATTAAGTGCTACTAGATATCTCTGGTTTAGGCCCTGATTGGTCGAGTCAACGAAAATATGCATCGTTGGATACTGGTCTATCGGCACGCAAAACGATGCTCCAAGGCATCGTCTTGGTTAATCGACATTGCCGATGCGAATAATTGCACTAAGGTCCAATTATACTGATCCGACCAAACAGTCGTACCCGCGTCGGTTGTTGCCATTAGCATATTATCCTGCTCCGAGGGACCTCCCACATCACACCAAGGTTCAGGTATAGGCCAAGTTGGGGTTTGATTCGTCATCTGCCCTAGACACCCTCGGACTAGGTGAGCATCTGGTTGGGTTAGTGTGGTGAAAAACTGACAAGCCTTACCGAGCCCATGCTCAGGTTGGCAACAAGCTTTACCGAGCCTCACCCGATGGACTCTCGGGATTGCATACAACGAGTAGGAATCGCTATCGTGGGGTTATGGTCGTGCAACTGACACAACCCGTTTAGCGGCACAATGAAAACTTATGCGAGAGTACGATGTCGCCACTAAATCAATGCAAGGCTTAAACAATTAGGCGAACTGGAATACTACAATCAATTATTTTACCCTCGTCTTCATCTGGATCTGACCGGAAAAAAAGAAAGGGAATCCTCGGCGGTCAAGAGCTGCGTCAGCCAATTCCTGTGGATTTGCCTCATATTTCCCATCGAGCCGTCGGCAACGTCGTCGCCCCAAATGGGAGAGGTGTTGGTAGGTTTGAGGATGAACAGAGAGGTCGACTAGTGGTTGGCCGGCAGTCGATGATTGCCGGCCCCGGGACCAGTTGGCCGTCAGTCGATGATTGCCGGCCCCGGGGTCAACGATAATGCTACGCGTAGGTGACGAGGCTGTGATGAATCGCAGCAAAAAGAAAGGAAAAAAAAAAGGATGTTGCCTTGGTGGTTGGGGTAGTCAGAACCGACTTGACTTTGCCGGCTGCACCGCCGCTGGCAACTATGGCAAGTCATCGGGCCGGTCTCAACGGAACAACAAGAACATAGGGGAATGACGGGGGTGGATGACCTGATCGGAATGGAGGGGGGGGGGGGGCGTCGGCTCCGGCTGCGGCTCCGACCACCACCACGCGCAGCCACACGCACCACGAAGAGGGAGAGAGAGATGAAGCTTCAGACTTAGGGGAAGGAAAAGGGGATCGGGTTAGGGTTTTAAAGAGAGGGAGGGCGGCGGCCGGCTGTAAGGGCGGGATTCGCGGCTCGGGATGAGGGGGTGACAGAAGAGGGGGGCAGCGGGCGGCTGATAGGATGGAGGGGGCAGCGGTCGGATCTGGGGGAAATCGGGTAGGTGGGGGATGGATCCGAGAGTGGGGTGAGAGGGAGAGGGATCGGGTGTAAGGGAGAGAGATCCGAGAGATGAGAGAGGTCCGGTAGGGAGAAGAGAGAGATCGGTGAGATAGGAGAGAGATCAGAGAGATGGGAAAGAGAGAGGAATGAGAGGGGATGGCTCAGATGAGAGGAAGAGAAAGAGAGAGAGAGAGAGAGAGAGAGAGAGAGAGAGAGAGAGAGAGAGAGAGAGAGAGAGAGAGAGAGAGATGGACGATTTTGGGGGTTGGGTTTGGGTGAGAGAGAGAGAGAGAGAGAGAGAGAGAGAGAGAGAGAGAAAAGGGAAAGGGTTGGGGCTGGGTTCGGGTGAGATGAGTGGGAGAGGAATGGGTTTTGGGTTTTGTTTTGGTTTTAGGTTTTAGTTTTAATTTTAGTTTATTTTTTTCCATTTCCTTTTCTCTTTTTTTTTTCTAATACTGGTTGAGCTCGATTCGTGCTTGACTCGCGCAGAGCCTAACTCGCCCTTGACTCGGGTCGTGCCGAGACGTGCCGGCATGCGAATCTCACCGAGTCTGACAGACCCGCCACTATATCTATTCTATGATTAAAATTATATTACTAAAAAAAATAGCATTTGAGCCATGACTCGATACACGTGCTTATATGCTCGTGTAACTACATCTCTAATATGGCCTCGCAACCCGTACCCGGGACCCACTGCCTGGTCCCGCTCGAGTACAACCAACAGCATTACAACTAATGAAAACAATGATATTAAAATAATATTTAAATCAAACCGGGCTGCCTTGAGCGAAAATACACTGGAGCACCGGTCATTACAACCGCTGCAGCGTACATGACCGCATAGGGCCTGTGTAGCCGCCTTTGGGAGATTATCCCGGGCACTGGCTGCTACCTAATATGCCTGTCGACCTCTTGGAAGACCTCGCCGCTCATGGAGGGAGCTCGCCCTTCACGTACGAGGTTCACCAAGGGGGTTTTCCTCAGCACTGGGAACCGTCGAAGTTCGTGCTGTTCGACGAGTCACAAAACCCCGTGGACCACTTCCTGGCATATCGGAAATTGTTCTTTCGGGATCAGGACCACGTTTTGTGACGTGCGTTCCCGAGCAGCTTAACCAGCTCAGCTTTGAACTGGTTCCACAAGCTACCTGCCAATTCCATTACGAGCTTCACCGCACTATCCAAGCTGTTCCTGGAACAGTACCACTGTAATTGACAACCCCCAAAGAGGATCGAGTCCCTGTTCACCCTAACCATGGGGCTCGGGAGACCCTCCGGTGCTTCTCGATACGATTCCGGAATGCCTACCTCGCCCTTGAGGACTCAGCCAGGCAAGACCATACAGCCGTGAGTGTCTTTCGGAGTGCGTTCCCCGAAGGAGGTGAGCTTCATGACGCTATTGTCATTTTCGATCCCCGTACCATGATCGAGGTCTTCGCCTTAGTCCAGCAGTACATTAAGCTTGAAGATGTGGTGTTCGATTGCCGAGGAAAGATTACCGAACAATAGCCTCCTCCTACCTTGCGCGTAGGCACCCTCTTGTAGACCATTTTATGAAATAGAGGGTCTTTGGACTAAATGAGTCTTTTCAAATCTGTGCTTGATAGTGATCCACAAGAACAGCTCACGCATGATCAGCTCGTACGTAACTTTCTCAAAGAATAGTTCGCCGTCTTGCGGACTTAAAGCAAGATCGGGGTTCTCAGTGGCCGTCCCGAATGACCTTGAGATCACCGGGGTAGTCTGCTTTCTAGGGGACTTTAAACATGATCGGGGTCCTTCGCGTTCACATACTGTGATAGGAAGCACCCTGAGGTGATCTAAGGGGACCTAAATGGGCGACCACCCATTTAGGCGACCTGAAAATATCATGGTAATCCCTCGAAGCTTGACAACTCTGTGAGATCACAAAAAAAAAAATGAAAGCCACTAACGTCGAAGGCTAGGGGCAAGGCCATTGTCTGCTGTCATGCGGACGCGATAAGCAAAATCGAGGTTCTGAAGATCCTTAACCGGACAAAGGGTAGCTAGATTTTGATATTTTTATCGCTTATCGAACTTCCACCCTTTGGCCCTTACGCTTTATTTTGATTCAATTTCTATTGATTTGTATTTTTTTTTCAAGCTATAGGGCCCCACTATTTCGCACATGTCGAATTTTTATGCATATCGATCTTTTTGCAATGTCGTTTATTTTTTATCGGTTTAGGTACCTCGTCGGGGTATGGTTCTCTGGTCATTGGGGAAACCACACATGTGGCCTGATGCCACACAGTTTTGCTCATTGAGCGACCTGGTGACATCGCGGGTAGACATGGCAGAGACACCTTATGCGGCCTGATACCACGCGACTTAACTCGTTGAGCAACCTGGTGACATCACGGGCAGACACGGCGGATACACCTTACGCGACCTGATGCCACGCAGCTTAGCTCGTTGAGCAACTTGGTGATATCACGGACAGACACGGTGAAGACATCTTACACGGCCTGATGCCACGCAGCTTAGCTCGTTGAGCGACCTAGTGATATCACGGGCATACATGATGAAGACACCATATGCGGCCTGATATCACACCCTATAGCCGACTTCGCATAGCGGAATACTATTCAGCTGGAGCTGGTCAGCAAACAGAAGAATCAAACTGGTCTACATGGACGATCTCGCTGGGCTCCTGAGTGGACGGAGTTGTGCCTCACCGCCCCCTCAGGAGGGGGTAATGATGGTGCCAAAAATATCATTCACTCGACGACCACGTGGCAACAGTAGGGAAAAGAACATAACGAGACGACAAAAGTCCCCAGGGAGGTCGCCTATAACTTTGGGCGCACCCAGGGCTACCTCGAGTGATCAAAGCAGGAACCACCCCTCCGGAGGGATCGAGCCTCAAGGTCAACTGTGATTTTGGGCAAGTAGCCTTGTGACCAGGATAGGTCTTGGAATTCAAAGAACATTTCCAAGGACCTCACCCTAACCATCGTGATCAGCTCACATGTAGAAGAGGTCGCATGTGGTCGGTGCTCACAGCCCTCCCGGAGTTGACCCTAACCACATGCGATTAGCTCGCACGTGGAAGAGGTCGCCCGCGACCGATGCTCACAGCCCGCTCAGAGTTGACCCTGACCGCATGCGATCAGCTCGCACGTGGAAGAGGTCACCCATGGCCGGTGCTTACAACCCACCCAGAGTTGACCTTGACCGCATGCGATCAGCTTGCACGCGAAAGAGGTCGCCCATGGTCGGTGGTCACAACCCCCCAGAGTTGACCCTAACCACATGTGATCAGCACACACGGGGAAGATGTCGCCCGTGGCTTGTGCTCACAGCCCGCCCAGAGTTTACCCTGACCATATACAATTAGCTTGCATGAGGAAGAGATCGCCCACAGCCGGTACTCACAGCCCGCCTGGAGTTTACCCTGACCGCATACGGTCAGCTCGCACATGGAAGAGGTCACCTATGGTCGGTGCTCACAGCCCGCCCGGAGTTTACCCTGACTGTATTCGATCAGCTCGCACGCGGAAGAGGTCGCCCGCGACCGGTGCTCACAGCCCGCCCGGAGTTTACCCTGACCGCATGCGATCAGCTAGCACACGGAAGAGGTCGCCTGCGGCTGGGCTCCCAGCCAGCTCGGAGTTTACCCTGACCGTATACGATCAGCTCGCACACGAAAGAGGTCGCCCATAGCTGGGCTCCCTACCTGCCCGGAGCTTACCTTGACCGCATGCGATCAACTTGCACTCGGAACAGGTCGCCCGCTGTTAGTGCTCACAGCCCGCCCGGAGCTTACAGTAGCGGATCGTTGCGTCCCTTGAACAGAGCAGCATTTTCCTTGAGGCCTCATTCATGAGGTACTGCGAGTCAAAGCTCTCTACACAACCCGCCAGCTGGAAAGAATACTCCAGTCGCCACCAGTATCCAACAACTCGCTAGGGAGCTCACTCTGTCCGCACGTGATTGGCTCGCCTGCGGGAGAGATCGCTCCTAGCAGTATTCAAAGAACTCTTTGGAAAACTCAACACCCACAGCTCGCCCGATCATACAAATGTCAAAGAGTTCGCCTCTTGATAGTAGGAGAGGTTCTGAAGGTTCCCCCCTTACCAGGAGCTTGCCCTCTCTCCCACAGAGGTCGCCAACAGTAAGGCGGTACCAAGCCGGCAGGTGTTGCCACCCCCATGGAACTACGTGGACGACCGCGAGCCACATGAGTTGGCCAGAGTCGGTCTAGAACTTCCCAGACTGGAGCCTTCCCGAATCTCCACTTGGCATGGACAAGACTGGTGAGTTCCCCCTTGCCACCGCCTGGTAGGCTAAACGACAAAGGCCATTAAAGACCCATGCGGGCTAACACATGGAGGCGTAGGTGCGGGAAGAAGCCACCACGTGTCAAACTCTGACGGTATGCAAAAAGCCTATAAAGGTACGACCCCCAGCTCCAAAGTATAGGTTGGAAACTCAAAAACCCTAATGCTTTCCAACTACTACATCTCTCATTTGTTCACACTTGGACTGACTTGAGCATCGGAGGGTCTGCGCTCCTAAGGGAGTCAGCCGTTCTCACGTTTCCGTTGCCTTGCAGGAGGAGCGCACGAGCCAGCAAAAATTATCCCCCAACAGAATCAATGCTATTATTCAGTCCAATGTAAGGCTAAAGCTTGTAAAGTTATCCAAAATTTATTAAATTTGCGGATCGTACCACTACATTGAAAAAATAAAATAATATGTTCAAAAAATCATAACTACTTCGATTCATGACGAAATCCGATGATTCCAGTTGTGTTAATCCTCATGAATCCTCTAAGACTTGTCGGAGACGATCAAAATGAAAATTAGAAATAACCCTTGTTTTCCATGTAAAGAAAGCTATTCGGTTATAATTTTTATACAAACTCACGTCACAACCATCCATTGCACCAAGATCCGATTAGTTAATCGCACTCGGCCCTACCGAACAGTTGGGATAGGAGTGCGAACAATAATGTGCATATAAAATTCTAGCTAAATAGCATTAGGGGTAGAAACCGGGCCAAGTCAGGGTTTTTTTGTGACTGATTATTTGTTTTTTCTTCGAAAAGCAATAAATAGTATTAATTTTAGATCAAAAACATCCATATACACATGCTACGGTAGTCGACAAGCTAACTAGGACAAAATGGAACAACAAGCTAACAAGACAAAAATGCCATGATGACTAGGACATTAAGGACTGTCCGATCGAGATCCTTCCCTGGCCATGCCATATGTCAATAGGGATGGCAATGGTATGTTTTCGGTTCGGTTTTGGGCAAAACTGAAACCACACCAAAATTGCACCGTACCTCTACGATGTACCATTATATAAAACTGAAACCGCACCATGTAGTGCAGTGTGGTGCACCACGATTTATCATTATAATGGCCTAAACAGTTCGGTTTTATGCGGTTTTGGTCAAAACCGAAAACCGCACCGCTATACTGAAACGACGCCACACCGCGACTGATTTATATTTTGGTAAACCAAAACTGTACCATGCAGTGTGGTTTACTGCGGTTTTCAGTTTTAAACCGCACTGCTGCCATCCCTATATCTCAACGCTCGACCGTCGATCCCATCAATCACGCCCCATGACCATCACTCCCTTTTGTTGCTTCAGTGTTCACACCCCTTAATCAGCGATCCCGTCAATCACACCCCATGCTCATTGCTCCCTCTTGCTGCTTCTGTGTTCATACCCCTTGATCAGTGATCCCGTCAACCAAACCCCATGATCGCTGCTCCCTCTTACCGCTTAGTGTTCACGCCCCATGATCAGTATCCCTCTTATTTCTCATCCACGACCGTGATCCACTGTCGCAGCTCTTCTCATTTCTTGCCCTCTTCCTCTGTTATTTCTTATTTATGATCACGACCCACAGCTAGATCCCTTCTCTCTCTCTCTCTCTCTCTCTCTCTCTCTCTCACACACACACACACACACACACACACACACACACACACACACACACACACCGTTAGAGCACCGTCGAAGCACCCTGTGCCACCACCCAGCAGGTAGGTGTTGGAAAAATCCTATGGTAGAGGTTCACAACGGAAGCAATTTATCAGTCGAAAGACCATTCATGGTGCGCATTACAAGATTAAAACTTTCTTAGAAACTAATTTACATATGCGAGTGTTCATGTGAATCAAACACCCTAACGACAATCTAGCATTGCGAATATCCAGCATGTATGCAATTTGAAACTATGCTAGATCTATATGTTAGAATATTGCATATTTTTCGTATGGATCTTTTTACCGTGGAGAATTATCTTCTTTGTCGATGAAGACTGAAGATCGTCCTCAAAGAAGCCGACGGTTTGCAGAAAGATGATGTTTTCTTGTTCACCTGATCTCACACAATGCATGATATGTCATTCCCGGATATCTGAGTGCCTCCGAAGAATGATCATTTTCCTTCTACGAAATGCCATGCAAGGAAGATGAAGTCGTAAGCGATGGAGAAGATATAGAAAGAGATAAGAGAGAGGGGGGTTTGGGTAAGGGCTTCACACATGGTCGGCCCCTCCTCTCCCTCTATTCTTTTATAGGGCCGACCCTAGCTAGGATAAGCACCCAACAAGCTAGGGTCGACCCCCCTTTTTATCTCCACATATCTCTCTCCTTTCCCTTGATTATTGGAATGGTTTTGACTCGGTCAAAACCGCCTATATTATCCCTATGACCAGCCCTATATAGGGTGAAACAAATCCCTAAAAACTAGGGTCGGCCTTGACTTGGTCTCCCACATATGGGGTCGACTCCCTACTAGTTGGTCGCCCCTCGTATACGAGACTTAGCAAGACACTCATAAGTAAAGTGCACTAGTGATTTCACTATTTACTGGGGTTTCCACAAGGTGCCCCTAGTCAAGTCAACTCGCAACATGTACCAATACATCATACCCATGTGGCAGAGTCCACATATGGCAAGGGATAACTACATGCATCTCTGTGATAGCCTAGAGTTTTCTCTTAGTACACACATGTAGTTATGCATCTACCATACGTGTACTATTGCAAAGCACACATGGAGTATAGGTTTAGATTTCTCGCTTCCTTTAACAGCGTCCTGTGTTTCGAGGAGATGGTTCAAGGACTGAACATAAGGTGGAACCTTCAGGGACCAAGGTTCATGGCTTCCAACTTGAACTCGATCAATACACTACCCGAGTGTACCATCGATCCTCTGAGTCCAAGTTAATCTATGTAGCCACCCAGAGTATGATACAGGCTGCACTCTAATTCCCCCAGACTTACTATATTCTTCCGCATACCCCTGTTCTCCGCTTAGTAGTGGTAAACTCGTTGTCTCTCCACGTGGTTCCATGAAGCGACTCAAGCGGTGGAGAGAGCCTTCAGACTCGAGTGCTCATATGACTTGGTTCCTTCTAGGTTGACCATATATGTTGTACCACTGATTACCCCATCGAGTAACTGAACTAGGTCAACAGTCCAACTGATGACTGCCAAACTTGGATTTGGTACAATATAAAATCAGACTAAGGAACACACTTCCTGTTAGAGGTGTGGATGGCCTGCAGGAGTGGTACACTGATGTAACGCCACTCGGGTAACTGAACCCTTATATATTGGTGCGTTAATAGAAGTACCGATGACTGATCATCTTAAAGGCTCAAGGGTTAGATTCCTAAATTGGTGAACGTTTGCACCGTCGTTGATGCCAGTCATGGGAGGTGAAGGTTCACCCCTACCTCAGAGGCGGCTTGTCGGATGGCATTTCACTTCTAGAATAAGGGCAGAGGTCTTAATGAGAGTCAGGAGTTGGAATTTTTCGATAGAGACTTGATATGTTGAAGGAGGATTTATGATCGGAGAGATGCGTGCCTTCCCATATCGTTGGGAAACTACACACGGCTATGGAGGATGTCCTCCAAGTTGAGGCTGAGAGGTCAGATCTGCTGACCGGTGAATCTGAGAGTTCACAGCAGGTTGTTGATCGGTCTGCTACTGGTTCGCCTCATGCCTATGACTCATACAATAAGTCATAGACTGTTAGATGTCTGGATATAGATAACTTCTCTCCGGCTAATCTATGGGTCGTGTCTTCACCATTCAGTATAACAATGGAGACAAACGGATTGCTCAGGCTATCGATGGTTGTTGTTTGACCAAAGGAGCCGAGAAGCTCAAGGGTTGTAGATCGATAGGAAAGGATCCTACAGATGACGCCAAACTATGGGGGAAATTATAGCCGCCATATGATCTCCCCCCAATAGTCGATTAAGGGTAGAACTCAAGTAGTGCGGTGCACTGTGAATTGCTGAGCTGTCGCATAGGTGTTGTTGAGTATAGGAAGAAGAAGAGGCAAAGCAATAGAGGAGGAGAGAGTTGACCCAAGATGTGGTGACGAAGTTCGACCGAAGCCTAAGCCTCTGTAAGGTAAGATGCAACCTTTGAATTCACTAACTCTGGAAAAGTAGAGTTACTCTCGATAGGCCGAGGAATGCTTATACAAGTAGACAGAGGGTGGAGTCTGCTTGACTAGAGCCTAATTTTTAGAAGGCTCGAGAAGCTCTGGAAAACAAAAAGAAGAATTGGGAATAATGAATTATGGTCTTGATTTTTTACAAAATCTGCTATTTATAGAGTTTTGAGAATATCTAGGGTTTTGGTAAATATTCGGGGAGAATTTACCAGACCCCAGATAGGGTCAGTGGGCCCCAGGCAGAACTAGCGGGTCCCATTGTCGTCTTCGTGGGCCCTAGGCAGGACTGACGGGTCCCACTATCGTCTTCGTGGTCCCCGGGCAGGGCTGGTGGGTACCACTATTATCTTCGTAGGCCCCAAGTATTGCTGGCGAGCCCCACCTATTAGACGTTAGCTAGATTTTGCACCCACACCCGTTTGGTTGCGGGGTGAGTTCAATTCTCTAATAGGATCTTAGTACAATGGATGGCTGTTATGGGAGAAAATTATGGCCATTCGTATGATTTTCCTCCAACAGTCAATTGATGGTTGACTTAAAGAGTGGTGCACTATAGAGTATTGAGTTGTTGTCTGCTGAGCTGTCATGCAGACACTATTAAGTAGGGAGAGAGATAGAGAAAGAGAGAGAGAGAGAGAAAGAGAGAGAGAGTTCCAGACATATTACCATGGTTATTTAGGAAGGCTGGAACTCAAACGAAACTATTGTCAGAACTTTAACTTAAATATAATTTTGGAGAGGGGTTCCAGACATATTACCCCTAAATTTATTGGTGAAATAGGATAGGGAAGCGTTGGAATACACACATTTTTTTTTTCTTTTGGCAAGAGGTCCTGATGCCTCGGTTAATCATTGAATACAGCATCAGATGAAAGGACCCCTCTGACCACATCTGGTACGGAGGTACTAGTACGTCCACTGATTGAAGTTACAATGATTTAAAAAGTAGCAAGCAAGAATAATGAGCAGCCTTGTTACCATCCTTGGGGATGAAGTTTATTATGATAGGCTGCTTGCGTTTTTTTTTTTTAAGGCAATAATTTATATTTACTATCGATCATAATATACAAGTTCCGCTAGGTGGAGAACTAACTCCTCTAGCGTCAAAAAGTGATAAAAAAAAGGTTAAAATATGCACATTATTGTAGAATTCTATCCCATACAAGTATTTAAATTGTTGAATAACAACATATTGTTATATTTATCTGTAGAAATCTGCACTATGTTAGGGACTTGTCTTCCAAATCTGAAGCTCATTGATGTCTCTCTCTATGGTGATGCTCTTCTCCTCATCCGAGAAGAGGGCAAGGAGTTGAGAGTGAATGGCTTTCAGAGTTTGCTGATGTGTCTTCTCTCCCTCACCAAAAATTCTTTTGTTGCACTCGCCCCACAATGTATACACCGCACAAGCTATGAAGGCACGAATGATTCTACCTTGCAAAGTATTTTCACCCCCTACTATACTTAGTCATTCCATCAAATCTTTGAGTATCTTGTTCTGTAAGAAACTAACATGCCTGCTTCGAGTGATTTGCTCCCAGATTTGAGAAGAATAATCATATTAGAAGAACAAATGCTCTCCTGATTCTTCTGCTGATTTGCATAGACTGCACCTATTTGCCAAACTCACTCCTCTTCTCTTTAACACATCTAGTGTAGCGAGTTTATTAATCATCATTTTCCACACACACACGGACATCCTCAGGGGTACTGGACTCTTCCACACTAAAGCTGACCATCTCACTATGTGATCGTGCTCTCTAACCGCTTGCCAAGCTGAAGAGAAGCTAAAATTGGCCTCTTTCATGCCAATCCATTCGATTGAGTCGTCAGTACTTGCCGACACAATGTCTATCTCTTTTATTCTTATGAAGAGCTTATCCATTCTGTCGTTTACCGGCTGTGGAAGGATCCACCTTTCTTCTCGAATAGAATCTCCCACGTTTCTACCTCGCATGCCTTGAACTCTCATGCTACTCTCTTCTACAATTTCAGCCGGGCTCCTTCCTTCGATCCATTATTCGAACCAGAAATTGACCTTGGAATCAGCCGTAATTGGATATCGAAGAAGTTCCTTTAGCTTGTCTCTTCCTTTTAGAATCTCATTCCACACCGCTGAATAGTTGGACAACCTGGATAGGCTCCAAAAGTAAAATTTTTAATGTATATGCTCCTCATCAACTTCGACCACATGTTTTTATCACTGATAGTTTTCCAACTCGATCTTTTTTTTTTTTGGTAGATTCAAGGGGGGGAGGTCTCAATCGGACCTTCGGAAGGCGCCATATGCCGGCGCAACAAGAAGGCAGCTCAACCACTGCAACGACAAACCATCATCAGATGGAGAGCACCTCGTCCACCGGCAAACAAACCAATCACCATACACCGGCGGCCACCATAGATACTACACACAGGCGAACCAAACCACAAGAAGGCGAAGGAGCATAACAGGAAGGGGGAAAAACAAAAAAGTCCCAAACTAACCCCCACCACGACCATCGATACCATCGCCGCACAAGGTAGAGGAGCCACGCCACCGCTAGTCGCCGGAAAAACCCAATGAGCCTCGCCAGAAACTCCATGCTTCGTCGATCCAGAGTCGCCACCATCGTCGATCTGGGGCTGTCAAAAACGAGCAGGGGCGAGGTCGATGACCTATTCGAGGCCGCTGCAACGATCGATACGAGCTGCCGCACCACGCCGGAGATGGAGACCACCATCTCACTGTCGCTGGAGCTGGAGGGGACACTCCCAAAATTAGAAAAAAGAAAAGAGGGCCCGATGTCATCACCGGAGGAGCTAACTGACCAAAAAACATTCTATTTACAGGGGAAAAGAGAGGGCAAAGCCTAGATCTGAACCTCAGAGGGTTTGCCGTCGAAGATCTTGCTGTCGCCCCCCGCGCCGCCAACAGCAGCAACCGAGGAGGCCAAGAGGATCTCGACGAAAACCCTAACCAAGGGCGCTGGAAGATGAAGACGATTGCAACATTTAAATAGCAATAAGAACAAGCAACTCAATCTCAAATAATTGGCCTTGGGTATATCCTTGACTCTTCTGAACTGCAACCTTCCCTCTAATTTCGGTTTGCATACAATGCTCCAATTGGCATGGGTCCTAGAATTTTGCCAAAGGAAATTCCATATTGCTCACTCCATTCGAACTTGTACAGAGCTAGGAACTGCGAAGGCAGAAGCCCAAAAGTAATAAAAGCTTTGGAGCACCGTCTTGAAGAGTTACAACCTTCCTCCGATGGACAAGTGCTTTGTCGCTCAACAATCAATAGTTTTGGAAACCTTGTCCACTAGCGGTCTAAACATCACCTTATTCACCTTGGAAGTGGAGAGAGGAAGCCCCAAGTATTTGATTGGTAACTTGCCCAAGCTAATCCCAAAATCAACAATTTCCAAATAAAATTATGCACACGATTTGGAAAGAAAAACTGAACTTTTTCCCATGTTGATGTTTAGCCCTGAGTTTTCCTCGAACTTTTAAGAAGATCAAAGAGTCTCTTCACCTCCGCCCTTCTTGGTTTGACAAATAACATCAAATTGTCCGCGAAGATCAAGTGGGAAATCGGATGTCCCCCTCTCAACCCAAAGCTTCTTCATGCCCCCTTCAAAATACTCCACTCGATCTCCTTGGATACGCTTTCCATGACAATAATGAAGAGGTAAGCTGAAAGTCGATCTCCCTACCTAAGCCCTCTGTTGGCTTTAATCAAACCCACCGGGGCACCATTAACCAATATGGAGAAGTAAGGGGAACTGATACACCCTCGAATCCATCGGATCCAAATCTCATTGAAACCTAGATGCCAAAGAGCATGCATCAAGTAGTTTCTATTGACCGAGTCGTAGGTCTTGATGATGTCTAGCTTCAGGCAAAATCGCCTCGGACTAGTTCTTTGATGGAATCTCTTGACAAGCTCGTGGGCTAGTAAAATGTTATTGGCTATTTTTCTTCCCTTGATGAATGCGGATTGATTTGGGGAGATCAACTCATCCATCACTACTTGCAAGCGGTTGGTTAGGATCTTTGCTATCATCTTGTAAAGACAATTGCAAAGAGAGATAGGTCTAAACTCCTTGAAAGATTGCGCATTCTGAAACGTTCGGGATCAAGGTAATGAAGGTATGATTATGCGAAGAAAGCATCTAACCTGATTTGAAGTAATCTTCTACCACTACCCATACCTCATCCTTGAGAGTGTGCTAGAATTTTTTGAAGAAGTAGAAGTTGAACCCGTCGGGGATTGGGGCTTTATCCCCACTCGCATTGCTGATAACTAGTGCCAATTCATCACGTCGAATTGGTTTGCTAATCCAACAAGAAGCTTCGCGAGTTAGGATTCTTCTAAAGACAATAGGTTGGAACTCCGAGGCCTGAGGACCATGAACAAACAAGTTACTATAAAACTTTACCTCTTCCCCTCGGATGCTAGCGATGTCTTCTGAAACGGTGCCGTTCTCCAGACGGATGGAACTCAAAGAGTTCACTCCATATCTCATTTTGAACGAAGAGTGGAAGAAGTGAGAATTATTGTCTTCCTTTTGAAGCCTATCCACCCTGAGATTTCTGCTTCCAGGTGCTCTCTTCTTGGGCTATAGACTGCTCCAATTTTTTCTTGGCTTGCTTTTTTTGTCCCTCCAATGCTACATCCATCGGCTTCCTTTGGATTTCATTTTGGATAAGTCCATTTTTTGTTTGCTTTCCGCCATCTTATCATCCACATTGACTTTATTGGCCTTAACCCGCCCTCTAAGGATGATTTTAAGATTTTGCAGTTTCTTGGTTACTTGAAACAAGGTGTGTCCTCTCACGCTGTGTTTCCTAGCATCGGCTATCACCTGCCCAAGAGTGTTTGGCAAATCACTCCAAAAGTTGAAGAATTTGAATGGCTTTGGTCCCCAATTTTTTCTCGCTCCCCAATGAACTATTGGGGCATGATCGCTGGTCTCCGTCGCCAAAAATTCTGCCCAAGAGTCCGGATACATATTTATCCAGGCTGAATTCACCACCTCTCTGTCAATTTTGCACAAGATCCTTCTATTAACATCTTGCCTGTTTGACCAGGTCCACAAATGTCCTTTAGAATTCATCTCTTTTAGCTCCGCCTTGTGAAGTCCTTCATTGAATCTGTCTAACTCGGATTGAGCAACTTGACTACCTTCGATTTTATCGTGTGCATACCTTATGGTGTTGAAGTCTCCTCCCACCAACCAGGGCATCACATTCAAATGTTGGTTGTTGGACATCCTACCCAATTCTTCCCACAAGTGTTTTCTCCCTCCTTCAATATCTGCTAATAAGGTGACGTGCTGGTCGGATTGTAGAGAACATTAATGTTCCAAGTCGTGGTATCCCATAATAGAATTATAAGATGTCTGTCTGAGTTGGCTCCATTGTCGTACATATCCCAACCCATGGGGATCCTCCTCTTCATACTATGAAACTTATCTTATGCTATTTTATCCTCTACTATTTCGCAAAACTTAGATCGATGTTCCTTGCACAATTTATACAAGTTGCTTATTCTGCCCATCTTGTTCAACCCTGCACATTCCATAGGAGAATATTCATTGAGGATTATTGGAAGAAGGGCGAACTCGTGAGACATATTTGCTCCAGAGCTCTCTATCACTTGCGGATAACATTTGAGGATGTTTCTGAGAGCTGGCTTTCTGCATCGAAATGTCTTTATCCTGTTTGTTACCACTGCTGATTGTAGCTTTATGCAGCCCATTCCACACCAGATTTTTCTCTGTAATGACATTAGGAACCTCCCCGAAGATGGCAGCTATCGGGGTTAGGTTTACTCCTATTTGGGATGCTATCTTTCTCCGCTCGGGAGGGCTGTACCAATCGCACATCCTCATCTGATATTTTCGTTGCAACACTATTTTTTTTGATAGTTTGCTTCTCACTCTCAACCTCCCCTCCTATTGCTCCTATGTATTCTATTAGTGAGGTCTCTAGATTCCTATTTTTATTGCATTCTCTGCCCTTGGTCTATCATGCCCTAGAAATCCGAAGACCGATCCCTGGGGCGTGAGGTGAGAAAAACAAAAGGATTTGGGTTTAGTCAACTACCTACACCAATTAGAGTTTCTCATAGGGCTTCTTCAGTGCTGTCAAATATAGGGAAGGAGGATGAAGAAACAAGAAGGAATCTTTTAAATTTAAAAAAAATAATATTTTTAAGAGAGAAATAAAAATTTTATAAACAGTGAGAAGGTTTCTCAAGCCACACTCAACCTTCGAGAGGGCAATCCTTTCAACATGTGTGACATGTTGGTGCCGTGCCACTATATGTTGACAGAAATCTCTCTAAGGGAGCATGATGCTCAAGCCTCCAACGGCAAGTTAGGAGTCTCACCCACTCCCTAACACTCGGGTGTTCCAATCTGGTAGACATATCTACATGTTTGATCAATTAGGTTATTAAGCACTTATATTTTTATCATGAGCTATCATAGGCCTGGGGCCTTGAAGAGAGGTCTACCCAAAAGAACTCATCTGTATCATTGCCATTAACCACCACAAAAAACTAAAACTAGACTAGACAACTCTTATACTAATCTAATTCGATAACACTGCCATAAATAAAAAACTACAACACGATATACTGAAAAGGAAAGACGAGTTGTAACTCTGAATCCTCCTATTGACTACTACTGTCTACTCCTGGGCCTCCGTACCTGTAGAAGAGTCTACTCATGGAAAAGAGTAGCCCCCAATGGAAAATTAAAAGATTAACCAAATTAATGGCTAGTGACATCCTAATGGTCTTTAATAATATGAGACAACCTATCTAATTAAAGAAGACAAAGTTTACAGATAGATATCCTAAGCCTACCAGCAGTCTACGTTCTCATGCAATACCTATTATTACTAGGTTGTCTAACATAAAGTTCATTCAATATTCTACAATATTAATAAACAAATTAAATTAAATGACCATATAAATGTCACAAGATTATCCTGCTCTATAATTTCATAATCCACATTAAGAGGCCATTGTTGTTAATTAGCAATCATATAAAACATTTATCATAATGTAAACCCCGGATATTTTGTTCATTCTGCCCTTAGTCAGCATTACTATAAGGCCTTTTATTTCGATGTAGATGATCAAATCTCTCGCCGTGCATCCACCAACACCTTGCACAAATCACCTAGATGATCATAAGGGGTTTCCCATCTTTCGTGCTCTACCGCCCAACTTACTTTACTTTGGGGGCTTCAACTATCCCGGGTCAGGGTTGCTAAATCAATCCCTACTAGAGGGCTACTCCCATTGGCTTTTATCACAATCCTTGCCCATGACCCCTAGCCTACTGATATTCGGCAGTGCACGCAGGGTGGTTCATGACCCTTACGTGCACGGGGTCCCTGCCTTCTTACAAATTAGATTATCATAATCATAACCACACAATTATCGAAGAGACTATACAATGATTAATCAGTTTCGACGTTTTTTCCCGGGATTGGCACCGCACTCACAACCATGCATCATATGATATATAATAAAAGTAAACACTCTCCCGGGGCCCAATTTAGGTATTATCCCCACACCCTTACCGAAAAGGTGGGGGCCATACCTGCCATCAATTATCATTTTATTCAAATTACAGTTTACTTTAAGAGAATATCTAATTATGGTGTCCATGCAATAGTTGTGATTATTTTATTAATATTTTAAAGCATGCGTCGCCGGACTCGCGACTCCACATGCAATGAGGGGTCTATATGACCACATGTGACAATGCCCGTCGGGACCCGCATGCAGTATCAAGGACACCTACCCTAGTTGTTCTCGTTTTCCACTATCAAAGACCACGAGAAGGGAAATAGATGTCATCTGACTAATGTATATTGACTCATGTTATGTCCTCTGATCCGCTTCCACTGGATCGATGAGAGCAAGCTCTGTCAAGAGCACATAACCATGTATTACTAGTCAATCAATTAAACAAAAGCATTTACGTGAGATTCAGGTTAAGAACAGGGGTTCGATTCGTCATCCACCAAGATGACCTTGGACTTAGGTGAGAATATGGTCGGATTGTTGTGATGGCAATTTAACAAGTCTCATCGAGCCTATGCTCGGGTTAGCAACAAGGATTGTATCTCCCCCGGTCAACTTTCGAGATTGGTATGATTGGTATATTAAGGGATATAGTGGTCATTATTGCCGACTTATGGAAACGATAGTCGATGCAAATGATTTGGTAGCACGATGCTTCATACACGAAACAAAGGAGGGTAAGGATAGAGGTCGAACTCATGGCCAAAAGAGATCGATCGACAATCGCTGAAGCCCCGAGGCGGCTCATATGGCTCGATTCCATGGGCTAGTAATGTCGGAATTGCTTCGGCAATAAAAAAGGAGTTAGGCACAATGATCGGACGCTGCAAAGTTGCTTGGTTATCGACACAAGGCCAACACCAAAACCAAAAAGTAGACAACATGAAGAAAACAACACTACAGGGTCGAGTACTTCGGGTCAGTCCATATAGGGGTCAAGGCTACCGGTTGGCTACCAAAACATCGGCCACATGCCATCCGTAACCATGCACACAAGAGGCGAGGGGGCAGTCGAGTTGTCGAGTAATCCATAGTGGTCAGCACTTCTTGGCCAAAAGACCGACGTCAGTACAATGAAAGGAAAAGAAAAGGGGCTGCTAGTTGGTCGATGATGGCTGCCAACTACCGTGCTCTCCGACCGACGAGATCCATTAGAGAAAGACCGAAAGGGGGTTTTGTCCGCAGGTCATCAGCCCATGGAGCCTAGTTGGGTCGGGCTTCGCCGGTTACATAGCCGCCGACCACCGGACCAGCAGCCATGGCTGCATTAAGGCAAAGCTCACCGGGGGGTTGGGGTCAGCCGGATACACACAAAAAAAGAAGAAAAGCAGGGGGTTGTCGGGTTGGTCTCAACATAACCAAAGGGAAAAACAGGGGGAAACGAGGGGGGCTGACCTAATGCCGAGGGGGGGTCGTCGGCTCCGGCAGCTCCTCCTCCGGTCGGCTGGCTCCTCTCCGGCCCTGGCTGCCTCCACTCCGGCTACGACGCACCAAACACCACGAAGAGGGGGAGAGAGAGAGAGACAAATATGGAGTAAGAGAGAGATCAGAGGGGGAAGAGAGAGAGAGATCGGAGGGGAGAGGGGGATTTGGGAGAGAGGATGAGAGGAGATCAAAAAGAGGGTGAGGGATCGGAGAGGGGTGAGGGGGTTCGGACTGCGGAGAGGGAAAGGGGGGTCAGGTCTGGGTTTTAAAGAGGGGAGGAGCGGCGGCTGGTGTACGGGCGGAACGACGGGTGCCGGATTTCAAGGGATCCGGGTAAAGGGAGAGCAGGGGCGGAGAGAGGGGAGGTGATGGGAGAGGGGGCGGCTGATAGGTGAGAGAGAAGGGATCAGTTTAGGTTGGTGAGAGAGGTGAGCGGCTGAGAGAGAGAGAGGGGGACGGGCTGGGTTTGAGGTTCGAGTTTGGGTTTGGGGTTTTAGTTTTAGGTTTTATTTTATTTTATTTTATTTTTCTATGCGATTGAGCATGGCTCGCACTCGATCTTACATCGCGCCGAGACGCACTGGCGCACGAACCTCACGGGTCCGACAGACCCGCCAATAAGCGTGATTTAATTATATTACTAATAGTATTATGCATGTCATGCATTGATACACGTGCACACAACTACTCCTCCAATGTCGCCTCGCAACCCGGACCCGGGGCCTGCTGCCCGGTCCAACACAAGTTCGACAAGGATCCAAATCAATTATTCAAGCAGCAAAATAATAACAAAGGGACAAAACTGGGTTGCATTGAACTCGAACGTACCGGTTATTACATCCTACCCACCTTATTAGAATTTTTATCCCAAAAATTAACTACTAAAACTAAGGAGACATAACCTTCAATCTCTACTAACGAAGTGAAGAAAGACAAGAACGAAATAGGACTTACAGCTGGCATGAAAATCCTTACTAATACCGACAACAAAAATATAAACTACTACACTAATCATACTAAAAAGAAGACTCTGTCACTTGCAAGACTACTACTTGAACTTTATACTAATCGAGTGACATAATTTTTAGGATATAAATGAACATCCAAATTCTCGCATCGTGAATACACGTTTTGGCTTCCATTCTCCATTCTTATCATTACGTGCTGAACCAAATCTTGCCTAGATAAGGGGCATCCCCTTATCTATGGTTTAGAGTTTTGATCATTAACCTTGCCTAGATAAGGGGCATCCCCTTATCAGTTCTACCGAGGGATGTCCCCCACGGTAGGACAACTACCAAAATTCATAGATTCAGAAACTTAGATTACACTCAACTGATAGTGTTGATACCAAAAAGTATATTCATATATATGGGCGCCCATACACCCATATATAATCTTATACTTTTAGTATCGACACTACAATCGTAGGGATGTATACTACACATATGCGCCCATATTTATACGCTTAAATACACATTCCTAAATAATGTGACGAAAGAAATGGCTCAACTACTACGCCTAAACTTAAATCCTGTAAGATTCTCCTCTAGAGCAAACACTTCTATTACTTATGCAAATACTAGAGAATACTAAATCCATGATAACATAACTATGTTACATACCAATGAGAGTAACGAGGGAACAACATTAAATCAACAACATCGATACTTATTGAAACACATAATATCAACACTCCCAACTATGTTATTGTGGTACGACTCGGAAGCCTTCTAAATGATACACTATGGTACACAAATCAGGTAAGGAAGGAAATTTACTACTCTAGTAGAGAACAATCAAATAAGAGAAATAGAGAACAATGAATAAGATAATAACTAACCTAGTGACAGAAATGAGCTGAAAACTAGGATATGACATAATACACTCTATACAGTTGGGTGACTAGTCCTAAACTAAAACAATTCTGATTTAGTTGAAGAAGTTACAAACTAGAAAGCTAATGGCCAACTAGCACAAGGTATTAAATCATTCCCCTAAACGAATCGAGTTAGTTAGATAGAGACCTGACAATCATGAAAAAGTGAGAATAAGATAAGCGAGACAATTAGAAACAACTCGAAACTTATTAAGATAAGACATAGCTAGTTAGACCTAGGCAAGACAACTTAGCACGACAAAGACAACGGAAAAAACTATCATAATCTTGAATCTACTGAGTACCAATGAAAATCAAGCAAAAGAAACTGAAGCGATAAAAGTTTCCTAGAACCGGAGAACTAAAATAAAGCGGGGTGAATCGGTTAAACAATTATTACTCTTAGGGATCCAACCGATAAGACATTCCCAAATTCCAAAAACATAGGCAATTCCCTCGATATTATCACTAACATCTTTCCAGTACTCAATTATCCTAACTCCATCTTAACATCATTGACATCTAGCCAATGCAGGCTCTCCCGCGAGTCCCTAACAGGAACTGAGTAACCAACTGCTAAAACCTCTAAAGAGTCAATGTGTATGTATCCGCCAAATTCTCCGAAGAGAAAGTGCGTAGTCGCCAAAGCCTCCGAAGAGTCAGTGCGTAGCTGCCAAAGCCTTCGAAAAGTCAGTGCGTATGTATCCGCCAAATCCCCCGAAAAGAAAGTACGTAGCCGCTAAAGTCTCAAAAGAGTCAGTGTGTATGTATCCGCCAAATCCTTCGAAAAGAAAGTGTGTAGCTGCCAAAGCCCCCAAAGAGTCGGTGCGTATGTATCTGCCAAATCCTCTGAAGAGAAAGTGCATAGCCGCCAAAGCCTCCGAAGAGTCAGTGTGTATATATCCTCTAAATCCTCCAAAGGGAAAGTGTATAGCCGCCAAAGCCTTCGAAGAGTCAATGCGTAGCCGTCAAAGCCTCCGAAGAGTCAGTGCATATGTATCCGCCAAATCCTCCGAAGAGAAAGTACGTAGCCACCAAAGCCTTTGAAGAGTCAGTATATATGTATCCGCTAAATCCTCCGAAGAGAAAGTGCGTAGCCGTCAAAGCCTCCGAAGAGTCAGTGCAAATGTATCCGCCAAATCCTCCGAATAAAAAGTGTGTTGCCGCCAAAGCCTCTGAAGAGTTAGTGTGTATGTATCCGCCAAATCCTCCGAAGAGAAAGTGTGTAGCCGCTAAAGCCTCCGTAGAGTCAGTGCATATATATCCGCCAAATCCTCCAAAGAAAAAGTGCATAGCCGCCAAAGCCTCCGAAGAGTCAGTGTGTATGTATCCGCCAAATTCTCCGAAGAGAAAGTGTGTAGTCTCACCATGTCCTCTATTGAATAGTCACAACCCACCGCCAAAGTTCCCGAGGAATAGTGCGTACTCCTATTGCAAGTCTCTATATTGCGTAATCTGCTGACCATGGGAATTTTAACTATCTGATATTCCACCTCCTGGTGCGCACTCTGAACCCATTATCCCGAGGGGTCTTCCTCATTACTCGTGGGATCCATTTAAAAAGTATACATAAACTCTGAACCAAACTAATTACAACTCACAATACATCGGAGAGATCTAACAAGAAGACCAATTCAATTATTATGCCTAGAACGAGATAGAGGACAAACCTAAAAATATCGACTAAGCCTCTAATACTAAAGGTCGATGGAGAATCAAGGAATCCAAAAACACCAGCTAGGTCTCTAGTGATAAGGGTTAACGAAGATTAAGGAGTCCTAAAAAACCGACTAGGTTTCTAATGCTGAGGGTCAACGAGAAACAACAAGAACTAATAAAAAATGTAACCTCACAACCATGCCAAATAACCATCAAGGATATACATTCTTCCAGACATATTCAAATACATCCATCCTAAAACCAATCAACCAAATTATTAATTGGAGCTGAATCTCTAGTTCTTGATCAGCTCATTACTATTAGAAGGCTCAAAAGAATCTATATTAGGAGACTCCCAAACTATACTCCGTTATTGATTTCAACACTACGCTCATGCCAATGGATCACAAAACACTACCCTTGGTTAAGATGTTCCACGTGACTCCTTTTTAAGAACTAACACTCGAGTCATCATGACTAATTCTAAACCTAAACATTATAGCACAATCATATGCATAAGACATATAAATTGACTCCACAAGTCTCGATCAATCAAGAACTCTAGCATGGATAATTTCTTAGTTACAGATCAATTCCTCAAGCATAACCAGTTCTCCAAGTACAATCAGCTCCTAGGCTATCAACCGCCACTAAAGTCCAAACTTTTCATAGAAAGAATCACGAGACATGAACCATACCATAACAAAACCCTAGGAACATATCCCTAGGCTCTGATACCAGCTGTCACGCCCCAGAAATCCGAAGACCGATCCCTAGGGTGTGAGATGAGAAAAACGAAAGGATTTAGATTTAGTCAACTACCTACACCAATTAGGGTTTCTTACAGGGCTTCTTCTGTGCTGCCAAATATAGAGAAGGAGGAGGAAGAAACAAGAAGGAATCTTTTAAATTTGATAAAAAAAATATTTTTAACAGAGAAATAAAAATTTTGTAAACAGTGAGAAGGTTTCTCAAGCCACACTCAACCTTCGAGAGGGCTATCCTTTCAACATGTCGGTGACGTGCCACTACATGTTGACAGAAGTCCCTCTAAGGGAGCACGATGCTCAAGCCTCCGACGGTGAGCTAGAAATCTCACTCACTCCCTGACACTCGGGTGTACCAATCTGGTAGACCTATTTATAGGTTTGATCAATTAGGTCATTAAGCACTTATATTTTTATCGTGAGCTATCCTAGGCCTGGGGCCTTAAAGAGAGGCTTACCCAAAAGAACTCAGCTATATCATTGCCACTAACCACCACAAAACACTAAAACTAGACTAGGGAACTCTTATACTAATCTAGTTCGATTACACTGGTAGAAATAAAAAAGTACAACATGACATACTAAAAAGGACAGACGGTAACTATGAATCCTCTTCTGGACAACTACCGCTACTACTGGGCCTCCGTACTTGCAGGAGAGTCTACTCGTGGGAAAGAGTAGCCCCCAATGAAAAATTGAAAGATTAACCTAATGGCCTTTAATAATATCAGACAATCAATCTGATTAATGAAGTCAAAGTTTACAAATAGATATCATAAGGCTACCAGCAGTTTACGTCCTCATGCAATACGTACTGTCACTAGGTGGTCTAACATAAAGTTCATTCAATATTCTACAGTATTAATGAACAAATTAAATCAAATGACCATCTAAATGTCACTAGATTATCGCGCTCTATAATTTCATAATCCACATTAAGATTCTATAGTTGTTAATTAGTAATCATATAAAACATATATCCTAATGTAAACCCCGGATATTTTGTTCATCCTGCTCCCGGTCAGGCATTACTATATGTCCTTTTATTTTAATATAGAGGGCCAACTCTTTCGCTATGCATCCACCAACACCTGGCACAAATCACCCAGATGATCATAAGAGGTTTTCTGTCTTTCACAGTGAAGCTCTACCGCCCAACTTGCTTTACTTTGAGGGCTTCAACTACCCCGGGACAGGGTTGCTAGGCCAATCCCTACTAGAGGGCTACTCTTATTGGCTTTACCACAACCCTTTCCCGTGACACCTAGCCTACTGATCTTTAGCTATGCACGCAGGGTGGTTCATGGCCCTTGCGTGCACGGGGTCCCTACCTTTTTACAAGTTAGATTATCATAATCATAACCACACAATTATCGAAGAGAATATATAGTGATTAATCAGTTTCGATGTTTTTCCCCGGGATTCACACCACACTCACAACCCATGCATCACATGATATATAATAAAAATAGACACTCTCCGGGGGCCCAATTTAGGTATGATCTCCACACCCTTACCGAAAAGGTGGGGGCCACACCTTTCATTAATTATTATTTTATTCAAATTATAGTTTACTATAAGGGAATGCCTAATTACGGTGTCCATGCAATAGTTGTGATTATTTTATTAATATTTTAAAGCATGCGTCGCCGGACTCGCGACTCTGCATGCAATGAGGGGTCCACGTGATCATATGCGACAATGCCCATCGGGACCCGCATGCAGTATCGAGGACACCTACCATAGTTGTTCTCATTTCCCATTATCAAATACCACGAGAAAGAAAGTAGACGTTACCTGACTGACGCACATTGACTCCTATTATTTCCTCTGATCCGCTTCCACTAGATCATTGCGAGCAAGTTCTGTCAAGAGCACATAATCATGTATTACTATTCAAACAATTAAACAATGCATTTACATGAGGTTCAGGTTAAGAACAGGGGTTCGATTTATCATCCACCAAGATGACCTTGGACTTAGGTGCGAATATGGTCGAATTGTTGTGATGGAAATTTAACAAGTCTCATCGAGCCTATGCTCGAGTTAGCAACAAGGATTGTATCTCGCCCGATCAACTTCTGGGATTGGCATGATTGGCATACAAGGGGTACATTGGTCATTATTGTTGACTTATGGGAACGATAGTCGATGCAAATGATTTGGCAGCACAATGCTTCATACACGAAATAAAGAAGGGTAAGGATAGAGGTCATACTCACGGCCAAAAGCGATCGATCGACAATCGTTGAAGCCCCGAGGCGGCTTATATGGCTCGACTCCATGGGCTAGTAAGGTCGGAGTTGCTTCGGCGATATAAAAGGAGTTAGGCACAACGGTCGGACCACTGCAAAGTTGCTTGGTCATCGACACAAGGCCAACACCAACACCAAAACCAAAATGTAGACAACATGGAGAAAACAACACTACAGGGTCGAGTACTTCGGGTTTGTGACAACCAAGATCCAAGAGGCCAATAGCCAAGAGCCAAGAACCCTGAGGCAGGAATGCCAAGATGGATGAGGTGAGGTGAGGTGTACAAGGCCATGAGTTAGCCCCACATCGCCTGGAGGGAAGGAGTTCCTAAGCTACTTATATAATTTTCCCTCCCAAACATAGAAGACGCGTTTTAAAACCGTGCGCCGTTACGGAATTCGTAAGAACTCCGTAGTTGAGCGTGCTCGGGCAAGAGTAGTACTAGGATGGGTGACCACCCTGGGAAGTTCTCGTGCGGGGACGGGCAAAGCAGACAATAGCTTGTGTGTTTGGGGCAGATGTTACAAAATGGTATCAAAGCCGGTTCTCCTCGCTATGGGGGGGGTTTAACCCTACACGAGGACGTGTAGCTCTAAGGGGGGTGGATTGTGACAACCAAGATCCAATAGGCCAATAGCCAAGAGCCAAGACTCCTGAGGCGGGAATGCCAAGATGGATGAGGTGAGGTAAGGTGAGGTGTACAAAGCCATGAGTTAGCCCCACATCGCCTGGAGAGAAGGAGTTCCTGAGCTACTTATATAATTTCCCCTCCCAAACATAGAAGACGCGTTTTAAAATTGTGCGCCGTTACGGAATTCGTAAGAACTCCGTAGTTAAGCGTGCTCGGGCGAGAGTAGTATTAGGATGGGTGACCACCCTGGGAAGTACTCGTGCGGGCACGGGCAAAGCGGGCAATATCTTGTGTGTTTGGGGCAGATGTTATAGGGTTAGTCCATACAGGGGTCAAGGCTACCGGTGGGCTACCGAAACATCGGCCATAGGTCATCTGTAACCATGCACACAAGAGGCAAGGGGTCGAGTTATCCATGGTGGTCGGCACTTCTTGGCCAAAAGACTGACGTCAATACAACGAAAGGAAAAGAAAAGGGGCTGCTAGTTGGTCGATGATGGCTACCAACTATCGTGCTCTCCGGCCAACAAGATCCACTAGAGAAAGATCGAAAGGGAATTTTGTCGGCAGGCCATCAGCCTATAGGGCCTAGTTGGGTCGGGCCTCGCTAGCTGCACAGCCGCCAACCACTGGACCGGTAGCCATGGCTGCAACAAGGCGAAGCTCACCGGGGGGTTGGGGTCGGCCGGATACACACAAAAAGAGAAGAAAAGCAGGGGGTCGTCGGCTCTGGCAGCTCCTCCTCCGACTGGCTGGTTCCTCTCCGGCGTCGGCTGCCTCCATTCCGGCTGCGACGTGCCAAACACCATGAAGAGAGAGAGAGAGAGAGAGAGAGAGAGAGAGAGAGAGAGAGAGAGAGAAAGAGGGATCTGGGAGAAAGGGTGAGGGGAGATCGGAGAGGGGTGAGGGATCAGAGAGGGGTGAGGGGGTTCGAACTGGGGAGAGGGAAAGGGGGGTCGGGTTTGGGTTTTAAAGGGAGGGGAGGGGCGGTGGCCGGTGTACGGGCGGAACGAGGGGTGCCGGATTTCGAGGGATCCGAGTGAGGGGAGAGCACGGGTGGAGAGGGGGAGGTAATGGGAGAGGGGGTGGCTGATGGGTGAGAGAGAAAGGTTCAGTTTAGGTGGGGGGAAGAGAGAGAGAGAGAGAGAGAGAGAGAGAGAGAGAGAGAGAGAGAGAGAGAGAGAGAGAGAGACGGGCTAGGTTTGGGTTTGGGTTTGGGGTTTTCGTTTTAGATTTTATTTATTATTATTATTATTTTTTTTAAGTGATTGAGCATGGCTCGCACTAGAGATTACATTGCGCCGGTGCATGAACCTCATGGGTTCGGTAGACTCGCCAATAAGCGTGATTTAATTATATTACTAATAGTACTATGTATACCATGTGTTGATACACGTGCACTTATGCCCGTGTTGCGACCACTACTCCTCCAATGCTGCCTCGCGACCCGGACCCCGGGCCCCAAGCAGCAAAATAATAACATAGGGACAAAACTGGGTTGCCCTGAACTAGAACGCATCGGTTATTACATTGTCTCTTCCACCATTATCGTGTCTTCAGGATTACCATAGCTGCTGCAAGCAGCAAGCCCCATAGGATTGAGGGACCTCTGATCTGAGTGCTACCAGACCAGCCGACTGCAAATTAGACAATTCATCGACCTCCACCTGGTCCTCTTGCAGTCTCTCTTCCCCTTCCTCTAGCTGATCCTAAAGCACATGGAAAGAGTTTTGGACCTCTATCGCTATAGAATGCTTCTTTGGATTATTTCCTTCTCCATTGTCGACCTCATCCATGAGGTCTTGCTGAACTTCTCCGCTCTATTGATCTGTAAGTGGGCTGTTGGTTTTATTATTTAGGATGAGGCCCTCCTCTGTACCTTGATCATCGTGGTGTCGAGCTCCTATCTTAGCTCCTTGTCTCCTAGGGACTCTCTCAATTCCTCCAGTGGGACGATAATGTGCTTGAGTTGTTGCTTGATGGGTTTGCAATATCTTGGTAGGAACTAGTTTTTTGCAGTTTTTTTCGGTGTGACCTTTCATCGAACACTTGGCGCAGTATGGAGGGAGATTTTCGAAGACAAACTTCTGCCATCTTCCTCCCTTGCTGCCCATGCCGATCCAGACTTTGTCGGGAAGAGGCTTCGATATATCGAGCAAAGCACAGAATCTGGCGACTTTGATATCATTGATGATGGAGTTCAAATCTTCTCCGGTTGGTGGGCCCGTGCGCATCACAACCGCACAATGGGAGTTTGGTTCTTCTCCAGTCGGTCGCCCCAACTGATGGGCCCACCGATCGGGGCTGATTGACCGGAGGAGATCCGAAACCCCAAATATGAGAAGAGCTTTTTTTTCAAAATATTATTAAAAAATAAAATATTTAAAGAAATAGTGGTCGACCAAAACTATTTATCAACATAGCGCTCTGACAGTCACGTGAGCGCGAGGTTTTTTTTTTCGTTTGAAGTAGAACCCGGTATTTGGATTATCGGATTTAAAATCGGTAATCTAGATACCGAGTTTAACTGTAGCCTCTTGTATGAAGTTTTCATACTTAGCCGTTTTCTCTCTGGATTTTAGTCGTTTTTTCTCTGGATTTTGGGTAAACCCAGTGTCCATAATGCCGGGTTTAAACTAGGTATTTCAAATACCGAATTCTACTTGAAATAGAAAAAAAACCCTCGCGTTCGCTTTACTGACATGCCACGTGGCTGTCAGAGTGCTAGTTTGGTAAATAGTTTTGGTCAGCCGCTGTTTCGTTAAATATTTTATTTTTTAATAATGTTTTGAAAAAAAACCCATATGAGAATGGAAATCTGACGTGGCTCGCAGTGGAGCCGACCAACTTATATGATTTCAGAGCGGTGGGCGAGAATCACCGACGGCATCGACGTTCTAATGGCGGTCTGGGTTCTGTTGCTCGCCGTGGCGTCGACCCTTGTGGCCCTAGCGCTCGCATCCCTAACGGCGGCGGCGATCTCCGGTAGGAAGAGCCGGAGGATGGCCGTCGGCTTCTTCCACCCTTACACCAACGACGGCGGCGGCGGGGAGAGGGTGCTCTGGTGCGCCGTAAGGGCGGTGCAGGAGGAGTGCCCCGATCTCGACTGCGCTGTGTACACCGGCGACGCCGCCTCCCCGCAGAGCCTGGCGGCTCGGGCCCTCGATCGGTTTGGCGTCAAGCTCCTTCGCCCACCTCAGGTATCCCTATCTGCCCACTGTTTCTGCCTAATTCATTCCTGAAAATTCTGGCTTAAAGATTGTTTTTTGACACAAGTTTTGGGTTCTACGCGGCTGGAACTCGTTTGGGTTGTTTGATTTATGTAGAAAGTCAGTGGATTTTGTTTGTGGGTTTTCTTTGTGTTGTTAGTTCCATGGAATTTTCACTGGTTTTACATGATTCAGTGATTAGTGCTCACATCTAAGTAGATAAAAAATAAAAAGGTTCTACTATTGTGGCCAATTGAGTAACAATTACCGCTGATTGCGGAACAATTGCCATTGCATTTACATGATTCAGTGATTAGTCCTGCCATTTATTCCTTGAGCTGGATTTCACAGTGATTACATCAGCTAAACAAGGATTTCGCAATGATTGCATTTGTCGCAAAGAATTGGACACATTAATCCTTAATGTTAATCTCCCCATAATCGAATTGCGCGCTTTAAGTGCTAGAGCCTAGAGGGAGAAATTCGAGGCTAAAATCTGATTAATTACAGAACTAACATGCACATTTATGTTTTTTCAATCTTGTAGAGATGTTTTATTGCTCATCGTTCTGACCTTGATTGGTAGGTAGTGCACTTGTCTAGAAGGAAGTGGGTCGAGGAAGGAACTTATCCACACTTCACTATGATTGGACAGAGTTTTGGTTCAGTTTATCTCTGTTGGGAGGCCCTGTGCAAATTTACCCCCCAATTCTATTTTGATACCAGTGGCTATGCTCTTACATACCCACTTGCGCGGTTTTTTGGATGCAAAGTTATCTGCTATACTCACTACCCAACTATTAGCTCGGATATGGTTTCTCGTGTTCGCCAACGCAGTTCGATGTATAATAATGATGGTCGGATTGCAAGCAGGTATGCTTCCTTATCATGATACCATACTAACATGCAAACTACACAAATGAATGACAACATATTTCTTGTTATGATCTTGGAAATTATTGACCGTTTATTTGCTTTAAAGAGGCATGCCATCTGTTAGTTTGGACCAGGCGTTATAAATTCAGGGGACAATGACACAAGCTCAATGTGCTTGGCAATGCTCGTTCCTTCATAGAATTGCAAAAGCATGTGCATTGTCTTATGAATATGAGCACCACACATGTGATTCTATTTAGTACGGACAATCTTTATTTAATATATAATAGTGGCTTAAAAATGCAAAAAAATATGATCCCTAGGCATTGTTATGAGTTTGAATACAAATGGAGTAGAATACCTGTATTAGTTAGGTATAGTTCTGTGGGATATATAATGCAAAATTTGTCCCAAGGGCTGATATGATATGCGTAAGTATTGGTAAAGGTACTTGCCTTCCCAATGTCAAATATGTATGACATGTAATACTATATGGATATCCATAGAAAAATACATGGTGCTAGCATTAAAAAATCTAAGGACTCAACGTCCTTAGAAATTGGTGGATAAGAAATATATGTATATTGTACCATATGTGTATGTGTATATTGAAGAAACCATTATGAAAATATATATAGGTCTAGAAGGGGTGAAACTAGATACTAGTTTTTTTTTTGCTTGACTAAAATCAAAGTGCTCGTGAAAAAAATAGTTAGGAGTTGGGACTAGAATAAATGACACCTATGCTAGGTGCCTTTTGCAATTAGTAACTTAACCGCCTAGTTGGCTCTTGTTGACGATCCAAATTATTCATGAGGGGAGATAATGAAAAATCATGCCTATATTATCTAAAATTACTTTTATGGAAAAAATTACATATTTACATTGTCAAACTAGAGGAGTGTTTGACTGATTCATACCACAGTCATATATAAATCATAGCGCTATGTATTTATCCCTTGATGATTCATCATCTTAATGACACTTTTTACCTGTATTGAGCACAAAGATCCATGTGACATAAGAAAGAAATCAAATATATGAAGAAAGTTAATGTTAACATATCACATTTAATTATTTCATCATACTTATCTCATATTTTGTCCTTGAATGCATTTTGTCAAATGAGATGCAATAGTTTCCAATCATGTTTAGTTAGAGTCAGATTTTAAAGTTTGAGTTTTAACTTTTTGAATCGATATGCAAGGACAAGCAGGGGTCTAGACCAAAGTGGATTGTATTGATATTGATATCTCAGGCAAGGTTAATGAACAAACTAGAGCAGGGGTCCAAGCTAAACTGGATTTGTGGAATAGGCATGTATCCTTACCCATGCATCTTTATTATTGTATTTGATGTGCTGACTGTTGATATCCAAAAGGAAATAGCATGTTATATGCTCTTTCCGGATCATGTCATTTTAGTTGATCAGACTAGAGCAAGGTTCATGGTTAAAGTGGACCATTTTAGTTGATCAGACTAGAGCAAGGTTCATGGTTAAAGTGGACTTGTGGGGAAAGCTTTAGAAGAAAATGATTCAAACTTACCAATACAAAAACAGAAGTTATGTGGAATGCAAAATTAAAGATAGAAATATTGCACATGAGGGTTAATGCCAGGTTGGCATGCCGGTTGGAAATTTTTTACTGATCGCTCTTGTAGTCAACCCAAATTTGATGGTATAAGACTTGAATGATGATAATGCTGATGGCTATTGCACATGAGGAACTATTCCCAATGATGGACAATGTATGCACCAAAGCAACTCCTTTTTGTTTTCTTATTCCCATTATACCAAAAGAGATCAAAATGAAAATAGATATTTCATCTAGCTTTAGAAAGTGAATGCTCTTGGGATGAATGTGGCGATGATGATGATGTTGAGTTGGACAAAAATGAGGCGTTTAGAAGAAATTTTGAAAGCCACTATGGTGGAGGTAAGGTGGTGGAGTACATATGGGAATAGTTTAGACATGTCGAACGGAGAACGGAGGAAGTCCTGATCAGATGGGGACTGGGGACTATAGATCCTAATAGAAGCGGTGAGAGGTGTAGATCCAAGATCATATGTCAGATGTAGCACAGAGCGATTTATGAAGACTCAAGTTAGCAACGGACTTAGTGTTAAAAATTATCAAATGGCATAAAAGGCTGATGAAACATTATCCTATGTGGGGTCTTGTATTGTCTTTGATCTAATACTGCTACTTGCCGTTCCTTTTTATTATTATTATTTATTACTTATTATTGTCCTATTATTTTCTGTTGTTACTTCATATTAATGATCATTGTGTTTTCTCCCATTCTCTTTCTCTCTTTCTTCCCCAACTCCCTTATTTCCATCCTTCTCTAGGTGCCCCTCCTACTCACCAACTTCCATAAGTCAGGGATCTTGGCACAATTCATGGGAGAAATCAGATTGATAGCTGATCGGAGAAGATATGGTCAATCTTTTTTTGGAACACTCGTTCGAGTGTGTTTCGTAGCTGAAACTAGGGTTTCAGTGCATTGTTGGAAACAATAGTGCGGTCGTATAAAAGTATTGAATGTGTTGTGTCAATGTTACCCATCATCTCAGGATACTCTTGTATTTGTGGGGGCCCGTCGCATGTGGGTCATGTGGCTTCGTAGTAAACACATTATCTGTGCAGTGTTACTGACTATAATTTGTTTTTCTCTATATAGGTCCATAAGCAACATTAATACGTTGTGTTATTGACGAGAATTTGTTTCTTTCTCTGTATAGGACTTCCAATAACATTACATGCATCGCGTGAGTGACCTATTATTTCCATCACATCCATCATTAACAAAGAGAAAGGCTCGTATCAGAATCAAGATTTTTTTATTTTAGAGTTTATATTGATTGCATTAAATACAACCTTCGATTGACAAACATGTGGTCTCTTCCTTCCTCTTATAACATGCATGGTTGATCATATTTATGCTAAGTGTTATTTATACCTAATTAAATATATATCCTATATAGGCGTGGTCTTGTATCCAAGTTGTATGATTTTGCCGTGTTTGACATGTGTTCGTGCCGACACTTGACACCCGTGTCCGTGTTCCCAAATCATAGGTTGTATTATGCAAGGGGTATTGTAACCGTTTTTTTTTTAAGTTTAAAATATTTGCATTAATGGTGCTTGAGCAGAGGTGCAACATTTGAGGTGAATCAATCTCATCAACAAATTTCTCAGTCCTACAAATTCTGACTTCCATGGGTCGATTAAGGACATTTATCATTTATGTGGGTCGTTGTATCATATCGGTTTTTTTTCCTTGCTGCTGTGGTTGGAGGTGTAATTGTTTTTGCATTTAAATAAAGTTTAGCTTTGATCAATTAAGAGAGCCTGCATAGTTTCACCTGAATCTTGGGTATACTTTTTCCAAGATGCCATTTATTTGGGGTTATGCCTGTAAAACATTATTAGATGCTGCAATGGCAAGCAAAGCTCTTTAGATGCAGGAGTAAAATGGTAAAAGTTGGTCATTGTTGCTTTTGATACTTATATATAGGTATCCTAATGGAAATTACAGGCACACATTTTCCCTCTAACTCATGCAGATGATACTTGACTTATAAGTCTTTTTCTTGAGGCAGCATGTGGCTATCTCGAGCCAAGGTTATCTACTACACACTCTTTAGTTGGCTATATGGGTTCGCGGGATCCTGCGCACAAATTGCAATGGTGAATTCTTCATGGACGAGATCTCATATCGAGAAATTGTGGAAAATTCCTAATCGTACTCACAGAGTTTACCCTCCTTGTGACACTTCAGCACTTCAGGTATGATAGGCCACATATGGTTTGATAGAATGCTTCTTAAAAATGTCTTTGAACCCCTAAATAAAGCATCAATATTAATCATAACACTTTGAATCTGTTGATTTTGCTTGTTTCTGCATTTTCTTTTATGTATACATGTTTTTTACCCATTGTTAGTATGACTTCTCCGTACCATAATCTTATTTCACTCATATATCATGAAATGGAAATTATTTATGGAGCTAATGAATACTTATTTAGTTAATATGATATCTGCTTAGAGAAAAGAGAAATTAAGCTAATGAATACTTATATAGTCTGAGTAACTCTTAGGTTTGTTTGATTATAGAAAAAGAAAGAAGCTAAGCTAAGAGGGAACCGATTTACTACATTTTGTTGAGAGTAAAGTGGGTGGGAAGAGAAAATATAAATACAGTATCACCATAATTTTCTTTCCGTTGCCAAATAATTTTGATGAAAATAAAATTTAAAGTAAGAATGAAGCCTATTAGTTTGAAATTGCATTCATCACATTAAGGTCATCACTGCTGCTGCCACCACCACCATGGCTGTTCCACTTCTATTACCACAATGGATGCCTCTTATGGCCACCTCAGCTACCGCTTTGAACTACTATGACCACCATCACTCCCCATCCCATCAACGTTGTACTACTTTTTTCACTGCTAACAGCAATGGCAGCGCCATAGTCTTCACCTTGTTATTATCACTACATAATCACCATCATCATGACTCAATTTCTTTTCATTTCTCAATGTGACCTGACATCAAAAGCTCACTTTTTTTGTTTCTTATACTTTTTTTCTATTGATTTCAATTTGTCCCCTTCCCTCTGTCAAAGAAGCAATGTGCCAAAGAACTTTCTGTTCTTCCATATGGAAACCTTAATTTGCTCATCAACGACATCTCTTGCATGCGGTTTTGATTTTCCACTATAATATTCTGTTTTTTCCTCCTCCCTCCCTATCTTCAAATGTTTCTGAAATAGCTTTTATATGTGTGTATATTGAATGCTGCTCCAATTTGTATATTTATTGAACCTCTCCATCCACATGTCTGTTTAAACCCACAATTCCTATTAATCACAAGCCTTTATTACTCCTAAATTATCTCCTCCAAACTGGATCCTACTGTTCTTTCCCTCTATTGCTTGTCATGCATAGACAAGAACCAATTCTTCTTAATCAGGAACGTTAGTTACTTCTTAGTTTTCTCCTCCAGTCGGAATCCGGCTTGTTTCTCTCCCCTCTTCCCACATGTGTACAACATCATCCCTTTTAAATAGGGGCAAGAACTACTCCTAAATTATCTCTCACTGGCTTAATTATTTAAGAATAATATATTTGACATGCTAAAATATGGTGATTGTAATAAAGACAATTGCCATTAGGTCACACGTCATATAAAAAATTGATATGTTTATCTTTAATTAAATCTTTACTGGTTATTTTATTAGTTTAGTAGTATATAAGTACATATATGTACGCATGAATGTATATATGTATAATTTCCTTATGTGGGCATCAAATATACCTTATCCCTAATATTTAAATATTTAAATTGTAGAAATTAAAATACGAGACTACACTATATCGCTAATTGAATTTAGTAAGTAAATTTTTATTCTACATGCAATTTGCTAGCCTATCTACTTATGTGTGTGTGTTTACTTGCGAAGACAAACCCTAGTGCTTAGCGCCACAAAGCCAACTCAAAACAGAGATTAAACAAAATTAAAACAAAAATTGAACCCATCGTGCGCATGATCTTGAAGAACGCTATACAGAAGTCTCTCTAGATCATGCACACACTCCAGCTTGTGCTCACGATTGTCACATCGTGCGCATGATCAAGGTCGTCCGCACGATGATGACGTGGCATCTCAGATCCTATTTATCAGGGCAATTGAGATACGATCTGGAAAATCCGACGTATCCTAACTGTCTGAGTTGTGTGCACGATTCCAGTCGTGTGCATGATGAGCACAAGACCGTTGAGATATTATCCAGAAAATCTGGGATCTTCTTAACTGTCTAAGTTTGTCCGCACGACTGAAGTCGTTTGCACGATTTATATCGTGCACACGACTATGGAAGATCGTTCGCACGATGCTTCCAAATAACAAAGTGCTCAAGGATCTTGGTCTAAATGCCATTGATCAAAACCATGCAAGTGTGGGACTAACCTACATGCTTATTCATTGAAAATGTACAAGTTTAAATGATGAAAGCTTTTTGATATATTTGTGCACAAGATTAAATTCGATAAACCGATAAAAGTGCAAGTGACCCTATTTCGAAAGTATAGGCTAGGATCTCTATTCCATTAGTCCAATGCTATCCATCATAGGTTTATAAATTATACCTGAGAGTGTTGAAGCATATTTAGTGGGTATGTTTATCTTTGAAGCTTTTGGTCGCTAGTCTTCAAGTACGAGTGTGAGCAAACCTATGAAGCACTGATGCGGGTACGGGGACACGGGTACGACACGACACGGGTACGCCGACACGGCAAATCCTAAAAAAAGAGGACACGGGTACGGCGGGGACACGGCAAAATAAATTAATATATTTTTTAATATTTTATGTGCAGTTATAATTCATATATATTTCAATAACAAAAAAATTATCCCGTAGAAAACAACTAAAATGAAAATTTTATGCATACTCCAATCGACAAGCGAGAGTTGAGGACCTCGAGGTTCTCAATACACATAAGTAGAGATAGACATTAGACAACCATAAGTTCCATATTTCCATAATTCAACAACCAAAAACATCCAAAAGCACCAAAAAATAAAAGAAACACATGATAATGAAGATTAAGCATCCATGTTCACATCATCATCATCATCTCCATCAAGAAATATCATGGCCTCCAAATCCGGTTCATCAAGCGAGAGCTCCGCAATCTCAAGCACACCGGCACCATCAAGTGAGTCAAAGCTATCCCCTCCTACATCCCACATCTTGCTTTCCCCTTCATGATAGTTTGGACTTTTCCTTGATAAGAGCCGTAGATTGTTGTGCACATAGACCAAATCTTCTCCTCGTTGTGGAGCCATCTTATTTTGTTTCACTGAATTGATAAATGCATAAGTGCTCTAATTTCTCTCACAACAAGAAGATGAGCAAGGTTGTCCAAGTAGTTTCAATGCCAAGCGTTGAAGTTTAGGGGCAACATCTCCATGCACAACCCACCATAACTTAGGATCCATTACCCCTCTATCATGCAACGAGTCGCCGTCTCTAAAGTCATCTACCCCACTAGAGAACATGGCGAATTCAATGTTGACCATTCTACGCTCCTCTGCATTTGGAAAGAATTTTTGCATTCATGCCATTCTTTCCTTAGCAATCTTCGCATCTTGATGCGGTGATAGTCGATTTGTAGCACCACTTAGCCATTCATGGCTATAATATCTACAAAAACAAGTTAACAAATCTAATCAACCATGAATTATAAATAAAAATATTCAATAGCAATAGAAATATTAGCCCATTAGATTTAGTTACCTAGGATTCAACGAATGCGCCATGCAATGTAGTGGTGTACTGCTTTTGTTCCACCTATTAACCAAGATATTGTGCACTACCGTGTAGAAGGATGACTCCTCGTCTTCTTGCTTCTTCTCATTTCGATAGATGACAGTTTTCACATTCTCAATCATTGTATCCCACATATCATAGACTAGGTGGAGGCATGGTCTATCAGTGTCCGCTAATCTCAGCATATCATATATAGGATCTGTAAAGGAGAGGATGTAGTCAACCTTATCCCACCACAAGTCATCAAGGACTTTCTCTTTCACAAACTGTGCTTTCCAGACATCCTCGTCTCTATACATGGACCATTGATCACTAATGACCATGTTTTGGAGACCTTTCTTGATAAGCTTGAACCTTTTTAGCATCACCACCACCGAGGCAAATCGGGTATCTGCAATTGATAGCATCTTCAGCTTCACAAATTTATTGAAAATTGCGAGCCTCATTGAATGATTCATGATAAAATTTTTGATCATCGAAGCATCCCCAGCGACAATGGTGATCCAACTGCATTCATCATATACTATCTCATTTGCCTCGGTATTTTTTGCAGCACATATATTTTTAAGGGCGAGGTTGGGGGTATGCACCACGCATGGTGTCCAGAAAATGTGAGGATGTGTGGCTTCAACAAGTAAACCCGCCGCACGACAAACTGGAGCGTTGTCCGTGATAACTTGGACAACATTTGCAGCTCCAACCTCCTCTATGGTTTTTATGATCAAACCAGCAATGAAATGCTTGTCCTTATACTCACCCTCACAGTTCACGGCCTTTAGGAATACAGGTTGTCCTTCTGACACTGCTATAAAATTGATTAGAGGTCTTCTCTGTGCATCAGTCCAGTCATCACTGACAATGCTCACCCCCTTATCCTTTCATGCATTTCTCACTGGTTGCAAAAGCAACTCAACATTTGTCCTTTCCTTCTCCAACAATGTTGTCCTCAGCATATTGTAGCCGGGCGGCACAAAGCCACCAAGGTTGCTATTACAAGCCATGGTAAAAGCCTTCATATAATGGGGATTTCTGGCTAAATGAAACGGCAAGCCACTTGTGAAGAACATACGAGCTATCTCCGCTTGTAAGTCTTCTCTAGCACCAACATTGAAGGCCTTCTCAATCGCCGTATTTCCCACCACCTTTCTTTTTCGCGGATCAAATGCTTCTTGCCTACACGAAGATGACCGTGTACTGCTTCCTCCAACAGATGGCAAAGGTACTTCTTTGGGCATAGTCTTCTTGGCCTTCAATTCTGCTTGTTCCACTTCTCTTTTCATTTTATTAATTGCTTCGGTAGTCACCTTGCTACATTTTCCGATCCCAAATCCAGTAATTTTCAACAAGTGTGCCTTCAATCTAGTATATGATCCTGTGTAGGTATTCTTGCAGAAATTACATTCAAATTTAACATTTCCACCACCTCCCAAAGCTTTCTCAACCCTTGTTACGTACTTCCACAACGGCTTTGTCTCGTCATCTCTTGACCCACCAATGACACCACTTTCAACGGCAGGTTCAGAGCTAGAAGTCGCGACAGAACTTGATGTGTTTATTGAAATTCCTAACATGACAATAATTTACTTAACAATATGTAAATATGCAACTAACAATATCAATATGCAAGTATGCAACTATACGAGCAACTGGAGCAAACAACTATAGAAGCAAGACTAGCAAGTTCAAGTAACTAATCTAGAGTAACTAATTAACAACTACTAATTAACAAGTAATTAACAATTAAGAACAAAAAACCCACTGTTTTTTAAGGAAAAAAAATTTCAACAATTTTTTATTTTTGAAATGTTTTTGAAGTATGCATAAACATTCTTTAAAATTATTGTTTATGAATGCATTAACATTAATCGGATATGTTTCTGTTTTTTGAATGCATAAAATGTTTATGCATTCATGTTTATGCATTCAAAAAACAGGTTCAAAAATAAAAAACTCTTTAAAAACTCTTTCAAAAACATGAATATCAATTTTTTTGAAGTATGCATAAACATTCTTTAAAATTTCAACAATTTCAAAACAAAAAACCCACTGTTTTTTTTGAAATGTTTATGCATAGACATCATTAAAGAACAACAATTCTTTAAAAAAACAACCATCATTTTAAAAAAAACTCTGTTTTATGTAAAAAAATTCCACTGGTTTTTTGTTTTTGAATGCATTAACATGAATCAGTCATGACTGATTCATGTTTTTGCATTCAAAATCAAAAACTCTTCAAAAAAAAAAACATTCTTTAGAAAAAAAAACTCAAGTCACTGTTTTATGTAAAAAAAAACCCACTGATTTTTGTTTTTGAGTGCATAAACATGAATCAGTCATGACTGATTCATGTTTTTGCATTCAAAAAAAAACATTCTTCAAAAAAAAAAAAACCAGGAGACTCAGGAATCAGTAATGACTTGGTTTTTTTTTTGAATGTAAAAACAGGAGAAGCTGGAGCAGAGGAACGAGAGGCGGAAGAAGAGAAGGAAGAGAATCAGGAAAAAATGAAAAAGAGAAAAAAAAAAAGGAGAAAGAAGAGGAGAAATGAGTACCTGGGCGTCGGCGCGCCTGGAATGAGTACCTGGGGTCGTATCTCTCGTCGACGGCGGGGCTTGGATTGGCCGACGACGGAGCTTGGATTGGCCGGCGTCGGCGGCGGGGCTTGGATTGGACGGCGTCTGGCCGGCGAGTTTAGGATTTCACGTCGGTAGCGGGGCTTGGATTGGCCGGCGTCGGATTTCACATCAGCGACGGGGTCGAATTTCACGCCGGCGAGTTTTTAGGGTTTCAACCCTCTCACTCGAGCTCGAGCAGCCCTGCAGAACTGAGAGGCACGGGTGGGGGACTGGGGTTAATAACTTGGGGTCGGGTCGGGTCGGGTCGGGTCGGGTACACAAAACATAACGATTAAAATCCAGCCCGAGTCCATCCCGTGTCCATCCTGAATCCGGCCCGTGTCCATCCCGAATCTGGCCCGTGTCCATCCCGAATCTGGCCCGTGTCCAAGGCCCAATTCTTATTAAAACGAGTCCCCCGTGTCGGAGCCGTGTCGGACACGTGTCCGGGCCGTGTCCGTGTCCGACACGTGTCCGACACAGGTGCGGGTGGCCGGGTGGAGTGTCGGTGCTTCCTAGGAGCAAACTAAGCGAGTAGTCAAACTCTACCCACCTGGACTCAAAAAGGCTAAATACAACATCGGATGGTAATAATGCTTTGAAACAAAAACTCAATGACAAATTAGGATGTCACCTCACAAGGGGTAACAATGAGTGCTTCTATATATGAGAAAATCCACTCTAGCCAGCGGCATTCGTATCCTAATACTGAAGAACAGTTTTAACACTGAAATTATTCCTTTCAGCACATGCAATATACTGAACATAAGAAACTCATAGTAGGCTGTATTCTGATAATGGCTCCTTTACAAATCTTGAGTTGCTTCTGATCGAATGTTGAATGCCATCTTTGTAATGCTCACATTCTCCATCGAGACATTGTGTAGTTTACTTGCAAAATGCTTGTTGTGGTGTACATTCTTGATGCACCTAGCCTTCACTATGAGCGTGTATCCAATCGCAACTTATGACAAAATCTTTTGCCTGTCAAAGCAGGCACTTCCCTTGGAAAGGCCAGCCAAGATCCCTATAATCATCTCCGTTGCGCAATTTCGTCCCGAAAAGGTGTGTTTCTACTTTCTAGAATGTTCTGAGCATGCAAGATTGGGGCACTTCACAGGGTTTATAAAACTTTGTTGCTACTTGATTCCTCTTGCCAGGCTCACGCTCTTCAACTAGAGGCATTTTCACTTGCTGTTCAGAGACTAGAACCGGACCGGCCAAGACCAAAGCTCCAATTTGTAGGCAGCTGCCGAAATAAGGAGGACGAGGAGAGATTACAAAAGCTAAAAGATAAATGTCATGAATTAAATTTGGACAAGGACGTCGAGTTCTACAAGGATGTGACATACAGGTCTGTTTTTTCTTCTTTTCTTTGTTTCACTTTATCCCTCAAAGATGAATCATTAATGGTTGCTGCACGCATTGAGAAACAAGTGTCCTATCAAAACTTTGCCACGTTGGGTATGGACTAGCATTAGATCCTAGTTCTCCTAACTATGTTAAGAGGCATGAGATATGCTTATCATATATGAAATTCATGTATACATGCATCTCCATTCAAATTCTTTTAGGCTATGTCCCATGCCTGGACTTGCAACTCCCAGGAATTGGGACTGTTACCAATTTATTTGCATTAGACCGCCAGGTACCATGGGATTTACAAACTTTCCCACACATGGTTTTGTATACAGGATTACAGGTACATGCTTTCACCATGAGATTTCATGTCTCAATTAAAAATCAGATGTGGAAAAGTTTGTAAATCCCATGGTACCTGGTGGTCTAATGGAAAGAATATGGCAATGGGCCCGATTCCTGGGAGTTTCAAGTCCCAGGAAAAGAATACAGCTTTAGGGAATGTGTTCCTGCTTTCTTTCAGTCTCACGATGTTCAAGTTTTTTTTTTTTGGGTGAGAATCATGATGTTCATGTTAAGGTCAATATGCAATTTCCCTAACCAAGTTTCTTTGTCTCTTCAAATAGGGACTTGGTGCAGCTCCTAGGAGGCGCCGTCATAGGGCTTCATTCCATGATAGACGAGCATTTTGGAATAAGTGTTGTCGAATACATGGCATCTGGTGCAATCCCAATTGGTGAGTTCATCATTTTGATCGTTGATCCAAACATTTTCACCATTCTCACCAAACACTGACCATGTTACTGATCCACCCACGACACTTTTTTTTGCTGGTAGCCCATAATACGGCTGGACCAAAGATGGATATCATTGTAGATGAAGATGGACATCCAACAGGATTTCTTGCGTGTGACACTGAAGAATACGCTGATGCTATTCTTAAAATTCTTAGAATGCCAGAGCCACAGAGGCTAGCGATTGCTGCAGCTGCACGAAAACGTGCGGGGATGTTTTCGGAGCAGAAGTTCTATGAAGATTTCAAGACCACCATCCGCCCCATACTTTCTAGCCCTCATGTCTCTAAACGAAGATGAATCCGTGGCCTTCTTGGATCTTATTTACAGAAGAGTGATCAAATAGAGCTTTTTCTCTAGAGATGTAGGAAGAGGTGATAGAATCAATCCCAAGTCAGTAGCTCATCTTGAAATAGGTGGATGGGGAAGCTAAGTCAATGACTTAAAACTGGTGGGGCAAGCAAGTTTTCTAACAGAGGTAAGTCTTTAATCTTTTTAAAGCTTTTGATGTATAGGGCTACAGTGATCATTGCATAATTAAACTATTTTTGAGCACCAATATCAACTCTGTCATATTATTTTATGAGTAAAGTATTTGAAGCCCCTTGACATGAATCATTTATTGTTCCTTTGTTGCATTAGCTTGCATGTGCTTCTGCTGCGAGCCTGCGTATGATGGGTATGCCTAACCACCAACTGGCCTTAAAATTTCCGGGTAAACCCCTCTCTTGCCAAGTTACCCTGGTCAGGTTTCCGGTGCCAATCTTGAAGGGTTGATGTGAGCTTGACAGTGAATTGAAAATATCTTGTCAATCATCCTTATAATCCATCCCATCCTGATGATAAGATTTGGAGGACGATGTTGATGATGGCGACTACAATGACGACGTGAATCATTTCTAGCTACAAATTCTGAAGGATGGCCTCAATTGAACCATATTTGAGTGGGTTAAGGTTAATAGTAGTTACTTCAAGCAACTATGCCTTATGGTGACAATAGAAATGGAAGATTTAGAGGAAGTGTTTTGGAGTTCATTGGAGTATGGTGGGTGAAGTATAGGAGCAGTTTTGGAGTGTTTAGGTGGGGATTAACTTGGTCTCCAAAGTACAGAGCAGTTCCAGGGCTTGAAGTGAACATGCTTGTTTTATGCTCATACTCTTTTCTGAAGTTTTACCTTCAGGTGATTGTGCATCATACTTTGAAGAGGCCCAACTCAGCTAAGTGGTTTGTCGGGAGGCCCAGTTTTTTATTCGATCTTGAATCATTTTAAACAAGCTAGCTCCTGTTCTTGGACTGAGCTGAGCTGAGAAGTGTGGGGCATGTTGGTGTCATCTTAGAGTGGATAACATGTACACTAGCCTTGACCCAAGCTTGGCTTCATCTACCCTTGAGCTACATGTAAGAGTGGACTAATGTCATTGAACTCAACCTTTATCAAATCTATGTTGGCTGGCAAGGTTCTAAAAAGCGCTAGGCGCTAGTCGGGCGGTGGGGGGCCGCCTAGCGCCTAGGCGGCCTAGGCGGGGCCTAGGCGGCGCCTAGGCGTTTTGCCTTTTTTTTAATTATTTTAATTATTATTTTGATATTATATAATATATATATATATATATATATATATATATATATGTTTAAAGATTAATATAAGTTCAAGATTATCCCAAACCATTATTTTAAAGAACAAGTATATAACCATAATTCAAGATTGAGTGATTAACAAGAACAAAAGCAAACATGGTCCGCCTGGCCAGCCTCAGACCGTCTAGCCCGCCTGGTCCGCCTGGCCAGCCTCAGCCCGCCTAGACCGCCTAGGCGGCCGCCTTGCCCCGCCTAGACCGCCTAGGCGGCCGCCTAGCTCCGCCTGGGAGCTTGGCCGCTTTTCTGGAGCGCCTAGGGCCTAGGCGAGGCGGTGGGGGGGCCGCCTAGCGCCTAGGCGGCCGCCTAGACCGCTTTTTAGAACACTGTTGGCTGGTGTCCTTGATGCTAGCCCAAATGGCCTCCTTCCTTGCTACTGTGGGCCTCAGATCAATCGATCGACGCAGTGATGACCACCAATGGCTTCATCTAAACTGGATGTACTAACTTCGTATGATCCCGCGGACAGCATGATGCCTTGACTTTTGCACATTACATGTGCACTCAAATTTCATTCCCTAGGAGGAAGGGCATTAAACATACAGTACTGTAAGGAAATGAATGCTAGGATATTATAGTAACATTATACAGGTGAAAATCTAAAAGGAAGCATATCTAGCCATTAAAGTTGAAGTCCACATGAATTTAGATGTGACCTCATGGCTCCACCTCCACCTTAATTTGTGAGCTTGCTCACACCTTGACCCAACATAATCTACTCCAAAATAGACTTCTAACCCCATAGTTGGAATATTTTGACATATTTTTTTCCCTTGGAACCCCCCCCCCCCTCTCTCTCTCTCTCTCTCTCTCTCTCCTAGATTTCTTCTACCTCTCCCAAGCTCTCACCATGCCTCCAAGCTCCCTCTAACCTTTCCAAGTTACTTCAAAGTTTTCAAGCTCTGTCAATGCTTTCAATCTCCACTACCTCCCAAGCTCCCTTCAAGATCTCAAGATAGTGGTATGCCACATATTGACTATTAAGGTGAGCATGTCAAAGCTGCTAGCGTGCCATGACATTTGACTATCTTTATGACAACACCTTCAAAATGTTCCAATGTTTCCTCGGACTAATGATCGAGCATTCCCTCCCTCGGGGGGGACTTCTAAAGAGATTCTAGCTTATTGAAGAAAGAGTTTAAACACAGGAAAGAGGAAACCTTCCTCTATATGTTTTGCAAATATTGTATGCCTATGCCTAATATGATAGCAACCACATGTTCGGAAAGATTGATAAACATCCCATGCCCTCTTTTTAGATGAAGGCAACTAATACGGATAGTTGGTACCAAAGAACAGGATTATCAGGAGGTATCCAATATTTTGGGGTCCAGAGGGTTCCACAATTTTAATAGATATGATACCGATTCTTAGTTCGGTTAAAGAAAAAGACGAGGACCCCATCTGAATCCTAATGCAAACCCCGTGAAGAAAAAATGGTTGCTCGGTGTGTGTGTTGTGCATCCGTACTCTCTTATATGCGAGTGATGCCTTCATCTAGAATGAAAAGGCTTGGGATGTTCAATAATTAATAGTTTTTCCTTACATATTGCTGCCATAAGCCAGATTAGTATCACATAATGTATCATGTATATAGTTCAATCAGATTGTATTGTATCGGTAATCAGTCGTATCAGTTTGCACGTAATAAATGAAATTTTTTTATTATCTTTCACTAAATCTATCGATGTTCATTGGGATTTTTTAAGGATTTTTTGGCATCATAAACAAATACCATAGTTCGCACTAATAGGCAAAAAGATAATCTTATAATTTCTGTTAATAATCATCCATGTCATAGGTGGCCAAAAAGATAATCTTATAATTTCTTCTCAATGGAATTCCCTTGTTTATTAAGGGCAGGTACAAATGAATCAAACAAATAATTTACCTATACAGATGTAGTTTCTAAGCCAATTCAAATCTAACCAATCACATGATTTGGGTTTTTTACTTACCATAAACCACAAATAGAAATGCCAAGACATCAGAAGCAATTTGCTTACTGGTAATGAAGGAAGTAGCTACATAATCATCGATAAAGACCAAGACTGTGCGAAGTTGTATTAGTTTGCACAAAATAAATTTATTTATTTTTTGTTATCCTTCAGGATAAGTTTCTTTGTGTTTTTTGGATTTTCTTTTTAGGATTTTTGAAAGAAAACACAAATTGCACTTACAACTGTATAACGACATGCGATTTGGTCGTAATTCGCACAAACATGAGTTCCGATAGTCGCTAACCCTTACCTAGTTGGCATATCTTTCCGTCCAAACGGTCACACCCAAAAAATTAATGAAATAATGCAATAATTAACAATCATCCTTGATATCGAAGGCATTAACCTGTGAACAGTAATAGAAGAAATGCCAACTCTCTGCATTCGATAGAGAATACAAGGGGTGCTCTGTTTTCATGTCGATTCATATCGGATGGTTAAGAATTCTTATGCCCGCAAACGTACAATCATGTTTGAACCAATAAAAATCTCAAGACATCATAAACAATTTGTTCAATTACTTGTAATGAAGGAATGTCGAGACATTGGAAGCAATTTGCTCATTAAGTAGTAGTAATGGAGAGGCTAATTACATAAGTATTAAGTACTAATGTTCTTTCCATTTCTTTGCATCATTGGAGACACTTGCAGAACCTCCAACTGCAAAAGAGTGGATGCTAGTTCTAGAATACTAGATGGTTCTGATTAGAGTTCATTGATGGGTATTGCTGAAACCTCAGGCAATGAGCCATGCATGAAGAGTCTTCCAAGCAACTTGGATTGAATTAGAGACTAGGAGCGGTGCTAGAAATCAAACATCGTCTCCGATCTAACGAAGCAGATCGGAGGGAGGTCGAGCGAGCTCCAGAGCGACAATTCGCTCTCGTCGCTCAGAGTCGAGTCCGAGGAAGGGGAAGAGGATGAGGAGGATGGAGGGAATGAAGATGAGCAAGGGACTAATTGGGTAGTGTTTTGTGGGTTCACCACTTCAACCTGTAGACCCTCTTCTTCCACCACCTTCACCACCTCATTCCCTTGTTGGGTCTCACATGTGTTGCTGAGTTTGGAGGGATCAGCCACTCTACTGCTTTCATGCCTCAGCTTCAAGCACTCTGATATGCCGTTGAGGGCGTACAAAGAAGCCGAGATCTTCCTCTCGTACTTCATCCTCTTCACCATGGCCCGGAGCATCGACTGCTCGTCCCCCATGGCACCCTCCTCCTCCGCCGGCTCCACGATCTCCTCTGCGATCTCAAACGGCGAATAGAAGCCAGAGGGACCGTCGATAGTGTCGACGAATTGGAAATCCATGTCCCCCACCTCCACAGCCCCTTCCTCCACCCTACCACCACCACCGCCACCGCCACCACACTGCCCCACCATGCAGCAATTGTAGTTCAATTCGAATTCATTCGCACCTTGCTCGGATTGCTCGGTGCAATCAGCTTGCGTGCTCTCACACATGTATTCCTCACCACTACTACTAGGAGTCGAAGTGATGAGTGTAGTGTTAGATACACTTAGATCATTCAAGAACTCGGAGAATCCGAAGTGATCGATGTCTTCGAGATCTGCATCACCATGTTGTTGCTGCTGATGCTGTTTTTGTAGGAGGAGCTGTTGGGGTTGCTGCTGGCCTTGGTTCTTGGCTTTGAGCCTCAAGAGGAGGAGGTTGGAGACTTTGGTGGGGAGGGCCGGGGGTGCCGAGGGCTGGGAGGGGGAGCAGGGCCAGAAGTTGGTGCGGGTGTTGGCGCCGCGGAGGAGGCAGGCGGCCTCGTCGTAGGCCCGGGCGGCGTCCTCAGCCGTATCGAACGTGCCAAGCCACACCCTGATCTTCTGGATGGTGTCCTTGATCTCCGCCACCCACCGCCCCGACGGCCGCTGCCGCACCCCGACGTAGCGTTTCCGAGCCCGCCGTGGGCACCCGGCATCCCAACCGGCGCCTACGCCACCGCCGGCTACCGGGTAGTCCTCCGGCGATCCATCGGGGCTGTTCCTCTTCCTTGCCATGTTCTTTCTTTCTACTTCAACCTCCCCAAGGTTTAAAGTAGCCAAGATTAAGGTCTTTGTGTGTCAGGTGTTGGTTTGTTTATGTTATTGCACCCTCCCATGGACTTGAAGAGAAGTATTTATAGGGGTAGGAGTGATGTATGACAAATGAAAGGGAAGGATATGGTACTTTGTTGCTTGGTCCACCTTCTTGATTTTCTTAGACCTAGCTTCCCCACATCTCACCACATGGAGCCTTCTCCTTTCTCCTCATGAGAGAGAGAGAGAGAGAGAGAGAGAGAGAGAGAGAGAGAGAGAGAGAGAGAGAGAGAGAGAGAGAGAGAGAGAGACCTTCTATAAGAAATTATGTTTTGGGTCCCAAGATTTCAGAGAGCAAATATTATGTAGTCAATGGAATTATTTACACAATGGAACATCAGGGGCTGGAACCCTTTTCTTTTCTACGAAACTATTGTAGTGAGTCCTAATAGTTAACACTAATTTATTTTATAATAACCATCAGGCTCTTGGCCTGGTGGTACTTCCTCTCTCCCATGTTGGAGAGGTTTTTTGTTCGACTTCCGGTATGGACACTGTGGAGTGAATTTTTTCTCAAGGCCATTGTTCCTTGTTTGTACCTGCGAATCCTGATCGTTGATGTCATGTTTACAGGATTATAAAATTAATAAATTGCAGTTGCTGCCTCCCCCATTTCGATCTTCGGGTCTCTTTCAGCCCTTGCTCTAGCGTCCTGTCCTATGACCGCCTGATCGGTCCAGCAAAAAAAAAAAATATTTTTTTTTAAATTTAGTTTTAATCCTTTAAAGTTTGAATGCCATATAGATTCTTTTGATTTTGGAAACTTAAAAGTTCTAAAACTTTCATCTGTTGCTCTTCCCCATTTGTTCGTTTATTTCTCTATTTTGGTGTGTTTATCACAGGTAAGGCCAATTACGATCTAATCCCCGATTGTTCTATGAGCGATGATACTCAACCCGAACGTGTCATCCAATCATTGGTGCAATAGCGCTTGCCCTCATCAAAAATAAAAATAAAAAATAAAAAACCTCGTAAATAACTGGCTGGGGTCCGCCTTAACCCTCCTTCAGATGCCGACGGATTCTTTAAAAAATATATATACATAATTGAGGGGCAAGAAGATATCGGCAAATTCAGTGATAGAGGCAACCACTAGTTGCCCAAATAAATAATTTATTATTCAAAGAAATATAGTACTTGTAAAATTAAACCAAAGTAAACATATGGGCCATTAATTAATATTTCTTCTTTTTTTGTGCCCCACTTTGATTACAAGCTGTTAAATATTTAGATAGGGTCTGATTTGAACCATTCTTCTGCTAAAACCTGCCCTTTTCATTTACTTGTTCTGATGTGTCCTATCTCATATGTTTAACACAATCTGCTTGTTGTTTGTCTAAACCTTTTTTTTTTTTTGTTGTTAGTGGGACTATCAAATGAGAGTAATGCTCTTTGAACATACTGCGGGACAACCTTGTGGACAACCTACGGTGATGCGGGGGAGTCGGCAGGGACGAATCCAGGAATCGAACCTTGGGGGGGTGAATATTAGAAAAATCTTTGGGAGGGCAGGGTCTTAAATTTTGTTCAAAATTCAGGAGAGACGAACTTATATAATTTTAACATAATCCTAGATAATATTAATATAATAAGGGGTTCTCTTTCGAATCTAGGAGGGGTGATCGACCCCACACCCCCCCCCCCCCCCCCCCTCCCCCCCGGATCCATCCCTGGGCATCGGTCAGCAGTCACCACCACCACCGTGGGTTGTCCGTGAGGTTGTCCTGCAATGCTAGAATGCATGATGTACATTGCCATGAATGAATTCATGGGTCTCCATCATGATGTAACAGGTTTTTTTTATTTTTTATTTAGAGGTTAATAGGTTTCGAATCCAATTTAATTGATGTGGGTTATGAATATGGATTGATCTTAGTTCCCCGGTCGAATTGCGATCCAAACCCAATGACTAAGGAACCCGATTGTGTATTAGAATTTAGGGCAGATTCCAAAAACCTCCACTGAACTATATACCGCATTTCATATTGGTCCTTTGTCTGCATTTAGCCCCGTGTCAACTTTTATCCTGAAAATACCCTTATCAATTCTCAGTAAGACTCAAATGATTTTGAAAATTTTAACTTTTGCTTATTAGGATAAGGGCTTTTTCAAAATAAAAGTCAACAGAGGGGGCTAATTGCAGATGGGGCATGGGTCAGGGTTCAAATTGTTAAAAAAACAAGTCAAGGGACCGATATGACATGAGAAGGGTTTTGTAATTTGCCCTTAAATATCTATGGGGTGAGTCTTTCCGGGAATTCGAATTCCCCAAAAATGAGGCCATACGCATGTCCTTTCTATTAACATGGCTTGTATGTGTGCTTGTTACCTGAGAAATGAAAGCCCACTATTTCTGAGAATTAATTTCTCGGAAAAAAAAAAAACACCTAAGACTTGTAAATCCCTCTGTGCCTTCCTCGTCATCATGGTGAACTCATACAAAACAAGACGTGGGAAAATTTGTGCATCCTTCGGGTATTCGGTGGTTTAATGGAATGAATGTGGGAATAAGCCCATTTCCTGGGAATTCCAATTCCCGGTAATTGAACGCATCCTAGTACTTTTCAGATCTTGGATATTGGTTGATTTGGTTTTTAATATCGCCTCGACCAGCCAACGATTATCGAGGCGGATGCAACGGTTACTCCAAAGCCCCGACGGCATCCACCATTGTGCCCCTTCCATAACCTAGCGCCTAATCGGACATCTGGACAGATGGAACGTCTTAGTATCCCTACCATTGCCGGATCAAAATCAGTAACGATAGAGACAGATTCCGATGGCAGACAACCCGACAGGTGAATGTCACTCAATCCAGATTGATGGTGCTCGATGCATCGATCCCGCCATCTTAGGGTACGGGATGCCTTATGGATAGGCCTGTCGATAGACCGGATTTTGATCCGAATGCAATCCGTTAAGTCAGATATGGATAGGTATTTTTTGATCCGATAACGGTCCGAATCCATTAACCGTTTACTTAACAAATCGGATATGGATTTAGGCCGATCCGATCCGTTAACAATATAAGGCTCTGAGGATTAATATAAAAAAGATTCTCATGGTCCCCAGTTTGAGGCTCCGGATTTTATCCTGGTCCTTTCTAGTCCCAAGTTCGGAATAGGTGGTTGTGTGGATTGTATTCTTGTCCACCGTCCGAACTCTGATCTGAATCCGATCTGATCAGTACTGAAATGGATATGGATTGAGTTTTTTGATTCGATGATCCGATAAGGATCCGATAACCCGTTTACTTAGCTGGTCGGTTTTGAATATAGCCTAATGCGATCCGTTGACAGGTCTACTTCCGGGATCAATAGTCTTACCAATATTCCTACAACCCCAACAGCCTATTCCTCGGATTTATCTTAGTCACTAGGAGTCGGCATGATGTTGGATTAGACCCACTTAAGGATAACTCACTGTGTCGATGATGGCTGTGACTCAACCGGGTAGACTCAGATTGGATTTGATGACCAACCCGGCATTGAGGTCGGGTTGAGATGCTGAACCCGCACCCTACCCATCCTATCAGATTCCCAATCCAACCGAATTCAATGAAGTGGATTGGGTTGGTCGGGTCCGAGTTGAGCCCAATCCATGTTCCAGCCGCCAGAAGTGCAGCAAGCTTCATATGGTGTGAACAAAAGAATGATATTTAATTTCCTGGAAAAAAAAATTGATATATAATATAGTAAGTGTGGTGCCGACAACCTTTGCCTTTTCTTCTTGTATTTGTCTGTTGGATTCTTGAAGCTCCCATCTCATGAGAGAGAGAGAGAGAGAGAGAGAGAGAGTACATATTATATATATATAGATGATGAAATGGGATGTGCGATGCGCCACACACCGCAGCCGTTTGATTCACCCCTTGAGTGCATGCATCGCACACCGCATCCTAAGAGAGAGAGAAAGATGATAAAATGTGGTGTGCAATGTCTGTGGCGCGACATCGCAGTCGTCTGATGCACCCGTTGCGTGCGTGCATCGCACACCGCATCCTAACAGTACTTTCTCTCTCTGATGCCGGTAACGTGTAGCATCTCCTTCCGTGGTGTTTTTCAAATATATATATATATTTTTTTGGATTGATCACCTACCCTTGGGTAGCACACACAAAAGATTTCAGCTCGATCCAAAGACCTGTAAGCCGTCCAAATGTATTGATCAAAATGACGATAAAAATAAACGACCGATAAAAGTCGATTATATTTAAACGGCCTATAGTTCTTTGATCTATCTGAAATTTTTGTGTGTGCTATCCAAGGATAAGTGATCAACCTCAAAAAATAAAAAAATCCCAAAAATACTCCCAAAGGGGGCGGTCGCATGTTAAGCCTCATGTTAAGCGGCCGCAATGTATCACTACTCTCTCTCTCTCTCTGTATATATATATATATATATATATATATATATAGAGAGAGAGAGAGAGAGAGATGATGCCAAGTGGAGAGAGAGAGAGAGAGAGAGAGAGAGAGAGAGAGAGAGAGAGAGAGAGAGAGAGAGAGAGAGAGAGAGAGAGAGAGAGAGAGAGATATGATGTTACCGAGTGGAGTACACATTTATATAGTTTCAATTGATCATGTCCTCAATGGAGAGACAATGATTTTTTTTTTTTTTTTTAAAGGTAAAGACAGAGACAATGATATCACTAGGTACATATATAACACCACAAAAGAGATGCCACATATGAATGCACAAGGCTCCATTTGGCACCATTTTTTTTTTCTAAGCAAATTTTAATTTCCAACACCTGTAAGTTCAGCCGAACAGATCGAATACTCGGCGTAAAATTTGAGCAAGAGAACTCATATGGAGAAAAAATGGACTTAAAAAGACCTAATGATAACAAATTCTTTATATAGGGAGACGGAGATGATGATGGTGGAGGTAGAGCTACTCTTGTTAGATTGTCGGCAATTGCAACTATGTACCCGCGGTTGTATTAGTATAGAGAAATACTACTCAGCCCGAAGGTTTTTTCGATTCCGCCAGCCCGATTGACTTAGCAGCATACAACTGGTGGCTGAAACCCACTAGCGACATTTAAATCTTTTATACCACCAGTTGCACGCCGCCACATCAATCGGGCGGAGCGGAATCGAAAAAACCTTCGGGCTGAATAGTATAATGTACAATTGTTACTGTGTAGCCGCCGCTTCATTTATCTCAGGATGGGATGATTCCCTTCAATGTTATTCGACGGATCGAAGAGTGAGTGGGATGGTTGATTCTTAAAAATTGCGGATAAATGAAAAAAGAACTTGGTTTTCTCTCTCTACTCTTGAATTAGTAAAAGCATCTCCAACTGGCTCCTAGGATTTTCCCCCTATTCTCAGACCTCCTAGCTGCCGCGTAGGCTGGGGATTGGAGAGCACTCCAGTGGACTCCTCAATCTCTCCCCATTTCTTGTGAAATGACCAAAACGTTGGCAAAGCAACATTCGAATGGCTGCTCGGAAAATTAACAAAAGCAAGAGTTTTGTCTGATTCAAACTGGGGAGCCCACTATCCAAAGTTTCCCTACTGCTCCAATCCTAGCGAGAGTGAAATTATATGGAGCCAGTTGGAGCCCCCTTTTGAACCCGTACTCTTTTTTTTTTTTTTTCGGTGTAGTACAAAAGGACGACAATCCTAGGAGCCCGTTGGAGATGCTCTAAACAAGATCAGGATTCAAAGGTAGTTAGTATGCTGTCATAGTAGAAGAGGGACAAGCGAAGGCGGGGCCAATACAAATTATTTTTGGTCTTTAGGGGGCTTAACTTTACAATGTGTTTCTATGAGTCAAAGTGGTTTAGAGGTGGAGAAGTAGGTTCAGGTGGTGTCTCCACTTGGCAAGCTCTCCAGGGACTTTGTGGCCTCTTCAAAGGGTTTGAGTTTAAGAATGAGAGGGGAGGAATCTGATGCTCCACCAACCTCAAAGATACCAATCACTTCTCCTTAGATTATATAATAAAAATCAAGGAAAATCATAAATAAATCTCCTGAACTATACTTGGAATTCAACATTGGTTCTTTCTTTCTTTTTTTCTTAATTAACAATTTGATCCCAAAACTATGCTCCGTCTGCATGTTAACCTTTCAACCGCCAAACTAAAAGTTTATACCAAGTATGTACCCCTCATCTTAATCAACACAAGTAATCTTTTAAAGCATTTTTAGTCGCAATTGGTAGGGTAATTTTGGTATAAATGTAAAATTAGATGGTTGAACGTTGACGGAGAGGGTGAATTTAATGATCAAGAGCCAATAGCCAGTAGCCAAGAGCCAAGATCCAAAACTCTTGAGGAGGGGAAAGCCAAGATGGATGAGCTGAGGCGAGGTGACGTGTTCAAGGTCATGAATTAGTTCTGCATCACCTGGAAAAAAGAAGATTTTGAGATATAAATACAATATTCCATCTCAAGCAGATATGATGCGTTTTAAAACCGCGAGTCACTATGGATCCCATAATAAGTCTGTAGTTAAATGTGCTTGTGCGAAAGTAGTACTAGGATTGGTGGCCTCATGGGAAGTCCTTGTGAAATCATGAGCAAAACAAACAATATCATGTCTGTGTGGGGCGGGATGCTATAGTGAACATGCAGATGGAGCATAGTTTAGAGGTCTTTTTTTTTGGAAGGGGCCTCACAGTCAATACATCACCTATTGGTACTTAGAGCACAAGATTGAACATGGTTCTAATCATTACGCTACATGTAATATTGTCACACATGAGCATAAATAAACCCTCCACAAAGATGGTAGATAAGCTGTTCCCATAATATACGGGGAAAGCTTGCAAGAGACGATGGGAATTTTCTGGATGGTTGTCAACCTGATGTCAATCCTCTAAGACTGGTTCCGAAAACTCAACCAAGCTTGCAAGTGACAAACCCAAAAGACCAATTGGCTGGTAGGTAAATATTTTGCTACGTATAACATACGTAGCGTAATCTTTACAATATAAACATTAGGGGTGGCAATACGTAACGTGTATTCTTCACAAGGTCGCAGGGTGGGGAGACCTATGCGTAGGGGTGGCAATCCTTGACCCGACCTGCTAACCCGACCCGAAGTTAGCGGGTTTGGGTTAGGCCTAAACGGGTTTGGGTCATAAACGGGTCGACCGATTGACCCGTTTATTTAATGTGTCGGGTTCGGGTTTGTACTTATAACCCGATTGACCCGACTTGACCTGTTTACCAGATGGGTCGTGTCAACCCGACCTGACCATACCTGACCCAACCCGAAGCAACCCGACCCAATCCGACCAGTCTTGACCCAACCCTACAAGTTTACATGGGTTCTGTTGACCTAACCCGACCCGACCTGTTTAGTAAACGGGTTAAACGGGTCGGGTCGGGTCAACCCGTTTATTAGGCGGGTCGGGTTTGGGTTTAAGTTTTTGACCCCTTTATTAAACGGGTCGGGTTCGGGTTGGGTGTTTTGCCCTTATACCTATGTCTCAACCTAACCCGAACCTGACCCATTGCCACCCCTACCTATGCGTTATATAAGCCCAGGATCAGGAGGCTGGTTATCTAATGAAGGATTAATCATACTCACATACGATCTCTCACGAACAATATCCCCCATATGTCTTGGATCTCCACGGATCTTGCTAGCTTGGTACTCCCAACCCACTACTGTATGGTCATCGATCTAGGGCATACATGCCATATCGAGGTCCATGCGGGCTATGACAATCCCCCCACCTTATAATACGAGACATCCTCGACTCTGATACCATTTGTAACACCGCATGTCGTATCCTTGACCTAAAACTCGATGCCATAGGGTGGGCCCGTGGGGCAACCAACGGGCTATATAAGCTTAGGGACAAGAGCGGGTTATCCGATGTGGGATTAATCCTCTAATATATCACCTTCACGCGACATCCTTATGGGTCTTGCATCCTCACAGGTCTAGCCAGCTGGGTACTCTTGACAATCTATTTATCATTCTTGGCTTGCTCACCGATCTTGGGTATGTATGCCCAATATTTGGGGTCCACGCGGGCTATGAAAATAATGTAACAGCGCAGATTGTATCGTTTACCGAAAACCTCAGTTACAGGGTGACGCAACCGATGGGTTATTGGACAGCCATAATTGCATACAACCTCTCACACGACATCATTCCTTACAGTCTTGCATCCTCACAGGTCTTGCCAGTTGGATACGCTCGATCCATTGTTCATAGTTCTTGGAATGCTCACCCATCTTGACTCACTCACTGATCTTGGGTGTGCATGCCCAATATTTGGGTCCTCGCAAGTTAATGACACTCCCCTCACCTAATAACATGACATGTCCTCGGCACCTAAAAATCTAGATCGCAAGGTGAGGTGACCTATGGGTTATATAAGCCTAGGGTCGAGGAATCTGCAATTTTCCTCATCATCGCGATCATCCTCCGCGTCTTATCCCACTTAGAAGGGTCGACTATCAAACTTATCGCTAATTCGTCTATCAACATAAGATCAATTGTCTAAGATTGATGTCAAAAGCCAAACCATGACAGCTTGACAATAGAAAAGCATGCCAAGAAGCCTACAAGTCCAGTTGGCGGACAGGGACACCTAACATGGAACTCATTGGTTACATAGCTTAAGCTCATGCAACCATGGAGCAACCCCCCAAGATTCACCAAGAGTAGAAAAGAGTAGACGAAGAGGATAGAAGACAAGATTTCCTCGAGGGAATTACATTTCTCTCTCTTGGATAAATTATGAGCAAGAAAACTGAGACACATCATCACTAAGTTTTGCCACCCCATTACTCTTGGCACTCCACCAATCACAATTGCAGCAAGAGAGAATCGAGGGATGAACAAAAGAAGATGAGCTTATATTACAGCCATTCGATTAAATAGAGAACGATCCTTGACATGTATATGGGCACGGAATTCGCAAAGGTCCGTCGGCATGCTCCCTTGTTATTGGACTCGGCAGCCTTGTTCTTCAGCTCTCAGAAAGATAAGCCCACGGGAAATCCTCTGCACAACGTAAACATGAGGAAGATGCCGACTAAACAGAGTTTGATGAGGAGCGATCAGCGTGAAATGGTGTACCTCCCGTGTATCTCGCAATCGTAGCAGATCCAACCTCTCTGATGGCCTCATTTTCAACAGGTTGACAAGCTGCACAAATATGCAGCAGTATGACATGTACGACATGATCGTAATAAGCATTAAGAAAAACGAGGGAAGCAGGAAGAACTTTGATACCCAAAAACTAAATCGCTCGGGATCCTGCGGTCCGGGCATTCCTTCTAGCTGAAGAAGCTCCAAGTGCCTCCTCCTACCTGGATGTCGCGGATCGATGTGAGTTCATGGATGTAGCAAAGAACTAATGTGTTGGAACACAGACGAAGAAGACACTACAGAAAGAGATAGGGAGGTCTCCCTAGGACTCGACTCCGCTGCCCGTAACGAAATTGGCCAGTAGTGCCTGTGCGCGTACGATGCGGAAGCAGTGACTGCGATGCGCAAGGGCAATTTGGTCACAAGTGGGCAGCACGCACATCGTGGCCGCTGCCGCATCGCACGTGCCTAGGCACTACTAGCCGATTTCGTTAAAGGGGCAGAGTAGGACCCGTCTCCCTACACATCAACAGGGCTATTAGGTTTCGCGGCATGCCCCTCCCTTGCCTAGTTACCTTCATCGGGATTTCGACACCGATGTTAGAGGGTTGATGTCGGGTTGACAACTGGTCGATAAATTATCGTCAATCTTTTCCATTTAGTCACACCATCTTTGATGGAATAAGACTTGGATGACGATGATCATGACGCATGGTCACATCTTGGAGGGTTGATACTAGGTTGACAGTCGGTCAGAAAGTTCTTGTCAATCTTTCATATAATCAACCCCATCTTGACGGGGTAAAGACTTGGGTGATGATGATGATGCATGGATCAGCAAGACAAATAGTCCGGGTAGTTAATCAGAAGTGCTATAATTAGATGAAGGTGAGCCCAATAGGTGGTTTTAACGAAAATCAGCCTAAAAAAGGGGTGCCCCATTGATTCCTGGCCTCACAAAATGGGCATTAGATGCAGAAAATTGAAAGAAAATACTCTTGTCCTCCATGCGGGAATTTTTTTTCTATATGTGGGGTTAGCCAATACTGACTTGATAACTTAAACTGCAGAATAATTCATTCTACATTCCATCAGTCAGATGATTACCGGTTCTTGCAGCATCTCTGACACGCCTTATCCACGTTTGAGCCAGCTCAGCTGCTCCGCTAGCCATTTGTTGTAGCTGTTGAAAATTCGACACAAAAGGCTATGAACATGATGGACATTCTCCATTAATTGTAGACTAATATCTAGAGAATGATGTGCACATGATACACAGTGTTGTGATGCACTTTAACAATGAGCCCATCAGTACAGTCATCATCATTGCAAAGTTCACTCACTGTCATTTCCTGAGTGTTTGCGTACATTGGTATGAAGCATCAAATTCACTCATGTCAATCCATTTGGAAAGTTTCGTTTCATGTCTATAGCAAGTATTGTTTTTCTTTGTAAAAGTAGGAATACTTCAAACATTTTCATTTTTTCTAGTTTCTTCTATCGTAAAATGACAAGCGCTGATGTTACGTTGGATGGACCTTCTACGAACCATGATTTATCCATTTCCATGAAATGTTATCAAGGAGCAGGACTGTTGGGTCATGTTGGTAGCTTGGAAGAAGCCCTAAAGGGCAGCCATGAGGGGAGAAAGTCTCAGGGGCCAAGCTTAAGGTATTAGGGCCCATGAACAATATATACAACCTATAGAGAGAGTGGCCACCTACGGGTGAGAATACCACTGAACCTTGCGCCCAACTTGCTTACTTTCTTATATTCCTTGAGAGAAACCAGTGCTGATTCTCATGACCGAGGGTCCTTGATTATGTATGAGGACCACCTCACCTAAGGGTTAAATACATACATGAGCGAAGGAGGAAGGAGAACCTTATTGAGCAATAGACTTGGGAGAGGTGGTGGAACCGGAAAATTCCCTCATTAGGAATTATCCTCTTCATGGTCAAGGATCATCTTCAATTTCATTTTACAATTTTCTTTGACTTGGGGTCGCATATGGTTCGCAAGGCTTTCTTACAACACACGTATACAAGTGATGGTATCTCTCGTGCTCAGTTGATCCATGATAAATTGCACCACATCCCTTGAGTTTCAGCATAAGATCTGACCAGGTAATGATCGGTTGCTTTCATATGTTATCATCAGCTTCTTGGGATGCTTGTACATCTCACGACCATTGTTCCCCCATTGTTCCTGTCATGCTTGCCATCATTCAATTGGTGGTCACCATGCCTCCACTCTATGCATTCTTCATTATCTTCGCAACATCATCACTTGCACCCTTTCTATTTCTTCTACATTTCGACTTCAGCTATGAGCCTATTCAGATGCCGATTTGGGACAACGATGTCATGAACACGCTGCCACCGGCTATTATTTCGTACCAAATGGTTCAATTATTTCTTTGCAGTAGAAGTAGGACATGGTGCTTCATTCAAGTGCTGAAGTTGAGTACCACATCATGGACAAATACCTGCTGAGATAGTTTGGTCTCTCTCTGACATGGATGTCCATATTGATACAAGCACTCCTCTTTTTATGATTGCCGTTTAGATTGCCGCAACAATCTCACACACCATGACTATCTTGCTGGGATGCCCTCCTTATTGCATCTGATCTACACATCAGCTAGCTCACTTCTTCACGAAATCATATTAGCTGTTACAAAGAGGTTTTCCTTACTAATTGACAAAATATCTATATATGATCCCTGTGACTTTTTGGGAGGTGTTGGTGTATCACTGGTTTTACGTATAGGAAGCACAAGTATTATTCGCTTTCTTTTATGTTGAATGTATAATATTTTCACCATATGGTAACATACCCTATATATCAATTTTGGGTAGGTTGCCCTAATGAGAGCATAATTTGCATTTTTTCTTCCAATCTCTTTCTTCTCTCTCATCCCTAGGTGCCCCATTTATAGCTCCTACTTAAAAAAATGTTCCCTCACTTTTTGGCATTTTCTTATCTTTGTGACATCATTTAGAAAATGGTCAGATAAGGATAAAAGCATGGGTTGATAACCAGTCAGAACATTATTGTCAATATTCCCAATAATTGACCCGTTTTTTATGGGATAAGAGTTGGGTGGTGGTAATGATAATGATGATGATTGCTTACATCGTCTCTCTCATGTGACCCTTCTAGTGGATGCAAATCCTGAATCCATTCAACTTCTGCAACCCGATACCTACAATGATATTTAAATGACATAAGGGCCATTCAGAAATGCATAACAGCAAAATAGAACAATGTAGGAATTGCAATTACAAGAAAAGTGATCCTAGTTAATACTGCTAATGGACTATAAGAAAACTCACCCATCCTGATCGTAAGTTTGAAGGATATGAAACCGCCGCCGACCTTCAACCTACATATGGTGACAGGTAATCTTTCAGAAAGATACCATTACTCGGTCCGAAAAGATGCATGCAAGGACCTGAATATACTATGAGAAACAAGCCAAAATCTGATCATTTTATATGATGGATGTGGTAGTTATAAGTTTATAACAACATTGATTTATATAAGACTAAACAATTATGTGGTTAAGCATGGAAATTTAAATTATTTTTATAGAGAAATAGATATGTGTGCAGTTGATTGGGTGGATGACCTGAGGTAGTAAGTGCATTTGCACTTTGCAGTGTGTCCTATACCAGAACAGCACAACTAAGTTGCTGACAAAACGATACAATCCTCATCTAAGTTGATGAATGTCACTGAAAGCTTTGATCTCATTGTACTGGCAGTACCAATTAGTTCCACCAGTGAGACCTTTTCACTTCCGAAATCAAATGATTGTGTGTTTGTAACTCAAAGACAATTAATTAGCACATAATATTTTTTACTCAGTAACAGATATGTTACCAAAAAAGATTAGAAGGTTAAGGAGATAGAGTTATATTGAAGAATACGAATCCCTTCCTACAATCTCTAGGCTAAAGCAACCAGGAATCATATCAACTAAATACATGAAACCAAGGAAACCCCTCTCTAGCCAAAGCCTTGGCCAAACCAAGGACCTAGACTACATGCAGAAAGCCACATGTCACCCCACTTCCTCAAGCTCATCATTGGAACTCATAAAATCCCTGAAAAACCTGAACCAATGACCACAAATAATGTTTATATAGGTCTCAACCGGCTATAATGCATGCCTTCGCCTCATATGCTCTATTCTCCTTTTGGACGCCCCAAAGGAAAATTTCACCAGGCAATTCTGCCCCTAGGAGCTCACTTTATAAGTCCTACTCCATAAGGAGATCTACCAATTTCTGGGCACTAACAATTGAATCTAAGCAAAATTGCTTTACGAATACCTGTGCAAGACATAATGGAGAAAAAATGGTAACTCATTCTATAGATGAAACTGTGTTTACAAAGAGAAGATTCTAGCCCACAACTTGTAAAACGTGACCGATAGTGTAGTCAAAGTGGCACCTAGGCGTTTTAGAGGCCCCTTGATGGGATGCGGATGCTTAAATAAACTCAAGTGCTGAATTTAAACAATTAAATACAGATTTCAGCATATCATAATCAAATTTCAGCAAAGACTATAATCACGTATCATCATTCAATCATGCCCAAACATATTTAATTTAAAGAAATAATAAAACTGACAGAATAAAGATTAATTTCAGATTCTAATAAACAATTCCAGCAATAAAGATGAACACACTCTCAAATAATAAAGCCAAAGTCTCAAAGAACAAGCAAAGATCTAAGCGATAAAATCCTAATTGATGAGATTCTCCAGAAAACCAAATATTTAGGAACCCTAATGGAAATTCAGCAATAAGGCCGGTTGGAAAAGAAGGTTTATCACATGAAAATTATCGAGGGACGATTCCAAACCGTGCTTTGGTCAATGCCGGCCGCTATCAGAGGAACTCCGTTGTTGCAGATGAAGGGGCGGAAGAGGGGGCGTGGTTCAGAAGAAAGGTTGAAGAAGCCGAGACGAGTTGATCTTTGAAGATGTAGGATCTCCGCGTCGATCTTCCGCGAAGTCGTAGACGAAAAGGCGTGGCGACGAGGTAGAAGCTTGCGAAGGAAGAAGAAGACTGGAAGCAAGGATGATTCTTCGAAAGATATAAGCGAACAAGCGATCTCGCTTCTCCGTTCTAGGGTTTCAATTTCATATTCATCCTCCCTTCATCAATTAGGGTTTTTAAGATTTATAGGGGTGAAACAACAAAGAAACACAAAAAAAAGAAAAGAAAGAGAGAGAGACGTGCGGGAAGAGAGAGAGGGGGACGCGGGCATGCTTCCCAAGGCGTGCCCGCGCGGGTATGTCCGCGGGAAGAGGGGACCGGCCAGGTGAGGGGTTCGGTTAGGGCTTTTGGCTTCCTTTTGAATCTCATCCATTGAGATCTAAACCTACTTAGGATCCTACGGCTAAAAACCTAGCATAGAAACGAGTCAGTTCGGCATCTGTGGCTCGAACCGGATGCGAACATGGCTCGCACCTATCCAAACCAGAAATAAAAAGATAAATAACTCAAGATCCGTTACTCGGATCAACCGAAAATAAAAACCAAAGTCATAGATTTTCGAACGAGCTTTCCACTGATGCAGACGGATTGACGATCGGCTTCCGAGATCTCCGTAGGGAATGAAAATACACGATCAGCTGTGAAAATCTGTACGTAGTAGGGCTCGTCTGCATCAAGTCCCTCGGACTCAAAAGAACTCGACTCCTGTCGAGTAGGGTCCTGGGTCCGGTGGGGGCTCTCCTGGAAGTAGCCGCAACCTCGGCATCTGCGCCGACTACTCGCTCGGGTCCGGTGGCCAAGTAATCCGCCTCAAGTACGCAGCGACTGCATCTGGCATCCCCTGCCCATCAACGCCAAGCGAAGACCTGAAAACATCCTCCTCGGCACAGTAAGATCGTCAAGATACTCAGATAATCTCATGTGATAATAGGGAGATAGGTTGACATGAAATTCAAATGACATATGAAAAGAAAGGCCGCGGGAGCATAATGTGTTGCGGGTCATCGGCTTGCGCAATAAGCAATGGTGTATTTGAAAGGCCATGGGGTGCGGGTGCAATATGCGTTGCTCAAAGTGGCCTACGCACGTGGCAAAACAAGTGGATTCTAAACTAGGAAGATATGTCATGCAATCATTGTCTGGATGCAGTGAATAAAATAAAAAAATTAATTAATTTATCAAGCCATTTGTTATGACTTCGAAAAAGTAAAAATGATGGGCTTTTTGGAATCTGAAACCATGATTCATAAGTACCCTGCATCGAAAAGTGATCAAACGTGGCAAAATCTTCTTTAATGTTTAACTCAACACTTGAACGATGATATGGATGCACATACGAATGGTCTATGAATGTAAAGATGTCAGACAAATGATGAATGCGAGTGTCATGGATGCCAACAGACTCTAAATGCGATGTGCATGCGATGGAATGCAATATGTTGTCTAATCCCTTCTCAACTATTGGTGAATCAGAAGAACACCCTACTAAATTATCTGCAAATGGTGGTATGGGATGGCTCTGACTCAGAAGAGCTTGAGGTGCGTGGGATCGGTGTCTCCTAAAACACGTTGGCCATAATGTGACGATGCCGTCCTTAAGGAAAGTATAGGTGTTGGCTTTCCCGTGATGTAGTGCATCACGGTTAAACTGCCATGGACGCCCAAGGATAATATCGGCAACTTCTAAAGGAAGGACATCGCACCAAACCTCGTCTCGATATTGCAGCCCAATTGACAACTTTGCCAAACAACAATGGGTCACTAACTTGCTCGTGGTGTTGTCTAGCCATGATGTTTTGTAAGGGTGAGCCAATGGTTTGACTTTCCATTTCTTGCTCCTAACTATCGCTTCATTGATCAGATTGGTGGTACAACCTCCATCGATCAAGACACAAAGGTCCATGCCATTGACAGTACAGACTGTTCGGAATAGCTCGAACCTCTGGTTCTTGCAATGTGGCTCTGGGGGTCCTCCACAGAGCTCGTGGGGTAGTAGCGCTTTAGGTGCCTGGGGTGACGGAGACTGGTGAATAACTAACAGTGGCGCAGTCACGTCATCTCCCTCCAAGACTAACTCATTGAAGTGTTCGCCTTCAGACTCCTGACTATCCTCTTCATTATCCGCAAGATTTGTCTGTGGATTGAATTGACGTCGAGGACAATCGGCTGACTTGTGACCCGGCTGGTTGCACTTGAAACACTTCATCATGATCGAGTTGGGTCTTAAGACTCCTTTACCCTTCTCAGTGGGTGTAGGAACTGTACCAGCTACAGGGGAAGGTCCAGGGAATGGTCTACTAACGGATCCGGATGGTACCCTAGTATTATCATATCGTCGGGACGCAGATCGGGAGTGGTGAGATTCAACTTTCTTGGCCCGACGGTGTGCATCACTGACCTGATACAAGTCATGAATGGACACCACCTCTTGGATTGAGGGCTTAAGACCATTGACATACCTAGCGACGCTCTGCTCTTCATCTTCATGCAGATCATTGCGAGCTTGGAGCTTGTAGAACTCATTGGTGTAATCATCCACCGATTTGTGCTCTTGTCGCAGGTTTTGAAATTTTTGGAACACACTTTGTTTGAAATCAGAAGGGAGGAACTTCTGTTACATCTTTCCCCTCATGTGTGTCCAAGTGGAAATTTTGTCTTTTCCCTTTCTACCCCTAGTGGTCTGCAACTGTTTCCACCAGATCAGTGCATGACCTTTCAGTTTAAGACTAACAAACTTGACTTGTTTGTCACGGGGAATTTCCTTCCACTCAAAATATTGGTCGATTCTCTCGGCCCATTCTAGGAACTCTTCGGGATCCATCCTACTCTCAAACTCAGGAATTTTTATTTTGATACCCTGATCCCAGCCATAATGGGATCTCGTTTTCCTATGAGTTTTTCGACTCCGCCTATCAGACCCGTCAGAGAAACTGACGCTATCACCTTCGGACTCAAGATCTAACTCACTTCACTCTGGAGACGCTCTAGGCCTGTGCTCTCGATGGGGTCGAGGTGGATTCTGGGAATTGGTGAAGGCCAAGGTCAAGGTTTCGATCTGGGTCTGAAGCCTATCCATGTGTTCTTGTTGCCTCGTAAAGGCATCTTGCCAAGTACGGGGTGGGGAAGGTCCAGCCATTATGGATTCTCTAGAAGATGCTATCGATTCACCTCAGAGAGGAAGGGTGACCCTAATATGGATGCGCTCACGCGATGCTAGTTTCCTAATTTAATGCAAAGACACAAACTAAATGAAAAGAAGGAAAATAAAAAAAATTTCAGCACGCACACAAGATGCAAATGATGCAAGAGGACCGGCCGTTGCGTAAGAACGCGACGACAACCTGGCTCTGATACCAACTTGATGGGATGCAGATGCTTAAATAAACTCAAGTTCTGAATTTAAACAATTAAATACAGATTTCAGCATATCATAATCAAATTTCAGCAAAGACTATAATCATGTATCATCATTCAATCATGCCCAAACATATTTAATTTAAAGAAGTAATAAAACTGACAGAATAAAGATTAATTTCATATTCTAATAAACAATTCCAATAATAAAGATGAACACACTCTCAAATAATAAAGCCAAAGTCTCAAAGAACAAGCAAAGATCTAAGCGATAAAATCCTAATGGATGAGATTCTCTAGAAAACCAAATATTTAGGAACCCTAATGGAAATTCAGCAATAAGGCCGGTTGGAAAAGAAGGTTTATCACATGAAAATTATCGAGGGACGATTCCAAACCGTGCTTTGGTCAATGCCGGCCGCTATCAGAGGAACTCCGTTGTTGCAGATGAAGGGGCGGAAGAGGGGGCGTGGTTCAGAAAAAAGGTTGAAGAAGCCGAGACGAGTTGATCTTTGAAGATGAAGGATCTCCGCGTCGATCTTCCGCGAAGTCGTAGACGAAAAGGCGTGGTGACGAGGTAGAAGCTTGCGAAGGAAGAAGAAGACTGGAAGCAAGGATGATTCTTCGGAAGATACAAGCGAATAAGCGATCTCGTTTCTCCGTTCTAGGGTTTCAATTTCATATTCATCCTCCCTTCATCAATTAGGGTTTTTAAGATTTATAGAGGGTGAAACAACAAAGAAACACAAAAAAAAGGAAAGAAAGAGAGAGATTCGCGCGGGAAGAGAGAGAGGGGGACGCGGGCACCTATGATATGGGGGACACCCCTAATTGAGCCCTCAGAGCCGTGTCAACCCGTGTCGACACGGATTCCCGTGTCCACCCGTGTCCACACGGCATGATACTATCGCTCCATGTTATTAAACCGAATGTTGCGAGTCTCTTCCTTCTCCAATTGGCTGAACAGAGGAAAATGGTAGATTGTGTAGGAGTCGAATTCCGAAGGGATAGTAATTTTTAATTTATATCAATTTTATAATTTTGTTGGTATATATATATATATATATATATATATATATATATATACACACCCACGTGTCTCCGTATCCATCTTTTATTATGTTGCCGTGTCCGACTCCCGTGTCCGTGTCGACACTCGACACCCGTGTCCGTGTCTACAGATCATAGGCGGGCACGCCTTGGGAGGCGTGCCCGCGCGGGTATGTCCGCGGGAAGAGGGGACCGGCCAGGTGAGGGGTTCGGTTAGGGCTTTTGGCTTCCTTTTGAATCTCATCCATTGAGATCTAAACCTACTTAGGATCCTACGGCTAAAAACCTATCATAGAAACGAGTCAATTCGGCATCTGTGGCTCGAACCGGATGCGAACATGGCTCGCACGTACCCAAACCAGAAATAAAAAGATAAATAACTCAAGATCCGTTACTCGGATCGACCGAAAATAAAAACCAAAGTCATAGATCTTCAAACGAGCTTTCCACTGATGCAGATGGATTGACGATCGGCTTCCGGGATCTCCGTAGGGAATGAAAATACACGATCAGTTGTGAAAATCTGCACGTAGTAGGGCTCGTCTGCATCACCCCAATGATCGACTGCTTAGGCACTAGGTGCTAGGAGGGAGCCTTGGTGCCGTAAGCAAGATTTGATCCGCTGTAAGAGAATGAAGAAGGCAAGCGGTGATTGGGGAGATGGATGCAAAAATAGCATGCAAACTTTAAGTTTGTGGACCTAGGACAAGGAGGGAGACCTGGATGAGGAAGCCACATGTTTGATCAATGCTCAACAAAATAGGAAAAAGAAAAATCCTCCATCCCCTTCATCCTTGCAGGCCCATTTTTATTCTATTTCCTCCTTCGTAGCTTCCCTGATCTCATCTTTCTCCCCTTTCATCATCGAATCAACACTTAAAGGATTCCCGATTAGATCCCATCACCCCCTCCCCCTGGTCATTGACTCGCCGCCTGGAGAAGTCCCTACTCGATCCCATCTCTCCCTATTAATTTATCCTTTGATCTCAGACGTGCCGAGAGAAGCACCGATCAACCAAAAAGTTTTCCCTTATTTGATGCCTCTGACACCAGTGGGGTTGCATGTAGTATTATTTATATTATTCTCTGAGAGTCTGAGATTGGTGTTGAAAATGATGAAACATAATGAACTTTAAGCATTTTACCTAAAATTATGATAAGTAAAATTGATTATTCCATACGTTGAAGTTTGTGTTTTTTTAATGGGAGGATCATGATTCAAACGAAAGACCGTCCTGAAAATAATGATGATTAATTTTGATGTAGAGACAAAGCGAGCTTGACTTTTTATTTTTGGTTTGATGAATTTATAAGTAATGAGGTTTTAGTGATTTGTGATGTTCTGTATGGTGTCAAGTGTCAACTCACTAAACTTGCTTAAATTGACATCTTTCATTTTGGTATTAGCTTGAATATTTAAGAATTCCATCTACCCGAGTACTTAAAGTTTCATTTTGTCATGCTTAAATTCTTTCTATAGAAACAATAAGATAGAATGCAATTTTATTATATATATATATATATATATATATATATATATATATATATAGGGGCATGCTATAATGCGGCATGCGGTAAGTGTGGCACCGCATAGTAGCCGTCTGATGCATCGCTGCATGCATCGCATGCACGCAACGCGTGCATCAGACGGCTACGGTGCAGTGCCACACGTACCGCATGCCGCATTATAGCATGCCCCTATATATATATATATATATATATATATATATATATATATATATATATATATATATATATATATATATATATATATGGAGAAACAAGATGCTATCTTCGAAAGCAGCGTTCTTCGTTGCTTTGAAAGGTCGTCGGTGGTTATCAAAGCCATGAACGACGACAAAGGTCATCCAAACTCACAATCGGGAGGTGCTAGAAGTCACCGAAGGTGGTCGTCGGCTGTGGATGTCGTCGGAGGTGGCCGGATGAGGTGAGGTGATGAATGGACAATTCACAATGGAAGTAGTCACTGGAGTCCTCTATCGGTGGACGTCGATAGGTTGTGTCAGCGGAGATCACCGGTGGAGGTGATCGTAGGTTGTTGATGTTGATTCTAACCGGAGATCACATGTGGTGCGACCGTGATGGGTTGTCAAAGCAGCAAAAACGTTGCTTTGAGATGTAGCGTCCCAACCCTCTATTATATGGGTCAGGATCGGAAGACACTGTTTTTGTACTCAAATTTTTACATCGATTTTCAAATCATTGGATATAAGTTTCAGAAGTTGTTGATTCTTTGTGAGCATAATCATCTCGTATTAGATAGCACATACACAAAAAATCAGCACATTCTAAAGCCTCTAGACTTATTAAATGTGTTCTTCAAATTAGCGATTAAAATGGGTGGTCCATAAAGGCTTTTAGATTTGATGTAATTAGAGGCTTTAGAATGTGCTGATTTTTTGTAGATGTGCTATCTAAGGCAAATTCATTATGCTCTCGAGAAACTAATCAACTTATGAAATCTCTATCTAATGATTTGAAAATCGATGTAAATATGTTGGCCTCGTAGTGGGAAACAATGTGACCGACCCCTAGGACTCCTACTGGAAGGCAACTAGGTCACAAGCTTTGGTTCTCCCACTAGGATGGTCTATTTGGTCAATCGTCTAGGTTTCCCACGTAAAGGCAGCTAGCCGAGTAGCTGGCTACACCGAACCCTCTCAGTGGGCAACAAACTGTGATCAACTTCTAGGGCTCCTACTAGGAGACAACTAGGTGGCAGGTTCTAAGTCCCCTATTGGATGCTCTATATGATCGACGATCTACGTCTCCCATGTGGCTATGCTGAACTAAGGGTGAGAGTGAGTGTAAGGACACGTGGCTGGTTTGAACTCGATGTGAATATATGGTGCCATCTAGTGTCTGGAAGGGATTTTCTGACCATCTCATGACATAATTAGGAATACCAATTAATTATATCTATCCCCCTAAATGTGACTGGACTCCAAGATCATGAATGTTATAATTAAGCTCTTTCCTACTAAATCACTGCAAACAAGCCTCTCAATTAGTCGATATATGTAAATAACTTTGTAACCATAAATGTTTATCGTCGACCTAATCCTATATACTTCTTGAATTCCCTGAGTACACCATTCAGTAATTTGATCAATGATGCAAAACTATTTTTGCATGAAAACTTTACAGAAAATGAATATAATCTTTATGCATGAAAAATATTCTAGCAAAACCATTTTACTAAAACAATTGGGCCAAAATGCAGATGATAAAATCTTTAAATGAACACAAGGTGGTATCTAACCTCTTTAGGAGAGTCTGGACTCCTTAGCAATATGTGTTCCCAGAGCCTCAAGATATCAAGGTTTTGACCGTGCAATGAATCTCACTCATCGATAAGCCAAAACACCCAATACCAGGAACTTGAGTCCACTATCCTTCAATATTAAGATCCTTTGCCTTCAATATTGGTGAGAATCGACTCAATAATGATAGTTTTTAATGATTTGTTCTCAGAACAATCTTGTTAAGTGAATTTCATACAATAACATAATGACCATCGGTCTCCACTCAAATATCGAGACAGATCCTTTGCCTTCAACAATAGTGAGAATTAAATCATTTGGCGGTCAATGTGTTACAATCTTTCTGACATCACTGGCTGTGAACAAATGTTTACAAGTCACAAAATGTTGATCTACTGTGCAAGAATGATGGTAATTTATACGCCATGTCACCTACAAGGACCCCTCCGACTCGTCTCATCTAATGAGTTGGTATACGACTGATGCATCTTATGAATCAATCATGAAAAATAATACTTGAAAAGACACCTGGCACACAAAAATTGGACAAACGCTGATGTGGCATAAATCAGCCATTGGTGGGTGCATCGAAAAATGCACCGACTTCTGGCCGATGCTACCAATTTTGTTGTGTGTCCAATTTTGTCTGTCGGGTATGTGTCTAAATAGCACTGCTCACCAATCTGATAGTAAGCACCATAACATGGAAACATAGATTGCCAATAAAAGTCTTTATCTATATACTATGAGATTTATCAAATGAAATGGTTCTAGGGTAGAATCCCAACATTATCGGTGCTAAATTCCATCCCCATCTTGTTCAATCCTCTTTCCTCAATGTATTCTTTCCTATAAAAGGAGCAGCCCTCATATAAAAGTATACAAGAGTCTAATATCTGCATTGTATATGTGACAGATCTTGTGTCCAATCCATCTTGAACTGTACCACATGTAGATACTTTAGGCTAATAGAAGTATCCCAGGTTTCATAACATGGGACTTAACAAACAGGAAGTATCTCACCTCTAAATAAAATCTTCCATCTGGAAGCGGCTCACACCTATGTATCACCAAAAGCAAATAAGCTTAAGGGTGAACCAGTTAAGAAAAAAGAGGAGAGAAGATGGGGAACACTCACTCAAGGATTTCCACTTCACAAGCAAAATCAGCAATGGATCCTGTTGCAGAATCAATACCAACCTGCAAAATATAAATCAGGAAACAAAGAACACGTGAATACTATGGATTACAATAGATTGATTAGAGCAAAAAAGAAGGATAGTGTTCAACCATTCCCATCCGATGATTCCCTTCCATAACCCTTCTCACCTGTTTCAGATGCAAAGTAAACATAAATCAATAATTCAATGAAACCAACTGAATCTTATAACAGATTGCATAAAGGACAAAGTTAAGGCCAAATGTCACATGGGCACGATTTGTTCTAAAGAAAACCACTACGCAGCAAAACCAACATCAACTAAGCCTGATCAACAATAGAACTTAATTTGTCAAAGGTAAAATGTGTATCTACCCCATAAAGTATAGCTCTTTCGAACTAAACTACTAATGTGATAGACAAACATAGAAGAATATTCCAATGTAGCCCAAGGAAAGTATGTTAAATAGCACAGCCAATGTAGCATTGCACTTATAAGTTTATAACAATGTCACTTTGCCTAAAAATACATATATTAAAAAATAATCAAGGGGTGTGTGTTGTGGAAAAGAAAGAAACAGAGATTATATTCACAAATCACAATGTGTTAAAATGAAACTAAATCAAACCATATTGTTAGGAGATGATGGCTAAGGTTTGGAGAGAATGGAATGATTCTCATTGAGGGACTAAAGCCCAATATATGTACATGTATACACACACAACCCGACCCGACTGTACATAGAACCCGACCCGGTATGTACATTAACACTCCCCCTCAAACTCAGTGTTAGGAGATGACGGCTAGGGTTTGGAGAGAATGGAGTTATCTCGATTGAGGGACTAATGCCCAATATCTATGTACATCAATAGCACATGAACCTGACCCGACTATACATAAAACCCGATCCATCTCTATACATTAACACTCCCCCTCAAACCCACGGTGGGTCATATACCGAGAGTTTGCTAACAAAATGGCTGAAGCGAGCAACTGTAAGAGCTTTCGTGAGAAAATCAGCAGTATGCTCCATCGAATGAATGAATGGCAAGGAGATGGTGAGGGCAATGAACTCCTGGCAAACATAGTGACAGTCAACCTCTATATGTTTTGTCCGCTCATGGAAAACCGGGTTGCTAGCAATCTAAATAGCACTCTGATTGTCACAGAATAGGGGTGTGGGCTTGGAGATCACAACTCCCAGGTCAAGGAGAAGGCGACGAAGCCAGACAATCTCTGCAGTGGTGGAAGCCATAGCCCTATATTCGGCTTCGGTGCTGGAGAGAGCAACAGACTCCTGTTTCTTACTGCACCAAGAAATGAGGGAGTCACCAAGGAACACACAGTATCCGGTGGTAGAACGGCGAGTAGTAACATCTCCTGCCCAGTCTGCATCGGAGTAGACGCACAGCACTAGAGTAGAGGTGGAGGGGAGAAGCAAAGAACGAGTGATGGTGCCCCGGAGATAGCGAATGATCCTGAGTACTGCGACATAGTGAACAGATCGAGGAGCCTGAACAAACTGACTGACAATACCAACAGCATGAGCAATGTCAGGTCTAGTCATAGTGAGATAGACTAGCATACCAACCAATCTCTGATATCCGGAGACGTCCCGGAGAGGCTCACCATCTGTAGGTAGGAGCTTCAAGTTGAGCTTCATGGGTGTGTCAGCAGTGCGAGAGTCAGTGAGATCAGCATCGGCAAGAATGTCGGAAATATACTTCTGCTGGGATACTAACAAACCACGGGTTGAGCGGGCAATCTCAAGGCCAAGGAAGTACCGAAGAGGGCCCAGATCTTTCATCTCAAACTGACTCTGGAGGTGATGTTGAAGGGATGCTATTTTATGTATAGAAATGGATCGGGTTTTATATATAGTCGGGTCGGGTTCATGTGCTATTGGTGTACATATATATTGGGCATTAGTCCCTCAATAGAGATAACTCCATTCTCACCAAACTCTAGCCGTCATCTTCTAATATGGTATCAGAGCTCTAGGGTTTGAAAAGAATGGAGCTATCTCTATTGAGGGACTAATGCCAAATATATATGTACATCAATAGCACATGAACCCGACCCGAATATACATAAAACCCGATCCATCTCTATACATTAACACTCATGGTGGATCATGTACCGAGAGTTTGCTTATAAAATGACGAAATCTAGCAATCGTCAGGGGCTTTGTGAGAAAATCAGCAGTCTGCTCCGTCGAGAGAATGAACGGTAAGGAGATGATCTTTGCAAGAAACTCCTGCCGAACATAATGACAGTCGACCTTGATGTGTTTGGTTTGCTCATGAAAAACCGGGTTGCTAGCAATTTGAATGGCACTCCGGTTGTCACAGAATAGAGGTGTAGCCCCAGAAATCCTGACTCTCAAGTCGAGTAGCAGACGTCGAAGCCAGACAATCTCTGCAATGGTGGAAGCCATAGCCCGATATTTGGCTTTGGTGCTGGAGCGTGCAACTGACTCCTGTTTCTTATTGTGCCAAGAAATGAGGAAATCACTAAGGAACACGCAGTAGTCGGTGGTAGATCGACGAGTAGCAATATCTCCAGCCCAATCTGCACGGAGTAAGCACGCAGAACCAGTGGAGATGTGGAGGGAAACAACAGGGATCGAGTGACAGTGCCACGAAAATACCGAATAATCTGAAGGACCGCTGCATAGTGAACCGAGCAAGGAGACTGAACGAACTGGCTGACAATACCAACGGCATAGGCAATGTCATGCCTAGTCATGGTGAGAAAAACAAGCATCCCAACCAGCCGCTGATAACGAGAGATATCCTGGAGAGACTCACTATCTGTAGAGAGAAGCTTCAAGTTGAGCTCCATAGGCGTGTCAGTAGTACGAGAGTCAGTGAGAGCAGCCTCGAGAAAAATATCGAAGATGTATTTCTGCTAGGAGATCAACAATCCTTGAGCTGACCGGGCAATCTCAAGGCCAAGAAAGTATTTGAGAGGGCCTAGATCCTTCATCTCGAACTGACTCTAGAGATGGCGCTGAAGGGAAGCTATGGTAGCACTGTCATCCCCGGTGATGATCATATCATCCACATACAAAAACAGTTCAGCAATACCCTGACTGGAGGAGCGGGTAAACAAAGCGTAGTCTGAGTGTCTCTCAACAAACCCAGCTGCTAGAATTGTACTGCGGAATCGCTCAAACCATGCCCGAGGTGCTTGTTTGAACCCGTAGATAGCACGATGCAAACGGCAAACGTGCCCTGGAGGAACAGAAATGCCCGGAGGGGGAGCCATGTATACCTCCTCGGAGAGGTCACCGTGAAAGAATGCATTGGTGACATCCATCTGATGGAGAGGCCACCCTCGAGCAGCTGCCACAGCTAAAAGGGTGCGCACAGTAGTCATCCGAGCAACTGGAACAAACGTCTCCTCGTAATCAATCTCATACTCTTGGGAGAAGTCACGAGCAACGAAGTATGATATCCTTGAACCCTAGCCATAATACATATGGATGCATCAGGTGGATCAACTAAGTATGAGCCTTTTCTGTTTGTTAGATGCTTATGATAGTTGTAACTTTTTCACTAGTTTTGACCTGATGCACATTTTGATGTGCTAGGCGAAACTGTGCCCAGCTAGGGTTTCGACGAAACTTAGTGACCCCTTACATGTAGACATTGACGGGTCCATGTATGCGGTCTAAGTACCCTAAATCGCATGTTGGCGATGGACCTATCATCGCATGTATATCCGTGGTATTTTACCAGATGGACTCAGGACTCCTATTCTTGGACTTAGTTAGGGATGGTGAGTGGGACCAATATATACTCTTTCTGAGTAGAGGTAGTAGTAAATACCCTTATATGCCGTATTGCACTTAGGTGCATGAGGCAAGGTTGGTTAGATATAGTCGTTTAGGTGCACTAAGAGTGACCCAGAGTTTCTCGGTATCGGTTGGGCCAAGGGTTGATCTCTCTCTAGTTTGGGTTGTACCCCAGGATGCCCTTACATTGTTTTACACTGGAACTTAGCAGAGGGCTAATTTCTTAGAAGAAATGGATTTAACGAGCTTTACGAGTTTTTTGACTTTAAGAAATTACAATTTTAATCTGGAATAAGTCATGGCAGGCAACATGACTCGAAGGAAAATACCATAGCAAAAGCATGGTATCTGTCATTGCAATAGCATGACAGGCTACTCAGGGTTCGGTTGGGAGGTTTGTGTAAGCACAAGGGTAGTGAGCCCCCCAAGTGTGGTATAATTTGAATAAAGTAGGTAGGACGAATGAGTTGGGCAAGGAAGAAAAAAAAAGTACAAAAATGATAGTCCTTAGTGGAGACATGTTTAGTTAGCCTAGTCCTGGAATTTGTTACAAAGAAAGCAAGTTTGGTCCGGAGTTACTCCACTGTAAGAGATAGAAAACCTCACTTGGCCACTTGGGTGCAGTACAATACTTAGATTGCGCACACTTCTTTTCTCTCTTAGTGCACAAGAGGATAGAGTAGGTTCCCCTCTGAAGAGAAATTGGGACCCTATGGTATGCTTCTTCCCTCTATTAGTACCATAGCAATGTCATCGGGTCAGTAAAAACCGAGTGCTCAATCTTCTTTTGTTTCTCTGTTAGATACCCTCACACCCCAAAACCCGGGTTTTGGGGTGTGAGGGTATCTAACATCGTATCAGAGCTGGCCCGTCTCCTGCTCCTGCTCTCGCTCCGGGTGCTCCCTACCGATCGTGCCTTGCCACGCGTGCTCCGCGTGAGGGGGAGTGTTAACGGATAGTCCCACATCGGTGAGGGAGGTACCCATCACCCGCTTAATATACCCACTGAGAACCTCCCCTTACAACCCGGGTTTTGGGGTGTGAGTGTATCTAACATTCTCTTTACTTCTCTTCTTTTTTCCTTTTATTCTTTCACTTAAGGGATTTCTCTCATGAAGTAGGATAGAACGCCTTATGAGGGAATTCTCATCACAACTTAAAACGTAGGACAATGTGTTCTTTCATGAAATTGTATGGGTCACCTCATGAGGGAATCGTCAGTTAGAATGTGCATTATATAAATAATAAGAAATTGACACTATAGAATAGAGCTCCTAACATAGACTTGTTGATGCAGACGAGCCTACGTGCAGATTTTCACAAGCTGATCGCGTATTTTAATCCCCTCCGGAGATCCAGGAAGCCGATTGCCAATCTGTCTGCATCAGTGGAAAGCTCGTTCGAAGATCTATGACTTTGATTTTTATTTCCTGTCGATCCGACTGACGGATCTGGACTTATTTATGTTTTTATTTCTGGTTTGGGTAGGTGCGAGCCATGTTCGCATCCGGTTCGAGCCACAGATGCCGAACTGACTCGTTTCTATGCTAGGTTTTTAGCCGTAGGATCCTAAGTAGGTTTAGATCTCAATGGATGAGATTCAAAAGGAAGCCAAAAGCCCTAACCGAACCCCTCACCCGGCCGGCCTCCCTTTCCCGCGGGCACGCCTTGGGAAGCGTGCCCGCGGTCTTCTCTCTCTCTTCCCGCGCGTCTCTCTCTCTTTCTTTCCTTTTTTGTTTGTTTCTTCGTGGTTTCATCCTCTATAAAACCTATAAACCCTAATTGATGAGGGGACGATGAGTTGAATTGAAACCCTAGAACGGAGGAGCGTGTTCGCTTGTTCGCCGTATCTTCCGAAGAATCCTCCTTGCTTCCAGTCTTCTTCTTCCTCCCGCAAGCTTCTACCTCGTCACCACGCTTTCGTCTACGACTTCGCGGAAGATCGACGCGGAGATTCTTCATCTTCAAAGATCAACTCGTCTCGGCTTCTTCAACCTTTCTTCTGGACCACGCCTCCTCTTCCGCCCCTTCATCTGCAACAACGGAGTTCCTGTCAGCCGCCGGCATTGACCAAAGCACGGTTTGAAATCGTCCCTCAATATTTTCTTGTGATAAACCTTCTTTTCTAACCGGCCTTATTGCTGAATTTCCATTAGGGTTCCTAAATATTTGGTTTTCTGGAGAATCTCATCCATTAGGATTTTATCGATTAGATCTGTGTTTGTTTTTTGAGACTTTGGCTTGTATTTGAGATTGTGTTAGTTATTATTGCTGGAATTTGTTTATTAGAATCTGAAATTAATGGTTATCATGTCAGTTTTATTACTTTGTTAAATTAATTATGTTTGGGCATGAATGAATGATGAATCGGGTTCTTGAGCTTTGCTGAAATTTGATTAAGACATGCTGAAATCTGTATTTAATTGTTTAAATTCAGCCCTTGAGTTTATTTAAGCATTCGCATCCCATCACTTGTAGTACTTCTAGTTTGCAGTTCTTTACACAGTACTTTTTTTTTTTTACAGTTTCATGTTACACTCTTGTTAGCTTTTGTAGAAGTAAATTTTGATATAAATATATTGTTGTATATAATTGCTTCCACTTGTTTTTGCTAGGACCACTGAGTAATCATACTTAAGGGGCGTTTGTTTCGTTGCTTTGTTCTCCCCAAGGTTCTCACCCACAGGTGGAGCGTTAGGAATGTGACAACAGTTCCAGTACCAGTAAGAGTAGCAGTGTGGCACATGAATTGCGAGGGTAGGAGTGCTAGCTGGAGTTACCCTTCTGTCTTTTATTTCAGTGTATTTTTTACTTAAGAATGTAATTGGACTTGGGATGTTGGTTATTAAGATTAGTGGACTTAGTTATTGGTTTTTGTCTGTGGCTTCTATTCACCTTTCCTATAGTTCACCCTTGAGTTTTGGACCCTATCTCTTTAGTCTGAAATTTGGGACGTGACAGCTCGTGTATATGGGCCTCAATAGTAGGAATTCTGCAATTTGCACCCTCTTGAGCTTCTCTTACTTGTTGGCGCTTTAGAACTTCTAGTTCCCCCATTACCTTCTGCCCCAACATACTTCCTCCAATCGAGTTTGAACTATCTTTCATTATTATAAATAATTATTTTACAAAACAAAGTAATTTCATGTGAATCTATTCCTTTCTCTTGGTGGATAAGTGGGTACCAAGTTACCAACACCACAATTGCCAGGTTGCGGGTACAACCAACCAAACTATCTCCATAGCCTCTCAGCTAAAGATCGAACCATTAAAACAGTTTTTATAAGAAACAATAAACTAATCATTTCTGGAGCTTGTATAAACCTCCACAAAAGTAAATACAACAATGATCATAGAGCTAATACTATAAGGATGTCCGTCTTCAAACATAATGAGTTACCAGCCAAGCATTGAGTCTACAAATGACTGAATTGATGTCGCACAATTTAAGGTGTGGAACTACAATAGGTTCCCTTAAATAAGATGCTCAAAAACCTTTAACATCCCCAAAATAAGGAAATTTATAACCTACTAGTAAATAAAATCTAGAACAGCAGAAAGGAAACAAAGAACTATTGAGTTGAAAATTCTCACCATTAGTCTATAACGAGGTTCGAATATATTAAGTGACAACTTTTGACATGGGAGCACAACATCCATGACGAAAAGAGGTATTATATCCACACCTAAAAGTGTTAAAGTTCCTTGCTCAGACTTTCTCTCTGCGTATTCCTCTGGAAAGTTCTTCTGTATTATGTTGTTCAATGTTACACTGTAGAAAGTCCACAGTAGTGCAATGAGAAGCTCCAAATTAGTACAAATAGAATTTCAAAGGTAATGCAAACCAAATAAAAACAAAAATGAAACTTAGACATGGACAGGTGAATCCTATATTCCTATGTAGGTATAATATTTGGAGAACAATACACAATTAGTAAGGCAGAACTTTACCTAATAGGATATGTTCTAGGACCGATAAATAGGACTGTCCGGCACATGGGACATTTATTGCCTGTCATTTGATACCATTTATCAGATTCGTAGAATTTTGAGATCATTTTATGTAGAGGGTAAAGATTTATAAGCTCACCATGGTCCATAGACTGAAGAAGACAAGAGCGGCAAAAAGAATGACCACAAGGTGTAGTGACTGGTTCATACAACAACTTCAGACATAGTGTACATTCGAAGTCATCAGTTCGTTGTGGCTTCCAGTGTTTTACCTTTCTAACTGAACCAGCTGAAATCCTCTCCAAATCCTGCAGATGCGTCTGGAGGAGATGGCTGTTTTGTATAGAACAGTTGCTCGATGTCAGTAACAAATGTTAATAACTTAAAACTTCAGTGAAGGCTGAAAATTTTGCTGCATACAAGTGCAAACACACAGACTTACAAACCTAAGAGGATCAACTTGAAGGCCTTGAAGAAGTGCTTCCCGTGCCTCCTCATATCGCTCAAGCTGTAGAGTAATATGAAAGATGCACAATGAGAAATGGTTCATGTGCAAATTGGAAAGGTGGCAAAAGTAGAACATTTATTGTTTCTTTCAGAAGATACAGTCACAGAAATCAACCAAATATGTGCATCAATTAGAAAATTCCTAATATTTAGATGCAAATGTTGTCATTATTAACTTTGAACTCCGATTAAACTGTACAAAGAATCTAGCATGTATATGATGAATTGATGTAGCATCAACATGCAAATGATGTTAATTGCAAAAAAAAAAAAAAATGCAAATGATGAAAGGAGATTAATTATTGAATTTCAACTTACAATCAGAAGATAAAGCACCGGTAAATTCATAATTCAGTTACTTGGAATTCAATTTAGATGAATATGCAAGTTCAGGGCCTAGAAACATACAGGCCGTACGAGGCCAATCAAGGTTTGAACTTTTAACAGACGATCGCTTGGAAGTCGTAAGAGGTCTCTTAGATTAGGGCAGTCAAGTTCTTTGCTAAGGTCGAAGTAATCCCAATGGGTTTGAACCAATTTAACAGACTCAAGCAAACTAGACAACAAGGCTCATTGATGCGGGAGCATCCAATGACTCGAAGTTTTCGAAGAACATTTTCAGATTAAATAATTATTGTTATTTAAACATTAGCATTTTCAGAACAAAATATTAATTTTGGAATAAAAAGTTATTTTCTTCCAAAAAATATTTTTTTAATTCGAAGTTATTCTATTTTCATAATAATATTTTAGGATAAGATTTTCTTAAGATTTGGATAGATTTGGTTTATTTAAATTGGTCAAATTGTTTGTAAATCTACCCACATCAATCTATAAGATATTGGGATAGATAGGATTAGATTGTTTCCATTTAAAATTCGGTTTCCTTATACTTATCATGTAAACGCTATAAATAGGCCACATCTCCTTTGGAATGAATCAATGAATGAAATTTATGAAGAAAAAAAAGAAAGAAAGCTTTGCCTTCTTCCTCCCCAAAAACAGGTGTCATTCCAAGTCTTTCACTTCCCTAGTGCGACTCTAGGGGTCTTCTATCTTCTCCCCCTTCTCTCCTCTCTAGTTATTGATAGTGGGTGAATACCCAGCCCCCCCCCCCCCCCCCCCTCTTCAGCTTGCTGCTAGGGCTGGGAGTGGGTTGGGCCTGGGCTGAACTCAACCAAAGCCGGGGTCCATCCCATATATTTTTCTTCGACCCAAGCCCATGCCCATTTTATATCAAGAATTACAGACAAGGCCCAACCCCGTATCAATGATTCGGGCATGGGCCGAGCTCTGGCCCAAAAGCCTTCATTGACCAACTTTCTTCGGTTGAGTTATTTGGTATTAATCGGGATTGCTACCATATATCTCCTTATTCTATAAATATGAATGTTATTATTTAGTAGATTGTGTTGTAATCTAGCAATGACCATAAGAAACTATATGATTTTCTCCAATATATCGTTGTTATCTCATTGAATATAAAAAGTCCATTCCTAGATATGTGACATATGTTGGGTATACCTGGCCCCTACTATGAAAGTGGGCCGAGTTCTGGTCGAACCTATATAAGCCCAGGTCCGGCCCGTTTTGGTTTTGGACCAAAAATACAAACCCGAGTCCATATATAATGTTTGGGTTATAAGATCAAATCCGTTCCAAATGGATTGGGTTCAATCGGGCCTGGGCCGGACTTGGTCAATTGCCAGCCCTACTTGCTAAATCCAAAAATCTGTAGGATAGACCTGCAGTCCGGACCACCTAATGGGATATCCGCTGCTCCAATGGTCATATTCCGCTTGTGTTTGAAGCACCTCGATCTCTCCAAGATCCCCAGAAAGTTTAATGATGATCTGACCAACGAATCTTTTCATCCAGCATGTTAAGAGTCACTACCGCAAAAAACTGCACCCTGGTAAGGCTGCATCACACTAACTTCCCAACTCTGTATCTCCAAATCCGCTTACATGACCAACTTGATTTTGGGTTATTTCGAAGCTCTTGACTAAACTTATCAACCTGACCAACCCATCTCCATCCAGCAGTTAAAAAATTACTGAATTATGATTTTACCCCTTGATGTCCTACACCATCTACCCATCTTTCCGAGATCCCCTCTATCATCCTGTATCAGTTTGGTATCACAGCCCAAAGTCATTATGTCCTACCATGGTGACCGATCTTTTTCGTTGTGCAAGGATCCCAACACCTACCTTGTAGACATGTACGATGCATCACAGATAGAAGTCTACTCCCAGTATTATATACTAACAAGGTCTTTTTGCTATACATTATCCTCAACTTTTGATTTAGACGTGAAGGACTCATTTGACATCAGACAACGGGCATTTAGCCAGAATCTTCCAACTTGACCATTCGTTCAGTTGTTTCTCTGCGAACCTCAAAGATGGCTCGACGAGACAAGTTTGAGTATATACAAGGTGTGCTGGGTGATATTAAAAATGAATAGAAGTGCAATATGCAGCGCTGGAAAAGGGAGAAAGCTAGATGTCAACCTCAATCCCCAAATCAGACACACAATGGAGCCTCCACCTCTAATGGACCCTCTACCAACATCGCCTCCAATACAACCACCACCATCAGTGGTACCTGCGCCTCTGATCCAGACACCCCCACCAGTGCTACACTGCTACCACATGCGATACTTGCACCATTGTTCCTATTTCCAGCACTAACGTTGCCACCTATGGAGCCTCCACCTCTAGTGAAACCTTTGACTCTAACGAAGCCTTTGTTGGACCTATCGCCTACAGCTACACTGCCACCAGTAGCCAATCTTCTCGGACTAGTCCTCCTAGTTGAGCGTCACATGGACATCATCATACTAGACTCTCCGCCAACGACCTCAATACTTCGTCGACATCGCTTGAGCATGTCATTGCTTAAGTCCTTGGTCGACTCCGACAGACACTTTGTGTGGAACCTAGAAGGTGGCCAAAGTACGAAGCACCATCACTTACTAGGTCTCCACCATGAGCTCCAGATACTAGAAACATGCTATGAAGACTAACCAAATCTTGAAGACCCCAGCATCCGGTTTGACTTCTTAGAACTCGCGGTTGAGTTCTTTCAAAGTCAGAGTGATTGATGATGGAGCATTCAACGACTCGAAGTTTTCAAAGAATTTTATCTATTTTTGGATTAAATAATTATCGTTATATAAAAATTAGTATTTCAAAATAAAGTATTAATTTTGGCGTAAAATATTATTTTTGTTCCAAACATATTATTTTCATTCGAAGATATTCAATTTTCGGGACAATGTAATATGATAGATTTTCTTAAGATTTGGTTAGATTTTATTTTGTTTAAATTAGTCAAATCGTTTGTAGATCTACCCATATCAATTTATAAGATATTGTAATAGATACGGCTACTGTTCTAAAAAGCGGTCCGGGCGGCCGCCTAGGCGTTTTACGGGGTTGGCCGCTCCGCTTCAACATTAAGCGGCACTGCAGGCGGGTTGAACAAAGGCGGGCTCTAGGCAGGCGGGCTTTAGGCTAGCAGATTAGTAATAATTTTTCATAAAAACCCCGACCCCACTCGATCCCCTCCTCCCTTTTCACTACATAACTAGATATCCTAGATATCCCAAAGACTCAAAAGCTACTCTCTTTCCCCTGCCTCGCAGTCAACCTTGACCCCACCCGATCCCCTCCTCCATTTTCATAAAACTTTTATATTTAGATCGGTTGTTTTGATGTTTGCATATGTAAAACTTTCTATTATTTTTTTTTATATATAGAATTATGAATTTATATATATACATACATATAGAATATATATAATATATTTTATATAGGTGGGCGCCCGCCTAGTCATCCGCCTTCCGCCTTGAAACCACTTGATCGCCTGCCTTTTGCCTTCCGTTTTTTAAAACATTGGATACAGCCATGATTAAATTGCTTCCTTTTAAATTTTGGTTTTCTAATCCTTATCATTTAATCAATAAATAGGCCACATCTCCTTTGGAATGAATCAATGAATGAAAATTAAGGGGCAGAAGAGACGACGCTTTACCTTCCTCCTCCTTGGGGTGTGACTCTCCAAAAGTTGGCGTGACTCCAAGTCTTACCCCTCCCTAAGGCGACTCTAAGGTTCTTCTATCCCCCCCCCCCTTTCTCTCCTCTCTTGTTGTTTGATTGAGGGTAAAGATCATAGTCGTCGGCCTCCCGGTCTCCACCCCGCTGAGTCTAGAAATCTGCAGGACAGACCCGCATTCCGGACGACCTGATGTGCCATCTGCTGCCCCGATCGGCCATGTTCTACTGTTTGAAGAGCCTCGATATCCCCAAGATTCCCAAAAAGTTTGACAACTATCCAACCAGTGGATCTCTTCGTCCAACCTATTGATCGAGTCGCTACTGTAAAAAAAGCACCCCGATAAGGCCGCATCCCACTAGCTTCCCAACATGATATCTCCCAATCCGCTTACCTGATGGCTTGATCTTGGGCTTGTTAAAAGCTGTTAACGAGATCGATCAAACCTGACCAAATCCCATCTCCATCCAGCAGCCAAAAAAATATTGAATTGTGATTTTACCCCTTGTTATCCTACACCATCTACCCATCTTTCTAAGATCCCCTCTATTGCCATGCATCACTCATGTAATATTCAACTTCTAACCAAGCCATCATTAATATTTAGCAATAATAAAATAGACTCTATAGATTGGGTAATTACCAGAGTCCACATGTCTCAACGACAAAAGAATGAAATAGAAGAAGGTGGGGTGGTCGCGGGATGCAAACCGAGGAAGTAAAGGTGGGAGCAGGGCGTGGCCAACGGTCGTGCAAGGCAAGCAACGGCCTATGCAAAACCAAGGGTCAGCTTTGGTGGTTTGCACGAATGCGATCAGCGATCGGTCGGTGACGCTAGGACTCGGACGACGCCAGTCTGGCCGGCGCAGGGTCAGGTGGTTGGCGGATACAAAAAAGTGAGAGGGTGTTCGGGGGAGGGGTTCTCAAGCCAAGAATACTTGTTCTGATCCTCAAAGCAAGAAGAAAAATTAGATAACTAGACCTCGGCTTCTCACCTTGGTCATCCGATCTCTCACTAGAGTTGTCTTTCGCCTAGGGCCTCTCCTGCTCCTCTATCAAGAATAGCAAATGAAGCAAAGCTTTCATTCATCAATATCACAGGACCATGTTCATGACAGCTGCCCTGGGGATTTATATAATGCCTCCAGTGGATTAAAAAAACCCTAAAATACATTTTCAATATTTGAACACACAAAGTAATAAAAAAATAATCAAAATTGCAAATGTGGTCGTATGTGCCATTTGGAAGTCAAATCACACAAACTGCATATGGCATTTTGAGGATAACCATAACCATCAAGCCATATCCCATCTATTTGGGGTCAGTTTTATGAATCATTCAACGCTATTCATTTCTGTTTAGAGCTATGTTTGTTGTCAATGGAAGTTTTTCTATATCTTTTCTAACAACTTCCATTGATGTTATTCTAGGTCTTCCCCTCCTTCTTGGGCCTTCCACAGTAATTTGAGACCCTCTTCTTATTGGGGCCGTCTCCGAAGTGCGTTGTACACTTGTACATCACCAAACCATCTTAATCTATTCTCATTATCTTGTTCTCAATTGGTGCCACTCAAACACTATCTCTAATACACACATTCCTCACTCTATCCCTCCTAGTTTTTTCATACATCCACCTCAAGATCCTCAGTTCTGCCACGTTCATCTTATGGATTATATACCTTCATGTATGGCGAGTCACTTATCAAATACTCGTGTTCATATAAGGCTTACCCAATCAATTACAGTTTAAGCCTTTTGAAGAGTGGAACCCAACTAGATTAGACATCTTCTCTGCATCTAAACCGGAAAATCGAGTCAGATCTAAGTTGTGTTACCATGTAATCAGGCTCCATTGCCACATTCAGTCATGTTTCATTAGAAGAATATAAATGTGTTTTTTATATAATTAAGATATAAATGTTTCCCATACATATTTGGTACTTGGATCAACTTTTGAGCACATCAGTCATGTTCAATGTCCACTATGCACCAACTAATGAATTTGAACTTGAAAAGCATGAGGGCTTTGAATATTTCAAACAATGTGCTGGAATTGATCTAGCCAACTCATTCCGTTTCATTAGGTTTTGGGCCAAAAGCAGAAATGTCAATAAAATATGCACTGTAACATACTAGCCGTTTACAAGGATTTAGTACAATGCTTAGAATCTTCTTGATATACGAGACACATGATAAAACTTCAAATAGTCATAAATGAGAACTATGTCATTTCAAGAACCTTTTATAATGGAAATTTTATAGTCTCAACCTCAGAGCAAGCAGATGATTTGATATGCCAGAAGCTTGGGATGTAACATTCACCTACATTCTTGTGTTTTGAATTGTATATTTCAGTCTTCTAGCTATTCTCCTATAATCAACCTTCTCCATGAAAGAAGTAAGATAAAGATTTTATTGGCTATAAGAAAACAGAGAGTGAGGATTAAAAAAAAAAAGGGAAGAGGGTCTATTTCTTCGTTGACGGAAGTGATAAATGACTCCACACTCCAAAAAAAAGGTACCACTCAATAAAGGAATACGCATAAGCAGCTCCTCACCAAGTGAAAAGGACATCACCAATGCAGCCAATCTTCACAAAAAACATTTCTGTCTAAATGCAAACCAACTTAAAAGCGCTAGCCAACAAAAAATTGAAGCAACAATACAAACAAGGAGAAGAAGAAAATTAAATTGAAGTAAATCAGTAGGCAAACATGAATAGCCAAAGGTATTACCAGAACGAGGGCACTGGCCTTCAGGAAGTATGATTTCGGGGAATTGCTCTGACACTTTATCAGTTTATTGGCATCCTTCAGTGCAAGCTGATTTGGTAGTTAAAATAATTAGCATCATATAGCAATAAGGGTGATACAATTCATCATGCTATGTCCTGTGGTAATTATGGTTTATAATAATTTAGAACAAATGGTCGCATACCTCGGCATGTGTTGTAGGATCTAGACCATTCACTGCATCATGTTCAGATTCAGATGCAGACCGGTCTCTCAGAAGTTTACTAATCCTGTCGCATTTAAAAAGGTATTAGTAGGCAACATTTAACATTTTTGAACACATACTTCTCATTCAAGTTTTATATTAGAGGTATATGTGAACATTATACATAAAGATAAGAGTAATCATGTAAGAATAAGAAGTAAAATAATTGGACCTGCAATACCCATGAAGCCTTGCTCCATCTATCTGAGGTTTGCTTTATAAATCCTTCTTTAAGGGCTATCTTTGAATCATACAACAGCGGGTATTATTGTTGTTCTGTAACATTTACCCTTGCATCTTCAAGGATTGTGTGGATTGTATAGTACCCGGAAACTCCTATCCACTTCATCCAACCAAATCTAAATATATTGGATGTATCCTCGTCTAAATCCCAGTTTTCTTGTGTATTAGATTCAAGATACCAAAAACATTCACTTTGTTGCATTTCTTGGCAATCAATTTTAGCCAATTCCGTTAAATTTGCATTCCATATACTCTGTTTAGTTCTACTATTTTTTTAATTATAATATTCCAAAGCTTTTCTCCATAATTCCAATTTAATATTTGACCCTATCCTTGGTTCATTGTTTACCAATACATCATTTGCATTAATGTATACCATGAAATATCTTGAATGTTAACAACAATTCCAACAATGATGAGTATAAAGATATAAGCTTATGCTAACCCTTGATGCAGGCACACCATGGCTAACAGCTCATTGGTCACATAGCAATTGCTAGCCACGCTAGTAATTGCTCCCTCATACATGTCCTCAATAATTAAATAAAGCATTGAGGTAGCCGTTTTCCTCTTAAATTCCACCAAATTACATCTTGTAATAGTGTAATACTCTAATCTTTCTCAAAGGTAATCAAACCTATATGAAGATTCCTTCTTTTCTATCTAAATCTTTCCAATAGTCGTCTCAGCAAGAAACAAAACCCCATTGTTGACCTTCCTAGCATAAATCCGAAATTGGCTCTTCGAAACTTAACCCCACGATTTCATGGTGTGACTCATAAATTGACTTGCAATAAACTATGGAAAATTATGTAAAGAGACTTGCCTAGAGAATGCAGCACTCCGGTTGCCAAGAATAACAGGATCGCCTGGTTTAAAAAGTTGAGCTTTAGAGTAACAAGTAATTGCCTGCATGGGAACATGTAGTGTCAAATGCCAGCATGGAAACCAAACAAACATAATATCAAACATTTCTGCAACAGAATGTCTACATAGGGGAGCATGGGGGGAAATAAGATGCATGCTTATCATAGTTGAAAAAAGCCAGGTGTGCAAGGTTGATCAACAGATTAGAAGTAGCCCAAGAAGAAAGAAACAACTGAAACATGTGCATATACAGAGATACAGGACAACTGAAACCAATTTTAAGGAAAATAGAGAATTCAAAAACAGTATGTGTTTTAGGTTATGTTTATTGGTTACTTTTAAAATGCAATTTTCTTGTTAAAAATGAGATTTGCTTCAAGGTCAATATACCTTAGGGTATTGAGTTCTCACATTAGATAAAGCACACACAATAAACATGTCATAGTGCAGTTTTCAAATGAGAACCACCATAAAATGAAAATTGCCATACATGATAGAAAATCAATCAAAAAATCAGTAAAAGAATATGCAAGATCATGTATATGGGAAAAGCTTGATAGAGAATTTGTTGTGTTTGCTTTCACAAGAAATTTAAAGTGTATACCTAACACAAGATATTGACCGCCTTTTGAACACCACCAACATCTACTGTTTGCTTTTTGGTCCAACAGTACATGTCTGAAAAAGTGGGTAGGGATGCAACTTTATCAAGGCGGGTTGCTCCAGGTCTACCATGATACATACTTGACACGAGCAGGGTTTTGCATCTAGGATTTATACCTTAAATCGATGCAGTAATTTACCGAGTTCAGTTGGGTTGCCAGATTTTGCATTGGGTATGATCCAGGTTAAACTTTTATGAGATAGGGTCAATTTTTTATCAAATCTTAGTCATTTATACTCATAATACTTGGGGTGTAATGAGTTGTGCTCCAGATCTGAGGCTTCTGAGCTCAACAAGGTTGCAATGGCAGTCTCAGTGTGGGACAATAACTATTGGTTCGGATTTAAGGCATGGATCAAGTGCCGGGTCCATGTTGTTTGAGCCCACTTGCGTAGTTAAACCAAGTGTTTGAAGGAGAATGTTGGACCTTTGTCTGATTAAAGCTGATCACATGCGTATCAACAATCACCAACAAAACTGATTCATACATTCTTTTAAACAATTACGATTGCTTCATATAGATATTTAAGTATGGTTGGCAATAAACCCAATTTTGAACACCTTAGTATTGACCTTAAGAAAGCAATCTATTATGCACACATTTTCTAGCTGCAGTCAACAATCGTGAGTCACCATACTAGGGCATAATCAAGCCATAGCACGTGTCTATCAATAGACTCCCTGTAAACCCTAGTTGATGTAGGCGTGCCCAGATTTTCAAGACAATTGATAGCTTTTTTGATTCCCCATGGAGATCCAGAAGGCTGACTGAAGATACATTAGATTTGTTGGACTGCACCTTTCATTCGATTGAAGTTTGTTTTTTTACTTCATGTCAATCCGACTTATAGTCAGAAGTTTTTTTTTTTTGAGTAACTCCTCTCCAAGCAGGAGAGGATGGGGTTAAGCCATACCCCAAGCTAATTTATTAATAAATAAGTAATAGCTACAGAGGACAAAGCAAAGAGATTATCTCTTCGGAATGTCTAAGAGAAAATCCAGTAGACCAGCTTAAGGCTAAGGAAACGATGGTCCGCCACACCACCTCCGACGAAGTGCTCTTATCAGTGAAAATTCTGGCGTTCTGCTCCCTCCAAATGCCCCAGCAAATGCAGATCACAAGATAGTCTCAAGCCGATCGAAGTTTCTTACGAATACGTCTGAAGCGCCAAATGGTCCAAAGTGACTGGATTGATCCCGGGTGGTTCTTGACCTCCAACTGATCCTTTAGCCTAGTCCAAATGCTCCTGGAGTAGGAACAATGCGGAAGCAAATGGTTGGTATCTTCTCGTCCAGAGTTGCAAAAGGGACAAGATAAATCTTGGACGTTCGGATTATTCCTCCGCCTCAGGTTGACTCTCGTGAGTAAGCGATCTTTAATGGCGAGCCATATAAATATCCGAGTATTTAACGGGATGGGCGTTATCCACAGATGAGTAGCTATGGGACAGATGATACCTCCAGAGTTAAAGAATCGATAGAAAGATCTAACCGAGACCACACCCGAAGAGTCCCACTTCCAGCTTGAAAAGTCCATATCCTGACTGATTACGAAAAAACCAATGATTTGGTATAGATTCAAGAGTTTGCCCTGCAAGGCAGGTGACACCGTTCTCCTGAATTTGACCGACCAAACAAAAGACCCATTCGAGCGGCTGGTCTGGGATCTTGCAGATGCGTTCTCATCCCATGCAATCTCATACAGATCAGGAAAAAGAGTGGCGAGGCTGATGTCTCCGACCCACTGATCAGTCCAGAACTTGATATTGCGCCCACCCCCTAGGTTCAAGTGTGTGTTGATCTTAAAGGAAGACCCACCTTAGAAATCCCCTTCCAGAAGGGCGAGATTTTTCCTGATCTGCGACTTTTGGCTTGGAAGGGATTGAATCTACGGATGTATTTGTCCGTGATAATCTTTGACCAGTGATCTCTTTGTTCATTCTGGATGCGCCACCACCATTTCCCGAAAAGAGCTCTCTTGAAGTCTCTTAAATTGGTGACACCCAGTCCACCCTGCTTGCGAGATTTGCACGCTATTCCCCAGTTAGTTAGGGTGGTAGGAGCTTGAAGAACCATCTGCACCTCTCCAAAGAAAACAACTTCAGATCTTGTCGATCTTCTTGATGACCTAAGATGGAAAGTAGTAGAAGGCAAGATAGTAAGAGGGGATGCCTGAGAGGATAGAATTGATCAGCGTAAGCCTTCCCCCAATGGAAAGATTTCTACCTTGCCAACCAGCCAATCTGACTTCTACCTTCTCTACCACGTTATTCCAATCTGACTTAGCGAGTCTCCCACTGCTGACAGGCAGTCCAAGGTATTTCATTGGAAGAGACTCGAATTTGCAATTTATGAGTGTAGAAGCACATCTCCCAAAGGACAAGTCATCTCCCACATAGAACAAGGAGCTCTTATTGAAATTAATGCGAAGCCCAAAGCACTCCATAGCATAAAGAATAACCTTGAGGACCGCCACCTGCTGCAATTCCGCTTCACAGAACAAAATTATGTCGGAGATTAGAGACAAACCAAGAGTTTCCTCGAATTCCATTGATTAGATTAAGCGAGCTCGCTTTGCGAAGGACCGCGTCGAACGAATCAACTGCTAGGATGAAAAGAAAAGGAGATAGGGGCAACCTTGCTTCAATCCTTTCCTCATCAGGAAATGACCCCCAGAATCGCTATTGATGGAGCAAGATAATTTCGAGGAGGAAAGGCAGAGAGAAATCCAGTGGATCCATTGCTCCGAGAAGCCCTTCGCTTTCAGGGTGGCTAAGACAAACTCCCAGCGAAGCTAATCGAAGGCTTTCTAAAAATCCAGCTTGAGAACCACCCCTGAGTGCCTCTGCTCCTTCAGCTAGTAGAGGATTTCCTGCACTGAAGCCACACTATCCAGGATAAAACGCCCCTTGATGAAGGCTTTTTGGGACTTACTAATGATCTCGTCCATTACTGGGCCAAGGCGGTTCGCAAGAATTTTGGTGACAATCTTGTAGATGCAATTAGATAGACTGATAGATCTGAAATCGGATAGTGATTCCGCATTCTGGCGCTTGGGCAGAAGCACCAATAGTGAATAATTGAGGCTCGAGATAAAGGTTGTGCCTGCAAAGAAGTCCCGGATAAAACGAATAACGTCTGCCACAATACAGTCCCAATAAGCCTGGAAGAAATGCATAGGGAATCCATCTGGGCTGGGGGCACCATCCGCATTCATATCAAAAACCGTCTGCTTGATCTCTTCGGCCGAAAAATTCCCATCAATATTACAGTTGGGGGGAAGACGGGGAAGAGATAACATACCACAATCAAGTTGACTGCTGGAGATCGACAGATCTTGGAAATGATCCCGGAAGTAGCCAGTTACCTCCCTAAGGATATTCTTCGTCCCTTCCACGCACTGAGCTTCGACGTGTAGTTTATCTATGGTATTGTTCTTATGTCTGCCGTTAACCATCTTGTGAAAATAGGAGGTGTTCATGTCACCCAGCTTCACCCATTTATCTCTGGAATGTTGTTTCCACATTATCTCTTCTTTGCGAAGGAGATCTAAAAGCAATGCGTTATACTCCGAAAGGTCCTTCTTGTCGTTGACAGAAAGGGTGGAAGACTCAGATCGGACTTCCAAAATATTAATCTTCTTCGGTAACTGTTTCTTCTGACTAAACACCATTCCAAAACCAGAACGCTCCCAACCTCGCATACACTGCCTAAGGAATCTGAATTTCCTTACAAGGTTCCATGCTGAATTGGAGTCTGTAGGGGTCTGGGTTCACTATTTCCAAACTAGTTGGTCGAAGTTGTGATCTTCCCTCCACATCTTTACAAACCTGAAACGACAAGTCAGCTTAAAGTTTGAGGTTTGGGTGTCCAGCAGAAGAGGTACATGGTCAGAGATGAAGGATTAAATGCTAGACTGCGAGGACTATGGGTACAGTGAATCCCAATCATTGGAGATGAGGAATCTATCGAGACGGGCCATAGAAGGGACCTCTCGTTTATTACACTAAGTGAAATTCCTGCCTCTGAGTGGGGGGTCCACCAAATAACATCGGACAAAATCTGAGAACTCCTCCATCGCTCTTCTGTTGCCTGGACCTCCTAGGCGCTCATGACTGAACCGAGTCACGTTAAAATCACCATCTATGACCCAAGGTCCTGCATGATTGTTGCGAAAAGCAGAAAGCATCTCCCAGAAGTCGCGATGTAGATGCATGTCATTCGGGCCATAGACAGAGGAAACAATTATCTGTCTTTTGTCCACTCTGCAGAGAAGGACTAAGGAAAGAGAGAAGGTGTCCACGTGTTTACTAACCAACTCAAAAATCGAGTCACGCCAACCGATAAGTATTCCACCAGTAGAACCAACTGCATCAAAAGATTCCCAACGTTGGAATCTGTTCCCCGCTAGGCGACTAAGAAAAGTACCACTAAAGCTACTAACTTTGGATTATTGCAAACACAGCAGGCCAATACCATATAAATCACAAAAGAGAGAAACCGCACGGCGTTTGTCAACATCCCCCAACCCTCTAATATTCCAGGACAAAAGCTTCATCAAAAAATTACATGCCCTAGGCCAAAACCCTACTTTTCTCCACTGCTACTGAGGAGAACAAAAAATACATAGCGGCAGAGGTGTCCCCTCCAAAAGAAAACCCACACTCCTTAGCAATCTCCAGCACTGAGTCTCTGTCCATGAGATTGAGGAGGAGTGCGAGGTCATCCTCCGCCGCCGATGCCAAAAACTTCCCCAAGTTCTGGACAAGGTTACTCTTATGCTTCTGGGGCTGTCTTCTTTCGTATGTTCGAAGTGGAGGGTGCTGAACAGGTTCAGAGGGGGGTTGCACTTGCTTATGGGGGACCTGTACTGATTTTCCAGAGTCCTGGACTGGGGCGGGAGGGGGCACTGGTGCGCCTGAACTAGACTCCTGGTTAGACACATCCAAATCATTAGCTCCCACAGGATCCCTGAAATCTTGGTTGTGATTATCGGAGACAAAATCCTCCAGTGGATCTGGGGAATCAAGACCCCTAATAAAAGGAGAATCAACACCTAAATCAGGGGTGGAGTTCAAATTTTGAATCTCCATCGTAGTGCCAGACAAGAAAGCCATAACTGCCTCCGAATTCGACGAGGAAGAGTTACCAAAGTTGTTACCTCCGGTCCGGAGGGTGGTCCCTGAACCGATCGAGTTAGCTCGACCAAGCTCTCTTGCCTGAACCGGGTCGGAGTTGGCTCTCTTCTCCCATAAATATTTTTGTTCTCTTCCCCTATTTTCAATGCATAAATATGAAGTAAAAGGGGCGGTAGTTGAGGACGAAAAAGTAAAGCTTGTTCATCAAAAAGACTGTTGGAAAATTAATGAAACGAATTTTTTCTCCCTCTTTCTCTTCTTTTATGCTTTAAATTTTCCCCTTAATCCCTCTAATTATCCCATTTTTTACTATTTCATCCGTCCATAAATTTGTCTCCTTTATTTGTGTGCCGATATGGTATCTAATGGATAAAGGTGTTGTTTTACACTTTTACTGAACTAAGCACTTAATTGCTCTCAATAGCTATTGTGTGTACCATTCCCTTCTGGAGCCGGCCACGCAACAGTCGGAGAGAAGGAGGGGGGTCAGCCATGCAACAAACACCCCCCCTGGTTCGGTCGGCATGTAGCCAGGAGAGAGGGGGCAGCACACCCCCCCCCCCCCCCCTCTCTAGGTCGGCATGTAGCCAGAAGGGGGGGGTCGGTCGGCATGTAGCCAGGAGAGAGGGGGCAGCACACCCCCCCCCTCTGGGTCGGCATGTAGCCAGGAGAGAGGGGGCAGCACACACCCCCCCCCCCTCTGGGTCGACATGTAGCTAGAAGGGGGGGGGGTCGGTCGGCATGTAGCCAGGAGAGAGGGGGCAGCACACCCCCCCCCCCTCTGGGTCGGCATGTAGCCAGGAGAGAGGGGGCAGCACACCCCCCCCCCCCCCCTCTGGGTCGGCATGTAGCCAGAAGGGAGGGGGGGGGGTCGGTCGGCATGTAGCCAGGAGAGAGGGGGCAGCACACCCCCCCCTCTCTGGGTCGGCATGTAGCCAGGAGAGAGGGGGCAGCACACCCCCCCCCCCTCTGGGTCGGCATGTAGCCAGAAAGGGGGGGGGGTCGGTCGGCATGTAGCCAGGAGAGAGGGGGCAGCACACCCCCCCCCCCTCCCCTTTTTTTTCTCTGGGTCGGCATGTAGCCAAAAGAGAGGGTAGCAGCCCCCCCCCCCCCTTCTCTCTGGATCGGCGTGTAGACAGAGGGAGAGGCAGCACACCCCCCCCCCCCTTTCTACCTCGCACGGCTGGTCAACAAGGCTGCGAAAAACGTCGGAGGCTACGCTGCGCTGACAACGCCCCGCGATTTCCGACCCGGAGTGACCAGGTGTCAACCGCGCGCAACGTCACCGCGACGGTTGAACTCATTGCGGGGACACGTCACCCCCCCCCCCCCCAATTTTCAGGGAGCGTTGTAACCGTCACCCCACACTATAAAAGGGGACCTACCCCTTCAGCAAGGGGAGGAAGAATTCTGGAGGAGACGCTGCCCGTTTCGTCCCGGAATTTGCGGAGCTGCGGAGATCGGTCGGTCTGCACCCAGAGGCTGTCTGCGGAGATCGGTCGGACTGCACCCAGAGGCTGTCTGCGGAGGTTGGTCGGTCTGCACCCAGAGGCTGTCTGCGGAGGTCGGTCGGTCAGCAGCCAGACACTGTTTGCAAGCGACCTGCAGACAGACGCTGTCTGCAGCGGACGGTAGTCTGAGTGAAATTGCAGAGGTCGGTAGTTTGGGAGACCGGTCCTCAGGGTATGTAATTGGGGTTAAGGTGAGAGATTGTAACCGAAAGATTAGTCTTAGTGCATTCTCGCCCCACCCGTGGTTTTTTCCCCTTCGTCGTTGAGAAGGGGTTTTCCACGTAATTCCCGGTTTGTTTTAATTTGGCTTGTTGGATTGTGCTCGCCACCCGAACCGCCCGGTTCGACTAAAAACCCCCCACAATCTTGGCGCCGTCTGTGGGATAGTCTTCGAGACTTCCTACTAATAGCTTTCGACTGTAGACCCGTGGGTGTCGACCAGTCTGAGGCTACCTGCAACCAGCAGCCCACGACCACACGGTTGAAGAACGATGGCCGGTGGACCGTATCGTACCCGCTCGACGTCGCAGCTCCCGTCCGAAGCCGCACCACTCGGAGACGCTAGTGACGTCGGGCATCTTGTTCAACCATCAGCGGACACGGAGCGCGCAGTCCCGATGGTGAGTCCCATACTGGGGGTCGGGGACTCCAGTCAAGCTCCGGTAGCAACCCTGGCTCCACTAACCGGGGGTCTGTCGGACGCTTTTCTGGCCACAATGATGATGACCCAGCAAGCTCTCACCACCCAGCTCCAAACGATGCAGCGCAACTACGAGGAGTTGCGTGTAGGGATGGCAATTATTCGGGTTTATCGGGCTACCCGACCCGACCCGACCCTATTGGGACGGGTTTGGGATGCTCAAAAACGGGTTTGGGACGGGTTTGGGATTTGCATTTAAAACCCGGTCGGGTTCGGGTTTTACTCCAACCCGCCCCGACCCGACCCGGGTATATAACCTATTAGGCTATCATATGAGTTTTTGATGAGTAAGCATACCTTTAATGAGTATGCTTCCATCCAATAGTAAGCATACCTTTGATGAGTATGCTTACTATTGCTCTTAGCTTATCAGAATTTTTACTCAATATTCTTCTTCATGTAGAACTGCAATTAGGTGGGTCCAAGAAGCTAAATATGCAGTTTTGGTGAACCCGACCCGACCCGCAATGCATAAACGGGGCAGGGCGGGGCGGGCACGGGTTTTTTCAATGCTAATTGGGACGGGTTTAGGTATTACCCTCAAAACCCGACACGAGTTTGGGACGGGTATGGGTGGGATAAAATATAATGGGGCGGGTTCGGGATAGGGCCGACCCGCCCCAAACCCGACCCGTTGCCATCCCTAGTTGCGTGACTTCGTGCGGGCCGCACCGACGGGTGGTCTACTCAATCAGGGCATGTTGGCCCAAGCGGGACAGAGTCTCCCCACTCAAGCTGCCCCACCAGTGCAAATGCAGCCGCAACCAGTGCCTCAGGTGGAGGTCAGGGTTAATCGCTCGGTGGAGGTCCAGAGTGCAAATCCCGACGGGCGAGACTCGAGTAACCCGGAGCCTGCGGAGAGAAACAAGCATGCACGAGCGGCGTCGGCATGCTCGGATGTCTGGTCCCGGCTTGGGGCACACCCCCGACAGCAGCCTGCCTCCAAGCATTACTCGAAGACGGACTCGGCACAAGTTCATCGCCCGAAGCGCGACGGCGAACATCATCGTCAACCGAGTGATAGTCATCACGCTCGGATGACGCCAGCCAGTCGGCAGCCGGCTCATACTACTGATCGGAGGAGCGTACACGAACGCATTCGGGTACATGCGTCGGAGCGACTCGGGGAGCGAGAGCAGATCCAGCAAGACCGACCGGGGGTCCGAGCTCCCGACCGGTTGGAGGAAATCGCCATCCGAGGAGCCGCACGGTCGCCGCTTGTCGAGAAGCTACTCCGGGAGCCATTCCCTCGAGGGTGGAATCCTCCACGCCTTCCCAAGTTTGACGGATCGAAAAACCCGGTGGAGCATGTACTGGCTTTCCGGGATGCTCTGGTCCCGCACGAGGATGATCATATCCTCTGTCGGACCTTCGCCAACAGCTTGTCGGGAACACCCCTCGAATGGTTCCACAAGCTCAGGCCCTCGTCCATCTCCTCATTCTCGGAGCTGAGCACGCGGTTCATAGACCAGTACCGATGCAACCGCCGGGAGCTGAAGACTCTGGAGTCACTCTTCGGGATGAGTATGACCCAAAAGGAGACGCTCCGACAATTCTACCATAGGTTCAGGTCCGAGTACCTGAGCTTGGCGGACGCAGACGGGCAGGATCGCATGGTGATCGCGGCCTTCAAGAACGCCATTCAGCCTGCCCAGCTCGTCAACGCGTCGCTCATCAAGCGAACCACGGAGACGATCGACGAGCTATCGCGGCGTGTTGAGAAGTACATCAAGATCGAAGATGCGGACCGCAAGAGGAAGGCGGTGGAAACCGGGGTCCCGCACCAAGGCTACGCCAAACCAGCTGCCGTGAAGAACGTCAACAAACAACAGGGCGAGGCGACGAGGCACGACGCGAAGCGGCAGAGGCAAGACAGGCCAGCGAGGCCACAGTGGAACAGGGAGTTCACAGTATTGAACGCCCCCATAGACCAGATCCTGGAAGCCATCGAAGGTGAACCGTACTTCAAGTGGGCACAACTGCTTGAGCCCGGGGAGAGGGGAGCCATAGATGCATCAAGGTACTGTGAGTACCATCAAAGCCAAGGTCACACCACCCTGCAGTGCCGGGCGCTCAAGCATCATATTGAGGATCTCATTGAGGCCGGCCACCTTGGCTGCTTCATTGACATCCCTCAACGTAAGGAAACCAAGGCTGTAGGGGAAGTCCAGCGAAGAGCGACGGCACAGCGCTTACCGGGTCCTCCGCCAGAAAGACGCCAACTCCGAGAGGTAGACGCCGTCTACGGGTACCATGGCCCTGTATCGTCGTCAAATGTCGTCGACCGACAGGTGCGGCGTATTGAACAAGCAAGGCAAGTCCACCATGTGGTGCTCGAACCTGTCATCCGTCCCGAGCCAAGAGTGGAAGCTGCAGTACAGTTTTCGGCGGCTGATCTGGTCGGAATAGAGAGGCCCCACAACCATCCTCTGGTCATACGGCTGCAGATAGCCAATTGCCTAGTGAAGAGAATTCTGGTCGACGCCGAAAGTTCGATAGATGTGCTCTTCCTCAGCGCCTTCGACGCCATGCAGCTAGATCGCGGGCAGATGACTGAGTCGTCGTCGATGATAACAGGCTTCACGGGAGAGGCTGCAAGGGTGGTTGGTGAGATCACCCTCCCGATCACAACAGGGCATCTCACTAATCTTACCCGGTTCATTGTGATCGAAGCTCACTCGGCATACAACATCATCCTCGGAAGGCCGTGGCTCCACCACTTGGATGCGGTCCCCTCGTCGGCCCACCAAGTAGTGAAGTTTTGGACCGACAAGGGCGTGATGAGCATTCGAGGTGACCAGTCTTCGGCTGCCAAGTGCGAGCTCAGCGCCATCCATCTGAAGACAACATGCCAAATTGAGGGAGGGGAACCAGGTGGAGGCAGCACTGAGTTGGGCATCCTCAACCTCTGGACTGCGAAGCGGAGTCAAGAAGCTCCAACGTTCCAACGGACCTCGGCCCGGTCAAGCGTAGGAGCGCGAGGAAGCCAAGCCCTTCGGAAGACCGACCTGTCAGCTGAACTCCAAGAGCTGACAGTGTCGGGGGACCTACTGAAGACCGACTTGTCAGCTGAATGTAAAGAGCTGACAGAGTCGGAGGACCTGCTGAAGACCGACCTGTCAGCTGAATGTAAAGAGCTGACAGAGTCGGAGGACCTGCTGAAGACCGACCTGCCAGCTGAATGTAAAGAGCTGACAGAGTCGGAGGACCTGCTGAAGACCGACCTGTCAGTTGAACGTAAAGAACCGACAGTGTCGGGGGACCTGATGAAGACTGACCTGTCAGTTGAACGTAAGGAACTGACAGTTTTGTAACGTCGGATCTATTCAATAAAAATGCACTTGCTCAGCGTTCTTGTTCATGCGTGAGAATAATGGCTAACTGAGGCAACCTAAACCAAGTGGTACATAACACTCCGAGCGAGTTCTACCACTTGGCCGACCGATCGACTGGACCCTGCGAAAGGCGAGACCGGCCGGTGAACACCTGGGAAGATCGGTCGACAGACCCCGCCGGGGTACGACCGGTCAACCAACCTAAATCAAGTGGTACATAACACTCCGAGCGAGTTCTACCACTTGGCCGACCGGTCGACAGGTCCCTGCGAATGGCGAGACCGGCCGGTGAACACCTGGGAAGATCGGTCGACAGACCCCGCCGGGGTACGACCGGTCAACCAACCTAAACCAAGTGGTATATAACACTCCAAGCGAGTTCTACCACTTGGCCGACCGGTCGACAGAATCCTGCAAAGGGCGAGACCGGCCGATGAACACCTTGGAAGATCGGTCGACAGACCCCGCCGGGGTACGACCGGTCGACCAACCTAAACCAAGTGGTACATAACACTCCGAGCGAGTTCTACCACTTGGCCGATCGATCGACAGGTCCCTGCGAAGGGCGTGACCGGCCGGTGAACACTTGGGAAAATCGATCAACAGAACCCGCGGGGGAACGACCGATCGACCGACGCAAGCAAGGCAGGGTATATTACCCCCTACTAATATAAGGGCCAGATTTTGGTCGCGCGTCATCGACGTGCAGTTACGCGCGTCGTCGACGTGCAGTCAAAACATGAGAACCAGATTTCAATGACACATCGTCGACATGTACCACAGAGTTGAGGGGAAGAGTTACTATTACAATCAACTCGTTAACGACTCAGACTTACCTCATGAAAGTCGTCGAGCTGACTCTGCCAGCCAGGTGCAACGCTGGGGGTGTATCTTTCAGTATCGGAGGCAGCAATCAGCGTTGTACTGATATGCGAGAGTGAAGGAGTGGAGAAGCCTGTCTACTACGTCAGCCGCATCATGACGTCAGCTGAAACTCGGTACGCGCGGATCGAACAAGTAGCCCTGGCATTAGTGTACGTGTCAAGGAGGCTTCGCCCGTACTTCGTCGCTCGCCCATCGAGGTCATCACCGAGCACCCCCTGAAGGAAGTACTGGATAACTCTACTCGGGCAGGTCGGCTGAGCAAGTGGGCTGCAGAGCTGCAAGAGTTTAGTCCTCGGTATGTGCCTCGGAAAGCGGTCAAGGGCCAAGCACTTGCGGACATCCTCAGCGATTTCCCGGCGGAAGACACTGCACCGGTGCCAGAGACGTTAGAAGACCTGTCGGTAGCTGCCGATCGACCCGTGGGAGTCGGTGCGGCAGCAGGACAGGAGGACGAAGGAAAAGGCTGGAGATTGTTCGTGGATGGCTCGTCGTGCGCAATCGGGAGTGGTGTGGGGGTAGTCCTAGTAACCCCCGACCACACAAAGCTCGAAAAGTCAGTGCGGCTACTTTTCCCGACGACGAACAACAAAGCTGAGTACGAGGCGATGCTGACAGGACTGGAGATGGCGACAGCGCTGGGGGTGACCAGCCTACAGGTCTACGACGACTCCCAACTGGTAATCAATCAGATTACCGGTAGGTACGAAGCCCGCGACGCCAGAATGCAAGCTTACCTGAAGCGAACCCGGGAGTTGATCGCCAAGTTCGAAAACATAAGCTTTCACCAGTTCCCCAGAACGGAAAACAAGCAGGCGGATGCCCTTGCTAATCTAGCATCGGTACTAGGAGAAGACAGAGAGAAAAGAGTCTTCATCGAGGTGCAAGCTGACCCCCGAACAGTCGGCCCCGCGGAAGATAGTTGCCTGACGAGGAGGACATAAGCCATTGAGGCGATCCATACTATTGCGGTCAGAGCTGACTGGATAAGCAACATGAAGTACCTACTTAATGGGATACTACCGGAGGACGTCGATGATGCCCGAAGAACTAAGACGGGCACACAAACCGAGATGGGCACGCACATCGAGGCAGCACGCCCAAACCAGGGCAGACACACAAATTGAGGCGGGCACGCAAACCGAGGCGGGCACGTAAATCGAGGCAAAGTGATCCTGACCGGGCGGGACCGAGGACCGTCCGGTCAGGAGGGGGTATTGTGTGTACCATTCCCTTCTGGAGTCGGCCACGCAACAGTCGGAGAGAAAGAGGGGGGTCAGCCATGCAACAAACACCCCCCCCTGGTTCGGTCGGCATGTAGCCAGGAGAGAGGGGGCAGCACACCCCCCTCCTCTCTGGGTCGGCATGTAGCCAGAAGGGGGGGTCGGTCGGCATGTAGCCAGGAGAGAGGGGGCAGCACACCCCCCCCCCCCCTCTGGGTCGGCATGTAGCCAGGAGAGAGGGGGCAGCACACCCCCCCCCCTCTGGGTCGGCATGTAGCCAGAAGAGGGGGGGGGGGGGGGGTCGGTCGGCATGTAGCCAGGAGAGAGGGGGCAGCACACCCCCCCCCCCTCTGGGTCGGCATGTAGCCAGGATAGAGGGGGCAGCACACTCCCCCCCCCCCTCTGGGTCGGCATGTAGCCAGAAGGGGGGGGGGGTCGGTCGGCATGTAGCCAGGAGAGAGGGGGCAGCACACCCCCCCCCCCCTCTCTGGGTCGGCATGTAGCCAGGAGAGAGGGGGCAGCACACCCCCCCCCCCCTCTGGGTCGGCATGTAGCCAGAAAGGGGGGGGGGGGGGGGTCGGTCGGCATGTAGCCAGGAGAGAGGGGGCAGCACACCCCCCCTCCCTTTTTTTTCTCTGGGTCGACATGTAGCCAGAAGAGAGGGTAGCAGCCCCCCCCCCTCTCTCTGGGTCGGCGTGTAGACAGAGGGAGAGGCAGCACACCCCCCCCCCCCTCTCTACCTCGCACGGCTGGTCAACAAGGCTGCGAAAAACGTCGGAGGCTACGCTGCGCTGACAACGCCCCGCGATTTCCGACCCGGAGTGACCAGGTGTCAACCGCGCGCCACGTCACCGCGGTGGTTGAACTCATTGCGGGGACACGTCACCCCCCCCCCCCCCGATTTTCAGGGAGCGTTGTAACCGTCACCCCACACTATAAAAGGGGACCTACCCCTTCAGTAAGGGGAGGAAGAATTCTGGAGGAGACGCTGCCCGTTTCGTCCCGAAATTTGCGGAGCTGCGGAGATCGGTCGGTCTGCACCCAGAGGCTGTCTGCGGAGATCGGTCGGACTGCACCCAGAGGCTGTCTGCGGAGGTTGGTCGGTCTGCACCCAGAGGCTGTCTGCGGAGGTCGGTCGGTCAGCAGCCAGACACTGTTTGCAAGCGACCTGCAGACAGACGATGTCTGCAGCGGACGGTAGTCTGAGTGAAATTGCAGAGGTCGGTAGTTTGGGAGACCGGTCCTCAGGGTATGTAATTGGGGTTAAGGTGAGAGATTGTAACCGAAATATTAGTCTTAGTACATTCTCGCCCCACCCGTGGTTTTTTCCCCTTCGTCGTTGAGCAGGGGTTTTCCACGTAATTCCCGGTTTGTTTTAATTTGGCTTGTTGGATTGTGCTCGCCACCCGAACCGCCCGGCTCGACTAAAAACCCCCCACAGCTATTTTCATGTATGCTCCTTATTTTACGCACACATTGTCACACTTTCTTGCATAATTTCATGTCTTTCTACTTAATTTCTTAATTGCTGCATGATCAACCATGCTTGTTTTCCGGAATTACTAATTTACAGTTTTAGTTAAATCGGAAATGGTTAGAGTTTAGCATTTTAGTTTTACTTCTATATAACACCTTTTATCACGAGACTACCAAAGCCCAAAAATAGTTTGGCTGGACCCTTTTGGAGTTTTTTTCATTGTAGAATGTAGAGCTAATTAGAGGCTCTACTTTCACTCCTATTCTTCCCTATTTGTCATGATTGGAAATGATGATGCACCAAACAAATGCAATATTAGTCAGAACCGGGATGACTCGCATAACCATTGGAACGACATAGTAAAACATTCTCGGAAAGCAAGTAATCAATTAAGGGAGTCAGACCGAATTAGTGAAGCATCAAAATTTGATTAATCTTGGTCAAATATCCGCATGTTATTAAAACAATTCAGGATGGAGGAAAAATGGATTTTTTTACTGGAAAAGATGGAATTTTTCAGAGATATTGTTAGAAGAGGATGGAATGTCGGATTTCCGCTAAAAGCCAGTCATTTCAGTCACCAACTCGTGATCAAACTGAAATTTGGTACTACGAAAATTTCAGAAGATTTCAATGCCAGATCCTTTTAAAGAAAGGATGTATTTTGGTCGTTTCATAGGAAAAATTTTACAACATTTGATTCCATGTTTTTGAATCGGTCTCCTTTATTTGTGTGTCGATGTGGACCATGTGGTATACTGGTATGCAAAGGACAAAAGTGTTCGTTTGCTGAAATATGCACTTAATTGTGATTATAATCGCTATCACTAACTATTTTTCATGTATGATCCTTAATTATCCACACCTTATCACACTCCCTTGCAGAAATTCACACCTTTTTCTGCTTAATTTCTAAATCCCTGCATAATCAACCTTTTTATATATGCCGGAGTACTGATTTACAGATATAATAAAATTGGCAATGCTTGCAGTTCAGCACAGTAGTGTTCCTTCTATATAACAACTTTCGTCACGAGATCCTTTTGGAGTTGTTTTCGATATGGAGCTAATTAGAAACCCTACCCTATGCTCACTCCAATTCTTCCCTATTCGTCTTGATTTCAAAAAAAACATGAGACACAAGAAATGCAATAATAGTCCGAATCCAAGTAATCAATCGAGGGAGTTGGATCCAATTACGTTTGTTCTTTCTTCTGTAGTTAGCCTACATGGATTTCCAAGGAAGCAATCATACCTCCTCGAATCTACTCTCCCGGAAAGCCCGGTTCCCAATCTGCATGAGCTCAAACACCTCGGCGAACCGCCCCGAGGGGATGCCCGCCTCCGCGTCCTCCACCTGCAATGCCGGCACCACGCGCCTCATCACAACGAGGAATCAATCGAGCAGTAGAACGAGAGGGAGAGAGAGAGAGAGAGAGAGAGAGAGAGAGAGAGAGAGAGAGAGAGAGAGAGAGACGAGAAGAGCAAAAGACGGAAGCAAACACCCACCCATGGGAACTCCTCGGCGGCGAGTGATCCCATGCCGGTGAGCGAGGAGGCGTCCGCCATTGCGATCGCCGGCTCTGCAGATCGAGGGGGGAGATCAAGATCGAGATCTAGATCGAGGTTAGGATCGAGAGAGGAGGAGGTGGGAGGAGATGGGGATGGCGTCCGTCGCGTGTTCTTCCCTCCTTCCCTCATTATCTCGCGGCCGAGGTTGGGAGACGTGTTCCCTCTCCTCCACCCACCCACGACCGCTAGCTCTCCGTTCGCTCCGATTCTTCTCTTTAAATCGATTGTCTACAGTGAAAAGGGTGGGGTTGGGGGCGGCGGCATTTCAAACGACCGGGCAGTGGGCCCCGGCGACTGAATCCGCCGTCGGTTGACTCTGGAATGGGGGGAAGTGAAAATTTTCAGCACATCCTGCGTACCATACAGCCGCGGGGCCCATTGAAACATGAGGACAATGGGGTAGAGGGCCCCAGCATATGGGGGTAGTGGCCCCCAGCAGCACTCAGAGTCTCAGAGCGTGCCAATAGACTCTGAGTGGTACACACTAAGAGCATCGCCAACGGGCTCCGAGTGGTGCTCTGAAGGGTGACATGGCACGCGGAAGGATTTTTGCCGCTCCAATGGGCTCCGAGCGTTCGTCTAAAGTCCTATGTCGCATGCCACATAGGCCACATGCAGCCCGTACCTCCAAAGCCCTCCACATACAACAGAGGTACTTCGGAACCTCCTAAAGAATAAAAAATTCTGTCTTTTTTTAAAAAACCCCTCGGATCTTTTATAAATTATTATTATTATTATATATATATCAAAACATCTACTTTTCAACGGATTTGATGTAAATTTGGAGAGTTTGGATAACTTGTAATTATATAGGGTGTTTGGTGCAAAATGGTTCGGATATCCAGTTCGGAGGCCTTTGGAACTGAACGGATACCTCTCAATGAGGTGGCAACAAAAAATGGGCCCCACGGTCTTAGGAGGTGCTCCTTGTTCGGAGCCCGTTGGAGATGCTCTAAGCAGTGGGCCCCGCGGTTGTATGGTACGCAGTAGGGCTGTGCAGGATCCAAACCAAACCGACCAAACCGATCGAACCAAACCAAACCGATCGAATTTGATTGGTTTCGACACACTCAACGGATTGGATTGGATCAGGATTTCTCAAAACCGATATGATTGGATCGGTTATCGGATTTATCAATTAAAATCCGACCTAAACCGAACCGGACTCCGGTTTATAATTTACTAATTTAGTGGTAACTGTTGTGAACTTTTGTTTAATTGTTAAAATTGTACTTTGTAGTTTTTAATATTTAATGGATATGAATATTGTGGACATAATGGTATTGTTGTTGATAAGTTGGTATTTTGGTAAGTAATGTAGTATCATTTTATAATTTTTGAAATAATCATTTTAAAGTTGAAACTATGTCCAAATAAATAAAAAAAAAAACTAGTAAGCATATGGGCCAAAGCCCAAACCGACCATCCAATCCAATCCAAACCGACTTTAATTGGATTGGATTGGATTGGATTCCAGTTTCAATCGGTTTGGATCGGATTGCAAATTCTCAAAACCGACCTACGTTGGATCGGTTTGGGTTTTGCCTAAATAGGTCGGTTTCGAACCGATGCACACCCCTAGTACGCAGGATGTGCTGAAAATTTTCCTGGGAAGGGAAAAGGGCTATGTCTTACCGTGACCAGGTTACTGCGTTGAGTTTCTCGAATAAAAAAGTCACTGCGTTGTGACAACTGAAAAGTCTGAAATGATATCATTGCTGTCGTCTGCTACAGTGGTTTCGGTCGAAGGGTTGGATACGCTGCTGCTAACTATGCTACAGTGGCATCAGTCGGAGGGTTCGATAACATCGTCGCGGTTTCGGTCAAATAGTTCGATAACGTCGTCTCGTTTGCTCCGCTGTATGGTTGGAAAACAGAAACCGTGGAAGCATCCACACAAACGGAGTCGTTGGGTGAGCTCGAGCTCAGATCTCCTCCAGTGGGTCGACCCTTGTCGCTGGGCCCGGCGCTCATAACAGCCGCATACAGTTGGCTGGAATTAGGATTCACTTACGGGTCGACTGTCATCGTGTGGTTGTGATGTGAGCTGATCCACCGGCCCGACCGACTGGACAAGATCTGAACTAGATGAGCCCAAGAATTGATTGTGGCGGACCCATAGTTTTAGCATCCGCATCCAAGTTTTTTTTTTAAAAAAAATAATCCTTGAACTACCTTGTATAGAACCCTAACATCCATCACAAAGATATAATGACCACAGACCGACACTACAATAGCAATATCGGTTGTCATCCACTGACACTGGCATCCTTCCAATATCGGTATGTCAGTGGATTCTAGCCGACATTGTAATGGCAATGGCAATGTCAACGTTTGACGTGGGTGCTGATCGAGATGATTTAGGGTTCATTCAGAGAAGAGGAGGAGTGGAAGAGGAATGAAAAGGACGGCGGAGGGGGGCTTGGTCGGCGGCAGAAAGGGGTGACGTGGTGGAACGAGTTATGGTTCGGCTAGGGGAAGAGGAAGAAGAAGAGGAGGAGCATGTGGTGGTGGTAGTGGTGTCGGATGAGGGAGACGGCGGCGACGAAGCAATAATTTAAAGGGTGACAAGGGTAGAGGTGGAAGTGTTGGTTGGAGGTTAGGGATTGGGATATTTTGGGGTTACTAGGGGTGCCATTACAGACCCACCTAAAATGGGTTGGGGGCCAAGAAAATTCAGGTGCTATCATTAATTTTGTGGGTGCACTTAGATGAACCCATAAAATAGGGATCTCTCAGTGTAGTAACTCAAATGGCCATTGATTTAGCATCAAGAGGTCACTATCAGCCTTACCTATATGCATTATTGGAGCATAGTCAATCCCAAAAAATTAGGGGTGCTGTTAATTGTTCCAAGACAACCCATCTAGAGGCAAATATCCTAATGGTCCCCAATTGATACCGACAACCCAATCTAGCATGTCATCCAAGTAGAGGAATCCCATGGATGAGACCACCCCATAACCTATCTCCTCTACCCCCCTGCTCATCGATGCTTGTGTAGACTGGCATCGCCACTCTCGATGACCTCAACTTCTGTGCAGGTTGTCGCCACTACCTTCTCCTTCACATCCTTCCTCTGCCTCTTATTATTTCTCATCATTTCTTTCCTTTTTTCATATTCCTTCCCTCTTGCCCAAACCCTAACCCATGCTAAAGACGTGTTCGTGACTACCGATCGACATTGTCGGTGGTAGATAGCCACCAACATGGTGTTAGGATTGTATGCCCTCAAACAATAGGATAATGGCTTTGTGTATAGAGAATTGACATAATGTGTTTGTATTCATGTGATGAATGATAGAGCATGGAATTCTTAAGTGGTATAAGTATGATTCATTTATATAAATGTTTGATTCATATATAGAGAGATATGCATCACACATACTAGACACTTTAAATTAGTCACAGTCGATGGTGAGGTAGGTTGTAACATTATTGACTACCAATCATGGGGTGGTTAATCGCATAACATTGGAATGGTCGATTCTAAGTTAATATGGTAGTGCATGAGATGCATTGATAGATCATGAGTAAACCCAATGACATAATACTGCCAAGGACATTATATTGTCCAAGTTATTAGGGTTCTCATAACTTACATGGCCGATATGCCATCAATCGTAAGAGACTAGTAAGCCCTAACCTTATGCTCACTTACTTTGACTTATCAATCAGTGAGGTCCTCAGGACCAACACTTGGATATCTTGGGTAGTTGAGTGTGGGTTACAAGGAATCCTAGATCTCAAGATGGAATGCACTCACTGTAAAAGATTAAGGATCCCTATGAGTTGATCATTAGTTTTGATTATCGAAACCTGATCAGTCACCGATTAGTGAATGTTCCACTAAGGTGGATGCTCAAATAGGTTTGATTAAGCTTCATGGAGTCCAAGATGTGACACAAGCTGGTTGGGCAGTTTACCACAAGTAAACTAGTTTTGTTCACGGATACACTGAGATTGAGGGGCATAATTGTAAGTTATAAACTAAAGATTGTCTTGCTAACTCGGAATGCAGCCATCATCATTTAGTGGAATTGGTGTTGACTAACTTAGGACACGAGCTTGACTGAAAAGTTTGATCGGGATGCTCGAGTCTAAGTTGGAGCCGTGTTAGATGACCTTAGGTGATCCCAACTATGGTCCAAAATGACTTGATACTAGTATATGATTACACGAGGAAAGTATTAATAAAATATATTTATTAATTATACATGTATAAGATACATTTGTGAGATTTAATAATAAAAAGAAATTAAAGAGCAATGAATTAAATGGTTTGGGGGTGCCCAGGGCACCCTGGACATGTGTCATCATCACATAGAGAGAGAGAGAGAGAGAGAGAGGGGGGGGGGGGGGGGCAGCCACTTGGATGGGCTGCCAAACCCTAGTCGTCGCCGCCGCGCTCGCCCCCTCCCCCCCCTTTTTATATTTTGGGCAGGTGTTATAGAAGGGAAGGAAAGAAATGGGGGCTGGCCATGCAAAGTGTGCAAACCCTAGCCTCCCCTTTCATCTCCTTGATCTCAAGCTCTTTCGTTCTCTCTCTCAAGTGTATACGAAGGGATTGACCTTGGCGATCATTCCTCATCAAAGAAAGCTCTTAGATCTCTCTCGGGCTTTGCAAGGAATGTCTCCCACCAGGCTGACTCTCGAGCGACGCGAATAATACATGATTGAAGATTGTGAGGAAGTTGATCGCCAACACGTATAAAATTTCACGCAAAATCTGCAGCAAACTAGCTGCACCGCATGAACTGTTTCAGAAGATCTACATATCAGATTGACTCCATTCCATCTTGAAGATCTCCGGAAGAAGGTGCTACATTCTCATAAAATTTGGTAGCGATTAGAGATCGGACAAAAAACTGATGACACTTTTACAATACGTCTCGACATGAGGACATGATAAACATGCACTCCAGAAATTATTTTCGGAGTTACACAACTCTGATCAAGGTGATTCCACTTTGAGGAGTTTCAGATCGAAGACGCCGACGTCATGTAAAATTTTTAAGACGATCAGAGTCAAGGAGAATTTCTGGCAGCGATTCTACCAATTGATCTACAAAGGGTTGATCATCCCAAGGTATAATTTCTCATCCGAATAACTAATCGCATGCTTAAGGAAGATTAAAATTTTTAATCCAGTCCCAACACATGGTAAGCTAGTAGCCACCGAAACATTGATTGAGATTCAGTGAGAAAGGAAGAGGAGGAATGGGGTGGTGGCGGTGGGTTGCATGGCACCTGCGACGATGATGGATTACACAAGCACTGACACTAGTGGCTGGTTGGATAGGCATCGACAACGTTGTCGAGGCTACATGGGCATAGCGATGCCCTTAATAAGGCTTGGAATATATTTTATGGCCCACATACCAAACCGTCGAGGTACCCTTATTATGCGTTTCTATTTGGCGACATAAAAAACAGAGTACATGATACCTTTTGATCGATGTTGTTGTACATCATCAAGATTCAGAGCTACCAACTGCATTCATATCTTCTTAGCCAAAGTCCTTAGAAAGTTGATGTAGGACAACCTGTAGCATACTTAAAGTGTCTAAATTTTATATTATATTAGCTAATCAATTTATGAAAATATGATTTTGACACGTTATAACATATAGGGGAGTGGTGGATGACCACCCAATTGATGATGAAAATTCAAGAGAACCTTCCAGCTTCTTAACTCCTCATCTAAAAATGACACCATTAATCTCCCATGTAGTTACTTCTATTGATTGCAAACTCCTCCTGAATGGGACCATTTGTCTCTAACGTAAGTTTCATCCTCGTATACTTATATAAAGGATAGAAATGAATAATGAAGTACAAATTGAAAAGCACAGTTCTTTTTAGTTTTCTAGTGTTTCTCTATAGCATTTATATAGTTTCATAACGTGACAATATATGGGGCATAATTGTTAGGAAAGATATTATGTGATTTGAGAGAATAATATGATTGGAGGAAACTGAGTGATATATATGATGAGATGTGAGAGATACGTGAGATTTTAGGTTTTATTTGGAAAACTTGAAAGATCACATTTATCTCCTGTAAATACAATTTAAGTTTCAATGAAATATAACAAGAGAAGCAATACAAGTTCTGATATTCTCTCATCTATCTCCCATTTCTCTGGCCCGATTCCCACCATGTATGTCGTTGTTCTTCGATGTCCCATGCTTGTACATCTTTAGTCAGGAGACCCGGCCCATTGGGTATCATTAATAAGTCCTAAACTTCATGCATTTGATAACTATTGATATCGTCGAAACTTCGAGAAGAGACCATACCTTCAAACTTTCACGGCAAAATAATATAAGGATTATTGATGAGGGATGTGGTCCTTAAGTCCAACGGGGTATATCTTCCTTGAGTGACCTTTACCCATCGATTACAATATTGAATGGTAGGTCTCACCATCTTACTCAATTAATTATAAATTAAACATAATTTTGATGATGATGGTTAGGTTCCTTAAGTATAAACTGTTTGAATATCAAGAAAAATGCAACTCTCATGGATAAAGCCAAAAGACATAGTAACTATTCATGAGGGGACTTAAACGTGTAACTCTTAGAAAGAAAACCAAAAGATATGATGAAAGTTTAGAGTTATGTAAATAAGAACTATGGTTCATGTGTAACCTCATATCGTCTTTAAGACTATTAAAGAACCCAATAGCCAAAGGCTCAAAAGAAAATTCTAACATTAATGTGATGTAGTTAGTGCGAGATTAAGATTGATTTGGGTGTAGCACAAATCTAGGCAATAGCTTAGTTATGGCTTTAAAATTAATTTATGGCCAAATTAACATAAATTAAGACGTATATTAAAAAATAAAGGTTGTGTGTGCCATAAAATAATTAAAAGATCAATACTAGAAATTAAATAAAAGATAATGGATTATGATGTTAGATAATGCGAGTTTTTCCCCTCCTTCTCTTCTTTTCTTTTCTGCTTCAAACTTTTTGTCTCTCGCTCTTTATTTGCATGTTGCTATGCTACGAACCAACATATGTAGGAGTTGTTTTCACAAAAAAAAACATCTTCATTATGTCAATAAATGCTACAATAGTTAGGTTCATTATGATTTTTACCCACCTTGAAATACTTTTTTGCTAAAATTCATGTCATTTATGCTTAATATCTTAATTCCAACATATTTTCAAACTATTTTTTCTTTGCTACAGTTATAAAATTACAATCACGATAACACATAGAGTTCAACATCGAAGTATGACGACCTTAAGCCATTGGCAGTCTAATTTATATATATGAACTAAATTTTATGTGAGATACAATTGTTTTATTTGTAGATACTATAAAAACACTTTTGTTGTATCTCACTACTTAAAAATTGATAATTCAAAGAATTTTTTTAACTCTAATTTTTGTCCTAATCGCTAAATTTCAAAGATAATTATGAAGGTAAAATCGAATCGGGACGTACGACCACATGAGGAACCATCTTTGATTGACGTGAACACACTCTGAAACTCAAGTATACAATCGAGGAAGTCGAATCCAATTAGTTAAGCATCACACGATTCGTTCTTGTATAGTTTTGCGTTCATGAGTTGCCAAGGGACTGATCAACCATGCATGCAACAAACGTTTGCTCGGCTTATTAAGGTTTACTAAACGATTAAGATCATGCCTCACAATATTTTCTTGCTAAAATTCATCTCTTTAATTTCCTGATTATTTTTTTTTTCCCAACATCTTCAACCTTGGTTTTTTGTTTATTATTATTTTCATGATGTTCTTGATTTCACTAAATAACTCGTAGAGACCAGCGCAAAAGTGTCATTGATTTATAGTGCCCGAGTAATCTTTTATAAAACTATCTTTAATTACAACTTACAAATGCAACAAATGGCACTTGATCATGAGTTGCTATGGACTAACTACAAGCTCACCTCCTCGAACTTACTCTCCCGGAATGCCCGGTTCCCTCTCCACATGAGCTCAAACACCACGACGAGCCGCTCCGAGTGAACGCCAGCCTCTGCGTCCCCCTCCTGCAATGCCCGTACCTCGTCAAAATGCAAAGATCGAGAGATCGAGAGAGATCGAGAGAGAGAGCAGAGAGCAGAGAGCAGACAGACGCCCCACCGAAGTGAACTCCTCGGCGTCGAGTGATGCCATGATGGAGGACGAGGAGGCATCCGCCATTGGCGTCGAAGCTAGCTAGCCTTGTGGTGGCTAGATAGGATTATACTACGTAACTCACCTTCAATGGCTTGGATGTTATGGTGAGACATTACCATCTCATACAAAACCCACGTGAACGGGATCGTCTCATCCCATCGTAACTTACGGAACGGCCAAGATTAAATGTCATGAGCTAGCTGCTTGCTATTCAGCCACCCGGTTTTCCACCCGAATCAGGCCATCCTGACTTTACGTGGCACCTGATCGTAGCCGTCCCTTTGGGTCTGAGTGGGATTCACCGGTGGGGACGGATGTAACGTACGGCTGTGATCAGATGCCACATCAGGATGGGCCGATCGCGATGGAGGCCGGCTAAAAAGCAAACTTTCCGGTGCTACGAAGGCTAATTTGGAGCATATGGAGAGGAATCAGTGAATCACCTACCAATATGATAGGAATTTTATTATGGGTTATTTTGACTTTGCACCCCAAACTATGCCTTGAATTAGACTTTACCCCCCATCTTTTCATAAATTAGACTTTACGCCCCAAAACTAACTGTTCCGTCAGCTCACCCCCAAAACTTCATTTCTTTTTGGTCAGCTCACCTTTCTCTTAGATGGTGAGCTAACGGAACAGTTAGTTTTGGGGGGTACAGTCTAATTAATGAAATATGGGGGGTAAAGTCTAATTCAAGGCAAAGTTTGGGGGGCAAAGTCAAAATAATCCTTTTATTATTTATTTCTTTGGCGAGCCAATAAGATGGAAATGAGTTCAGATCTTCTCCAGTAGGTGGGTCTGCGCGCATCACAGCCGCACAATGGGATGGCAAGCGATCGAAAGTGAATCGTACTCCAGCCAACTACATACGGCTGTGATGTATGCTGAGCCCACTGACCGGGCCAACCGACTGGAGGAGATCCGAAGTCGATGGAAATTGGAGTGGCAGTATAGCCATCTTACCGGAGCTTTGTTGATCAGTCCCTCTGCCCACACGTGATGTAGACAGCCATGCATGCATGGGATTTGACCATGGGTGGCGCTGCATATGGGTGAGTGGGGTCAATTGGCCCCACTCACCTATTCAAATTTGTTAAAAAAAATTATCATAATTTATTTAGTTTGGACAATTGGTTTGACCCACTCCTTTGATTCATCGAACCCTACTCCATCCCGATGTCACGTGAAAAATATTTTTTAATACAACTTTTGACTCTACTGATACAAATTTTTGGAGCCGCCACTGCATTTGACAGGGCACTAGAGCATGCAAGGTCCAGGGCCCAAGCGCGCTTTGCAACCACCGTTTCACTGGTCGGAGCTGGGTGATTCGGGTCTGTGATCGACACAACATATTTTTTGTTGGACCGGCCAGGTGGTCAGAGGACTGGGCACTAGAGCAAGGGCGTAGCCAAAAATTTTTTTTGGGCTGAGCTGAAGTTAAACTAATTTTTTATTATAGTTGGTAACAACTAATCAAATTATTGAATGTAACAAAATTCTTCTTCACAAACGAAACATGCCCAAATCAATAAAAACCCTAAGGTTCCTAACGAATTCAACAACATAAGAAGTAGATAAATCAATGGATTAGAGATTCAGAAATTAGAGCGAAAAATAAAACTCGCACACTACGCCCTTGACTACAAGATAGAGGATAGCGTACGATTCATGCGAGGGAGGGAAGCTGCTCCTCGGTACTTATGGGAGGGTCGGGAGGTGGGGCTCCTCCCTACCGCCAGTCGCTGGCAACTAAACCACCAGTGACTACAACGACAAGGATAGATGGCCGGTGGCCTGTGGGAGGGTGGTGACGGATAGGCCAAATAGATCAACAAAAAAAGAGGGAAGAAAGGAGAGAGGAACTTATCGGGAGTCCGGGTGTTGGGGTTCCTCTCTAAGTAGGTTGCCCCTTCTCGCTCTGTCCTCCACGCCTGCTGTGGCGCTGCGGCACCTTCTTGCCACACACACACACACACAGAGAGAGAGAGAGAGAGAGAGAGAGAGAGAGAGAGAGAGAGAGAGATGAAGGTGAGATCATATTTTTTGATTTTTTGTGCGATTTGGAGCTGGGGTCCCACGTCGCGTATTCCTCTTGTGTTCGGATCACCTCCAGTCGGTCGGCCCATGCGCATCACAGCCGCACGATGTCAGACGACCCTAAGTGAATCGTACTCCAGCCCGACTGCATGCGTCTATGATGAGCACCGAGCCCACCGACCGGGCTGAACAATTGGAGAAGATTTGAACTCATTTCTCTCAAATTTCGACGAATCGGGTTAGGCGACTGCGTTTTTTTTTTTTGGTTGGTTGTGAGTTGGGCTGGGCCTCTTGTTGAGTGAGCTGGTGGACAGTTTCGAACTGGAGTTGCTAAGTGAGCTAGTGGAATTTAAAACTCGGCCAGGCTATCGCCTGGTCGAGCCAACTTTATGGATCCGCCCATGCACTAGAGCATGGGCTCAAAAAGATTCAGAGATTAAAACAAGAAAGGGAGCATAACTGCTATTTTTTATATATTAAATTTTATAATCCAATGAACACGATATCAACGATCAGGATTCACAGGCGCAAACTAGGCAACAACGGCCATGAGGGAAAGTTCGCTCCATGGTGTCCATACCAAGAGTTGATGGAACCTTTCCAACAAGGGAGAGAGAGCCAACTTTGACATTCCCGCTCAGGCACGATCTGAAAATCTTGCTTGAAGATGGTCTACAAATCTCGCCCAGGAATCTTAGTGGACAATGCGCAATTTCGGCATAAGAATAAACGCCCCGCGACCTTATCGCACAGGCGACGGTTACGGAGTGACAGTACCACGTTTCGGGATATTCGGCCTCCTAGCAGATCGATCGAGGCAAATGTATAACAATAACTGCCCAACACGTACAAGCAACCGCAAGACACCATGTTACTGCCCGCGCGATGGGATCACGATCATCACGGATATGTGCCATCAATCTCGTCCCACACAGAGCGTCACATTTGTCATCCCCAGCAACTATAAAAGTGGACCTACCTCATCTGAGCAAAGGATTCGAATTTTGGAAGGGGAGATGCTGTTACTTTGCTTCCAGAATATATATATATATATATATATATATATATATATATATATATATATATATATATATATATATATATATGGGGGCGGGGAGCCTGCACCCGAGGTGCAGCAACAACGCTGCACCGCCCCCTTGTTTTACCTACCTAGAAGTTTTGGAATTGGATGAAATTTGGTGAGGGTGTTGTCTAGGGTAAGGTGATCATCCTCACAAATTTTCATCAAATTCCAAAACTTCTAGGGGGGTCAAATGGTCGAAGCAAAATCAGCCGTCCGCAGTCACCGTTAAAATCTGCAGATTTTGCTTCGACCATTTGACCCCCCTAGAAGTTTTGGAATTTGATGAAAATTTGTGAGGGTGATCATCTTACCCTAGACAATATATATATATGATACGGGGTATAGGCTAGTCTATTTCGACGAAATGGGCAGTCGCCCATTTGATGCCTCAAGGGGTCTTAGAATGTGCTGATTTTTTATGAGCATAAGCACCTTATCTTAGATTGAACACCCACAAAAAAAATCAGCACATTCTAACACGTTTAAGGGCATCAAATGTTATACTTTAGATCAACGGTTATAACGGACGTTCGATAAAACTTCTAACATTTGATGCCCCTAGGAGTTTTAGAATGTGCTGATTTTTTGTGGGCGTTCTTTTTAAGATAAGGTGTTTGTGCTCACAAAAAATAAGCACATTCTAAAACTTCTAAGGGCTTCAAATGGGTGGCTGCCCATTTTGTCAAAATTGATTGGCAACTCATTTTCTATAATTTACTGATTTTTGGTGAGGGTCCTATCTATAACAAGGTAATCATCCTCATCAGAAATCAACAAATTATGGAACCTCTAGATCTATCTCTAATGTAATTCGATGGTCTTAACATAGAAACACTTAGTGATATATTATCATTCCCAAGTTCTTTATTCCATCGGAACAAATACTATCCGTTAGTTTTGAAAAATAGAACTGGGAATAGAAACAGATAGTTTCGGAATGATGCCAAACACGCTCTAGAAATCCGTGAAACAAACTCTTTGAACTGACTTACGTTAAGTCAGTTCTGAGCTCCGTGAAACGAGAACTGAGAACTGGCAATTTGCAACCAAACTCGCCCATAATCGCAACCCTTCTTCCGCTCCTTCCAACAATCGCCTCCGATGGCCGAAGAGGTTGGAGGGCAGCAGCAGCATGGCAGCGAGGAAAAGCATTCCTCGCCGGAGAAGAATGGTGGCTCCGGCGGCGGGAACCCGATCCCGCCGCCGCACCACGGGTACCCCTCCGTCTCCCTCAACATCTGGCCCCCGTCGCAGCGCACCCGGGACGCGGTGATCCACCGGCTGGTGGAGACGCTCTCCTCCCCCTCGTTCCTCTCCGCCCGCTACGGCCTTTTCACCCACGAGGAGGCGTCCGCCGCCGCCCGCCTCATCGAGCAGGAGGCCTTCTCCGCTGCATCCGCCTCCGCCCCCGAAAACAGGGCCCACGCCGACTCCATCGACGTCGGAATCGAGATACTCCAGGCCTACTCAAAGGAGATCAGCAAGCGCATGATCGAGTCTGCCAAGGCGAGGGCTGCCTCTCCCTCCGCCCCCTCTCCCGCTGAAAGCGTCGTCACCGCGGAGATGATGACTCCCCCACTCGCGCCCTCCGCCGTCACCGGTGAGGAGACCTCGTCCGTCGAGTCCCCCGCTCCGGTTTCTTGATCCCCCTTCCCGTAGTACTATGATGGTACTTTCGTTAAGTGCTTTAATATGATCTTTGAGGTATCAAACTTGCTATGTGTCTTCTACTTATTAGTGGCCTGTAAAAAGTGCTGCCATTGAAGTTAAAATGGGGAACACATTGCATCAAAATATTGTGACTAATCCATTTTAGTCTAATGTGAGACTAGGAAGTGACCACCTTAAATTATACTCATGACAAACCCAAAAACCATAATGGCAAGTTCTTTATCATCTCCGGCAAGCATTTGTTTCTTGTCTCACTTGTATGAAACCCGGGCGATGCCCGGTCTCCATTCAGTCATCCAATGTATAGTAACTGGCTGTGATTCGCACCTCCGACGGAATCGACTCATGTGGAGTATAGAAACCCGGCGATGCCCGGGCTCCATTCGGTCATTTGATGTTCGTGATTCGCACATTCGACGGAATCGACTCCTGTGGAGTATAGGGGGCTCTCACATCGTGGGACCATGGCTCCTAAGTTCCGTTTTAGTATTATAGTAGAGATACCATGTTATCTATTCTTGTTAAACTCTTGAAGGTCATATCTTCAAGTATAGTATGCGTCTCTTTCCTCTTGTTGATCTAGGTTACATTAGGCCTTAGCTTCCTCATGTGAAAAGCTTCTAGTAACATTTTATAAAATTATTATGGGATTAGAAAGATTTGTGTTTCTTGTGCTTAAAGATGTTTGTAAAAATACTATTTTTTTCCTAGAAATAGGCATGGTTACAAAGTTCTAGGGTTATATTTGGAGTTGCAGAGACCTAATGTAATCATTAATAGAGGTATTGTGGTTAAAAATATTGATCTGAAGATGATTTGGAGACGGGCATCCATTTCCAAAGGGCTTTGAGCTTAAACTATGTTTTAATTTCCGATTGACTTGATATGTTTGATGTTGTTGATTATTTTTTAACTAATGTTGGCCCAAAAAAACTGAAAATAGGTTTTCAAAAGGTTTCAAACATTATAATTGGTTTTGTGCATTTGCCCGTGTTAGGATTGGAATAGAATAAAATATATTCCATGGGGCAATGACCCTATTTATGTACACACAATGGTGTAAGCAATGTTTTCGGACTCGAACTCGGACTCGGAGTCGGCCTCGGAAAGCGACTCGTTACAACCCTTAGCGATGCAACTCGCAAGAGTCGACTCGTGGTGCGCACGAGTCGCAAACATAGTGACTCGTTGGATTTATATATATATATATATATATATATATATATATATATATATATATAATATTAGACTTATATATTGTATCCATATACCAAATAGTATCACAAAATGTATCAAAGTCATGCAACTATCTAAATATAATGGATAAAAACTAACACCATGAAATTCATTGTTCCATTTCCACCAATAAAGAAAAAGTGTTCACTACGCATTAAAATTAAAGGTCAAATTTGGCTTCGCCCATTCCTTCAGCGCCTTGGTCATCCTCATCTGCGGCCGTTTCCTTACTAGTGGAGGCATCACCACCACCTATATCATGATTCATAAAAATATAAAATGTATTTACATTAGTACACAAGATTTGCATTTAAGCATCATAGTTTAAAATATTAACTCTTAATTCACTAAACCTTGTGTCTTGTCTTTTTGATATTGACGTAGTAGCATCTGCTTCTTCCGTTTCAGGAATTCAGATCAGAACAATGAAAAACCACTAAAAGTTTCGAAATTGAAACAAATTGTTTGAAATTGAAATATTCTGGGATGTGTTGGATAAGATATGTTGAAATATATAAAAATATATATTTTTAAAATGTTTTGAAATCGTGAAAAATCTTACAAAATGATTAGTCATGTGAAAACGATGGTAAATATTAATAGTTACACTGCTTACCATTTTTACAAAAAAGTATTAACCAATTGTCTGTATAACCATGTGTATTTTAATTGTTACATAGAATCGTGAAGGCGAGTACAAAATGCAAAGTAATGCCAGTGAGATGATTAGAGTGGAGAAATAGAGGTTGATATATCAAGTTGGATTAGAGTTGGTTGGATGAAGTGGAGAGGAGCTTTGTAAGTCCTATGTGATCGGCATTTGCCTTTAAAGGCGAATTTTAAAAGACAACAATAATGCCCACAATGTTATATGATTAACAATCTCCTTAAAAAGAGCTCAAGCACATAAGACGAGTGGCAGCGATGAGGATGCTGAGGTATTGGAGTTAGACCAACTGAGGACAAGATCATGGAGAACAAATCAAGATGCTTTTGGCATGTACAACATAGAAGAGGAGCAATATCAATAAGGAGGGGATCTTAGATTACTGTGGAAGGTCTAAGGAGGAGGGGAAGACCTAAAATAACATTAATGACAATTGTTAGAAAAGATATGGTAAAACTTTCATTGACAACATATATAAGCCCTTAACAAAACGGAATGACAAAGATTCATCAAGCCGACCCCAGATAGATGGGACATGGTTTGATGATTACGATTTTTGTTATCTGAGTGATGATTAGATAATGGACGAGGACAATAATGCAACATGCTCCCTATATTGAAGATGGATGATGGGGATGGGTTTGGTCGCTTTTGTTGGGGACATGATCATAATGAACCGTATCTATATCCAAATTGCCCACTCGAACTACTATTTTCCATATCCACCGTAGAACTCATAACTATAATCATTGACATTATAGTACTTGCTCCCATGATGAATATAATTATCAGCATATTGCTAGTCTATGATCAATAATGTAGTCATCTCTAATCTTCAAGTCAGAAGTGGGAGCATAATTGGTGTGGTGGCGACCTCCACCTCCACTAGCATCATCTTCACCATCATCTTTGTAGTGACCACCATCGGTTTCACTCACACCGGTGCCCCTTTTGTCATTGATTGATCCATTGTTATAGTCATGTCCAGTTTGGTTCAAAGTGTAAACACTTCATCGCAAGAAATATGCTATAACACCGCTCTCCTAGAGTCCTAGGTCTCATCAGTTGAGCCAATGCTCCCTTATGCTTTTGAGTCTCCCATGTTTCCTTAACACAGTACGCTCACTCTTTTGAGTGGTACTAATCTTCATATGGCATTCATTACGACCAACATGCGACTGATTAGCCTTGTTCTTGTGGCATCAATAATCGAAGAATGATTTCTATCAAGCTTCAGTGATGACAGAATTCATTGTAGTCAGTGTTCTAAAACAAGAAAAATCAACTCATCAAATTACATCTGATCTAAGGGAACAATACCTTGGACAAGTTAACACACGAGTCAATAAAAAGAATAATTTAAAAATAAAATGATACATACATATAGAAATAAGGAAAAATAAATCTAAAGTCTATAGAATAAAAAAGGCACTCAAGTTATTAGCAAGTGCATTTCTAATGGCCTTATATTTGTCAGATGATGTCATCCTAACATACACAAATCACTTTATATGGTTATGATAGTGTCATCATTTATATTTTATAGTGTAAACATTAGCAAGTCAAGATATTCGCCTATTCATTCCTCATGTAATCTAGTAAGGCATGTAAAAAATGTGAATAATGCTTGATTATGCCATTCATCCGTGGCCCGCAAGAAATATGTAATATCATTGGCATAATTCAAAAGTTTTCGATATTTCTTGAAATTTCTCAAAATATTTCTATTTCTTTGGTGCCCTCAAAACGAAATGTGGGGGGTAGAAATATTCCGAAATTTCACAAAAGTTTAAACCTAAAACCCTAAACGCTCTAAGCAGCCTGTTCGACTTCTCCAACTTGATTTTTCTTTGAAAAAATTGTTTTGGAGTGTTGATATCAATGATATGCCATTTAACACCAATTTGGGGAGATCAGATGAACAAAACAGGTATAAAAAACCATTTGTTCAATCTGATTGCAGGGTTTTTCTCCAAAAAAGTTGAAAGCGGTATATCATATATTTCTTTCATTTAATTTGTTTTTAGTTGTTTAGTTGATAACACGATAGTGTAAGAACATCAAACTTGCCAAAGATTTGGTATTCTTACCTCAGATTTTGGAATCAATCACTGAATTTATTGAGTTTACCTTTCAAATTTTGGTTAACTCTTAGAGGTTCTCGTTTTAGTCTTGTGAAAATACTTGAATTTTGGATGTCACAAATCTTAGACTGTTATATATCTGCATGTAATGATTAGAAATACATGTTATATGGAGCTACACACCCCTCTATAACGTAGCAATGTGATTGAAATGTAGCAAAATTTGTATCTATTAATGATTTCCAGAGTTTTATTAAAAAAGTTCATTGTTTAATCAATATTTTTGTCATTTCTATAAAGTTACAATATTTCCATGCAATATTTTCATATCGTGCAGTATCGAAATTTTGGTCTAAATCGAAGTTTTGAACCTTGATTATTGGTTTCTCTAACTAGTTATGGAAGGTCCATAGGTTGTGCATGAATGGGAATGCATGTGCAACGGGGTGTTTCCCTTTGCCTCACAATTCATGCACTAGCAGGAATTCACAACTGCAAGGAAAATGTTTCTCTTTCAACTTCGGATGACCGATTATCTAAGTCCACATAGAATTTTTCAATCTGTAATGTCGAATAACTGTTCTAGAAACTAATTTGTTAAGATTCGACCTCAAGATGATTCAACCATGCTTTTTACCAATATTTAAAGTGTCCACCTACTTTCCTACGGTTAGGTGACCTCATGTTTGCCTCGCCAAGGCCGAGGATGCCTAGCTATGTGCTTGATCCACTTGAATCTCTTAGGAAACCTCTTTGGCAGCAGGGCAGGAGATTAGTTTTTCCATACTTTGTGTTTCTCATCTTCATGCTCTTCCTCTTTGTTCTTTAATGGTAGTGTTAATGACAAGCATTGGTAATGGCAGTGGAGACCTTTATCCCACATACAAGAGGGAGTAGGATGGAAACAAAAAGAAGGAGAAGAGCGAAGGGGTATTTTATTATTTTCACTATGTTCAGTTTTTCATCAGATTGAAACTTGGAGGGTAGGTAAGTTTCGATGTAAGGAAGCTATGATAAAAATTTGGAGGTGATTTGTCCGTTGGATGGGGAGATATAAAATGATTGCTAGATCTGGACTGTGTATTATAGATTTAGGTTTGGGCTTTGCGGGGGTTTTGATGATGGATAGTGCTGGAGCTTGTGTTGGAAAGTTGGGGGAATGGTAGGGTAATGCTTCATGATCGTTTTGGTTATGAAAAACCATGGTTTTGATGGGCTTCATAGTTGTTTTGATTCAAATTAGTGTTTGATGTGAGAATAGGCTCGATGAGACAGCTTAGAGGGTTTTATGAGAGGTTTTAATGGCCGTGGTACTCGTGGACAATGAGAGGAGTGAGATAAGAGTGAGAAGACAGAGAACAAGGGGAGGAAGAACATAGGCTTCACCACCAAGCAAGGGTTGCATCTTTTAACATGAACACAATTGCAATAAAAGAATTTTTTTTTTATTCATAGCCTCGAACATGAAGAAAGGAATGAGAGCCTTTAAATAACCCACCGTGTCACTACCCAACTTGCCCCCAGTCAATATGGGATTGAAAACCAGCTAGAGAAGCCAAAATATGTAGGCTGAAATTTAATAATAAAACAACTTAAAAAATTTACCAACAATTAGCAAAAATAAATGTAACTGGGCCCCGGCAGTTGGGCCTATAACATCTGGGCTGAGCCTGGACCTCGAAAGTTGTGCAAAAGTTTGATCTTCCTCAAAAACATATGCACGCTTGATCCTGTTCCCCATCATTATGTTTTGGTAAATGTCTTTCATCGTCTTAGATGCTACTCCTGATGCTCAAAATTGATTTCCTCCAAGCAGCTGTTTGCTCACACGATGATTTCCAGCTGTAGTGGGAATCAGTGAATCAACCACCTTGAAAGGCTTAAATACCACAAGTACTTCATTTGGTTTGAAGTATGTGCCATGATGTGAAGTATTCTTAATACTTGTGGAATTTCTTTTACCTAAAGAGCCTCTTTTAGAATTAAAAGTTACTGGATTATGGAAAAATTCCAAGAAAAAAAACTGCCAAAAAATTGGGGTATGGACGAAATACTTGAATCAAATTATACTTGAAAGTTCAAACAAAACAAGAGAATATAGCTTAAGTATATTTCGTACTAGTATTGATAATACCTCACTTTTTACTTGGATAATGTTTACTTCAAAAGAAAAAGAGTTGTAATGTATTTGCTTACTCAATTTGATACTCTATAAGTAAAGAGAATACTTCACTTTTATCTGCAATTAATTTTAGTTCAGGAAAAAAAGGAGTCTGAATTGCTGTTAATCTAAATGGTATTCCTGTGATCATAATGTAAGAACTGCAGAGCAATGAGTTGTGGTCATCAACGATCTGGTTCACAACTTAAGTGATTTCAGGGGAAAAGTGAATATATTTGAGACAAGAAATGAATCTTAACTTTTGGATGACTGATCCTTCTAATCCAATCCATCTAATGTCCTTTTTGGAAACTTCATTCTCGATCCTAGGTGAGATTTTCTAGTGTGGTCTGTGTATGGGCTGATGATAGCGAGTGGGATAACAAGTGGCGTCACGAAGTGGCTCATCTTAGAAAGGCTGCATCGTACTCCACCTTCAAGTAGATCAAAAGGAGAGAGCGCACAATCGTTTCTCGACTGCAAATCTTAATGCTAGAATACAATTTCTAAGATAAACATACTTTCCTAATGCTAACGCTTGTCATGCAGTTCAAATCCTTAACCTTGCCCTTTTGTTTGATTCCTAAGTTCGGTGTGCTCACCCTTTTGCTCTTCAGGCGCGTTAGTGCCCTATTTTTTCCCCAGAAGTCTGGTTACTCTTTGATCTAGACAAGTATTGACTATGTTCTGCACTTCTCTGCAAGTCAGCCTCGAACGCCAGTGCAAGGCTTTTGGTTACTTTGCTTCTTCGTGATCGTGGAGGAAGGATTCTGCTTTTCTTGGATTTTGCTGCCTTCACAATCAAATATTTTCGGTCATTACTGTGGATATTTATGCGAGTATGTTTACTATTGAATCTTAAGATTTACCTCTCCGAGTCTTGTGTGCAAGATTTTTTCTGTAGGTAAAGTGATTCAGTATGGTGGTCAGTTGTAGATGCTTGAAAGAATGGAAGGGTGGGAATTTCGAGTGGAGATACATTATATAATGTTTGGCTTGAGTTGCTACATTCATTTGATAATAATTGACAAGGGTAAGTGATTTGCCATGAAAGTGAATCCTGAAGGTGAGATGCAATCGGTGATGCGATGTGAGTGCTGCCATGAGGAGAGAAGCGGGATCCAAACAGAATATGTAGCAAAAAGATAATACATCTCCTTTGATTATAGCAAGGCTGGCAGTACTTTTCTAAAAAGCAGTTCGGGCATCTGCCTAGTCGTCCACCTATGCGTTTTGAGCCTTAGCCTGCACCGCAGCATGTCCGGATGGTCCTTTAGGATTGGGTCCTCCATTATGCTTCCGATGTTTCTGGATCGTGATATTAATTCATATTTCCGTATTGTTATATCGATGGTATGATGATTTTCTGTTTATTTTAAATTTACATGCCTTCGATATTTCAGTTGTGATGCTCCATAGTTGCATGAGCTTAAATTATATGTTGTCTGAGATTCTCTCTAAAACTTCTCTCTCTGACATTCTCTCTAAAACTTCTCTCTCCGACATTCTCTCTATAATGTTCTCTCTCGATAGTATTCTCTCTACGATATTCTATCTATAAAATTCTCTCTATTGTGTTCTCTCTTGAACTTTCTCTCTGTCAAGCTCTCTCTCTATGATGCTCTCCACAATTTTTTCTTTCTTTATGATGCTCTGTCCTACAACATTCTCTCTACAACATGTATAAAACTCTTATAAAACGAAGACTTGGAGCAGGTTTGTACTCCACGTGTCGGTGTCGCTGCCATAGAACATAGAGCAGTGCTGACTGGGTTCCTCTTCCTCCGCTCCTGCTTCATGCCCCTCCGTTCTCCATACCTAACGGCTCTCCCCCCAATACCGACCTGTAAGATCCCATCGATCCCCCAGCCAAATTCCTACTCGACGAAACTGTCGATCCTTTGGCCGTTGCGTTTTGCCAAGTCCATACTCGACACGAGGATCTCCCTCACTGCTGCCACTCCGGATCCCGTCAGGCTATACCGGAAGCCGCACTCCACCACTGCCTCCATGGTCTCTGAAGCGGCTGCTGCGAAGGGAAGCAATGGTGCTAGTCTGAAACCTGATCCTTCTTGCTTTATTTTAGATTTTTTTGGAATGAATCTGTGATCTTAAACGTCGATCCAACTGTTTTAATTGCTGGAATTGCATAGGCAGGAAAGGCTTAATTCAAACTGATACTTGCATCAGTGCAGATCCGATCCTTCAAGATCCGCCTGGCGGTCGCCATCTCCTCCACTTAGCATTGGAAATTAGAAGAGGTTGACAACTTAGCAGTGGTGGTAGCAGCGGCCACCAATGGAGATTGGATGACAGCAACATTGGTGGTGGATGGCAACCGTGAAGGATGCTGACAATGGTAGCAAAGGTCATACTGTAGTGGTTGCAACGTTTCAGACTAGTTCTCTCGATCATATTTTCTTTCTATGACATTCTCTCGCTACAACTTTTCTTTCCCTGCAACATTCTCTCCCTACAACTTTTTCTCTCTGTAACATTCTCTCTTTGGCATAGAAGGAGGGGTGCAACTTGGGTCAGGTGGATATTTCGCAAATGATGGTTGGTCAGGTTCTCGTTTTTCTAGACCCGATTAAACCCGAGTTGGTTCCGGGTTAGGGCTCGGGTAAACCTGAACCAACCCTAGAACCAAACCCATATATTATAAAGTTTATAGCATTTGAATGCTTACTTTATTTAGAAAATTTCCACCATCAGTTGCGTTGAAGTTGATACTATGTCTGTTGTAAGGGTCTATTCTTTTGCACGGAAATAGAGCAAGGAAATTAATAAGTGAGTGGAAATGAAATTTCTTGATCTGTTTTCGGTATTCTTTTGCTATGAAATCTTGTTTCCCTCTCTTGAAATTTTCCTTCTATCAGGGAAATGAGTTTCCGCCCAAAACCTGAAAAAAATCGATTTCCCTTCTTCTTCTTCAAAACCCTAATCCCGCAGGTGATTTTTGCCTGAGCTCCAGCCGACCTTATCGACCTCCCATGAACCTCCCCGACCTCTAGCGATCTTCTGACGGACCTCCTCGACCTCCGGCGAACCTCCTCAATCATGGCAGTCCTTCAAGCGGACCTCATCGATCTTTAGTGAACCTCCTCGACCTCCGGCGACCATGGTTGGCCACTCGATCTCAGTTGATTTTCACAATCTATTTCCCTATTCTAAATAACGGCAAAAATTTTCTGATATGGAAACAAGTTCTGCATAAATTATTTCCTTTATTTTTTTTTCCTGAAAACTAAAAGAACAGACCCTAAGAGTGTCCATTCGTTTTCAGTAAGGGTGTTCATTTGTCTTTGGCATGAGTATACATTCGTCGATTAACATTGTACATATAGCGATTACTACAGTGATTTTTAATAGGGGGTAAAATAGGTATTTTCGAACTTATTTGCTACAGTGATGTAGCGATCCATGTTCAGAGCCCGCGCAGAATCTCGATCATGTCGTCCCTCGGCTTGTACAAGGCCTGCAGAGGGATAGCCTTCGGCAAGGTGATCGCCTTGCCTTCCGTTAGGTCCACCTCCTCCTCCCCGGCTCGCTTCCATTCGAAGCATTGGATCAGCGACCCCAGCGTCAGCGCCATCATCCGCAGCGCCATTCCGTCCCCCGGGCACCGCCTGCGCCCCGACCCGAAGGGGATGAACTTGCACCCCCCCGCCTCCTCGGCCTCGAACCTCTCCGGCTTGAAGCTTAGAGGATCGTCCCAAATCTTGGGGTCCCGGTTCATCGCGTACGCGTTGATCAGCAGCATCGTGCCCGCAGGGACGTCGTAGCCGCCCACCGTGCAGTCGGCGGACGACCGGTGAGGCAGCAGGAACGGGCCCTGCGGGAACAGGCGGAGGGTCTCCTTGATGACATTGTGGAGGTGGGGAAGGTTGGGGAGGTCGGACTCGGCCAGCAAGCGCTCGCCGTGACCGGCCTGAGCCCCGATCTCGTCCTTTGCCGTCTGCAGCGCCTGCGGATGGTTGAGGAGGAGACACATTGCCCACTCCATGGTTGAACTTGAAGTGTCAATCCCCGCATTGAGGAGGCTCTACATGGAAACTGATCAAACTACACAAGCCATCACTTTGATATGGAAAGAAACAAAAACAGAAGAAGAAGAGGAGGAGGAGGAGGAGGAGGATATTGAAATAAAAAACCGAGGATACAACAAGTAATCTTGAAGCCGGATACATGATACTATTGTGGAGATAAGTAGGGCTCGTTGCATAATGACCCTATCTGCATCACCCGTATTACCCGATCCATGAATGCATTATGCATGTACATAAACCGGTTCGGTTCGGATAACTGGAACCCAAAACCGGGAACCGAATCGGTCCCCTACGGTTCTGCACTTTGGGAACCAGAACCGAACCGATCTTACTAGAAATCAAATCAAATTGTACGGTTCGGTTCACCAGTTCCACTGGTTTTCTGTGCACCACTATTCGAACGTCCCTTCCCCCTTTTCCCTTGATCTAGGGTTTCGATCTCCCTCTTGGCCTTCTCGGATGCTCCTTAACGTTGCGGCATTTTGTGGTCGTCTCTCCATGGGTCGCGCTGACCTTGCTGCTCGGTTCGACAACCACTGCTTAGTGTCGAGGTTGCCTCTTGCCGGTTGCAGCCGGAGTAACTGATCTGGACCCTGGCCCGCCAGTGGCAGATGTTTCGACCTTGTGCCTCAAGATCCCCTCCTATGTTCAGTGAAGCAGATCCCGGTGGTTCAATGCGGCGATGGATGAATCGGCGGTAGATTGGGATTCGTTTGCGGTTCATCAACTGTAGCCGAGAAACTAGCGATGGACCTTTCTCTGGAGCCAGTGGTGGTTCTGTTTTGGTTGTTTTTTTCTTTTTTCAGGGAGCTAGTGCTCTATGTCTTCCGCTTGGTGTGGCGGCGGTGATTGTGTTGCTGTTTTGTTGGACCTTGTGCCTTCTAGTATTCCGCAGGTGTGGCGATGGTTGTTTTGGTTGCGCCAGATTGTGGCTCCTTGGTCTCTCGCCGGTGTGGTAAGGCTTTGTGTGCGTGCGCCGATCTGTGGCGCTTTCGCTGGCTGGCATGGTTCGTAGCTTCCGCCGGGCTGTGGCAGCTCTTGGGGGTCTGGTGGTGGCCTACCCCCCTTCCTTACACCAAAAAATAAATAAAAATGTCTTGTTATTGGGTAAACCTTTGTATCTTGCATTACTAATATTCCCAATATTAGGTATCTCTCACTCCTCTGGTGAACGTAGCCTTGTTCTTGGCTCAAGCACCTATTAGTTTGCCTCTTGTTTTTTTTTGGTATGTTGATATTTTTAATTTTATTGTCCATTTTATTTAGTATTGCCATGAAGATTGATCCAAATGATATGATGTCATATATTCACCCAAAGCCTCTTTGTGCGTATGTGTGGCTTTTTTTGGTTTCTCAAAGCATTTAAATAAAAATAATAATTAGGAAAAAAAAATTAAAAATATAAATATTTTATTTACTTATATGGAGAAATTATAGAAAACTTTCAATAAAATAAAGAGTTATCTCGATTAATAGGGAGGGATACGATGTTCTCTATCTCGGTTACCCCTCTCGCCTCCTTCCTCTGTGCCCGTTCTTGTCGATTCAACACGTGTCCTGGTGCACCCTGATCATCCTGAGAATCCCGTGGCTTATCTGTGACACTCTGCAAAGTGCATCATGCTCGAGTCTCCAACTACTGCCGAACTCTCCTCCTCACCAGTTGCTCCTCTCTGGTTCGGATTAAGATCGTGTCTTTGCTCCTCTCGGGGGAGCTCCTGGCGTCTTCTTAACCCACGGCTCCTCATATTGCAACGGTTCCTTTGTAGTCTTCTACATGCAGTCAGGCCTTCGTCCTCTTCCCGTGGTGCGCTTCGCACACCGAGCCTCTGTTAACTTCCCTGGTGCGCTCCTAATCTCACGGTGGATGTTCACCGTATTCCTCGGGTGCGCTTAGCACGCCAGTAACTCAGCCATTGCCGATCATCAACCCTCTCTTGCAGTGTCTCTCTCTTGTTCGTCGCCTTCTCTTGTCTACCTTAGGTGTAGGGCTGCAACTTGGCGGGCTAACCCGAACGCAACCCGAATTTGGGCGGGCTTGGGTTGGGATTTTACTCGCATGGGTTGGGCTTGGGTTGGAAAATCCCAACCTAATCTCAATTCGGGTTGGGTTTGGGCAGAGGCTTCGGGCAACCCGAACCAACCTGAAACCCGACTATTTAGTAAATAACATTTAATATAATATAATATTGAATAAGTACGATCAAAATTCATATGTTGGATCATCCGTTGAATACAACTTGAGGTTGCACTGTGGTGGAACTTTGATAGATATTTATCCCGCTTCTAATGGCTAAACTTGTTTAGTTACCATCCCTACTTTGTATAAGGAGAAGCCAAATCCTCCGCCCCATCGCCTGCCCCCCAAGTCACAACTATACGATGCACCCATACTCGATCGGTGCATCGCACTCAGTCCCAACCGGCAGGCAAAGAAATGGCTTTGATTGGCCCAATGACATAGGCTCCAGCTTGTACCAGATCATTGTTGTCCCTTTGCCTGCCGATTAAGGGTAAATGAGATGCATCGGTCGGGAATGGGTGCAATGGATCGACAACTGTGACGGGGTGGGGTGGGGTGGGGGGGGGGGGGGGTGATATGGGAAAGAGGGTCTTTGGGCTAATTTAAAGGGAGGTAATATTGCTGGTTGTTTCCCAGCACATTTTCTTAAGTACAACCACACAACTGGGGGTGGGGAGGGGTGGGCGCAACTACCTCCTTCGCAACACCACCTTTGGTGCTCATGCATCTCAATATCATTGTCTTCTCGTCTTTCCTTCTAGACCAACTAGAAGGAAGGAGGCCAGGACGAAGACGAAGGAGGAAAGAGGGGTGAAGAGGAAGGAGGAAAGAGAAAGAGGCTGTGGTGGTGACGGGTTGCATGAGTACCGACGTTAGTGTTGATGGAGGTATGCGATGACGGGTTAACAGAGCTATTTGACAACAGATTAACCTAATTTTTCTTTAATATAACTGGTCGGGGGCTGCCTAAGCCCCCCTCGAGAGAAGGGGTTCTCTAAAAAAAAAAAGAATAGGGGACATAATTAACCAAAGTTATTTTTTTTGTGTGTGTGGTTGTACTTGGAGAATATTACTGTTAAAATATGGGTACGCTGCTATTTGCACCCCACAAATTACTAGGACACTCAACTAAACAAATAAAGAAATGTAGGATGTATCCCCGTAGCATTATCCCAGACTATTGATATGCACACCGTGTTGGTCGCTCCTGTCCAATATGTTGTCGGTTGCTCCTGTTTGACATGATGTGGTCCATGTCAGTCGGTATCATATACATGTACCACACTATGTCAATCAGCAATAACCAAAAACCATGTCGATCGGGAGCGGGTGACACATCTGCAAGAATGAGGAGAAAGGGGAGAAGAGAGGGGGAGGAAGAGGAAGAGGAAGAGGCCAAAGGGGGATGTACACGGAACCACCAGCTCCGGTGGGGCAATCGGAGTGGGTAGGAGGAGGAGCAAGAAGAGGAGACCAAGAAGGAGGCGGTAGAGGTACATGGAATCAGCAGATCCGATAGGGCAATTGGAGTGGGGAGGAGGAAGAAGAAGAGGAGGAAGAGGAGAAAGAATTAAGAAGACGAGAAGGATGAAGGGGAGGAGGAGCGGCGAAGGTAATGACTAGCGAAGCAGGTAGGAGAGGGAGGGGGAGGCAAACCCATATGGGGGTGCACTATCAAAATGTGGTAATAGTAAAAAAGAAAAAGAAAAAAACGGACTAGGATGTGTTCATGATAGTTGGGGTTTTAGTAAATTTGTTGGTGCAAATAACAACACCCTAAAATATTAGGTCCCAAGTTTAAATAATCGGTACACTTGAGTTAGGTCCCAAGTTTAAATAATCGGTACACTTGAGTTATGTTCTCTCATACTAAGGTTGTGTTTGGTGATAACGCAGGAGGTTATCAGGTAGTTGTAACTACTTGATAACGCAGGATGTTAGGATAACTGTTGTTAAGATAACTGCTGGCATGTGTAACCATCCCACTATCTATTGTAACCGATCCCACTATCTATTGTAACCGAATGAGTTATAAATGATGGACGTCAGATGCAATGAAAAATGATCTGAACGTATTAAGTTTCTTCAACATCTCTTCTTTTTCTTTACTGTTTTTTACAAATCTTTCATGGTATCAGAGCCATGGTGAGAGCTCTTGAACCAACGTTCATCTCTCATTGATCTCTCTTCCCTTCAACATAACATGGCATCAGCTTCTTCCTCCACCACTGAATCATCACTATCCATCACCCCTTCTTCACCACCGAATATTTCCTCCTCCCCTCTCTTTCACCTCATTCGCAATCTTACCTCTCTTATCACCATAAAACTTGAGATCAACACGGATAATACGTCCAACTATCTCTTATGGCGCGCGCAGGTTTCCACTACGCTTCGTGCATATCAGGTGGATTCTCTTCTAACTCAACCTCCGCCATCTTCTATCCTTTTGAATGATCAAGGCATCTCTGCTCCCAATCCCGCTTTTCTTGATTGGACTTTGTCTGATCAACAACTTCTTGCGGCTTTGTTTGCTACTCTTTCTTCTCCTGTCCTCCAATCAGTAGTTTCTTTTTCTCACGTCCGCGACGTTTGGGTAGCTTTGGAGAAGCGGTTTCTCTCATCCAACCGCTCCAATATTATGCACCTAAAATCTCAGATCCAGCAAATTAAGAAAGGCTCCACCACCACCTCTGCTTACATCCAAAATCTTAAACTTCTTGCTGATCACCTCGCTGCTGTTGGAGCCCCTTTATCTGATGAAGATCTGATTCTTCATGCTCTCAATGGTCTCCCCGAGCCCTACAACGCCTTCAAAACAACCATCCGCACTCGTCCTGGGTCTCTGACAATGGATGAATTCATCGCTCTTCTGATAACTGAAGAGATGAACATGCCGTCCTTACCATCCACTTCAGATCCGGTTCCTGTTGCTGCTGCCCTCACTGCTACTCATGGTGGTCGTGGCTGGCGTGGTGGCCGCGGTGGTCGTGGACGCCGTGGCGGCCGTATCCATTCTCGTGGTTACGGCAACTCTTATGATAGTGGTCCTTTTGTTGGTGGACCCCTGCCTACTTCCGGTGGACGCTTTCCTCCACCCAGTCGTGGTCTCCTTGGTGCACCTCCTCCTGTTTGTCAGATTTGTTGGAAACCAGGCCACGTCGCTACTGACTGCTGGCATCGCAATAACAACAACTACGTGCCGGTGTCTCCTGCCACCCCTCGCCCTGCTCCAGCATCTTCCACTACTTCCTCTGCTGCCATGTTTGCAGCAGGCCCTGGCACTTCCACTGCCCCGTGGTATGCAGATACGGGTGCGAGCAATCACATCACATCTGACCTCTCCAATCTCAGCATCAACCCTCAGCCCTACCATGGTATGGATACAGTCACAGTGGGCAATGGCCATTCTCTCTCTGTTTCTCATATTGGTGATGGTGTTCTTCCCACTCCCTCTGTCTCTTTTAATCTTCGTAATATTCTACATGTCCCTCACATCTCTTCCAACCTTCTCTCTGTCCAAAAATTTTGTCAGGATAATAATTGTCGTCTTATCTTTGACTCGGATGCGTTCTTTGTTCAGGACAAGTTCACGAGGAAGATGCTTTTTCACGGGCGCAGTGAGCATGGACTATACCCATTTTCCACGCTCTTCTCCTCTCCTTCGTCGTCTTCCGCTGCCGCCCTCACCGCGTCTTCCACTGCATCTTCCATGTGGCATGCTCGTTTGGGTCATCCATCACAAGCTGTTCTTCGGCATCTTCAGCACGGCCTCTCTGTGCCTCGTCCTTTGTCTTTAGATTTTCATTGTGTCGCATGTAATCTTGGAAAAAGTCATAAATTGTCTTTTCCTTTATCTTATTCTACTGTCTCTCGTCCTCTTGAATTAGTGCATTCGGACATTTGGGGACCTTCCTCTGTTATTTCTGTTTCTGGCTATCGATTTTATATTATTTTTGTTGATGATTATTCTCGATTTACTTGGTTATTTCCATTAAAAAATAAATCTGATGCTCTACATGTGTTCTGTTTCTTTCGACGAATGGTTGAAAACCTACTTACCTCAAAAATTGGTACTCTTCGCACCGATGGCGGTGGAGAGTTTATCAATCATGCTTTTGCCTCTGAGCTCTCTGCTCATGGTATTTTTCACCAAGTTTCATGCCCCTATACTCCAGAACAAAATGGTGTTGCCGAACGCAAACATCGTCACCTAATTGAAACAACTGTCACTCTTCTCCAACATGCATCGATGCCCCCCATCTATTGGGTTGATGCTCTCTGCACCTCCACCTACCTCATCAATCGTCTCCCATCCCCTAATCTTGGTCACAAATCCCCTTTTGAACTTTTATTTCTTCGCAAACCTGATTACACCATGTTGCGCGTCTTCAGGTCCCTCTGCTTCCCGTGGTTGCGCCCTTATTCTGCACATAAATTTGATGCTCGTTCCGCCCGTTGCGCTTTTATTGGCTACTGTGCTCGCTCAAAAGGCTATCGCTGACTCGATATTGCTTCTGGCCGTGTCTTCGTTTCCCGTCATGTTGTTTTCCATGAGCACCTATTCCCCTTTTACAATGCTACACCATCACTACCCAGACGCACTCCTAGTGATATATCTCCATATCACGTCTTCTATCCCCCTGTCTTTTCTTCTGCCCATCCACAGCCTGAAGCCATCCCGGTGTCCTCACATCGGCCTGCATCTGAGCCCCCGCCTGCTCCTCAGCAACCGCCATCGCTCGCATCTGCCCTGCCTCGTCCTCCTTCATTGCCTCGCAGCCCCCGCTACACGGTGCCTCAACGCCGTGGCACCCAGCCTTCTGTTTCCTCTGCTCCACCTTCGCCCCTTGCCCCGCATACTATCATCCCAGCCACCACTGTCTTATCGCAACCAGAGCCGTCGGTTCATCCATCTAACTCTCATCCGATGGTCACCCGGTCTAAGTTGGGCATTTCTAAGCTAAAGACACCTACAAGCATGCTCGCGTCCTCTACCTCATCTGATGCGACTGAACCATCTAGCTACTCCGAGGCAATGAAACATCAGCACTGGCGTACAGCTATGTCTACTGAGTTCCAGGCTCTTCAGGATCAAGGTACCTGGACACTCGTTCCACCCCCACGTTCTGGTAATGTTATTGGCTGTCGTTGGATCTTTAAACTCAAGCGCAATCCAGATGGGTCTATCTCTCGGTATAAGGCCCGCCTCGTTGCGAAGGGCTTTCATCAACAAGAGGGTGTCGACTACCAGGACACCTTCAGTCCTGTGGTAAAGCAACCCACTATTCGCATTGTTCTCTCGCTTGCCCTTCATCATGGCTGGCCGCTTAAGCAGTTAGACGTATCCAACGCTTTCTTACATGGCTCTCTCTCTGAGCATGTCCTTATGCAACAACCACTTGGTTTTGAAGATCCCAGTTTTCCTGGATACGTGTGCAAGCTCCACAAAGCAATTTATGGCTTGAAACAGGCTCCGCGTGCGTGGTTCGAGGAGTTCTCCAAGTTTCTTCTCTCTTATGGTTTTCAAAGCAGTACAAATGACTCCTCCCTCTTTATCCGCCGTGATGCTGCCAGGATCACTATCCTACTTTTATATGTCGATGATATTCTCCTGACTGGTAGTGATCAACAATATATTTCTTCTCTTATTCACTTAATGGGCCAGAGATTTGCTCTTAAGGATTTGGGGCCTCTCCACCATTTCCTCGGCGTTTCAATTCAAGCCAATGCATCAGGGTTGCTTCTACATCAACGCCGGTATGCTCTTGATATTGTTCACCAAGCTGGTATGGTCAACTGCAAGCCATCAGCCACGCCAGTCTCTACCAAGAAGGCACTAACTGTTTCCAGCCCTTTCTCGGATCCCACTCTTTACCGTCGCCTTGCTGGGATGCTTCAATACTTGACGATCACTCGTCCGGACTTGTCCTTTGCTGTTAATTCCATTTGTCAACATATGCATGCTCCCACAGATGCACATTTCATAGATCTTAAACGTATCATTCGCTATGTTCGAGGTACTATTGATTATGGCTTACAGTTCTCTCCCGGTTCGTTCACTCTTCGCGCCTATTCGGATGCAGACTGGGCTGGCGATACTGTTGACCGGAAATCTACTTCTGGAATTTGTCTTATGCTTGGCCCAAATCTTATTTACTGGTCTGCAAAGAAGCAACCCACAGTTGCACGATCCTCTACCGAATCCGAATATCGAAGCCTCGCATCAGCTGCTGCCGACCTGTCTTGGGTGCTCATGATCATGCGAGATCTTGGTATTCGTTCTCCTGAGCTTCCACTCATTTGGTGCGATAATATTTCTGCGATTTCTCTGGCATCCAACCCGGTCTTCCATGCTAGGACCAAACATATTGAAGTCGATTACCACTTCATCCGCGAGAAAGTTGTCAACAAAGAGATCGGGGTACGCCATGTTTCCACAGTTGATCAGCTCGCAGATATCTTTACGAAGGCTCTGTCTACTGCTCGTTTTCGACTACTGCGTGACAAACTCATGGTCCATACCGATCATTCGTTTGAGGGGGGGTGATAACGCAGGAGGTTATCAGGTAGTTGTAACTACTTGATAACGCAGGATGTTAGGATAACTGCTGTTAAGATAACTGCTGGCATGTGTAACCATCCCACTATCTATTGTAACCGATCCCACTATCTATTGTAACCGAATGAGTTATAAATGATGGACGTCAGATGCAATGAAAAATGATCTGAACGTATTAAGTTTCTTCAACATCTCTTCTTTTTCTTTACTGTTTTTTACAAATCTTTCATTTGGTTCTTAGTGGTTGCACCCCACTTTCACTATTTTTTTATTTGGGGGACTTAGCAGTTGGTCTTCCAACGGAGACTCTTTTTAGTGCTAAGGACACCGAATAGATTGTTTAACCTGCACTCCCTACGTAAAAACGGAACATCACCAGCCACGTTTCACCTCCTCATTATTTAAAAAATCCATCGATACCCATCATGTTTCCTTCAAATTACTAAAGTTGCCATCAAATAAATTCGAACAGATATAACACTATACACTATTGCAAACGTTACTATTTATAAACGAAAATTTTCTTTTTGCTACAGTGAGATCACTGTAGCAATTTTTTTTTAAAAAAATTATTTTAAACTGTTCATATTTTTGCTATAGTGAAATCATTGTAGTAAATGCTATTCTTTAATAACGAAATGTTACTCTTTATAAAGAGTAACATTTCAGCTAATAAAGGTAATATTTGCTACAGTGTAATCACTATAACAATTTTTTTTGCTAAAAATCTTGTTTTTTTTTAAAAAATACAGTGAAACCACTGTAGCAAATGTTACTCTTTAATAACGAAATGTTACTCTTTATAAAGAGTAACATTTCGAATAATAACTAGTAACATTTGCTACAATGTAATCACTATACCAATTTTTTAAGAATTTTTTTTTCAAAAAAAAAACAAAAGCTACAACGAGATCACTGTAGCAAATGTTACGTTTTAATAACGAAATGTTACTTTTTATACAGAGTAACATTTTGGTATAAAGAGTAACATTTGATATAGTGAAATCAAGTACTGAATCAATTTTTTTAAAAAAAAATCATTTTTTTTTAAATAGCTACAGTGGTATCACCGTTGCAATGTTTTTTTTAAAAAAAAAAAAATCATTTTTTTTGCTATGCATATTCTTTATGTGCCTTTATGAGTAACTAAAGTTAAATAAAACCTATATCACAGGGACCACAACTACAAGCAACCGTTTCGGTGTCCTTACACTAAACAGATTTGTTTAGCAAGGATCGGCACATTAGCACTTTTTATTTTAGCGGAGTAATATGTGAGGCCCTAATTTTCTCATAGGTAAATTACACTTTACCCCCATGAAGTTTGGCCAGCTCTAAATCACTTAACCCCCCTCAAGTTTTTTTTGTTTCAAACCCGACCCTATAGTTTTAAATGGGATTAATTGGTGATTAATCCCTAACAACAAATCTTGAACTCGAAGGCCAGCTGGACATTTCGTTTAACGTTAGGTCCTCAATTTTTTTCAAAAACCCAAAACAACTCTCACACTTGGCCTCTCCTCCAATTTGTCTCGAGCACGCGGAGGTGGTGGCCAGCTGCGGCATCTAATCCTTTGCATCAGGTGGCCAGTCGAAGATCGGGCAGGCGGGGTGAGGCAGGTGTTCAGGTGGCCGGAGATCGAGGAGGCGGCTGGAGGAAGCAGGGCAAGCTCCGGTGACCGAAGATCAGTGGGTACTCAAGTTGCAGCTGCTCGCTGTCGCCGCCCCAGCGGCAGCGAGAAGCGGAGACAAGAAGAAACGGGGGGTAGAGGGGTTCGGTTAGCTCTAGGGTTCATCCCATGGCCTATAGATCTTAGGTTTAGGTTTCGGTTCGGCGGCAGCGAGTAACTCCGGCAGCGGCGAGTAGCTCCAACAGTAGTGAATAGCGGAGGCGAGAAGATTTGGTGTCAGAGGTTTGAACAGGTTTGGTTAGATTGAGAGAAACCGATGATATTCTAATTGAAAGTTTGAATGGATGTGGAGGGCATTTTCATCCATATCATTTTGGGGGGAGTTTGGCCAAAACTGATATATTGTCTGGACCACTCACCAACTCTCCCTTTTAAATGTTAGCACAATCCTCCTTTTGTCGAGTAAATTTTCTCTTTTGATAATTTCTATATAATCAAAAATGACTTGGAGGGAGCAAAATGTAGTTTATTAACAAGAAGGGGGTTAATGTACCAAAAAAAAAAACAATAAGGGGTTTAAGTGATTTCTGTTTAACTCCGGGAGGAAAAGTGTAATTTACCCTTTTCTTTTTTACCCCGCTGCATTTCAAGAGAGAGAGAGAGAGAGAGAGAGAGAGAGAGAGAGTATAATACCAGTATGACTGCTTTGATAACTTCGTCGGTGTAGGTTGCGGGTTCCGACTCCTGCATCGACAGCATCACGTCGAGGACCTTCTTCTTCTCGTTGGCTTTGACCGTCTCCGGCAACGAGCGCCGCCACCTGCGCCGCTCGTCAACCATGTCCTGGAAGAGCTCATCCATCTCGTCCCGCACCCTCTCCAGCTGCTTCTTCATCCCGTTGAACCCAAACCACTTCATGAACGGGATACAATCCTCCAGTTTCGACACCCCTGTCAAACTGAACACCTCCTTCACGACCCGCCGGAACCGCTCACCATCCACCGGGTCCGCCGTCGCGCTCTCCCCGTAGTACCGCTTCCCGGCCACCATCTGCATGATGAGGTTGAAGGTCACCTCCTCCAGCCTCGACCTCAGCTCCACGCTCCGGAAACCTGCGGTGGCGTCGGCGGGGGCACGGAAGAGCTGGTGTAGCAGGGAGCGAACTTCCCCAGCGCGGACGGAGGAGAGGGCTGCGACCCGGGCGGTGGAGAAGATCTCGCTGGAGGTGATGCGGCGGAGTTTACGCCAGTGGGGGCCGTAGGGGGCCGCGCCGATGGTGGTGTGGTTGTAGGTTAGGTACCTGCCTCTGTCGCCGACGGGGCGGTTGGCGAAGACGATGTCGTTCTTGGTGTAGCACTCCTCCACGAAGGCGGGGGAGGAGACGAGGAGGACTGGGCGGGCGCCGAAGCGGAGGAGGAGGAGGGGGCCGTGGCCGGCGGAGATTCGGGCGAGGGTCTTGTGGACGGGAAGGCGGAGGAGGTGGAGGTGACCGATGACCGGGAGGGGGAGCGGCCCTGCCGGCGGTAACCTGTGGTGGGACCCCTTTGATCTCACGGCCCGCAGGGAGACGAGGAGGACGGTGAGGAGGAGCACCACGCCGGAGTAGAACGCAGTCGCCTCCATCTCTCTCTCTCTCTCTCTCTCTCTCTCTCTCTCTCTCTCTCTCGGCTGCTAATTATACAGAGGGGTAGCGGTCCCGCCGGCAGGATCTTTAGGTGGGACCCCTTGTAGGGCCCGTGTGCCGGTAGGGCAAGCACAGCTGAAGTGCTGCGCAGCGAGGAGGAGGTTTGGGCTGGCGCGGTCGGACAAATGGGGAGTTGGGTTAATTTGTCTGCTGGTCGACCGGGCCAATTTCAGCATTTGGGGGGTGATGTTGAGGGGGGCTCAAGCGAGGGGCAACGAAGTTTTGACATGAATAGGGGGGCTCGGATGGCATCTAACAGTTCTAGGGGAGTAAATAGGTCTGGAGGGACCTTGGCCGCTCTCGGGTTTCTAGTGGCGTGGAGGGTTTGAGCGTAGGGGGCGGAGGACCCTGTGGGGATGGAGGTTATTCAGCAGTTCCAAAACCGTTATCTTTGTGACACCTGATATTCGCTTGCCGTGGAGAATGGGAGAAATTTAGTCTCGTGGTGGTGGATTAAGTATGGGTAGTCGAAGAAAGAGAAGGCAACATTCTCCACTGCGGTCAACGGATGCCCTGGTTGATCGAAATTCTGGTGGGGAGGTTGTGTCTTCTGGTCACCAACAGTGGCGGAGCCAGGAATTCACTCTAGTGGGGGCGACCTTTGCTTGGTTTTAAAAGTTTTATCCAATTTTTACTAACAAAGGATTTGAATTGACTACAAAAAAATTTCGCTTTTAGTTCATAGGCACACAAAAATCATCCATTGAAAAACATATTACACAAAAAATCGTGAATAACAATCTAGAGAGAGAGAGAGAGAGAGAGAGAGAGAGAGAGAGAGAGAGAGAGAGAGAGAGAGAGTAGGGTTTCAGTCGACGCTATAGGTGGGCCACACTTGTCGATCGTGTCGTCGGCCACGGGTTTCGGACAAAAGATGGCTGGAGTGGACGAGAACGGAGTCTCGGAGAATATAATTCGAGTCGTGAGATTGTGAGAGGCTACCGTAAGATAGTCGTGGGACGAACGAGAGAGACGAACACTGATTTTTTTGGGGGGGTAAATTACACTTTATCCACTTAAAATTAGCTCAAAAATATTTAAACTCCTCAATTTATTTTGTTCAAAATGGCTCCCTAAAGTTTGAAATGTTAGCATATACAACCTTTTGTCAACTACTTTATTTTTTTCATTTGGTAATCTTTTATCTGATGAAAACTTAATTGAAAGGGGTAAAATGTAGTTTTAAACTATTGGCAGGTTAAGTGTCTTTGAGCTAAACTTCAGGGGGCAAAGTGTACTACTCATTGACAAACCAGACCCATGAAGTGGGGGCTGGGGTGGGGCCAGGCCTAGTGCTCAGCTCTTGGTATGAAAGCACTGAACCCATCGCCACTTCATTGGTGGATTGTCAATGTGTTTGTTGATAGAGACGATACAAATAGCATTTTTTTTTCCCTAAAGCTGCCCCCACTGGGCCTATATTGGCTCTGCCCCTGGTCACCAAACTCTAGTTAAATTGATTTCGAAGGCATTTACTGGTCTGTCATCTTCGTCTTTAGATGGTCGGACTTTAGATAGTTTTAAATGTGGTACTTTTGGGAAGCCCCAAGAGGTCAACTTTAGTGGGGTCATTTCCCAAGATGGAGCTAGCAAACGGAGGAAATATTGGAGGGTGTCTGAGGTGTTGAAATTTTTGGGTTTTTGGATTTTGGTGCCTGATTTGGAGTTTTGCTTTGTTTTACTGTACAGCTTTCTATGAAGATAGTTTCTTGGAATTGTCAGGGGCGAAGAAGCGTGCTTATTTGAATCAACTTCGTCAAATTCCGCGTAGCTCCAGGCCTTCAATCATATGCCCTTTGGAATTAAACGCATCTTTCATTAAATGGCGCGCATTGGGTGGCATCAAATATTGTGCGGGAATGGCGTTTTTTTTTTTTTGTATTGAGGCGGTTGGGCAAGCGGGAGGCATTCTTGTTCTATGTCTAGATTCAATTGGAGAGGTATCGGCCCAGGCCCCTTGTGACCAAGTACCGGTGGCTGTTATTTCAAATGGGCATGGTCGACATTGGAGCTTGGCAGTTATTTATGCTTCGGTTGATTATCAGGTGCGCCGCACGTTATGAAGAAATCTTAATACCATATCCTATATTCAAATTCCTGTGCTTTTAGTCGGTGACTTCGACTCTATTATCTCGCCTGTGGAGAAGGGGGGGGGGGGGGGGGTCGGACTTTCACTGTAACAGCAGCGGTTGATGATTTTCGGCAATTCATTGTCGATAATGGGCTCTTTGATCTCGGTTTTTTCGGATCACTCTTTATGTGGATTGAGTAATAATCAAGTGGGGGAGGGTCAAACATTAGAATGACTTGACCGGGTGCTTGCGTCCGAATCTTGGTTGGAGATTTTCCCGGATGCCCAATGCAACCACTTGACTCGGGTTGCTTCCGATCATTGCCCACTCTTGGTTCAGATGGAACCGAATTTTGAGCTCGGACATCAACCATTCCGCTTTGAGCATTTTTGGATGGATCATCCAGGGTAGATTTCTCTTATTAATTCTCTTCGGCAATCTACAATGACAAGTCATCATGTTAGTAATCTCTATCGAAATCTCGTTTGAACGCGTAATGGGGTTCTTTTATGGAACCGAGATATATTGGGCTGTTTGGAACTTCAAATTCGAGCTTTATCTTAGCAGATTGATTATCTGCACCAACGTGAAACAGTTGGGGATCTTTCTCCGAGTGAGAGTGAGGTCCTGCCACGGTTGGTGTCTAAGTATCATAATTATCTCTCCATGGTGGAAGCTAAGTGGCATGGAGGCAGAAGTCTCGTTTACAGTGGCTGGTGGAGGAGGATAGAAATACAAAATTTTATCATCAAACCACTATGTCTAGACGACGAATAAATCGCATTGTGTCGTTGTGTAATGAGAAGGGAAAGTTTTGTCTTCCCGACAGGGGGTTGAACACTTGTTAACAACTTTCTTTCAAGCTAAGTGGACGACGTCTTCTCCGTTGAGTCAAGATGATATTTTCTTACCAATACATATGCGTCTCTCTGAGGAGGATAATTGTTTCCTAACCAAACCGGTGTCAGATAGTGAGATACGTTGTACCTTAATTGGTCAGTGGAGGGACCAGTGGTCTATCGGGCAATCCATAAATTTTTTAGTTCGTGTTATATGCCTCGAGATTGGAGGGATGCATTCATTGTCCTTATTCCCAAGTGTCAACCAGTGACCAAACCTCAGCATTTTCGGCCCATCAGTTTGTGCTCGGTTCTATACAAACTCGTGGCTAAAATTCTAGTCAATCGACTGCAGTGGGTTCTCCCAAAGCTGATATCACCTGTGCATAATGCTTTTGTTAAGGGTCAACACATTTCTGAGAATATTTTGTTAACTCAAGAGATTTTACATTCTATGGAATATCAGAACTTAAATGGGCATGTTATGGCCTTGAAAGTAGTTATGGAGCAGGCCTATGATAGAATGGAATGGACTTTTTTTTGCTTCGAGTCCTTCAATCCTCTGGTTTCGCTAGTGGTTGGATTGGATGGGCTGAGGCTTGCATTTCCCATAGTTCCTTTTCCATTCTATTAAATGGTACACCAACTCATTGGTTTGGAGCGTCGAGAGGGCTTAGGCAAGGGATCCCTTATCCCCGTACTTATTTATATTAAAGGCTGAGGTGTTGAATCGTAATATTTTGTTGGCACAAATTAGGTAAGGTCAACTAGTAGGTGTGCGGCCTAATGTTAATGCAGATTCGATTACTATGCTACATTACGTGGATGGCAGTTTGTTTTTCACACAAGCTTCCAACCAGCAGGTTCAATGCTTATTTCATATTTTATTCCGGTACTGTGATGTTTCTGGGTAATCGGTCAAGCACTCAAAGTCTGCATTACTGTTTGGGAAATCGGTTCCTCATTCTCAGCGGGTTGCCCTTCAGGAATGTTGGCCATTTCCTCTGTTCAGGGTGCTCTACAATATCTGGGCATTCCCATTTCGGGGAAACGAATTTTGGCTGCTGATTTGAGAGGTCTATCTTCTAAAATTTTGCATCGTTTAGCAGGGTGGAAGACCAAATACCTCTCTTTTCTGGGTCATGTGGTCTTACTAAAATCAGTCTTATCTTCTGTACCAGTTTATGTCTTAGCTCATAGATGGAAGCATGCTAGTGTTTTTTCTTTATTGTTAAAGAGAAATCCGTCGATTCCTGTGGGCTCATTTCCCATCCAATGGAGGTATTCATATGATATCTTGGGAAAAGTTTTGCCAACAAACGAGTCAGGGACGGTTGGGCATTCGACCACTTCGGATGGTTCAACGCTCATTTATGATGGGACGTGCTGTAGATTTGTTCTCGAGTTTTCCTTCTTCATGGAATTTTTTCTACCATGCTAAATATGGGCCGTTAACTCTTTGGTCATGGCCAATGCCCAGGACTCGGTCTTGGATTTGGTGGTTTATCGCTGAGGGGATTCAGTGGTTGGAGACAAATGGGATTCGAACTGTGTGGGTTGGGGATGAGTTTGATCCTTGGATGGAGCCATGGGCCACTTATTAGCCTTTTGCCATATTGCCAATAGAGATTAATATGGATTTTTGTGTGCGTATATCGTCGATTCGGGTTTTTTTGGACTCGATCTAGTCTTGATTGGAATGTGGAGTTGATTCGTGCTATTTTTCCTCCTCATTGGATGAACCAGATTTTGTTAATTCCTATTTATTCCACTAGTCCTAAAGGAAGACACTCTTGGGGGAAACATACTGGTGATACTTTATCTACCAAGATGTGTTATCAGATTATTGAAACAAAGGTGCAATCCGAGGGTTTGGTTGTTGAGAGTGGTGATTCAACAAACGATGTTGTGCCTTGGACGGCTTTGTGGAACTCATTAGCTTCTCCAAGGGCCAAGTTTTTTGGGTGGAAATTGTTTCACCTGCAATTACCAACTCGAATCTTCCTAAATCGCATCGGTGTTCAACGCATCAATATATGTCGACCTAGATATCATTTGGCTTCTGAAGATATTGTGCATGTCTTTAGGGACTGTTATCACTCAAAGGCTGTTTGGAGGAGGGTGGAAGTGTTGGCTAACTTTCGAGTCATTTATCGAGGCCATATTCAGCCACAGGAGGATGTCTTATCTTACTTCTATGGGGAGGGTTCAGCTAGGTGCTCTTATCACTGGGGTTTGGGAAGTACGGAAAACACGAAATAGTGCTACATTTGAGAGTACAGTTGAACTTTTGGAGATCGTTGCTAGACGGATTTGGAGACTGTTTCAGGAGTTGCGGAATTCGTCTTTATTGCATATGCATATAATTCGGTAGGTGACAGTTATAGGAGTCCGGTGGTGGCCTCCTGATCTGGGATAATTACAGTTAAATTTTGATGGATCTGTAGCTCAGGGTGGGTGGGCTGTAGGTGGTGGATTTCTTGTGCATGATTCGACGGGAGGGGTTCTTATAGCTTGGTGTTTTCCTTCCAGTTCTTCCTCGGTTCCCCTTGTAGAAGAGTTGGCTCCTCTTTGGGGTTTATAAACATTCCTAAATCATTTCCCTTTGTACTCGGTTTGGATTGAAGGAAATTCCTTATTGGCCATTCGCAGAATGTTGGGTTTTTTGGAGTCGGGCGTGGTGATTCGGGAATGTCGTAATATTTTGCAGAGACTCCCGAGTGCTCAGTGGTCTCATGATTTTCAAGAGGCGAATGGTGCTGCGGACGCTTTGGCCAAGATGGGTTATGCATCTTCCAGCAGGCGAACATACCTCATCCTGTTTGGGATATTGCCTTACAAGATGGGATGTTGGTTTATTACCCTCAGACTATTTTTTATCCGGGATGATTGTTTTTGGGGCGCGGTGGCTTGTTTGTTTTTTTATTGTTTTGGGTTTGTAGTCTTCCCTTTTACCAAAAAAAAAAAATGCGGGGGATGCCAGCATCTAATGTGGCAGATGGCACCGGGTTGAATTAGATGCATCGGCAGCCACGCCTCCCCTAGGGTTATATACAGCGATTGGGGCCTCATTTGATCTCATATACGGCGTATAGTCTAGTGGGGGTATGATCACCTGATACAGAGGCTAATACGGGCCCTGTCCTTCGCAAAAGGGTACATATCATCTTTAAAAGAATAAATACATTGAAGTTTGCGTTTTTAACAGAAAAAAAAAGGGGCACATAGTGATAGCTCCCTTAATAAAGGTATTAACTTGCAATAGGCCCTCCTACAAGTCTCGTATTGCAATAGCTCCTTCTCGAAATCCCGTCTAACCAAATAGAAAAAAATAACAATAACACCCAGCCCAACTTCATTAAATTTATAATTTCTGCTATCAACTTAACACAAATCATTTTTAGCATGACAATCAATTTCCATCCGCAGTGAAAAGGTCGTCCAAGGCTTTTGCCCCTTTTCATTCTCGGGGCGCGCGCGCACACACACACACACACACACACAGAGAGAGAGAGAGAGAGAGAGAGAGAGAGAGAGAGAGAGAGAGAGAGAGAGAGAGAGAGAGAGAGAGAGAGAGAGGGGTAGGGGGGGGGGGGGTTAACCGCACACCTTCTTTGAGGTGAGGAAGCAATTTGCAACGTAAGAGCACCGTCACCGGACGCCTTCTCACTCACCTTGATGACGCGCACCGACACTAGACACCTTCTCTTGCGCCTCAATATTGTTGAAGCCCCTTGTAAAAAAATCTATCCACGGCAGAGGAGGAGGAGCATCACCACCTGATCCCTTCTCTCTCACCTTCTTTCTCTATTACTCTACGAATGTTATCCATATTTTTTTAAAAAAAAATCTTTGAGAATTTTTGTATGTATATGATAATATTTCTCAAATTTAAGAAAAATTATAGAGTATCTTTTGATCCAAGTTCTCGGTTTGTGTTGTATGCTTTTTTTAATATTCTTTGCATAGCCCAGTTGTGGAATTATGGTGCACGATGCGGCCTCCGCTTCATCTTTTTCCCCTCTGCTGATAACATGCTCTGGAGCATAGTACATGCTCTGAGTATGGCAAACAACAGCTTGTCACAATATAGAGCCACTAGGGTGGAGCATATCACAATATCACATGCTCCGGAGCATATGATATGCTCCATATATACTCCACCCGTAGACAACAAAGAGCCTGACTACCGGGGTAGAGCATATAGATGGAGCATATAAGGGCATGTTTGGCATCGTTCCAAACTTGCCATTTCTATTACATTTTAAAAATAACAGCTATTATTTGTTCTATGGATTGAAGATTTGAGAAAGGAAATCTCACCATTACTTGAGTTAACGTACGTTTCTCTGCCAACCGGACTTAAAACCACCGAATTAATAGTATATCTGACGATTGATGAAAATACCCTCATCCGGACGAGATTTAACCAGAATAGTTGTTCTGCATGCTAAACACCCCGTAACATACTCCGGAGCATAGTACAAGCTTCGGCGCAAATGGAGCATATAACATGCTCTGGTGCATATGGAGCATGGGAGCATATAAAATACTCAAGAGCATAGATATTGGGGTGGAGCATATAACTTAATCCGGATCATATGCAACACGGGAGCATATGAAATGCTCCGAAGCTTAGATATGTGCAGATGTTGATGTTGCCGCTGCAGATCGATTTATTATAAGGAGTTTTCACGACATCCGTGTGATAGTGCTTTTACTCCTCATATGAAGATAGTACGTTTTCTCATCCCAAAATTGTTGTGCTCTTCCTCTCTCTCTTCAACGTCTTCACTGCGGATGAGGAACCTGAAAAAGATAGGGGGCAAAGCTGTTCAACTTTACCAATACTTGTTAGCTGGGGGACATTTTGGGAAAAATATTCTTCTTCAGCATAGACAAATGCGGCCACTATATTGGGTGACCGAACCACGTACCGCAAAGAGTCCAGATCTTCACAGGTCGATCGGCCCGGTGGCCCATGCGCATCACAGTCGCACGATGGCATACGATTTGATCGAAAGTGAATCAAACTCTAGCCGACTGCATGCGATTGTGATGCATACCGACCAACCTACAGGGCCAACCGATTGGAGGAGATCCGAACTCGTCAACAAAGGACATTTATGTTGTAGTGGAGGACATGGTGTGAAGAGGACAAGGACCCCCGATATAATAAAATAAAGAGAGACTTAGTGATCATAACTCCTTTTAAGGAAATACTTTTAAGTCTAAGGACTTTGAAATATTCTAGATAAAATTATCCTCCGCAGCATTTTAAATTTTTTCTTTGGTAAGCCACCGAAGTAGTGACCACCGCCTGCCCCCACCAATCCCCCACCGTTGGACCTAATCGAACCTCCCCCTCGGACCCCACCGAATCTACAAGCCATGGGATGAACCCTAGACCTAGGGGAATTCAACCGAACCACCTCGCCTCTACTGCTCGCCCTGCCGTCTCCGTCGCCGCCGAAGCTGCTGGCCCCTGCCCCCGCCTCCTCTGTTGTAGCCGTCGCCGGAGCTACTTCGGGGGTCGTTGGGGTCGAGCATGAGGTCGTTGGCCGAAACTCCTCGGAAGAGTGGAGAGAAGATAGGAGTTTTCGGGTTAATTGTGAAAAGCAGGAACCTTAGGCTAAATGAAATATTTTGATATCATGTTCATGTGATGAATATGTTGTCAGGAACCTCTCACATATTAACCCAAAAAAGCCTATAAAGTTGGGTGATTCAGTAAACCATGCCAACCATCCACAGAGCACACGGTGAAGGACACAGAGGTTCAGACGAGGGAAACCCTAGAGAGGTGGCCGGAGCATGGACCTGGCAGCCACCATGGGGAAGGTGAGTGGTTTTACGCCATGTGTGCGAGGAGGCCGGTTGCCAAGACACTTGGAGTGCTGGATTGCGCGGGAGTAGCACGATAGCATGAAGGCGCGAGCGGGGAGCAAAGTAGTGCCGGTTTGCCTAGTGTCACACGGGACATGCGGGCATATTTGCAGAGCTACCGATGGGCAACTATTACAACCGTCAATGAACGAGCTGATGGGATCGCCGACTAGTGACTAGTGTTTGTTTCTCATAGCTTATCATCGCATGAGAAATGCACCGCACTAAGGAAATTTAATCCGTGCGCTACAAGGACGGGTCGTGCCTACCAAAGATGATTCATGCCATGCGGGCGATGGTACACTACAAGAAAGACGTTTATTGTCGACAAAAATATTATTTACCGTCGGTATAGGTACTATTAATTCCGATTGATATATATATAACCAGCGGTATAAAATATTTAATTTTTTAATCAATTTTTACATATTTAATACCAACGGGTCGTTAATATCCTTCGGCATAAATAATATATCTACAGTAATAATAGTTAGCGTCGGAGAAATGTGATATTACCGACGGTTAATACAATGGCTGTTGGTATTATATTTTTTTAATTATTAATTTTCTTTATATTTTTTATCGACGGTTAATAGTTTAACCGTCACTATTAAACATTGATTTAAACTATAACAAAAGCTATTCCGCCCATCGCTAAAACTATATGACACCGATGGTTATTAAGAGTTCTGTCGGTATAAAGTTTGTCCTAATATTTAGGGATCATGACCCCCCCCTATAATCGGATCTGATCCCCTCCCCTCCTTGGCCTCTTGTGCGCTTCCAACCTCGATCCGCCGCCTGCTCCTCCTCCTTCGGTGAGTCGATCTCCGACCCGTCCACTCCTCCTCCTCCTGCTCCTCCGGCTGAGGCCTCCCTCTCCCTCCTCTCCGGTGACTTCCCGTCCTCTCCTCCTCCTCCCCCTCTCTCTCCGGTGACCCTCCTAATTAGTTAAATTTGTTCCAAATCACACCCTAAAGTTTGAAATGTTAGCGCAATACCCCTTTTGTCAACTACTTAATTTCCTCTTTTGATCATTTTTATCTAACTAAAACTGAATTGCAGGGGGCAAAATGTAATTTTTAAAATATAGGGGGTTGTGTTTTTGAGCTAAACCACAACCAATAGAAAAAAATTTCTATTGGTTTGGGTGGGGTGGGTGGGGGGGGGGGGGGGGGGGGGGGGGGGGAAGAGAGAGAGAGAGAGAGAGAGAGAGAGAGAGAGAGAGAGAGAGAGAGAGAGAGAGAGAGAGAGAGATCCAAAAGAATAAATTACACTTTGCTCTTGAAGTTTAATTAGATTAAAAACACTTAACTCGCCTGTAGTTTATTTTGTTTCAAATCGCACCCTAAAGTTTGAAATGTTAGCACAATAGCCCCCCTTTTGTCAACTACTTATTTCCTCATTTGATAATTTTTAGCTGATTAAAACTGAATTGATGGGGGCAAAATTTAGTTTTTAAACTATAGGGGGGTTAAGTGTTTAATTTGGAGCTAAACTTCAGTGGGGCAAATTGAATTGGTCTATGTGTAGTTCCGTCTCTGAGGGGGGCAAAGTGCGGCCAATCCTTCATAATGCTCTGGACGAAATTGTCCTTCACAACATTTCAAATTTTTTCTTAGGTATACTACTGAATCAGTGACCACCGCCTGCCCCCAATCCCCCTCCGATGAACCTAACCGAACCTCTCCCCCCCCCCCCCCCCGCCCAACCGACGAACCTAATAGACCCCCCCCCCCAAACGAGATCCCACCTAATCTACAAGCCATGGGATGAACCCTAGACCTAAGGAGTTCAACCGAACCACCTCGCCTCTGCTGCTCACCCTGCCGTCTCCGTCGCCGCCGGAGCTGCTGGCCGCTGCCCCCGCCTCCTCTGCTGCTGTCGCCGGAGATGCTCCAGAGGTTGTCGGGGTCGAGTGCGAGGTCGCCAAAGCTGCTCGAGAGAGTGGGGATAAGACAGGAGCAGTTTTGGATTAATCGTGAGAAGCAGAGACCTTAAACTAAATGAAATATTTTGATGTCCTATTTATGCGATAGATCTATTGTCAGGGACCTCTCACACATTAACCCAAAAAAAAGCCTATAAAGTTGGGTGATTCAGTAAACCATGCATGCGGTTAAATTTTTTATTAGTTTTTTTTTTTTGTTGTTGTGGCCCCCACTCTCACTCACCAATCCGTTTGGCTTGAGAGGAATAATCGGATCTTCAATGCCTCTTCGGCCGGGCAGGAGAATCTACGTCGTTCAGTGGTTTCTCTTTTCGGGACTTGGATTATTCCTTGGCGTGACAAGCTAGGGGAGGAGGCTTCCCTTTTCTGTAACAGTATCATTTCTTGAGTTTTAATTGATTCTGGTCGGGGTCCGCCAAACCCTCCCTCCCGTTGGAGGGGTTCTCAAAAAAAAAAAAAAAAACCAATCCGTTAAAGCCACGTCCATGTGTGCAAGCATGTATCATTTGCCAACCATCGACAGCCAAAGGCACACGGTGAAGGGCAGAGGTTCAGACGGGGGAATCTCTTGAGAGGTTATAGAGGGCACTGCCGACAAAAAAGCTGCAGGGGAGGAGGTCTTTCTCCACAAGAATGAGCGGCGAGGGCCGCGGAGGCGAGCTCAGCTGGTTGTGGTCACAAGCGGTGACGTAGACCTCTCTCCACCGGGGTGTGAGAGGAGGGCCTCAGATGACCACAAAGGTGGCCGGAGCAATGACATGTATGCTTGACAGAAATTTTTTTTCAACTGGGCTCAAACTAAACTAGTTTTTTTTTATAACGAAACTTTTACTTTATAAAGATATTCTAAGCAAAAAATTTTAAGTGAACATCAACGGTACTAGAAATTATATTAATATAAAAAAAGGTTAATTACACTTTGTCCTAATTTTAGCTCAAAAACATTTAACCCCTCTATAGTTAAAAAACTACACTTTGCCCCATTGAAGTCAAATAAAAATTACAAAATGAGAGAAATTAAGTAGCTGACAAAAGGAGTATTGTGCTAACATTTCAAACATTAGGGAGCGTTTTGGAACAAATTAAACTATAGGGGGGACATCATTGTTTTTAATACAGGTTTTTAAAAAGGGCATTTAATGCGGACATCATTGTTTTAACTCCCCATCTAATCCGAACCGTACATCGGGATCTAATGGACGGCCCGAATCATAGGTAACTATATGAGTAAGAGGCCATGAGTAAGAGTATCCCTCCCCTATATATATATATATATATATATATATATATATATATATATATATATATATATATATATATATATATATATATATATATATATATATATATATATATATATATGGGCAGGGATATTCTTACTAATAGAAGTTATAAATCGCCTTTTACCTAACCTAAAGGTTTCAGAATTTGATGAAACTTGGTGGGGATGCTCTCTATGGCAAGTTGATCATCCTCACCAAAAATCAACAAATTCTATAACCTCTAGGAGCATCAAATGTTAGAAGCTTTATCGACCGTTCATTTTGACCGTTAATTTGAATAACATACTTGTGCTATTTCATCGCATGATTTTCTCTGCGCTCACAGTCTTTGGGATATTGCAGGACTATGCCGTTCAGAAAAAGAAAATCTTCTTCAAATGAACCCCTCCTCTTGATGGTGAACTCAAAGTTTTCTTCGATGGAGCGCTACATCAAGGCAAAAGGATTGGCAGAGTTGGTTATGTGATTCGGAACCACGTTGCGGTAGTGCTGATGGCGGGAGCTATCCCTCTATATTCTTCGTCATATTGGCTGGAAGGGGACTCGATCAATATTATCAACCGGGCTAAATGTGACGGCCGGGAGGGGAGCACTTCCTATTTCCGGATATTTTGAGCATGATCGGGCAGTTCCCGCATATCAGAACTAGCCATGTGTCCCGTGAGGCCAATAGCGCTGCCCATTGTCTTGCCACTTATGCCAAACCTATCTCAGCTCCCATGTTTTGGACTGAGAACTTCCTACCGAAGCTGCTCTCTTTGTCGCGGGTGGATATGTCTTGTTATTTTTATTCTCGTATTGTGAAATCTATAATAGATTTCGTTACCAAAAAAAAAAAAAACACACACACACACACAAAAAAGATCAGATGTTTAAATTTTATTCTTATTACATAAGGCGCCATGCTCCTCACTACATCAATAGGAGGAGATGGAGGGAACTCCTACTGAGTTCACGGATCGAACCATGTTCAGACCCCGCGCAGAATCCCGACCATGTGGTCCCTCGGCCTGTACAAGGCCTGCAGAGGGACGGCCTTCGGCAAGGTGAGCGCCGTGCCTTCGGTTAGGTCCACCTCCTCCTCCCCGACTCGCTTCCATTCGAAGCACTGGACCAGCGACCCCAGCGTCAGCGACATCATCCGCATCGCCATGCCGTCCCCCGGGCACCGCCTCCGCCCCGACCCGAAGGGGATGAACTTGTACCCCTCCCCCTCCCCGCCCTCGAACCTCTCCGGCTTGAAGCGCAACGGGTCGTCCCAGATCTTGGGGTCTCGGCTCATCGCGTACGCGTTGATCAGCAGCATCGTGCCGGCGGGGACGTCGTAGCCGCCCACCGTGCAGGCGCCGGACGACAGGTGCGGCACCAGCAGCGGCCCCTGCGGGAACATGCGGAGGGTCTCCTTGAGGACATTGTGGAGGTAGGGGAGGTTGGGGAGGTCGGACTCGGCCAGCAAGCGCTCGCCGCGACCGGCCTGAGCCTCGATCTCATCCACCACCCTCTTCAGCGCCGCCGGATGGTTGAGGAGGAGGCACATTGCCCACTCCATGGTCGAACTTGAAGTGTCGGTTCCCGCCGTGAGGAGGACCTACATACATTCAAACAACAAACCATACAACTCTGTCGTGCAATGGAAAGAGTGCTAAGTAGAGATGTTGGGTAAATACTTTTACGTGTGCTCGAATGTGCGCGTGCGAATTGGATGTGAAGCGCAAGATAGTTTATTCATGCATTTGGTGTATCAGATCATATCCTTCGTAATCTCAGGGCAACTGTTAACCCTCGACTCCGAGCAGGAGTAGGTCCAATTAACTGCTTAATATGTTGGAGGATAGTACCATCTTGGAATTAGTCTCCTCTATCAGTTTTAATTTCGAGGCGGAGAATATCAAGGCCGTTCTTACCCACATCCGTGATTTGGAAAGATCTAGAGCCTCACGTTCTGATACCTAAGGTGTCTTTTCAACTTCTTCGTGCCTTCGGATAGGGTAGTAAAACCTTGTTGTTGGGTCTTTTCTTTATTTGTAATGGGGGCTCCTAGTCTCATTGCTTGTAATTTCTTTTGAGTTTTAATAGAGAGATTGAGGTATAGCCCAAACCCCTTCCCTCGCTGAAAGAATTTCTCAAAAAAAAAAAAAAAATCTAACTTATCATTGTGTAGCAATATTTTTTTTTTTTTACAGTACCACCATAGTGGTCAATACATCATCTGCACTAGGGTTTTTGTAATTTGCCCCAAAATTTGGATTGTGAGGAGTTCAAAAACATTTGTGTTGTTACAATGTACACTTTTCGCCACGAGAAAGTCAGTCGGTGTGTGTAGTATGGTTAGGCATTACAACACTTTTTGTTTGTAGCTTTACTCAGGAGTATGGAATAGATTTCGAGGAGATGTGCTTTCATGCATATGGCTCAGATGACCATAGCATGTGCCCTCTTGGCGGTTGCAGCTATTCGTCGTTGGACACTTCTACAAAAGGATATGAAGAATGTCTTTCTCCACGTTAACCTTGCAAAGGTTGTCTACATGCAACCTCCTCCTATCCTACACACTCATTCTTAGCACGTTTGTCAGCTAGGTCGAGCCATCTACGGACTCAAGTAGGCCCATCGTGCCTAGTTTGAGTGATTCAGGAGGGTCATCACCACGGCCAATTTTGTTGAGAGCTCGCATAACCACTTTTTGTTTGTGCGTTCCTCATCTCAGGGCCATGCAATTTTTCTATTGTATGTTGATGGTATGATCATCACAGGTGATGACTCGCTGCGATCGACTCTCTTCAGCAGCACCTTCGGTGCTATTTCCAGATGAAGGACTTAAGACCTCTTCGCTACTTCCTTGGGTGAGGGATTCTGCTCTCCCAGCAGAAGTATACCACGGACATCCTAAGTCGAGCGGCTCTTTCCGATGATCACACCACTGACATTCCACTTGAGGTTCATGTGAAGCTCCGACCTATAGATGATGAGTCTCTTTCAGATCCTACTCGGTGTAGAGAAATTTTCAATGAGTCTCTTGTGCGTTTGGGACGGATGTTACAACTCGTAGAAATAGAAGTGTCAACTTAGTCAACTCAATCATCATTTAGTGATCCTAGTTAAACTATGGATCACACATGATTGACTTCCACACTAATATATTAGTTCGTCAATTGACTCACTTTAATAGATCACATGCACAAGTGCATATCCATCGTGACGCCAAACTAGAAATCCTAGTCAAACTAGAAAACCTTCAAAATAGAGCACATATAATGATATATTAGGAATCCTAATCTCATTAGGGAACCCGATAAATGGTACACCTAATCTAGGTAACCATAGGAGTCCTAGTCATCATGAGTGAACCCCACGACTAGGAATCCTACTTACACTAGGATTAGGGTTTCTATAGCCAATAGAAGTGACTTGGAATCTATTGGGTGCTTGATGACTTTGGCTCCAATTAGGGATAGACATATCATCTCATAACTATGTCATTCCTCTAATTAACTACTATTGAACCACCATTAAACTATAGTTGCACTCCAAAGTTACCCAAGTACCCTTCCTTACGATGTTGAACTAAAACCCCTCCCACTTTTGGTGTCTGTGTATGTTATTTGAGATGTCAGACTGTCATTCTTAGCATAGCGCACCCACTTAAGACCTAACTCTCCAAGTCATTGTGATCACCATCCTATATTTAAATTTACCTAGCCAAACTTAATAATCATCCTTTCATGGAGGTTGCTCAAGGAGACACCTAGTTCCCCTCGGGGAGTGAGGAATTCCCACAGTATTCATGTGTTCCCCGGTATCCAATACAAACCACCAGATCTACCTAACTTTGGCCTTATATTTAGGCCTTGCTGATTGGCAGATCAAAGTGACAAGCATCAAACCCGGAGTACATAGGACATCTTGGGATTTAAGGTTAATCAACTAGTAGTAGAGGGACCATAGTCTAGGATGACAGTATTATAGACAAGGTCATCTCTCTCGATTTCGTTCAGTGTGTTTTCGTATCTCTCGATGACAAGCCTGCAAACACTCATAACTTAGATTCAACTAATCAAATGGCTAAGATAGACCATCTCTCTATGATGAGAAAGCTATGGTATTACAGTCTTTAATCAGGTATCCAATCCGATTACTAACTGCGAACCTTCTGAGATATGTCAATTGGTGCACTCAAATCTCCTGTATACTGATCTCATCAATACACTTGTGTCACCTAGAGTAAACCTTAGTGGACTAGTGGTTGGTACATATCCTGTACTGGGATATAGAATTATCAGTGATAGATGCATAATGTTTTACTAATCTTTATCTTGATAACAATGTCGTGGATTGACATGTAAATCACAATCAGTCCCAACGTCATGATCGACCATCACCATCAAGGAGATTATTCACATGTGACGTCTCCTTAGAGATCTAAGAGCTAAGCTCTATGGACCTACACCTCGATCTCTATGGACCTACACCTCGATCGTCACTGCGATAAGCGGAGTGTTATAGAGATTGCTAGCAATCTAGTTTTCCACAAGAGGACAAAGCACATCGAGATCGTCTGCTACCTCACCCAAGAGCGCTATGAGGTCAAGAGTATCTCTCCTTTATGTTTCCTCTACATAGCAGATAATTGACTTCTTCACGAAGTTACACCCGACTCTTCGATTTTGGTTTCTTATTAACAAACTCTCGGTTTTGACCCACTATGAGTTTGAGAGGGTTGTCAGTCATATGTATAGCCTAGTGCATATATCCTTCCTTTGTGCATAAGCCTCACATGAGGACACCATATATGTTGGCCCAATGGCCATAATGAGCAACTATTCCTTCTCCCCCAAAACCCTAATCTCTTTCTCTCTAGGGTTATTAGTAACAATATATATGGACTAATATTATGAGTTTGGTTCACGGGTTGGGTTGGGAGTAATCAAACCCCAACTCAGAACCGACTCGTATTTTGTTTCGTCCCCAAAACTTAGAACTAAACTAATCCTTTTGGTCAAAATATCTAACCAACCCAACCCATTTAGATCGGGTTGGGCACGTTCTCTACTTTACCCGACCCAAGTTGCACCCCTAGTTGTCACACCCTTTATGCCAAGCCTGAGGGGATATCACTTAAATTTTTGGGGAAGTTTGACATAAGTCCTTTTTGAGAGATGACTTTTAGTTGGAGGACACATTAATTTCAAAATATAGCTCAAGTCCCTCCCGACAAAATAGACTCTATTTAAATACGAATATATACTCTTTCTGAAACAAATATATATTGTTTCTGAACACGAATATATACTCTTCCTGCAGACGAATGTACACTTGTAGGGACCTTAGCTAATATAGCAAATCATGGTGTCCTGCAGCTAATATTGCAAAATAGTTAAGGACCTATATATGGGTGTTGTTTATCCTTGGGTACTGTCGTGCTAATGTTTATCTATTGGTGTTGTTTTTTGCACTCCATCTATAGATAAGGGCACCCACTTAATAAAAATGCTCGATTTATCCTCTAGGTCTCCCAGGCTCATTGACAAGGTCACCACCTTCTTCTTCTTCGCCTTAGCCACTTGTAACATATACCTCCACCGATCTCGTGATCGTTGTCTCTCCCCCCATCTCTTCTTTTTTCTCTTCTTCTTCCTCCACCTTATCGTTTCTCCTTCCTCCATGATATATATTCTCCGTCAAAATCTTAACCCTGCTTGGGACGTGTCGGTCGTAATGGTAATCCACCAAACAAATTAAAACACCATGTTGGTGGCTACCGGCGGATACTGTCATCAGTCGTAACCAACCAGCATGGTGTGGAATTGTTCAAGACTATCCGCCAAACAATTTAACACAATGTCGGCGATTGTGATTAACACATCTCGCACGAGGTTAAGGTTTCGATAAGAAGGTGGGGGGGGGGGGGGAGAGAAGGGGGGCTTAATAGGGGGAGGGGAAGGAGGAGGGACGAACAAGAAGAAGGAAATACGGAGGAAAGTGAGATCGAGGAGGGGGCAGATGTAACAGCGGCAGATCAAAGCGGGGCAGAAGGGGGAGGGGACAGAGAAAGGAAGAGAAGGGAGCGGCTGGCCGAACTAGGTAGGAAAACAGGAGGGTGTCCCATCTTCTAAAGGGTCACTATCAAATAATCAATTTGGGTACGGATGCCAATATCAATTTGGGCTCCTTAGGGAAATTTTATTCATACCCCAAAAATCTGTAATTAGCCCCCGTATCCCTAGCGTTTCTCAATAACTTACTCAACAATCCTTTAATACCAACAATGCCCTTTTTTTTATACCCCAAACCCCAAAGCCCCTGCTCAGCGTCTTTTGTACCCCAACCCAACCCAATGTTCGTTTAAACTTAGCCCACGCCCAACCTGTCGGGTTGTGCGGGGTGGGTTCGGGTTAACCCGTCCAAAGTCGGGTTGGGTTCGGGTTGGCCCGCCCAAGTTGCAGCTAGGGGTGGCAATGAGTCATGTCGTGTCGGGTTCGTGTCGTGTCCAAAACCCCTAGACCCGGACCCGATTCGTTTAACTAATCGTGTCTAGATCCTAAACCCGTACCCGACTCGCTAATAAACACGTAGACACGATAAGACCCGTTTGATCTATTCAGTTGACCCGATCCGACCCAATCCGACTTGACCCGACCTGACCCGAAAGACCCACTGGTTTTATATATTATAGTATCGGATTGCTGGTAGACCCGACCCGACCCGACATGACCTATTGAATACTAAACGGGTCTTCCTAGGTCTACCGTGTGCAGACCCTAAACCCGGACCCGACCCGTTTAATAAATGGGTCTATCGTGTCGACCCGTTTACAACCCGAACCCGTTTAGCCTTGACCCAGACCCGCTAACTTCGTGTCGGGTCCTGTCGGGTCGAGGAGAAATGATTCGAGTTGGGCTCGGATTAGCCCGCCCAAATTCGGGTTGGGTTCGGGTTGGGTTCAGGTTGGCCCGCCCAAGTTGCAGCTCTACTTGTGCCTTCAAGTATCAGCCAACTGCATGGGGTTTATTTAAGAGTGGGGTGTATTCAAGAGTGCATATAATTGGGATATATTTAAAGGGGTATGTGTTTGATTGGGGTATAGTCAAGTTGGGGCGGGCCATTTAACTGGGGTGTATTGAAGGTGGGGTGTAAGGGGGAAGGGTATTTTTGGGATAGGAATGGGGTATGAAAAAAAAAATGGGGGTGTATTCAAGTTTGTTGGAAATGGGGGCTAATTACAGATTTATGGGGTATGAATAATATTTCCCGGCTCCTTATCAATCGCAGGGGTTGTAATTGACAAGGGTTATTTTGACTTTGCCCCCCCCCCCCCCCCCCCCCAATGTTGCCTTGAATTAAAATTTACCCCCCATATTTCAATAATTAGACTTTACCCCGAAAACTAACTGTTCCGTCACCTCACCCGCCAAAACTTTATTTTCTTTTCCGTCAGCCCACCCTCTCTCGTAGAGGGTGAGCTTAGACTTTACCCCCCAAAACTAACTTTTCCGTCAGCTCACCATTTAAGACAAAGGGTGAGTTGACGGAAAAGAAATAAAGTTTTGGAGGTGAGCTGACGGAACAGTTAGTTTTGGGGGTTAAACTCTAATTATTGAAAATATAGGGGGTAAAGTCTAATTCAAGGCAAAATTTGGGGGGCAAAGTCAAAATAACCGAAACTTTAACAAGCCAGACCCAATCACTGCTGGCAGAGCCCGCTTGGTGTCAATGCCGATGCACCGAACCAGAGCAACCAACCGATCAGAGGATCGGGAAAATTTTCAGCACATCCTGCGTACGCTACAACCTCACGGCCCACTGCGACTCAAGAGACATGGGGTAGCAGGCCCCAGTATCCCCCGGCGCTTAGAGCGAGCTCCAGGCAACGGTTGTAGAGTACGCAGGATGTACTGAAAATTTTCCCCGATCAGAGAGAGAGAGATGTTACCAGTATGACTCCTTTGATTACTTCGTCGGTGTAGGATCCGGGGTCCGACTCCTGCAGCGACAGCATAACGTCGAGGACCTTCTTATCCTCGTCGGCTTTGGCCGCCTCCTGCTGCGAGCTCCGCCACCTGCGCCGCTCGTCCACCATGTCCTGGAAGAGCTCGTCCATCTCCGCCCGCACCCCTTCCAGCTGCCTCTTCATCCCGTTCCCAAAGGACCCAAACCACTTCATGAACGGGATGAAGTCTTCCGGGTTCGATAACCCTCCCAGTCGGAACACCTCTTTCACGACCCGCCGGAAGCGCCCGCCCTCCTCTGGGTCCGCCGTCGCGCTCTCACCGTAGTACCGCTTCCCGGCCACCATCTGCATGATGAGGTTGAACGTCACCTCCGCCAGCCTCGACTTCAGCTCCACCGTCCGGAATCCGTCGGAGGCGGCGGCGGGGGCCAGGAAGAGCAGGCGCAGCAGGGAGCGGACCTCCCCGGCGCGGATGGAGGAGAGGGCGGCGACCCGGACGGTGGAGAAGATCTCGTTGGAGGTGATGCGGCGGAGGTTGCGCCAGTAGGGGCCGTAGGGGGCGCTGCCGAGGGTGGTGTAGTTGTAGGTGAGGTACCTGCCGCTCTCGACGACGGGGCGGTTGGCGAAGACGATGTCGTTCTTGGTGTAGCACTCCTCCGAGAGGGCCGGTGAGGAGACGAGGAGGACGGGGCGGGCGCCGAAGTGGAGGAGGAGGAGCGGGCCGTGGCGGGCGGAGATGCGGGCGAGGGTCTGGTGGAGGGGCAGGCGGAGGAGGTGCAGGTGGCCGATGACCGGGAGGGCGAGCGGCCCAGCCGGCGGGAATTTGGGGTGTGACCCCTTGGACCCCACGACGCGCAGGGTCACGAGGAGGAAGGTGAGGAGTAGAACCACACCGGTGAAGAACGCCATGGCCTCCATCTCTCTCTCTCTCCCTCTCTCTCTCTCTCTCTCTAGCTTTTTTTTTTTTTTTTTTGAAAGGACCTCTATAGCCCTTGATGTGAAGGTTGCCCACTCACTTATTATATACGCACAGAACACTTTTTTTTTATTGCAAAAAAAAAAAACACTTTTTTTTAATTGCAAAAAAAAAAAGCACTTTCTTTTTCACCAAAAAAATTAAAACAATTCTTTTTGTGGTCCCGACTAGAGCTGCCAAATAAGTTAAGATAAGTGGGTCCACTAATCTGATCTCATTGTACTACAGTGGTGCAACCATAAGTGAATCACACTCTGATCTCATTGCACTACAATGATGCATGCAACGCTTAGTGCACACACATGTCACATGACTCATGCTCACACCCGATGGGGTGCTCAACTAATCCAGCAATCCATATATAAATCACAAATACACAATAGACAAAGAAAAGTCCTAACCCCACACTGTCGACACCCTCTGTTTCTATCTTACCCCATCGCTCGACAGTACAAAGCAATGTTTCATTTTCAATCAAATGGTTTTGACATCTTAATTTTGTTATTTTCCACCCATTTACATATATTTCAAAAGCATTTCTAATTGGGCCACCCGACCAACCCGTCCTTTTTTTTGCAAATTGGGCAACCCGAGCAACCGGAACAGGCAAGCATAGGTTGGGCTTTTTTAATTCCCCGGGTTCCATGGGAAAATAGGGTTAAGGTGTGTGTAGGTTTGGTTGGGCATGGGTAGACCCTTCAACCCGCCCATGTCCCACCTCTACTTGATAGTAATGTTACTCGAAAATCAACTCCGACGAGTAGATGTCGCGAATCGAAGGGTTTAACAGTGATAAAAAATTAATGGCGGGAGGTGAAAAAAAATAGGAGGTTTCCGAGAAAAAGAATAGTGATTAGGTTTCGACTCCCTAGGGTTTTCTTCAATTAGAGGAGGGGAAATGACAGCTGAAAAATCAACTCCAACGAGCAAATATCGTGCAGCCAAGGGTTAAACAGTGATAAAAAAAAAAAAAAGTGGCGAGAGGTGAAAAAAATAGGAGGTTTTCGGATGGAAGGATGTAAAAGATTGGAAATAATCCTGAGTCCACGCATCTCACCATCGATCTCCGAAGAACAAGTAAAGGCCGAATACCCCATAAGCAGAATCATGTTACAATGAGTATATATGAACCAGAAATCCAGGTCCACCCCGATGAAACCGAGAGTCCTAAGAGCTATCAAAATTCAATTTGATTCCACACAATTTCGGAGGATCCCAGCAAACCACAACCGAAAGCCGGGCCATCGAGGCGTTGGGACAACTTAACCTTGAGTCTGCGACTATTGACCATGATATATTAGACCGAATCAGAACAAATGCGATCCCAGGTGACTGAAGCGAGTTCAACAACAAACTCGAACACCGAACAATTATGCGCTTACCAAATGTACCATGCCAGCATAATAAGGGGCATGGTTGGAAGGTTGATGACGCCCAAACCACCATCAGGAAGTTGGCATAAGAGCGAGCCAAATTCCATGGACGTGGAGGCAAGGAAGAAGAGGGAGAAGCATGTAAAAAAAATTTCCCAAAGCCGAATCGTCAGGATACAAGTAAACAAAGCATGATCAACCGTCTCCGAAACCATCCCACAATGGGGATACAAGTCATCAACTAGGAGACCAATGCGCCAGAGGTCTACCATGACCGGTAGATGCGAATGCAACCATTTCCAAGTGAAATTTTTTGATCGATGCTAACGGAGGCTTTCCATAGAGTTGTCCAAGGAGGAGGAAAACAAGGCCTGCAATGGTAAGAGGAGATAGATGGAGGCTGCAAAATGTACAATAATGCCAGAGAAGAGCCCCAATCTCTATACGATCCGATTTCGCGAATAAAAGGCAATCATCGACGTAGGCCAATGTATCAATGTATAAGCCATGAGGGGAAGGCCGAACGCATGCGAGAGACCCGAAGCTAAGAAAGCAATCGCATTCCGGGTAAGAATTTTTGGCCCAAGGACTACTGCTCAGACACCAGACCCAACAACATCCCAATTGGCCAGGGAGAACTCAACTGGAAATCCATCAGGGCCAAAAGATTTACACCGTAGCATAAAAAGAAGAGTGCGATAAATTTCCAACGTTGTAACGGAGGCAGTAAGAGAAGCATTATCACCCCCGAAATAAGGGATGGGACAGGGTTCAAGAGGCCATCATCACCGTTAAGAGGGGCAGATGAGGTCCATTCTCAATGTGGGGGAAAATTACGGCCACCGTACGATCTCCCTTCAGTAGTCGATTGAGGGTTGAATTTTAAGTGTGGTGCACTATGGAACGGACAGGAATCACCCCGCCCAACTGATCAGACAGCAGCGGGTGGGGTGCACTGCACGGATCAGACGGCTGGCGCTGGCTGCCGCGTTTTTACAGTCGGGTGGCCGGATTTTCGTCCGATCGCAAAAATCGGACGACTGTGGTTCATCCCGGCGTTTTATACGGGATCCGGCCGGGTTTTGGGACAGGTGGCGCGCGGGGAGCGGCTCCGGTGCAGCGTTCACGCTGCACCTGAGGTCCAGGCTCCCCGTCCCCTATATATATATATATATATATATATATATGCTTAAATGCGGTCGTGCAGTCCGCACCAGCAGCCTTCCGATGCGGTGCACCGCACCGCGCCACGTGCATCGGACGATTGCTGATGCGGACAGTACGGACCGCAGACCGCACTGAAGCATGCCCCTATATATATATATATATATATATATATATATATATATATATATATATATATATATATATATATATATATATATATATATAGAGAGAGAGAGAGAGAGAGAGAGAGAGAGAGAGAGAGAAATGCTTAAATGCGGTCCTGCGGTCCGCACCCACAGCCGTCTGATGCGGTGCACCGCACCGCGTGCATCAGACGACTGCGGACGCGGATCGCACGGACCGCAGACCGCACTGAAGCATGCCCCTATATATATATATATATATATATATATATATATATATATATATATATATATATATATATATATATATATATATATATATATATATATATATATATATATATATATATATATATATATATATGGGGGCGGGGAGCCTGCACCCGGGGTGCAGCGTTAACACTGCACCGCCCCCTTGTTTTACCTACCTAGAAGTTTTGGAATTGGATGAAATTTGGTGAGGGTGTTGTCTAGGGTAAGGTGATCATCCTCACAAATTTTCATCAAATTCCAAAACTTCTAGGGGGGTCAAATGGTCGAAGCAAAATCAGCCGTCCGCAGTCACCGTTAAAATCTGCAGATTTTGCTTCGACCATTTGACCCCCCTAGAAGTTTTGGAATTTGATGAAAATTTGTGAGGATGATCATCTTACCCTAGACAACACCCTCACCAAATTTCATCCAATTCCAAAACTTCTAGGTAGGTAAAACAAGGTTGAGGTGCAGCGTTGTTGCTGCACCCCGGGTGCAGGCTCCCCGCCCCCTATATATATATATATATATATATATATATAATTGGTGACTAATTCACAAACAATATTTGATTTAGCATACAGGACATCCAAAAATGGTCGGTTACGTCAGGTCCTTACATTTGGTAATTGTTCACTTTTCCTCCTATATGCAGCGTGGTGTGCAAGAAGAAATCACGTGGAAAGTAGCACTTCGATAATGAACAGTAGCGATTGCTACAGTGATTTCACTGTAGCAAAAATCCTTCGCTATAGGGATTTTGTTGTAGAAAAAAAATTTTAAAAAAAAGATTTCACAAAAAAGAGAGAAATAATTTGGTACCAAAGAGAAACAATTGATTTTCACTGTAGCAATTGTTCATCTTTAGTACCGAATTGTTACTCTTTACTACAATGTACCAAAGATTACCAATTCGATACTAAAGTGGAACAATTACATCAATAGGGGTTTAGGCCCAACCTTCCCCCTCATTCTCCTAGAGGGGTTTCTCAAAAAAATATATAAATAAAGGAGAACAATTGCTACAATAATTTTCATTGTTGTAAATAATAATAATAAACAGGATTTTAAAAAATACTACAATGATTTTACTGTAGCAAAAATAAAAATTAATCGAGATTTAAAAAAAAAACACTAAAGTGATTTAACTGTAGCAAAGAGTTAAATTCAATATTCCGGAGGTCCTGTCGCCGCCGCTGCTCAGTGCTCCCCATCCTTGTCTCTGCTGGCCGTGACACACGTGGAAAACGTGGCGTAACTTTTCACCAACCAGACAACACCCAATGAACTATCATCATTAAATTTTATTTAAGAGACACCCAATGAATTATTGATACAAGGACACCTAGGGTGGCAATGGTCGTGTCGGGTCGGGTTTGTGTCGTGTCTAGTTTCGGATCGTATCCAAAACCCCTAGACTCAGACCTGACCCATTTAACTAATCATGTTTAGATCCTATACATGTACCTGACCCGTTTATAAACGGGTAGACCTGTTAGAACTGTTTACCACACGGATTTATTTACTTGACCCGATCCGACCCAATCCGACTCGACCCGACCTAACCCGGTTGACCCGCTGATACTATATATTACAGTATCGGATTGTGGATAGACCCAACCCGACCCGTTGAATTTTAAACGGGCCTTCCCGGGTCTACCGTGTCCATACCCTAAACCCGGACCCGACCTGTTTATTAAACGGATCTATCATGTCGATCTGTTTTGTTTACGACCCGAACCCGTTTAGTCCTGACCCAGACCCGCTAACATTGTGTCGGGTCGTGTCGGGTCTTCCGTGTCTGATCCGAAATTGCGTGCCCTGAGTCATCCCACAGCAAACAAGGACAGATGGTCCCCGAGACTACCTCTAATCTAAAAAAAAAAAAGAGATTATTTTGACTTTGCTCCCAAATTTGTCTTGAATTTGACTTTAGCCCCCATTTTTTCATTAATTAGACTTTACCGCCTATAATTTCATAAATTAGACTTTACCCCCAAAACTAACTGTTCCGTCAGCTCAGCCTTTCTCTTAGACGGTGAGCTGACGAAATAGTTAGTTTTGGGGGGTAAAGTCTAATTAATGAAAAGACGGGGAGTAAAGTCTAATTCAAGGCAAAATTTTGGGAGCAAATTCAAAATAACCCAAATATTTCAGAATCCCTCTCTCATATGTTGTCAACTTTTCACCACACCAGTCAACACCCAGAGACACCCCATGAATTACCGCAGCAAACAAGGACAGATGGTCCCAGCAAAGGGAGCCATTTCTACCACATAAGACAAATAAGAGGGTCGTATTTTATTCCACGAGGTTTTTCCCAAAATGAGCACAAGGTTTGACCAATTATCCAAACTACTGCAGTTTTCTAAACCGTAACTTTTTTGCTCTGAGACACGTGACAAATAATTCACATGAGGCAGTTAGGATTTTTAGAGACCCTTTTGCCCTCTAGTCAAAAGGTAAAGAAACTGAACATTTCTTCTTTCTTTTTCCCTCCGCGACCTTCCAAACCTCACCTGCGGCCTCCGCAACCTCATCGTCGGCACTCTTCCTTGGCGGAGATCGTCGGAAGATCGTCGGAAGATCACCGGAAGATCGCCGGAAGTCGTCGGAATCTTCATCCACGGTCGTGCAAAGCTTTTAAAGGTAAATCTTCGAACCCTAAACCATGCTTTAACAAAAAAAATAGTTTTTTTTTACCCTATACCCTAAATCATGGGTGAAATTATGACAAATTAAATTTCATACCGTAAAATCTTGAATAAAATGGTTATTTGAGATTTCTTCGATTTGGTAACTACTTAGGGCTTTCAAAAAATAGGTTTTAGATATTATAAAGATGTGAACAGGATATTGTTGATGATTAATTAATTAGGGTTTTTAATTTTCAAGGTTAAAATTAATTTTTTAAAAATTTATTGTATTTTTTGAAATGAGCTTTTACCCAATTATCAAACAGTTTTGTTATATGTTTCAGACCTCAAGTTATACTTGCATCAAACCCAAAAATATTTTCTTAAAATTAAGATCTAATGCAGTAAATTTGTGTATCAAAGTCAATGGGTCTATTGCAGTATTATTTGCGCTCGACACAAGTTCACTTGAGTTCGACGCATTTAAAGTTGTGTACTGTATGAGATGAACTTGCATAAGATCATCTCCAACACTTACTAAAATTTTTAATCAAATATGAGTAAAAACTCAATCTGATACAGAACACTCCAACCATTTACTCAAATTTAAGTTAAAACTCAATTTGGTATGAGTTTGAGTAAGGGTCGGAACTGATTTTGGAGTTTTTACTTAGATTTGAGTAAAAACTCAACGTTGGATGATAATTTTGTAAATATGGAGGTCCTTGGAGATGATCGTTAAGAATTTGGTATGGATTGAGTCTCCCCTGATTTGGTTTAAAATGAGTAAAACTCATTTTGGTATAAATATGAGTTTGACTTGAGCAGCTTTTGAGTATTTTTTACTCGGATTCAAATCTAAATCATGATTTGAGTATAGCTGGAGATGCCCTAAGTTGTAGTAATTAGCATTTGGTGTAACAATGTTTTACTTTTTATACTTTTTTTATTCTTTTCTTAATATTATATATAATATTATTTTTACAGATGGGATGTGAAGGTCTTCGGAAGAGGCCACTGACACCATCCTCCAAACCACCTACAAAAAGATCTAGAAAAATGGCATCCAGTTCACCTACAATGAAATCTAAAAGGGAGTCATCCAAGTCACCTATCAAGAATTCTAACAAGAAGCCCCCCAAGTCACCTGCAAAGAAATTCGAAAAGGAGCCGGAAATCTCTACGAGAAAAGGAGGAAATAAATCAAACGCTGGAAATGGTTCCAAATTAGAGAAAAGTATAAGCAATGCACCCGTTAATAGGTTGGAGTATATGGCTCAACCATCAGCTAGGTGCAGTGTCTCATTCCTTGATGTTATCCTTGAGATGTTTAGAGATAATACTAATCGGATGGAATTGTTAAAGAAGTCTTGTTTTGGTCATATTTTAGATCTAAGGTATACCAAATATATGTTTCTTCTGATGCTTGCACATTACTTTTGGCAAAGACATGAGTCAGACTTTAAGTTTAATATTAATGGTGTGATGATGAAATTCTCTCCCTTGGAGTTTACGTTGATCCTAGGGCTTAGGTATAGCGTTTCCACCCTCCTCCAGACCTAGATACTGACAGCACTGGTGGTCCTTTGAAGAATAAATATTTTTATGGTAAGAAGGTGATGGTAACCCAGAAATTATTGGTGGAAAAAATTAAAGAATGCAAAGATGATGTCGATGCAGTAAAGTTGGCATTGCTACTTCTATTACAGAGTTACTTTTTTGGAGCAAATCCCGATGTTAGTATTCCTTTGATGCATTTAGAACTTGTGGATGACTTGGACAAATTCAATAAATACCCATGGGAAAAAGTGGCCTACAACAGTTTGAAGGCCGGTGTGGAAGGTGCAATAAAGGGAGATAAGAGGCCAAAAAAATATAATATCTTTGGTTGTGCATATGCACTTCAGGTATGACTACTTTTTAAACTAATTAGTATGTTATAGCATATTGTCTATTATTTAATAACACTTGATTATTTGGTTGCACATATATTTTGCAGGTGTGGATATTTGAACGGATCCCCCTTCTTGAAATGTTTTGCGCAAGAAAGCTGAGCACTGATACGAATCCTAGAATTCTTAGATGGTGCGATTTGAAAAGTGTCACCTACGATAGAGTATTCAAGTTTTTTAAAGAAAGAAAAGTAAGTTTAAAAAACTTGAGTTTATATTTATATATATATATATATATATATATATAATATTCTAATTAATTAGTTGGGTTGATATATAGGTTCAAATTCTGGAAGAGTTAATTCCATCAAAAGTAGAAATGGAGGAGAATATCATCCGTCCCTTCTATGGCCGTGAATTATCTACTTCAACAGAAGGATCAATGGAAAGGGATATGGAAGAGGAAGTCGATAAGCCGAAAGTGGATAAGAATGAAGAGGATAAAATAATTGAGGACAATGCTAAAGAGAAAAAATCAAAAGGGGATAAGGGGATCCCTATATATTATTCTTTACCAACTTCACAATGTCCATTAGAAATAGTGGTAGAGGAACACCAAAAAAGAATCTCCTCACTTGAGGAGATTGTAGTGAAACAAACCCAGCTAATAAATGGACTCCAACAAGAAATAAAGGAACTTAAAGGGCAACGCAAGGTTGGAATTTTTTCATCTCCACCTTCTTTCTCCAATGTGGATGACAAGGATTTCAATCCGATTGGTACTTTGGATGATCTTATTGGTGCGGCTACTCAAGTGCATGTGGTGGAATACCAACAAGAGGTAAATTTTTATTCTTAAAGTGTATTTAGTTAATATGTATTAAAAAATTTTATTTGAATACTTACAAAATGATTGGTTGTATATTGTAGAGAACGGAGAGATTGGGACACGAGGAATCCCTCATTCAAGACTTTTGTATTACACCACACCGAACTTATAGGGATGTAGAGGATGAGGGTGTGTCTCCTACTCAGATGGATTCAAATAGTAAGGGATATTCTCCTTCTCAGACGAATCCAAAAGAATGCGATGATCCAGGTTTACATGAAGGGATTGAGGAATCCTTCGCTCGAGATCCAAATATAGTTGATGATTAATATCCAAGTGATGTTTTGATGGTGTATTCCAAAAATGAAGAAAACAGAGGTTATGAAGAATCTATTGAGCCGGATCAAAATATAGTTGATGCATGGAGTGCAAGTAAAAATGATCTTTCGACCGTACAAGAGAGCCAAACAAATAAAAAGGAACAGGTATAATAAAAATTCAACTACTAAATTTATTTTTTTAGAATTATGATTTAATATTTTCTTTTATTTTTCTTGTAGGAGAAAGTTGCACCGACAAGACGCGAATCACAGCGGATGAGAAGGCCAGGTCCACATTTATGTTCTCCATATACAGACCCATTAAATAGAAAAAAACTTTTGGCACAATTGGAAGACGAGGTAGAGATCAAACCTGCCAAGTGGATGAAAAGACTTAACCATGAGGAGAGAAAATTTTATATTGACTTCATGGATGATAACCGTAGAGAATTGCATGTATTATGGTAGTACAATTAAATATAAATTAGAATGTCTTTTACAATTTATGATATAATTTCTATTAACTTCATGATGTATGTTTTAATGTAGGGATAACATTATTATTGACGGGATTAATGTGAATCCTTTTTGGATTAAAGAACTCTATTCTAATGAAGGATGGGCACACAGTGAAGTGAGTTATGCATACCATTTAATTATGATATAAGTTATCTCTAATATTATAATTTTTTTACTTATAATTATATTAATTTGATTACAGCACATTGATGCCTATATGTCTCTCCTGGAGACACGTTTTTTAAGATATTTTGAGTACTTTCACAAGGTTAAGAAGATTGGCATCTTTTTTGGCAGGACGTACTTATGGGTATGTTCGCTAATTCTAGTTTGATATATATTTTTTTATAAACTGCTAAACAAATAGTTTCTAATAGGTTGTTTGTTGATTGTGACAGAATTATATAATATTGGCTTTCAATGACTTTAAAAGTTATATTAGAAAGGAACCTCAAGGAACAGATTTGAAAGTGCTAGCGAAGAGTTTTAAGTGGTCTGAGTCTTTGAAGCAGATTATGTTAGGAAACGGGGATCGAGTCAAAAATGATGATGCTGTATTTTATCCGATATGGAAGTGTGCACATGCTATAATCCCTGTCAATTATAATAACATGCATTGGTATCTTGTGAACATGTACATGCAGGAGAAGAAGTTGCTTATTATTGATTCATTATATCAATCCTCTCATATCGAGTATAAGGAAGATATTGAAAAGATCTTGCATATCTTACCTATTGTACTCTATAGTTGTGGACATGATGCTGCTTTCGATGGCGACAAATGGACAGCGTACAAGGCGATGAAGACCACAATACCAAGGCAACTAAATGGATATGACTGTGGGATTTGGGTTATGTCCTTCGCTAACTACTTCACCTGCAATAAAGAATTGGACTTTAAGCATGCTGGCATGTGTGCTTTTCGGAGGCGGATTGTATATCAACTTTTGATGAAATATGTGGAATGATGTAACTTGACATGTGTACTTTCTGGTGGCATTTTGTAACTTGGAATGATAAAAAATATGAAATGAATGATCTATGCTGTTTTGTAATATGAATATGTTTATTTTGTTACCGAGGTGGAATATTGAATGTTATACCCAATAGTCATTGGATTGATTTTTATTATTTTGGTGAATTAAAAATGGTTATGTGCATAGCAACATTTCCAATTCAATTCAAATAACTACATCCAGCACAAGTCCAAAGATGAACACAAAGATTGATTGTGTCAAACGCAAGTCCTAACATCTTCGCAGCTGCTTCTTGCATACAACGCAAGTATGGTTTGACTCGATTATCATCCCTGCAATTGAGCACAAATATGTACTGCGTCCAACGCAAGTATGGTTTGTATCGAATGCAATATTTTGGCTAGAATCATCATCACTGCAATTGAACGCAAACGATACTTGCGTAGGACACAATTTTTTAACAGTTCTCATCACTGCTCCTTGCGTTCACAATAGTTCTCAACAGTTCTCAATAGTTCTATAAAAACCTATCCTCCCTGTCCTTTCTCTGCGATTTTCTTCATAGAGGAGTAGTCGACGGCCCCTTCTCTGCGATTTCCATTGGAGAGGACGACGCGGAGGGGTAGAACACGGATCAGACTTCTTCTCCTCCGTAGCCACACAGATCAGACTTCTTCTCATCGGAGGTATGATCGCATCCCCCTAGATTGATCACTTCAGAAAGGGAAGGGGGTAGCTCCCTTCTAGGTCATAAACCCTTCATAACTCCCCCCTTTCTTCTTCTAGGTATTTGTCATTTGTTTTACTCGCAAATAGTTTAGTCGCCCCCTTAGATCTAACTAGATCATATGCTTATTCTCCATTCTTAAAGATTAAAAAAAAACTAATTTCTTCTTGTTTAAATATATTGACTGCTACTGAGGGATCCTATAAGATTTTTTTAAAAAAACTAATTTCTTCTTGTTTAACGAGATCAGCCCATTTATCTGTTGACTGCTACAGAGGGATCCTATAAGATTTTTTTAAAAAGAGATGGTGCCATCTCAATTGTAAGATCCAAATATGTACCATGCATGGAGGTATTTCTTTATGTGGTTTTTTATGTGGTTTTTTCTGTACCAAATATGTATCATCCAAATATGTAAGATCAAAATATGTTTTTTTTAAAGAGATGGTGTCATCTTGATTGTCATTTTTTATGTGGTTTTTTTTTAAACAGACTCAAATATGAGCTCAACGATATATCCAAATTTCACATGTCCATGTGGTGCTGGTTTTTGTAAGATAGAGACATCCCGCACATCAAAAAATCCTGGAAGATTGTTTTATACATGCCCACTACCAGAGGTACACCATAATTTACTTTGAATAATATATATGCCCTTGGAATAAGATATAGATTTGTATTACCCATTTATTGTTAATACATGATTGCAGGGCAATCGATGTCAGTTTTTTATGTGGTGTGATGAAATTCAAAAGATGATTATTCATAAATGTACGTGCGAGGAGACGATACACCGCTTGGAGGCTGAGGTCGAGGGGTTGAAGGGAAAACTCCATGAGTGTCATATGATAATAAAACAAATACGGCAAAAAATACTTGATGGAGCGATGGATAGTTTGTCGTTACTTCAAGATTTATCTTCATTAGAGTTGACTGATTAAAAATGTTGTAATGTTTTTCTGAATTTGGGTATGGGGTGCCATAAATAGATCCCCCTTGTTTTAGTTCAAAAATAATATTATTTTAAAATAATTTTAAGCCACACTTGTGTAACAGCATAGTAAGGTGATTGCAATATAATTTGTTTAATAATATTTAACTTTGATTACTTAAATAATTTGTTTAATACCTGTCCAAATTCTCAAATACTGTTGCCTGTGATTGTTCAAATTTCTTATGCCCCTTATTTCATTTCTCATGCTTCTTGCAATTAGCTCGATTCATCATTCCTGTAATTGAGCACAAAGATGGACTGCGTCGAACCTAAGTATGGCTTGTATCGAATGCAATATTTTAACTAGAATTATCATCACTGTAATTGAACACAAACTCTATTTGCGTACGACGCAATTGCTTGTTTTCTGCAAAAGGTGTCATTGCGTTCAATTGCAAAAGGTGTCATTGCTTGTTTTCAACGCAAGTCCTATTATAGCATGCAGTATTGACAGTATCCAATCGCAATAGTCATATTAAAGATATCGATTATCTAAGTCTTTGTATCTAATTACAAGTAACCAAAATTGCACAACCATCCAATTACAAGAAACCAAAATTTCAAAAGTCATTGTATCCAACTACAAGTCAGCCAAAATAAGATCTCTCAATAAAGTAAAATATAGTTATCCTTGCTCGATTGGTTTCTTACAAGCTCTTCTATTGTGCCCAGTCTGTTTGCATCTGCCACACTTTACGGTCTTCCGTTCTTCACCTTGTGATAATATTCTTTTTTTCTTTGGCCTCCCTAGTGGAGTCTTTCCCTTAGGTGGTAGCAATTGATCATCTTTAACTATGTTATCTGAAATCTCCCACTGATTTTTATCAGAAACTGGGTATATGGACTCTTCATACGTTGATCTATAATTATCCGTCCAATAATAGTGGGCACAGTATGAATATGGGTCCATCTTAAAATGTGAAATTCCAGCTAAAACATAAGAGCATGGTATCGCCATTACGTCAAATTTACGGCAAGTGCAAGTTCTCCTGCTTAACATAACTTGATCCTCAAATTCTAATGATCTAATCATAAACTCATCATGATTAATAGGATGACAAGCCGTTGCACGTGCACTTTTTATTTCATTACACAACTCCTTTTCAGCCCAAGTTGTAAGTTTTGTTGTCAATCCGGATGACATATTTCTACGCTTGAACCACATACCCTGAAGCTTTAAGCGGAATTCCTCAATAAGCATGGTGATAGGATACTCTCTGACATCTTTCAGAACATTGTTATAGCTTTCAGAAGTGTTTGTTGTAATAATATTAAACCTTCTTTCTTGAAAGTATGCCGTTGTCCACTTCTCTCTATCAATCTCATTTAGTCATTCATAAGCATCACTATGCACATCTCTTATGGTTGCCATCATTTGATGAAAAATTATAGGCCTAGTTGCCTTCGCAGCTGTATAAAAATAAGGATATAACATGTTGAGCTTGAATTTGGCATACATATTTTGTGCTATGTGGAATGCACAATAACCATGAAATGCACGTGGGAAGACTTCAGGAACTTGAGTTAGTAAAGCCTTGTGTCGACCTGATATTATCACTAACCTCTCCATAGGACCCAAGGCATCCCGCAAGTGAGTCAAAAACCATCTCCAACTATGGTTGTTCTCAGATTCTCCAATTCCCAAAGCGATTGGGAATATATGATTAGCACTGTCCAATGTTGTCGCTGTAAATAATATACCTTTATATTTGCCCTTAAGTTGTGTCCCATCAACTGCGATTACCGACCGTAAGGTATTTCTTTGAAAACTACGTAGGCATGGGCCGAGAGCTAGAAAAAAACGTTTGAATCTTCCTCCTTCTCGTAAAATTTTCGTAATGGTTCCAGGATTTTTTTTCTGTAGCTCATGACAGTATGCCGGAAGCTGCTTGTATGATTCCTTATATGACCCTCTCAGAAGTTTTATAGCAATCTCATTTGCCTTCCATGCCTTCTTATAACTGATCTTTACACCAAACTCCTTTTGCACATCACATATAATTGCTTTCGGAACATACGATACGTTTCCCTCTAATCGATGCTTTACAAACTCACTTATTAGATCACTTGTAGCTTGCTGATGATCCTCACCTCATTTTGCCATCGAGCATTTGTGTTCACTCTTTAGGGACTTAATCTGGAATACTGCAGTCCCCTTAAGTATAGATGCATGCAATCTCCATGTACAGTTTTCACCTTTGCATATGATAGTATATCTTTTTGGAGTGGAATCTAAAACCTTATACTCAAAATTTGAATATAAAGCATATTTGTTTAGCGCCTTAATCATGCTCCCCTTGTCCTTAAACATCTGATAGAGGTGGATTTCATGGTAATTATCCTTTATTTGTATATCGGTCAAAAATTCCTTCTGAACATATATATCTTCGAACCCTGCTAGTGAATCAGATATTATCGGTTGCTCAATCTTTGTCAGTTCAACTGCTGATTGTTCAATATGAATATTTTCTATCCAACTATAATTTTCAATATATGTCGGATCATTTATGGTACAAGTCCTGCAAACAAAAATAAAACGATAAGTTGGAGCATAGAAAACATATTTAGACCTTCATAATAGCATAAAGATATCCTTACCTGAAGGCTGACGGTGATGGCATTGGGGCTTTACTCCGGGATTTAGTGCTTGTATATGTGTCTTTTGGATGCAATTTTATATCAACTGATGGGTTTTTCACAATAACTGGATTATTCTTAACAACATCAGCAAGTAATGCATTTAGTACACCACAATAATCGCTGGAAACGATATTTAGATCTATATCCAAGTGGTGATCATCAGATATAATCGGCCCACGTGTCACACCTTCATAAGAAAACCTACAATTATATGAACCATATATCATAATTTGAAAAATATAGTTCGTATTGAGTATTTGAAAGTAGAAGGTATAATAATGTACCTTTTCTCTTCCATAGCAACGTCATTGATGGCTGGGTCATCCATGGTAGTGTCATAAATGAGACTGTTATTTAAAGATTCCTTCGCAGTGATATTAGGCTTAATATAATGATTGTATTTATGAATACTTGTATCTTCAGAAGTTCCAGTAATGTTAGCAGTAGATATTGTTGAGCGTCCATTTGGTGCGAATTATCCTTTCTTTATCATGCACATAGCGTCACTTTGCTACGTAAAACTTTCATAATGCACGTAAACTGCATGAATTTCTTTGCACCACGATATAGTAGACTCTCATACGAACCCAACGGCATATTGGTTCGCTCGCATACATTACATGCATGAAAGATACATAGCCTGAAAGTCCAAATTATCCTTCTATCGATAATCGTGTTTAAACCTGACAAGCGTCATTTCATGTGTGTCTTTCAGGGAATTGATCCGGTACTCGACGCAGTCAGCTCAAGGGTATCAAGACCAAGCCGTGGATATTCTCGCGGCGAATTGATGGAGGTTGTACAAACCGTTTGGAGGCCCTTATGATGAGGGATGCAGAAAAGAACAGTTGTTTGAGTCGGGCATCTGACGTCACCAGCTCAACATATTCCTAGCTTCGGATCACTGAAGGACTATGCAAATGCCAAGGACTTGACGAGTTCGAACGGCTCGGATGGTTACCTAAGCCTGTCATGTTCTTTTCTTTCGATCCTTCCCTGTCTTTGCCTCACAAGACCGTGGCCGTCCATTCCCTAATCGATCGACTGGCTGTGCCTTCAAACCCCTCGCCATATCCACCATGCATGCAACCATCATCCGAAAACCAAGGCCCAGATTTCTATTCAAGCCGTCCGATTAATGAACCCATTTAATCACAGTTGTTCATTCCATGCACATGCATGAATGTGCCACTTAAAAACCCAGGCATTCGATCAAAGCCCTTCAATGCATCAAACCCATGTATGCATCCCATTGATCTCCAAATTCTAGCCGTCCGATCCATAAAACCCATGCATGCAACCCCTTTACCGTTCCACCTTATCCATCCCGCGCATCGATTCCGGCCCCGAACCTGATGGCATCCAGCCGACTCTCTCTCTAACCCGTGATCAATTGGAAACTAATCCCAGCCGTTCCTTTCCCATGCATGGTACCCTTTAAACCCATAACAGCCCCTGCGATCCATGTGACCAAACCAGCTGTAGCCGCTCATCCACTCTCACCTAATCGCAGCCGTTCCTTTCCCAACCGGATCCCATGCAGCTGAACCAGATCGTAGCCCTTACATCCTTACCCGTCCGACTCGATCACGGCCGTCCGTTCCGTGCATCAGCTCATGCACACCGAACACCCAGCAACCCGAGACCCCTGCAAGCCAAACTTCTCTCTCTCTCTTCCTACTTTCTCTCTCCCTCCTTGATTCTCTCTCTCTAAAACTCATGCAACTTAACCGCCCAGCCACGTCTCCAACCGAACCTCTCGGACTCTCTCCTGTTTCCTTCTCTCTCCGGGATTCTCTCTCTTTCTTCCGTTTCTTTCTCTCCCTACAAATCTGGCGATCAGATCTTTTCTCTCTCTATCCCGAGAACCATGCAGCCCTCTTCAGATCTCCATCCGATCATCTCTCCATCCCACCGATTCTCTCTCTAGATCGCGACACCGAACCCCTCGCAATGCAACCCGACTTCCTCTCTGTTGCAACTGATCTAATAACCAAACCCAGCAACCCGAGCCATGCTCGTCTCCCCCACCGAACTTCCAGCTCCCGCTGCCCCCTCGTTTCTCTCTCTAGCTTTCCTTGTTATTTCTCTTTCCTTATCCTCTCCTCTCTCTTACCCAACCGAGACCCAGCCGAACCCGCTTTTTACCGGGGACTCTCTCTATCTCCTATATAAGGGGGGGCTCGGGAAAACAAGGGGAGAGGCTTTTGGACGACCGTACCTACTCCCATCACCCACCTTAGCCATCTACCACTTAGGACAGAACCCATCACCACCGGACCGGAGCCACCATCTCGATCCATCTTCCCATCACCGGCTTCCATCATCGCGCCATCATCGAGGCTACGACGTGATCAAGCCAAAGCGAAGAAGCATCGAGGAAGGAGATCAAAGAAGACGAAATCTACGGTGCAATCTTCAAAGATGATCTGTACTTTGTTTCTTTTTAATTTTTCTCTTGATGTAACAAAACTCATGTCTAGCTAAACCGCATGCTAAGGCCGAGATGAAACCCTAGATCATAATAGATGTTAGTTTATTTTATGTGTTCTATGCCGAGCTTTTCATCGATAATATATGATTTAATTTCGGATTTGCTATGATGATTTAATAGTTCTCACATGGTATTGTCATGCATGCCTTGTAGTTAACGTTAGTCATCTTGTTAATCAAAGCCCAGTTTCATTGTATAATTAAAGCTTAGATCCATTGTGCTTAATCTTGACAATCGATGCTCTGCTATGTTAGCTTTGATCCATTGTGCTCTATTTAGACAATCGATGCTCTGCTTTATTACTCCATGCTTGAAATTACACCATGCTTATGTCATTAACCTCATATTAAAGCTTTAATGATCACATCTCGAGAAAGCACGGGATTTGTTTCCCGCATGCTACTCGCATAAATTTAGAACACATAATCTAAACATAGCATCTACGATGATCTAGCGGTGGATTCGACCGCCTTAGTATCTCATCCATATTCGAACCTCCACACACCGCATTACCTTAGTTAATTGCATGCTTTAATACTGCTTAGTTACTATTTCCATCACAATCTTATAAAACCAAATCAACAATTTTGCTTATTAAGTAACTTAGGTAAATAGTTAATAACCTTAGATTAGACCGCTCCCCTCATTAGCAATCCCTGTGGGATCGACCTCGTAATACGTACCGCTCCTACAAACGATTCGTGCACTTGCGAGTTATAATTTAGATCAAATTAGCCTCTTAATATAGGATTAGTTTAGATCGCATCAGATATATATGCTGAATCATTCAAATATTCTTCTGAATCTTCTATCTTAGCAATTGAAGAAAAGGGAAAAGCATGAGACCGAGAAACTTTGGAAAAAACTTTTTCTTTTTCGTCTATCTTCCTCTTACAAGTAGATATTGGAATAGAAACATATTTGGAGCATTTACGGTTTCTTGTTACTAGTAATGGGATATTGGACATCACATTGCGTATATTGTGGGCAATGAACGCGCATACATCATCGTTATCCACAATCTCTATAGGCGGACAAGGGATCGTACTTGGATACAAAGCTTTAAGAGAAATGTCATATTCTTCGACATAAGACTTTGTTATCTGATAGATTTTCTGAATAAGTTGGTCATAGTCGCTTGATGAAGATAAAAGAAAAGTTTAGGATATTTCCCCCTGGTGCTGGTATTTATTTTTGACTTGAATGAATTCTCCATCATAGATACATAAAATCGGTAATAGTGAATCCATGCCTGAAAATGATAAGCGAATGAAACTGGCATAAGGCACAATGTATTAATTTTTGTAATAGTTAAAGCAAGTCCTAACATAAATAGTTGAGCTGTATGTAAGTATCTATTTTGAATCTAGCATCCAACGCATGCATGCTTATGTTATAAAGAAGATGTTTAAAAATAATGATCTTGTATCCAACACAATATTATTGAGTTGATTCTTGCATTCACTATTTCAAAATCTTTATCATGAATCTCAAATCATCTCCACACAAACGCAAAGTTATAAAAAAATTTCAGTAAGTACTGGAGATGATCTTATGTAAGTCCATCTCATGCAGTACACAACTTTAAATGCGTCGAACTCAAGTGAACTTGTGTCGAGCGTAAATAATATTACAATAGATCCATTGATTTTGCATACATAAATTTACTGCATTAGATCTCAATTTTATGAAAATATTTTTGTATTCGATTCAAGTATGACTTGCGGTTTGAAACATATAACAAAATTGTTTGATAATGGGGTGAAAGCTAATTTTGAAAATTACAATAAATTTTTTAAAAATTAATTTTAATCTTGAAAATTAAAAGCCCTAATATCATGTTCACATCTTTATAATATCTGAAACCTATTTTTTGAAAGCCCTAGGTAGTTACCAAATCGAATAAACCTCAAATAACCATTTTATTCAAGATTTTAGGGTATGAAATTTAATTTGTCATAATTTCACCCATGATTTAGGGTTTAGGGTAAAAAAAAACCAATTTTCTTGTTAAATCGTGGTTTAGGGTTCGAAGATTTATCTTTAAAGGCTTTGCACTACCGTGGATGAAGATTCCGACGACTTCCGGCGATCTTCCGGTGATCTTCCGACGATCGTCCGACGATCTCCGGCCAAGGAAGAGTGCCGACAATGAGGTTGCTCAGGCCGTAGGTGGGGTTTGGGAGGTCACGGAGGGAAAAAGAAAGAAGAAAGGTTCAGTTTCTTTACCTTTTGACTAGAGGGCAAAAGGGTCTCTAAAAATCCTAAATGCCTCATGTGAATTATTTGTCACGTGTCTGAGAGCAAAAAAGTTACCGTTTAGAAAACTGCAGTAGTTTGGGTAATTGGTCAAACCTGGTGCTCATTTTGGGAAAAACCTCTTTATTCTACTCCTGCAGCTCTCTCTCTCTCCCAACTTCATACAGGTAAAAAAAAAAATCTTGATTTTCTAAAACCAACAGCTCCAATTGATTATGCAAATATCACATGGATGATATTGACATGCAGTCACCTGCCATTTAAATCGATGGTCATGATTTTATAAACAACAGCTTCGGTTCAATCTGCACCATCACATGGGTGATGTGACATGCAGGACCAGCCAAGCGAGTGGTGGACGCCCCGCTCAAGCGGGCAAGCAAAAATCTGTTCGCTTGGTTTCATTGACTTAAGCGAGGGGTTAAGCAAGACCATTGGAGTTGATTTCTATCGTGCCACTCGTTCAAATGGGTGAATACAGACAGCTAAGGGAGGCATTTGGAGATGCTCTAATCTAAAAAAAAATATGGGGGTTTCTGAGCCTTATTGGCTCTCTCTCTCTCTCTCTGAATTAAGAAAGAGATTTTCCCAGAATGACCCCCGACTCTATCGTATTGCTGGAAATAGACCCAGTTGCTTTTAGCATTACTTTTCTGACCATTTTTTTTATTTTCGGACTAAAGTATCCCCAAGGCTTATAAAGGGCTTCACTCCTAATTCCAAAGGAATTTGATTATGCTTCACTGATGATCTGTCTTCCCTTTCGATCGTTGACGCTTTAGGAAGAGACCTGTGGTGCACCCTATTTCAATGGACACGATGGGGCCATGAGATTAATCCTAGAGGGATGTCAAAACCATGACCAACTGCAGCCCATAACCGGCCGTCGTCGCCCGCCCGCTGCCGTCGACTATCGGCAAGCACCTCCCGCTGACGACTCCACCCCGTCGGCCATCACCCGACGCCGTCGTCGTCGACCACCATCCCCATCGACCACCGGTTGCCCGTCGTCCCTGCCGGGAGCACCTCCTGCCGACGATACCACCCTGTCGACCATCATCGTCGACCACCACCCCCACCGACCCGTCAACCACCACATACGGCGGCCGATGGGGTAGCGTGGGTGGTAGCCAGCGGCGATAGCGGTGGATGGTGGCCGATGGGGCATTGGCCACCGTGAAATGCTCTAGCGCACATGAGTCGGCGCATCAGTGAAATACTTCAGATCATTTCACTGATGTGCCTGTGCACTGACGCCTTTCACTGCGGGCCGCAGTAGAATGCGTCGATGCGTTCAGTGAAAGGTGTTGGTACCTTCCATTGAAAGGCGCCAACGCCTTTCACTGCAGGACGCAGTAGAGTGCGTTGGCGCCTTTCACTGCAGGCTATAGTAGAATGCATCAACGCATCTTCATTAATGCACTGCCAAATCTTCACTTATGCGCCGATGCATCTTTATTGATGCTCTGTTGCATCTTCACTAATGTGCCCGTTACCATCAACCACCGGCGGGCACCTCTCGTCGATGACGCCACCTAATTCGCCACCACCCATCGGTGGCGGCCACTGACCACTGGTTGCCCGCCGTTATTGCCCCGTCGCAGTGGCCAATGGGGCAGCAAGGGTGGTGGCTAGCGGCGATGGCTGTGGGTGGTGGTTGAGTGGGCGTCAGCCATGCCGAACTTGCCTCCGACTTTCATTTCTTTTTATTGTTTTTACATTACATCCATCCAATCTTTCATTTAAAACTACTGGAGATACTGACTTTATTTTATCATCTCTAAATGATTTCGTAGAGGATCACCCGAAAATCGCAATGTCTCCAGAATCACTAAATTCTGATAAGAAATGAAGAAGGTACATCATGCTGAACTTGCATTTCTCTCTCATTTCTTACCGCCTACCACCTTCACCAGCTCGACGACAAGGACTCACTAAATACTTTACGCTATATAAGAACGTCGAGGATAAAAAACGACATCATCCCAATGATCTCCAGCAACGAGAGGCAGTTAAAGCGAGAAAAAATCCAAACGGAGAAGATAAACAAGCTTTTTATTAATGCATCAGCTGTTCAGAAGTAGCATTTGGCACGTGTTGAGGGCTAGAAAAGTAATGCAAAAAGCAACTGAGTCTATTTCCAGTAATATGTGTGAGTTGGGGGGTAGTATGGGAAAACCCTCATTAAGAAATCCGATGTGCCTGAGCCTTATTGATTGTGTTACTATTGGCGGCAAGCTTCCGTCCGACGGGTAATGGAATCAGGTAGAGATGGATAGCATCGGGTCTTTTTTCGGTGAGATCTTTCTACAACAACCTCATCCCTCATCTTCCCAGTGCTTTCATCCATCAGATGTTATTTGGAAGAAGAAAGCCCCGGCGAAGATCCAAAAGTTACGATATCTCTATGTACCTCCTGCAACGTCGTAGAGGAGAGCGCTTCACATCTATTGCCGAGTTGCCCATTTGCTAAACAGGTGTGGGACCACTTCGAGATGAAGTGTGATATCTCCTCCCATCCAAGTAATCTGAAAGCTATGTGGACTAGATGGCGTAGGAGGAATATCCCAAAGGAGTTGCAGCCGCCGTGGGATATCCTCATAATGGAGATTATCTGGATTGTATGGTTGGAGAGGAACAACCGCATCTTCAATGGCAAGGTAATGGAGGCGGACGAGGTGTACAGATCGGTGATTTTGATATTCAAGATATGGATAATCCTATGGAAAGCGAAGTTTGGTGTTGATGCTCCTATCATATGTAACAATTTAACTTCTTAATTTTCGAATAAACTGGTCGGGGGTTGCCTAACCCTCATAGGCGGTGCTACATATGGGTGAATAGGATCAATTGGCCCCACTCAAATGTATAAACCTATTAAAAATTTATTTATCATAATTTATTTAGTTGTGACTGTTTGTTTGACCCCACTAGTCCACCAATTCATCAAATCCTACTTCATGCCTTCACGAGTCACGTGGGTCTGCAACTTCGCGACCTATTTCCTCCTTTGTTCTCTCGAAACTCTCCTGCGATGTGCCGTTTCTAATGCAGCTTTTGACCTCACCGATACAAATTCCTGGAGCCGCCACTGCTAGCCCTCCCTCTTTTCGGAGGGGTTCTAAAAAAAAAAATTCTGATATGTTAGTTACATTGGTTTTGAACCCCATGATCTATATGGTTGAGGAAGTTGTAGTTCGAACTAGCTTGCCGGACTCATCGGCAAGAACGGCCTGCCGGACTGGCTCGGATTTATTCATCTATGAGACCCTTTCTCGGGAGCTTCAGGGGCTAGTGCGAAAGGACATGTCAGGTCACCCTCGGGTGCGGAGTGTTTGTTGAGGTTGTGTCTGTTGGTCATGGGACCTTGTAGTGTATGTCTACCAGGAACCCGAAGGTAGCTGTGAACCCCACAACCTGTGTTCTTCGCATCCATCGCTGGCGGTCGTCGAAACCCATGCCGGAGGTGGCTGAACTCATACAAAAATATAAAGGGTTATTTTGACTTTGCCCCCCATGCTTTACCTTGAATTAAATTTTACCCCTATTATTTCATTAATTAGACTTTACCCCCCAAAACTAACTGTTATATCTGCTCACCATCTAAGAGAAAGGGTGAGCTGACGGGAAAGAAAAGCTTTGGGAGGTGAGATGACGGAACAGTTAGTTTTGGGGGGTAAAGTCTAATTAATGAAAATTATGGGGGGTAAAGTCTAATTCAAAGCAAAAGTTGGGGGGGGGGGGGGGGGGGGCAAAGTTAAAATAACCCAAATATAAATCATAAACCCTCCAATGTTGTTCTCCCATCCTTCGGTCCTCTTGTACTCCTCGCTTCTTATTGCGCCCACCCATCACCTTCTCCCTTGTTTTGCAGGATGTTGGTGGAAGGTAGCATTCTGTGCTCGCTTCCTCGCTGTAGGCATCAAAATTAGCCTGCACAAAAAAAGCCCGGGCCATGCAGAAATACCCGTAAAGGAAGAGGCCTGAACCCGACTCGACGGGGAACTAGTGGACCTACCACATGCAAGTGGGGCCCACTGGGACCTATCCAAAGCTAAAAAGGGGCCAGGTGAGCCCACCCAAAAGTGGGGCTCTCTCGGCTCCCTCTCCCTTGGGGAGGGAAAAATTTTCAACACATCCTGCGTACACTACAACCGTTGCCCAGAGCCTATCAGCACGCTCTAAGTGCTGGGGGCCACTACCCTCGTGTGCTGGGGCCTACTACCCTATGTGTCTTTATTCGCAGTGGGCCCCGCGGTTGTAGCGTACGCATGATGTGTTGAAAAAATTTTCCTTGGGGAGGTGCAGCCGGCCAAAAAAAGAGAAGAAATAAGAAAAAGAAAAAAAGAAAAAAAATCCACATGAGCAAGGGGGTGACACAGATGTCTAGGCACACATAAGTCCATGCCTATCTCACGATCCGATGCTCGAACACAAAGTCGAGTCGTCGTCAATCAAGGTGCAATCAGGGTTCAAATCTCAAAATATATAGCCTAAATAAAAGTCCTAAACTATTTGATTAAAAAAAGGAAAGGGATATGATCAAATCCCCAAATAAATGAAGGGATATATCCCGGATAGTTATGGGGAGAGATATTCAAGGGATTCGAAAAGATTATCCATATCTCTCTCTCACCCTTCATCTTCACCTATAAATAGAGGGGCAGGGGGAAGGCTTTGGAGGTCGACAATCGAAGGAAAAAAGATGATGCTGTTAAAAGAAGGAGGATCCGATGCTCGAATACCAGAGGCTTCATGAGGCACAGACAAGCACATCCTACGGGAATTGCTTAGTCCACAAAAGTCCTCATCAACATGAAGTCTCACACCAGAAGATCAAGGCTCTTCTTCGCTAGCGAAGAAGAAAGCTCAGAGAAGAAGCTCGAAACCGACACTACACCTGTCACATTCGAAGAAAAATAAGACTTCTCTCTATTCACGAAGAAAGCTTGGAAAGGATGGCATAAAAGCTGGTCCTACACTCATCGTCTTCTAAACCGAAGCCGACGCCACAACCAATGTGACCAAAGCTCTGTCTCCAAATGAATGATGCCCAACGAATAAGAAGACTCAGAGGAGACGCCCTGGTCATCTGAAGCAAAGCTAAAGCCGAAGCAGAGCTACGCCCGTGCTAAAGCAACGCACGTGCTAAAGCTGACAAACTATAAAAAACAACGAGTAAAGCAACACATGTTTTTGCCGATACAACGCGAAGTTCGGAAAGAACAAAAGCACTACAAGACTTACCACTTCTACGTTCAAGCGCTAACACCAAAACTACGCTAAAGCAAAGCCAGAGCTAGACGCCAGAAGCCAAAGCCAAAGACGGAGCAAAGTCAGAGCTACGCCTATGCTAAAGCACCACACGTGCTAAAAGCCGACGAAGTGCGAAGAACAACGAGCAAAACAAAGCATGTTTTAGCCTATACGACACGAAGTATGGAAGAACAAAAGCACTGCAGGGCTCTATCTCTTCTACGTTCAAGTGCTAACACCAAAACAACGTCAATGCCAGAGTTATGCTAAAGTAAAGCCAGTGCCAAAAGCCAAAGCCAATGTCAAAGCAAAATCGACGCCAAAGACTGACGATAAAGGACATTCCCGAGGTCAAACTAAGAACTGAGGAAGACATGAAGATCGAGGAACGATGTCGAAAGCCCCTAGCCGAGAAAGCGCTAAGCATGAAAGGGGCGAATGCAAAGGCTCAAAAACCACTCGACCTCTAAAAAAAACCCTCACTCTTGTAAAGAGCTCTATTATGGGCAACCCATCCAGAGTCTTGTATGAAGATTAGTGGAGGATTGGGATCAAAGGGATCCTCCAGAGGATCTTTCCCACAATCTCCTGATAACATATTCAGGGATGACAATGGGTCGGGTTTGGGACGAGTCAGCCCTATCTCAAACCCACCCCATTATATTTTATCCCGCTCCATATCCGTCCTAAACCCGCATCGGGTTTTGAGGGTAATTTCCAAACCCATCCCAATTAGCATTGGGAAAACCCGTGCCTGCCCCGTTTATGCATTGTGAGTTGGGTTGGGTCTGATCGGCTTCACAAAAAATTGTATATTTAGCTTCTTTTGCCAACCTAATCACAGCTCTACATAGAAAAGAGTACAGATCAAATGTTCCTCCTATATTACGATCACACAGTTATAAGCGCAAGTCAACTTATTATATAATATTGAGAACCATCGCATCAAAGAATATTTAAGATATATGAATATCTGATAAGTTATATACCCGGGTCAGGTCAGGGTAGGTTAGAGTAAAACCCGAACTCGACCAGGTTTTAAATTCAAATCCCAAACCCGTTTTTGAGCATCCCAAACCAGTCTCGATAGGGTCGGGTAACTCGGTAATACCAGATAATTGCCATCCCTAAACATGTTCACCACCCCCGAGACCTAGGAGCAGCTGTAATCTCGTGAGGTTCTCACCAATAAAGAATATTTGAATATTTTGGATGTCAGTTAATTGCAACGGTCGATATGTTAACTTAGGATATCTTAAGGGTGTATGTGTAAATATTAGCTTTGCATGGGTTCATATGTAAATAGCAAATCTTTCAGGGGTCGATTTGAGAACATTCCTTAATAAATAAAGGAAAATTTTATTCATACCCCAAAAATCCCCAATTTCCAACAAACATGAACGCAGCCTGATTTCTTTGATCATACCCCATTCCTATCCCAAAAATATCCTTTCCTCTTACACCCCATCTTGAATATACCCTAGTTAAATGACCCATCATACCTTGATCATACCCCATTCATTTCAGATGTTGAAGCCCCATGAGGATAGGGGGGTAGAGGGGGGGGGGGGGGATGTTATTCTTTCTCCATTACTGGAGGGGTTTGATCTCCTATGGTGGAATCCGATTGGGGGAATTAGGTCTTCGAGAAATCAGATCGGGGGGAAGGAGGATCTTCGAGCCCCGTTGTTGATGTTGCTGCCACTGACGCCACAACCATGTCATCGCCATTGCTTAATTCCATCCCAAATGCAGTCGATATCCCCTTATTCAAAATGTTTTGTTTTAAATTTTAGTTGAATGTGGGGTATAATATAAGGGTATAAATGATATTTAAAAAATTATGAATAACTTACTGTGAAACGAATAAGAGCGGGGGCTAGTTACAGATTTTTGGGGTATGAATAAAAATTCCCTAAGGGTCTGTTCTTTTGCACGGAAATGGAGCAAGGAAATTAATAAGTGAGTGGAAATGGGATTTTCTGATCCATTTCTGGTGTTATTTTACGATGAAATCTTGTTTCCCTCCCCTGAAATTTTTCTGCTACCAGGTAGATGAGTTTCTGCCCAAAACCTGCAGAAAATCGATTTCCCTTCTTCTTCTTCAAAACCCTAATCCCGCAGACGATTTTTGACCGAGCTCCAGCCGACCTCCCATGAACCTCCTCGACCTCCAGCGACCTTCCAACGGACTTCCTTGACCTCTGGCGAACCTCCTCAATCATGACAGACCTTCAAGCGGACCTCATCGACCTTCAGTGAACCTCCTCGACCTCCAGCGGACCTCCTACACCTCCGGCGACGATGGTCGGCCACTCAATCTTAGTCGATTTTCACAATCCATTTCCCTATTCAAAAGAACGGTAAAAATTTTGTAGTGTGAAAATAATTTATGCAGAAATTATTATTTTTTCCTAGAAACTAAAAGAACAGACCTAAATAAATATTCATCAAGTGAGTTTATTTGACGTCACCACGCATCCCGAGCCAGCGCCGACTCCGTTGAGATCCGGAAACCATATAGCTGAGTGGTTTTTACCGAAATGGCCACCAACTCTCAACTATTGTTGAGAATGGACCCCGTAAAAAAATCTGCACGAAAATGGCCACCAGCACGTGGGAAACAGGTCGCACGGTGACAGTAAACAAGTAAAAAGACATATTGACCCTTACCACTGTAAAAACCTATCGCGGTTGGGTAACTTGGTTTCTTACGAGTTTTGAGAGAAATCGAGCCTTTCGTCTTGTTTTCGTCACGAACAACCTTCGTCGAGGCTGCGTCCGACAACCTCCAACTCAACCGGCTGCGTCGTCGTGGCTGGGTAACTTGGTTTCGCCGAGGCTGCGTCGTCGAGGGTTCGTCGTCGAGGGTTTGTCACGATCAACCGTCGTCGAGGGTTCGTCGGACCGGCGTCAACGTCAACAGTCGCTGAGGCTTCATCGTTGAGGCTTCGTCGCTGAGGCTTCGTCTTTCAGGCTTCGTCGGATTTGCCAAGGTATGCTCTATAGACCCAAATCCTTAGCCCTATATTTTCTAATCTAGTTTTCATCGCAAACAAAATCACAGTCATTTCTGCCAGGGACTGGCTTTAAACTGTGAGACAAAAATCAGACGAAATAACAACTTTCGTCTAGTTTTCGTCGCCGTAAAATCACAGTCAGTTATGGCAGAGACTGGCTATGGCCTGTGTGACGAAAATCGGACGAAATAACAAATTTCGTCTAGTTTTCGTCGACGATAAATCACAGTCAGTTCTGGCCGAGACTGGTTATGACCTGTGTGACGAAAATCGGACGAAATAACAAATTTCATCTAGTTTTCGTCGCCGAAAAATCACAGTCAGTTCTGGCAGAGACTGGCTATGGTTTGTTTGACGAAAATCGGACGAAATAACAAATTTCGTCTAGTTTTCATCGCCAAAAAATCACAGTCAGTTCTGGCAGAGACTGGCTATGGTCTGTTTGACGAAAATCGGACGAAATAACAAATTTCGTCTAGTTTTCGTCGCCGAAAAATCACAGTCAGTTCTGGCAGAGACTGGCTATGGTCTGTTTGACGAAAATCGGACGAAATAACAAATTTCGTCTAGTTTTCGTCGCCGAAAAAGCACAGTAAGTTCTGGCCGAGACTGGCTATGGCCTGTGTGATGAAAATCGGACGAAATAAAAAATTTCATCTAGTTTTCGTCGCCGAAAAATCACAGTCAGTTCTGGCAGTTCTGTCCGAGACTTGCATTGAGCTGTGTGACGAAAGTTGGACGAAAATTGGACGAAATTATAAATTTCGGCTATGTTTCGTTGCCGAAAAGTCACAGTCAGTTGACAAATTCTTTACCTGTATCCTTGGACTAATGGAAGGATATTTTGTTCAATCTAGAAACTGAGAGATCAATTCTCTTCAAACAAAGCTTACAGTATTTTCGTATTTGGAGAATAACTAATAGTAGTTTCGTCCATATTTTATGTATTGTTTCGTCCATATGTCATCCAAATTTTCATCATATATATATTTTATTTACAGATGGTGAAGAGAAACCGTGGTCGTGGGCGTTCTCGTGGACGTGGTGATAGGGACCCTGCTTCTGCTTCTATGATTACACAACCTATTGAAATAAAGAAAAAGAAAAGAAAGATAGAAGAGGGAGAGAATGTTAAAGAAAAGAAAGTGGCCACGGAGCTAAGTGATAGATTAAGGTATTTTGGTAAAGCTTCTGCAAGGAACAACATTAAATACCTTAATGAAATTGAGGAGCACTTCAAGGCAATGGATACAAAAAACAATTCGACAGATATGATGGATATGATGAAAAGGAGTTGTTTTGGTTTCTTATTTGATTGGAGATGCGGTGCACGAGCTATGATTTCCCCAAGTGTCATTCATTATTTGTGGCAAAGATACTTAGGTGGTCTCAAGTTTTATTTGGATGGCCAGACTATTTTCTTCTCTCCGTTGGAGTTTTCTTTAGTTTCTGGACTCCGGTTTTGTCTTGGGCCTCCTCCTTCGATGCTAGAGATAGGGTCAGACAACTTGAGAAGCAGATACTTTCCACGCGGGGCTACTCAGGCCTCCTTAATAGCTTCAATCATAGCAACTGCAGTTCCAGATGATGCAATAAAACTTTCTTTGGTACTTCTTTTGGAAAGTGTCATTCTTGGGAGCAACAAGAATGTCATCGTACCGGAAAGATATTTGAGATTGGTGGATGATTTGGACAGTTTCAATAGCTACCCTTGGGGTAACCTCTGTTATAGCAATATGATATCTGGGCTTGAAGGTGCAGTAAATGTTACTAAGTGGCCACCAAAGTATAATATTTTTGGATGCATGTACATTTTACAGGTATTATTCTATACATAAACAATTCATAGTATCTATTGTTTGATATTTGTATTAATTTTTCTTTAATTATTTGCTACAGGCATGGACATTCGAACGGATTCCCCAACTGGGGAGTGTATGTGCCATGATGCTTGAGCATCCAAGGTGGCCGAGATTACTCAATTGGTATGACATAAGAGCAACGTCACACCAAATAATAAATGATATTGTGAATTCCAATAAAGTAAGTATATGAGTTTTTAATTGCTTAGATTAAAGTAATAAATGCACCGTATAATTATTAATTTTTTTATCTGAATGTATTAATAGGCTCAGATTTTGAAAGAGCTGACTCTCACAGAAGAGGAGAAGACAAATGATCTGCTGCAAGACCTATTTGATGCTGAGGCTTCTCCCTTCGAAGGAAATGAGGGCAATCAGCTGTTGTTGACTGCACCGGAAGCTTTTGACATATCCGATGAAGTGAAGTTTGAGGAAAGATTCTCCTTTCTTGAGGAGAAATTTGAAAAAAAATTATACTCACTTCAGGAGAAGTTTGAGGAAAGATTCTCCTCACTTGAGGAGAATTATGCAAAGATGATCTCCTCAATAGAGGAGAAATATCAAAGGAAGATCTCCTCAATTGAGGAGAAATATGAAAGGAAGATCTCCTCAATTGAGGAGAGAGTTGGAGAACTATTCTGCATCATTGTAGAGAGTCAGGTAAACCAATAACGATTCCTATGTATTCTATAATTATTTGCTTTTTGTATACGTATGCATTAACTATATGTTTATCTTTAACGGTATGTGCAGAAGGAGAAGGACAAGAAGAAGGAGAAGGAGGATGATGAGGAGAAGAATAAGGAGGATGAGGAGGAGAAGGAGGAGGAGGAGGAGGAGAAGAAGGAGAATGAGAAGGAGAAAGAGGATGAGGATGAGGATGAGGATGGGGAGGAGAAGGAGAAGGAGAAGAAGAAGGAGAAGGAGGAGGAGGAGGAGGAGGAGGAGGAGAAGGAGAAGGAGAAGAAGGAGAAAAATGAGAAGGATAAAAAGGAGAAGGAGAAGGAGAAGGAGAAGGAGAAGGATGATGAGGAGGGAGACGAGGTGGTGGTGGAGAGGGTTACATTGAAAGGTTTAACATCACAGCGGTTGAAGAAACCGGGTCGGAAAATAAGCTCTCCATACACCACCTATAAAAAGAAAAAAATTCTCTGTAAGGAAATACAATAAGAGGAGTTCGTTGACGTGGAAAAATCGATAAAAAGACTTTCGTCTGAAGAGAGAGAGACAATGATAGCTTTTCTAGATAACAACAGAAATAATTTGTAAGTATAGTCACTATATAATCTATTTTTGAATGATAACATATTTTGCCTCTTAGTAATTAATTGGATCATTGTCAATATAGGCCTGAAGTTGTAATTGATGGGTTCATTATAACCCCTTACTTAATTAACAAACTATATGAGCGCACATCATGGGTGATGAGCGAGGTGAGTTTATATCAATTATTATTTTTGATATATCTCGATATGTCATATTCAATCGTTTAAAACTTTATATTGTTGCAGCACATTGATGTATATATGTACTTACTTGAAGAGCGCATGTGAAGGAATAAGACCAGTACAACATTCACCATTTCTTTGGCTAGGACATATTCTTGGGTATATCTCTCATTCTTAATAGTATTTGTATAAAATTTTTTCTCACAATTCAATAAATATTTATTATTCATTTTTGAATTGCAGATATTATGTCAAACATGCTATAAGGATTGGAAGGACTTTGTATAAAGTTACAATGGAAGCAACGTAGATAAAGATCACCTTATGTATACCTTCATTGCATCATATAGGTGGCTCAAAGAATTCAGGAGTCCTCTCAAAGATGATAAAAGGGATATCATTCCGTTATTGAAGTGTTCATACGTAATAATCCCTATCAATGAAGAAAACCAACATTGATATCTTGGGATTCTTCATATGCAGGATAGTCAATTAGTTTTGATAGACTCTCTTTATAGTGATCCTGTTTCTAAGTATAGGAAAAAGGTAGAAGCATTTTTAGAAATTCTACCAATGTTTTTAAATTTTTTGGGAGATGAAAATGTATTACAGGGTGCAAAATGGATAAGCAAGAATGGTAAAGATCATCCTAGGCAAAACAATGGGTAAGTTTTTATTACGAAATGCTGACAATAAAATATTAGTCCTTTTATACAACTAACAATTTTATATGTTATATAGGTTTGATTGTGGCGTATTTTTGATGTCTTTTGCCAATTATTATAGCTGCAACAAAAAGATCGATTTCAGTCAGGTATAATATTCAGTTGTTTGCAATGTAATATTCAGTCAGGTATAATATTCAATAATTACACTTGCAATCTAATTGTTTAAATTTGTAGCTTGATATGACCTCATTTCGAAGGCGAATTGCATATCAAATTTTGCATCAATATGTAGATTGAAGGGCCATGACGATTGGGATGACTCGATGCATCAAAGAACTTGTTATTTGTTGGAATTTGTAATTTCTAATATGTTGTACTTTGTTGTAATTTGTAATGGAAGGGCTATGACTGAAGGAATGACTCGATGATTTGGAAGTTGAATCAAAGTTATTTGTAATTTATTGGAATTTGTAATGGAATGATATGTTGTTGTAATTTGTTGGAAGTTGGATCAAAGTTATTTGTAATTTGTTGGAATTTGTAATGGAATGATATGTTGTTTGTAATTTGTTGGAAGTTGGATCACAGTGAAATTTGTAATGGAATGATATGTTGTTTGTAATGGAATGATATGTTGTTTGTAATTTGTTGGAAGTTGGAATGATATGTTGTTTGTAATTTGTTGTAATTTGCATCACAGTGAAACCTGCCAAAGACTGCCCATACAACCTGTAAAAATATAGACGAAATTCGGACGAAATAACAAATTTCGTCTATGTTTCGTCGAAGAAAAATTACACAGTCAGGCTACCCGAGACTGTCTTTGGGCTGTGAGATGAAATCAGGACGAAATAACAAATTTCGTCTATGTTTCGTCGAAGAAAAATCACACAGTCATCTTCCCGAAACCAGCTTTTGGCTTTTTCGTCTAGTTTTCGTCCCCAAAAAATCATAGTTATTTCTGCCAGAGACTGGCTTTTGGTTGTGTGACGAAAATCGGACGAAATAACAAATTTCGTCTAGTTTTCGTCGCCGAAAAAGCACAGTCAGTTTTGGCCGAGAGTGGCTATGGGCTGTGTGATGAAAATCAGACGAAAGAACAAAGTTCGTCTAGTTTTCGTCGCCGAAAAAGCACAGTCAGTTCTGGCCGAGAGTGGCTATGGGCTGTGTGACGAAAATCGGACGAAAGAACAAAGTTCGTCTAGTTTTCGTCGCCGAAAAAGCATAGTCAGTTCTGGCCGAGAGTGGCTATGGGCTGTGTGACGAAAATCGGACGAAATAACAAATTTCGTCTAGTTTTCGTCGCCGAAAAAGCACAGTCAGTTCTGGCCGAGACTGGCTATTGGCTGTGTGACGAAAATCGGACGAAATAACAAATTTCTTCTAGTTTTCGTCGACGAAAGTTGGACGAAAATTGGACGAAATCACAAGTTTCTTCTATGTTTTCTTTCTCTATAATTTTTGTGCACTCTAATTTTTATCTCTCTATAATTTTTTCTCTCTCTATAATTTTGTCTCTATAATTTTTTTGTCTCTATAATATTTTTTCTCTCTATATTTTTTCTCTCTCTATAAATTTCGTCTATTTTTTCTCTCTCTATAATTTTTGTTCACTCTAATTTTTATCTCTCTATTATTTTTTCTCTCTATAATTTTTTTCTCTCTCTATAATTTTTTTCTCTCTCTATAATTTTCTCTCTATTATTTTTTTTCTCTAAAATTTCTCTCTATAATTTTTTTTATCTCTCTATAAATTTTTGCTCTCTATAATTTTTTCTCTCTATAATTTTTTTCTCTCTCTATAAATTTTTCTCTCTGAGTATTTTTTTCTCTCTATAATATATTTTTCTCTTTCTATAATTTCTCTCTCTATATTATTTATCTTCTCTCTATGTCATTTTCACTCTCTATGATATTTTCTCTCTATGTAATAGGAGAAGCAGAAGATATCCAATGTTCTTCTAAGATCAGTTTGTACTTTTTTCCTGCGCCATGAACTCCAAATAGAGGATGCGAAGAAATACCAAATAAGATCAGTTTCCAACTGATACCCTTCGCTTATAACCCATTTGGAATCACTTGCCACATGGATCCGAGACATGCATTCAAATAAAAACTTAAGATACGTCATTACATTACAAAACTTAAGATATGTCATTTATAAACTTAAGATATGTCATTACATTTCAAAATCCGAGACATGCACCATATTCAAACATAAACTGAATAACTTCTTAAATGCAAAATCTTAAGAAAAGTCATTACATTACAAACTTAAGATATGTCATTACATTACAACATTCGAGACATGCAATACTCCAGAAATATCATTACAATAGAGTTTCCCCTCACATATCATTACAATCACCTTCATTCATATTACAATGAATATAAATAGAAAGACCATCATAGCCAAAAGTGCTCCTAACATACAAAACCCACACTCCCGAGTGGTAAACTTAGGAGCGGGAGGGACAAAAGAGACGCAATCCGAAGGTGCATGACGCTTGCTATCCAAAGGGATATCATGATGTTTATCAGGAGGGAGATGCTCGCTTTGGAACTTGGATAAGTGACCTTCAGCCTCCTCCAAGGAACGGAATGAACGATACAAAGATCCTCCATAGCCATTAACTTGTCGTTGACATTCCTCACAAGTGTAGTAAATCCCAGGCCTTCTACCCACAAATACCACATAGTATTTATTTGCCATAGGTACGATACCTGTATAATTATGTCATTCAATAATTTTTATAAATGTTCAAAAAAAATGCAGAAATTAAAAACAAGAATATATATCATAATATGCATATATAACAACAAGTAAAGTCTGGAGTTTTAATTGATATTACTCCAAAATCATAGTGATTTCAATAATTCAGTCAGACATGTTATAATGACTGGAAGAAGTATGTGTAAAGTCATAAAGGGAACAAGTAAAAAAACATGATACCTTTACTCTGCAATAATAGGAAAGTTACATGATTTTTTATTATGTCCAGAACATTTACATCTAGCACATTTGATAGTCCGGCGTTCCCCACCCTGTGAGAGAATTCTTTTTTTCTTTGGCCTTCCCGCTGTTTTCTTTCCAATGGGTGGGATTAGTTTATTAGCTGATTGAATACTTTCTGGGGTCTTCCACTCACTTTTATCAGCAACTGGATATATAGATTCTGCATAGGTTGCCCTGTAGTTATTCGCTGTATAGTAGTGTGCACAAAATAGATAAGGATCCATCTTATACTATGCAATTCCGGCTAATGCATGTGAACATGGCATGGCCATCACATCAAATTTACGGTATGTGCATTTTCGATTGCTTAAAACTACATGATCACAATATTGTATAGATCTGACCATATACTCATCGCGATTACTAGGATGACACGCTGTGCCACGAGCTCTATCCATATCTCCGGCTAGCTGATTTTCTACCCATTTTGTTAGTTTTGTTGTCAAAGTTGTTGCCGTATTTCTTCGTTTGAACTATAAAGCCTGGAGCTTTAACCGATATTGCTCCAAAATGATAGTGATGGGTAGTTCTCTGATATCTTTTAGGACACTATTGTAACTTTCAGAACTGTTTGTGGTTATAATATTATACCTTCTGCGTGTGAAATACGCTGTAGTCCATTTTGCTGGCTCAATTTCTCGTAACCAGTCATGTGCATCTTCATTCATGTGCTTTATAGTTTCCATCACTTGATGAAACTTTGATTCTCTTGTTGCCTTTGCAGCTGTATAAAAGTAAGAGTATAATCTTTGTTGTTTGAATTTGGCATACATGTTTTGCGAAATATGGAACGCACAATAACCATGTACAGCATCCGGAAAGACAATAGGAACTTGAGCCAATAAAGCCTTGTGTCGGTCGGATATAATAACCAAATCATTAACTTGACCTAAGCTGTCCCGCAGTTGTATTAAGAACCAATTCCAACTTTCATTGTTCTCCGATTCACCAATCCCAATAGCCACGGGAAATATATGATTATCTCTATCCAAAGTGGTTGTAATAAATAAAGTACTTTTGTACTTGCCTTTTAAATGAGATCCGTCAACGACTATTACTGGTTTTAGATTTTGTCTTTGAAAACTACATAAACATGGACCAAGAGCCATAAAAACAGCTTTAAATCTGTCACCTTCCCTTAAAATATTAGTGATGGTTCCAGGATTATTTTGTGCAACTTCATGACAATATGTTGGAAGAATTACATACGAGTCCTCGTATGAGCCTCTTAAAAGAGTAATTGTCATCTCCCTTGCCAGCCATGCTTTTCGATAAGTGATCTGCACACCAAATTCTTGTTGCACATCACATATAATTGCTTTGGGAGAGTACAATACATGTGTTTCTATTCGAGCTTTCACAAAATCACATATCAACTTGCTTGTAGCTTGTCGATGATCAATTCCACGCTGCGGCAATGAGCAGTTGTGTAGGCCTAGGAAAGTAATTTTGAAAACATCACACCCTTTTTGTCTACTTGCATGTAATCTCCAACTGCAATTTTCTCTTTTATATTTTAATGCATATCTTGTTCTGCTGGACTTCATCACCTTGTACTCAGTGTTTGTAAATAAAGCATTCTTCTGTACCATCTTGATCAATATGTCTTTATCTATAAACATCTGATTAGGATAAAGTTATTGATAATCGTCTTTTACTTCAACAGCAATAGGGAATTCGTTAGGTACGTATTTATCTTCATAAACCATAACCGAATCAGGTATTGAAGACTTACGTTCATCGTTTTCCATCCAACTACTGCTGGCAAAACACTCTTTCTGACTATGTCTCAGTGGTACTTCTTTCTTCCTTCTTTGTTTTTCAGTCTTACTTTCTTCTTGCTTACAGATAATATCCTTATCCTTCAGCTGACTATTCTGTTGAGTGTGCTTTGGAGATACTACCATATCCGCAGGAGTGTCAATGAATAATTCCTCCAATACATGACAACCAGCAGGCTTCTGGTTAAGATCTATAGATAATTTTGCATCTCTTCTTGACCCATTATGATCGTCATCTGTATTCACCTTACTGGGCATATATTATTTAAAAACATATAAGTACATGAACTAATTAATCATCAGAATTATAATATAAGATATTTGAAAAAATTATTCATACCTTCTGTCATTCATAACAATGTCAAATAATAGAGGGTTGTCTTCAGGTTTCTCCACACTCTTGTACTCAATACGTTGACTGACATCTAGTGTGCATGGTACAAAACTGAAATCATCGCCATAATTAATATCAGTCTTTTCATCTGTATGCAAATCTCCAACACCGAATGATGACGATATCGAACAATGAAGCTCCGATGATGTCGAGATATTTTTTAAGTCAACGGGAGGGGTAACTACACAAGGTGTTTTACGAGACACCTGTGTCGTTTCTTTCAACTTCCTCTTACTACCGAGTGGTTCGATTTCAATCGACCTGTCAATAGATCTCGGATTTTTCAGCACTCTGCTTATCAGCAATGGGACATTGCTATTATTGGCTCGGATGTTATGGGCAATAAATACTGCAACATCATTATCATCCACAATTTCGGCAGTAGGACATGCAAGTGTACTTGGATATAAAATCTTCATTGTGATTTCATACTCTTTGAGACTATCATTTGTAATCTTATAAATTTCCTGAAGAAGACAGTCAAAATCCGATTTTGTAGATAAAATGATACTTTTAGTTCTTCCACCCCTGTACTCGTATTTTTCTTTCAAATATAACAATTCTCCATCGTAACAACAAAGTATCATTAATGTTGAATCCATATTTCAAATCCCTGTTAGGATAGAATCACAATATCAAAACTCAGCAATATAAAATTAGATATCAAAGATTAATCATTTTATCGATTTCATCACTTTTTCATCACTTTTTCATCCTACAATGTGATGTTACTATTTTAAGCATAGAACCACAATATCAAAACTCAACAATACCAAATTTGATACCAAAAATTAATCATACGTATCCAATACATACTAGACTCATCACGACCAATACATACTAGACTCATCACGACCAATATAATATAAATTCAGCTAATTTTGTCGATTTCATCCCTTTTTCATCTTAACCATAATGATGAATAGCCAATTTTATCAATTTCGTTCATTTTTCGTCCATCTTTCGTCCTAAAATGTGCTGTTAATATTCAACTACTTTTTGTTGATTTCGTTCCTTTTTCTCGATTGGTTGTTGTTGTTAATGAAATCATAAAGTAATCAAATACAATGAAGAAGTTAATCAAACATATATGAAAAAAATCGCAAAGCATGGAGGTGAAGTATATGAGTCGTTGAAAGGGGGTGAAGTGTAGGACTCATCACGACCAATATAATATAAATTCAGCTAATTTTGTCGATTTCATCCCTTTTTCGTCCTAACCATAATGATGAATAGCCAATTTTATCAATTTCGTTCATTTTTCGTTCATCTTTCGTCCTAAAATATGCTGTTAATATTCAACTACTTTTTGTTGATTTCATTCCTTTTTCTCAATTGGTTGTTGTTGTTAATGAAATCAAAAGTAATCAAATGGTACAATGAAGAAGTTAATCAAACATATATGAAAAAAATCGCAAAGGATGGAGGTGAAGTATAGGAGTCGTTGAAAGGGGGTGAAGTGTAGAAGCCGTCGAAAGGGGGTGAAGTGAAGGAAGACTCACGGGATTTGATGATCACCGTTGAAATGGGTGGCCGGTTGTCCCTCAGTTGCCATTGAAAGAGGTGGAGGAAGCTGCCGTCCAAATGAGGAAAGTGAAGGGCGACTCAATGGAAGCTAGGGTTTTAGTAGTAAAGTAAAAGGGTAGTTAGGTCCCAAAGAGTTTCAGTGGTCATTTTGGTAAAGCCAAAAGCAACCTGGCCCATTCTCAACAATAGTTGAGAGTTGGTGGCCATTTCGGTAAAAACCTCTATAGCTGAAGTGCTGTTGAGCGGCTGACGTAGGCGGCTCAAAATATCTGCAGGCACAAAGAAGCGAACCGAGCTTGGCGAAACCAAATCGTTCCCCCTCCGCCTCCTCCTTCTCCTCCTACCCCTCCTCGTTTCCCCACCGCCGGAATCTCGGCTTGGGCCATGATCGTGCGGCGGCGAGGGGCCTCATGACGACGTTCTCGATCACCTCCAACGAGCTCAATTTCCTCGTCTACCGCTACCTCCAAGAATCAGGTCGGTCTCTCCTTTCAAATCTCTTTGTTCATCGTTTCAATCGTTCTTTTGCCCGTCCTCCCTGCAAAGATCCGCCTCTTTGTTTGATTCTAGGGTTTTTCGATACTTTAGGGCTTGGTTAGCCTGTGGATCGATCTCTCTGTCTTTCCCTTTTGAATGGCGAGCGTTGGAGATTATTAACCGTGCCACGCTAGGGTTTTTAAGAATGCAAGCATATCAACAAATAATTCACTCATGTTTCATACGAATGTAGATCCAATTCAAATATGCTACATAATTGTATGTATCCAGAATAATTGAACCTTGAGGAAAGAAAGTTATTTGCATTTGAAACTAAATTATAGGTTTACAGAAATTTCTTAATGGAGAATCCTCGGCTCAATTTGAAGGAACAATCACTATGAATAGAGAAGATATAAGGGTCTGTTCTTTTGCGTAGAAAATGACCTTGGAAATGAATTAATGAGCCCAAATTGGATTTCCGTCCAATTTTCGGTGTTCTTTTACCGATCAAATCATGGAAAGAGGATTTCCCGGGTGGATGTATTTCCATGCCCAACAAGGAAATTGTTTCTCTCCTAAACCTGCAGAAATTCTCTTTCCCTTTTCATCGCGGAAACCTCACGTCATAGGGGTGATCTTCCCCCGAGACCCTCCGCAACATTTGTCTCCTTTGGCTCCCCTTCGACCATCATTCTGATGTGCAGGGCCTCACCGGATTCTTCGTTCCCTCCGGCCATCATTTCAACATGCATGATACCAGCAGAATTTCAATAGATAATATTGACTCTTCAATCAAAAGGAAACTAGAGGCCCGAGTTGAAGGAAAAAATCAATGGAATCAATGTCGGAATCACGAGAATTGGGTCATAAATTAGAATGGATTCGTGAGAGCACGTAGAGACCTTTGAAATCTGCTTACATTTTTGAGGTGATCGAGAAACCCATTGACGATCTGCATGGTAGCGACGAGGAGGAAGAGTGAAAGAGCGGAGAGGGGGCGACTCTATTTCTTTCACTGTTTTCTTCTCTTCATTTCCTTGCTAAAAGAACAATGAAAATTAAGCGGCGTGGAAACGATTTCTGCAAAGAAACTGTTTCCTTTATTCTATTCCCATGGAAACCAAAAGAACAGACCCTAAGGGGAAAAGGGGCTTCCTTTTTTTATGTATATAGTTGTGAAAAGCTAATATTTCCTGTTAATTTCTTAATGTAAATGAATATATATAAATGTATAATATTTCTATCTTTGATTATGCTTAGAAGTGAGAACTAACAACTAAAGAAGAGTGTGCAAGGCATAACTAATCAATCAAATAACTAATTGAACTCCAACTCGAGACAATTTAATCTCATAAATATTCTGTCTATTACTTATTGAGTACATTTAATAAGTTGTCAGATGCTTTCAACTTTGGATGCAGGATTCTTGGGAGTATTTCTTATAAAATCAGAATTCTTCATCTTGAAAAAGTAAAGATCGTTGAAGATCCAGACCTTAGAGATGTCATATATATGTCTCACACATACATAAGCTCAGATTCATGATTTTGAAATCACATGGTATTGCGATTCTTTTGTTGTCGTTGTTCTAAAAGACTCACGAAGTGAGAAATATATATCAATATATCAAATAGGTTTATAATATATTTGATGAGGTTTAAGAAAGTTGCTGTGGTGGTGATAGCCACATAACAAAATCTCATAGAAAAATTATGTAAGATAAGAACTAGGGTAGCTATCTTGTGTGAATCATATGCTATCAAAATCGGGACTAGTCCCCAATCGCCATTTTACCGACCCGGCTAGATCAAATGTATTTAGAGCTAGGTGGAACCCTACTAGTCATGATTGATGCGAGCTAGATTTGTTTAATAACCCCGATTTGGTATATTGTGGGCTGAGCCTTGTTTAAGCCCCAATTCCCCAGCCGTCGACTAATATCCCTCGCATTTCCTTAGCCTTCCTTCATTCCTCTAGATGGAAAAAATGTGTCTGCTCCTTTGCTCGTCTTCTCTCCCGGTGTTGGACAGTGGAACCCTAGCGAGATCGTCTGCTCGTTTTCTTTCCGGGACACTTCTCTCCAGACGTCAACTATTTGATGACATGAGGATGACTAACATGTGGAGGATATTGGAATTGGAAGAGAGGAGGAAGGTGGAGAACATGGTGAATGAAACAAATCAGATGATTTTAATACCAATGTTAGAGAGGACTAGTACTATTTGTGTTTTTTTTTTGGCGTGGATCATACTTATGTAATGTTAATACTTGTCGAAGTTATATGGATAGAGTGGACTATGATATTATGTGTTTTATATGTAATTATGACGTTATGTTACTTGATGTTAATTTCTTTGATATTATATTTATACCAATATGTTATTTGATGTTATTTTTGTCATAGTTGATTACTTTATATTTTATCCTTATAGTCGGTAATTGTTCCTTATTATTATTATTGACTGACTAGTATCATATACTTGTTGATATTTATATTAGTTAAGATATCATTTATGTTTAGGGATGGGGGAGGAGTGGTTAGAATAATTTTTGGCCGACTAGTTCCGAACTAGTTCTGACTAGTCCTAGTCGGGCCTTGCCAACTAGGGGTTGACTATCGACTTTGACTGCATAGATCATAAAGTTGGCCAATAAAGAAAGTATATCCACACATGATAACTGTGTTGGAGTTTACAGTGCTTAGGTGGATGTATGATGAAATTAGGAAGGATAAAGTTAGAAATGAGAAAGAATTAGAGGACTAAAGTTACATTGAAGGAGGGTAAAGCTTTGATAGTTTGACCATGTGAACTGAGTAGTCACCTGTTAGACGAGGTTTGGGGGTTCATATAATAGGGAAGGGGGATGGGTAGGCTTACATGACTTGAGGTGGCACTGGAACTTTTGATGAGGTTTGAATTGGAGCCTTTGATAGAAATGAATAGCCAAAAAATTTTACAAGATCTGATTTCATGTAGCTGAATTTTTTTTTTCTTCTAAATATAATGTTGGAGAAAGAGAAGATTGTACAAAATTACAAATGGCAATGGAAATGGAGCAATATGGATAGTGTCAGTTTAGGGGTTCTATTCTAATTTCTCCCACTATGTTTAGTGTTTACACAGTTATTGCCATTAGTATTATTTACTATATTATTTCATGATCACATTCTATTTTTCTCTCCCCTCGTCCTTTCTTGCTCCCCCTCTCCTCTTTCTTCCATTTCTAATATATCCCCACGCTTACATTGCTAGCTAGAATACACCATAATTTATTTCTCAACGAACATGAGGGTTGGCTTAAAGTTCGCAACTGATCGTCACATCTCCGCTTGCTCTTTTGGTGGAGCCTTGTTGCAAAGTTGGCCTCCACAGTGGACCCCATCTTTATTGGATAAGGGTTGGTTGTTGAATTAAATGTGAATAAATTGATTATGCTACTGATGAGTCTTGGGTTGATTGGTGGTTCTAATGTCAAGGGCAATTACTTTGTTAGTATAATCTGAGTGACAATGATTGTATTAAGTAATTCTTCTTATTATGTGGGGTATATGCATATAATTATTTTGTAGTTTCAAGATATATATGGACAAAAGGTTAATTTTGCGAAGTTAGATATGATGATGAAGACTTATATGGGTTGTTGACCTATTTGGATGAGTGTAAATGGGGGCAGTGTGGAAGAGCATGGATTTAATACTGTTTGACTTATTTTATTTGTGGGCAAAGGAAGGCTGTGTGTGAAGCATCGGAGGCGAATCTGCATAGAAAATTTTGCACGATGGATGAAAACTTGATACTCTATGTAGGGAAGAATTAATTAGACCACGCTCTCATTTGCATCGTCGATTTGTACTTCTTTATCTCATTGAAGTCGTTATTGTGTCCTTTATCATTCATGGAGATTAAGATACTATAATTTCTTTGGGGTGGGATGGGGAATTGGGATTTTAGGGAGATTTATAAACTAAGATGGTGGGCTAGGGTTTAATGATCTCTAGGCCTTCCAACTTTTTTTTGTGTGAGAGAGAAGTGGTGGTTGAGTTTCAAAATTTAGACAAAGAAGAGAGCCTATGGGTGAACATTAGTTACATCACAACTTATATTTTGTTTGACTTGTCTCATTTGAAAATTCCAAAGGATCTCGAGATATTCCGGCTTAATGCGGTTATTTTGTAATTTTTTACGATCTTTAGAAAATTGACAATTTAAAGGTGATAATAGGATTTTGGTATGGATTTTTTTACATTTATACTTCCTTCCTAGATAATAAAGGATCACAAGTGCTTTAATCATGTTTCTTTGGATATACCATGTGTGTAAGAGATTATTATTTGGTCCCCATATCTTTTTTTTTAAAATATGTCCAACCATTGTTTTAAATCCGAAGACTCAACTCACGACCTTCCGAGTTGAGTAAAAATTCGACCAAAACTCGTCTGAATAGTTACACCTAAAACTCAAAAAATATAATATACTTTTAATATTATATATATAGATTATTAATGTACTTAAATGACACTTTACATATACACACACACCTATGGAGATGAGGTTTGTAATTACTACTATTTAATGTTACCAAGCCTTTTAGCACACCGTATGGAATCGATCGGGAAATTAGATATAAATTATTATCCATTAATCATGTAGGTAGCAACTAAAGCACAAGAAAATAAAAAACATCCACAAATCAAATTCCAATTTTTACCTGAAATATACATAGTTAACTCGGTTTGAGTCTCATGACTCGGAAACTCGGCCCGAATCTCCCATGTCATCTGAGTCGCTAGTCAAGTAGTGACCACTCCGAGTTTTCATACAAGTCAACTTGAAATTCAATTGTGTTGAGTCGATTCGGTCGAGTTTCGAGTCGACTCGTCGAGGTTTAAAGTTTAAACCACTGTGTCCAACCAAGATAATTATGATTTATTGGCGTTGGTTCTCTGATTTCTAAGATTTTATTCATAAAAGGTGCATAGGCATTCACACCTCAAGCATGTTAACTGGTACCAACTTCGTTTCTTTTTCGATTATATCTTCAATTCTTTTGGTGGCAACCTTCTTGCCTTTTTCTTACCTTTGCCTTTGAATGAACTTCTACATTTTCTATCGGTCACAAATCTAGAACAGGAAAACCGTAAACAAGATCCTTTCATGCTTGGCAAGTTTTGAACGATTTGCATGTGTTTTTTAGCATCACATCTCAAATAGGATCTTGTTATTTAAGCTTCATGACAGATCTTTCATTTAGCATGTATTTAATTTTTAGAACCTCAATTATGTGCTTATTGTTTGATGCCTTGCAATTTTCTCATGAAAGGTATTTATGTTAATTACCGTTAGGGAGATTTGTAAGGTGGATTTGTAGGATGTGTGTTTGGCAAACCAAGATTGTCGGCCAAGGGGTGAATGATCTCTTTGTCTTTAACTCTTCTTTGGGGAGAAGTGGTGGAGTTTAAGAACTTACACAACCCTATGGCTGAACTTTACATGTTATATTTTGGTTGGTTCGTCTCAGTTAATAATTCAAAAGGGTCTTGAGATATTTTGACTGAAGTTTGCAGTTATTGTGATACGTTGATGATCTTAAGGGAATTAGCATCATTTTGAGTTGGTAATGGGTTTTTGCCACTGTTTTAAAACTCATCGAGTTGACTCGAGGCGACTGAATTTCGGGTTGACTCGACTGAATACTCGGCCTGGTCACTACTCGGCGAGTAACTTGTGTGACTCAAATGAGTTGGGTTGAGTTTCAGAGTCACGACTCGGCCGAGTATTGATTGGATATATTTTGTGTTAAATATTAAAACCCTGAGGGTAAAAGCAAAACCCAACCTTCATAAAACCCCTGAATAATAAAAGAGGGGGGGGGGGGGGGTTCGAACCTACTCATTTTTAGTGTTGTCCTCCACCGAACAAACGGGGGGGGGGGGGTTTCGAACCTACTCATTTTTAGTGTTATCCTCCACCGAACAAACGTAATTAGAGTGGAAGAAGAGGAGGAGAAAGGAGAAAGGAGGAGGAAGAAGAAGAGTGCTTGACTAACATTGCTGCTAGCCTCAGCCCCCTTACAGTTCCCATCAGCCCCCTTTGCTGTTTCTGTTGCCAACGAAGAAGAAAGATGAGGGGGATGGGAAGGGAATTGAAAGAAGAAAAAGATCAAAACAAAGATAATGGTATGATGTTATCCTTATGTTGTTTCGTCTTCCTTCTTCCTTTACCTATTGCCCCTTTTTCCTCTTCATGTCCAGGTATGTATGTATAAAATGTCACTTTAATTTATCACTTTTTAATTTAAATATTGTATATTAAACTAATAAATATTAAAAATATCTTATATTTTCGAGTTTTAGGTGTCACTACTCGGATGAGTTTTGACCAAGTTTTTGAGTCGACACTTCTTGGAAATGTCTTGACTCTCGAGTCGAGTCCAGTTTTCGGGTTTTAAAACACTTGGTTTTGGTATGTCTTTTGTTACATATTAATCTCCTTCCCAGATGATATAGGATTAGTAGTGCTTAAGTTACTTTTCTTTGGTGTAATACCTTGTGTGTAGGGCTTATTTTTCAGTGTCAATTTCTTTTCCTCTTAATATGTCAATTAGAGATAATTCTGATTTACTGGTTTTGGATCTTTGATTTATAAAATTTTATTCCAAAAAGGGGCATAGGCAGTTACACCTCAAGTGTGGTAACGATAGCAACTTTGTTTCTTTTCTTTGCATATCTTCTATTCTTTTGGGGTCAACCTTTTTGTCCTCTTTTCTTTGCCTTTGAATGGAACTTCTATACTTTATCTCCGTCACAAAATCTAAAATGGGAAAACCATAAACAAGATCTTTTAACGCTTGGCAAGTGTCGAATGATTTGCATGTGTTTTTTAGCATCGTGATCTCAAAAAGTATGTTGTTCTTTCTGCTTCATGACAAAAGATTTTATGCAGTATGCATTTAATTTTTAAACTTGTTACTTCAACAACAATATGCTTATTGTTTGATGGCTTACAATTTCCTCACGAAAGGTATTTACGTTAATTTCCGTGTATGTTTGTGAATTCCTCTTCATGCTCTTTTTACTTTGGCCTAGGTTTCTTTTGTTATTCTTTAATTCTTTGATACTAATTATATGTTGGAAGATCACCCTTGGAGGTTAGCGGAGCATTAAATGTTAATATTGAACTTCTGTCAGGTTTCACACATGCAGCATTTGCTTTAGGGTATGAGGCAGGGATCAACAGAAGTCATATTAATGGGAATTTGATTCCACCGGGTGCTCTTGTTACATTTGTGCAGAAGGGTCTTCAGTACATAGAGTTGGAAGCAAACTTGGACAATGTAAGTGTTTATTTATATTCTTAGGTGTTTATGTGCTTTAACTTTATGATTGATTGTATTATACTCCTTATATTCTGAAACAGTGATGATATGTATACTAAATGATTTTTGTTTAAATTTCCTAGGTCGGTGTAGATGCTGATGATGAATTTTCTTTTCTGCAACCGTTGGACCTCATAACCAAAGATGTTCGCGAATTGCAAAATATCATAAAAGAGAAGAAGGAAAAGCTTAAGAAGGAGCAAGATAAGGAGAAATATATTGTATGCGAAAGGGAGAGGGAAAGACAGGAGGGAGATAAAGAAAAAATAGAAAAGGATAGAGAGCAAGAAAGAGAAAAGGAAAAGCAGCATGAGGAGCACAAAGATAAGGATATTGCCAAAGATCGTGAAGATAAGAGAGAGGACAAACCTGATGAAAATGGAGTTTGCGGAGGTAAATCTTTCTGCAGTTTTTTTTTTTCGTTTTATTTTGTATTTCATAATCGTTATGTAAACTGTTAAGCAATTTGATCAACTATAAAAGAGGCTAGATATGTCTAACCACCAGAAAGTTTGCAACCCTGGCTCTTTTCATTATACTATATTGTAAAAAACTGGAAAGACCAAGCCAATCAGATCCGTTAACCTTTGCTTGATTTCTAGTTGGTTATATCTCATGAAAAATTGTATGTATGGCCAAACCTGGTTAAACTAGCCGATGGACTGTTACCGGATATGTTTTCTAAAATAATTTTCGAACTGGCTTTATTGTATTATACTATTATGTTAGTTCAATATATGTTTTAAGTACCAATCAGCCTGACCAATCTAAAAGGTGGATAAAAAGTAGTAGTTGTTGTGTATGCATTAGAGATGAATGTGGCTTTCAGACTGATAACCCATGAAGCATGGATACAAATACACTTGATATGGATAAGATACAATACAGATACGCTGATACGATAATTTTTGAAAAAGTAGGATACGATATGCCGATGATACGTTAGTGTGTGTGTGTGTGTGTGTGTGTGTGTGTGTGTGTGTGTGTGTATATATATATATATATATATATAGGGAGAGAGAGAGAGAGAGAGAGAGAGAGAGAGAGAGAGAGAGAGAGAGAGAGAGAGAGAGAGAGAGAGGAATGCTATAATGCGGCATGCGGTAATCCAATTTAGATTCACCTATAGGTTTTGGAATGTGCTGATATTTTGTGGATGTGTTATCCATGCCATGGATAGAACATGCACAAAATCAACACATTTCAAAATCAATAGGTGCATCAAATTTGAAAGGACTTTTGTCAACCGTCTATTTGAATCATTTAAATTTTGATGCACCTATAGGGTTTGGATGGTGCTGATTTTTGTACATGTTCTATCCATGGCATGGAGAGTACATCCACAAAAAATCAGCATTTTCCAAAACCTATAGGTGCTTCTAAATTGGATTACTGCATTTACCGCATGCTGCATTCTAACATTCCTCTCTCTCTCTCTCTCTCTCTATATATATATATATATATATATATATATATATATATATATGGACATAAACATCAATAACAAACCACAAAAAGTTCACAGTATATATAAAATAAATTAAGATGAAAGGATAAAAGCCTACTCCATAGAAAGAAGAGCTCATGGACGACTAGATGAGAGTTAAGAGAGGGAATGCGTGCAACGTGGGCCATAGAATGAGAGATGAGATACTTAGTATCAAGGAACAAAAAATCGATATATTTCGCGAAATATCGCGAAATATATCGGAAAAATGAAAGCCCGATACGAAATATGACCTGCAATCTCGAGCAGAACGGGAAATGTCAAAATATCGAGCGGTTTCGCGAAATATCGCGATATTTCCACGAAATATTGCTATCTCCACGAAATATCGTGAGATTTTGTCGAAATTTCGCGAAAATTTCGAAAAATTTCGAAAAATTTCGAAAAATTTCGAAAAATTTCGAAAAATTTCGCGAAACTTATCCGAAATTATGTGTCTGACTGGTTATAAAAGAGGGCTGGGGGGCCTGGTTCTCAGCAGCTTATTTACATATAATAACATTTAAGTAAATGTCATTTTATTTAATTTTTATTTTTTCCATTTACTTTAAGTTATTATATGTAAATAAGAAAATACCCCCCCATTTGATTTCAATAAAAATATCAAAAAAATCAAAAAAATCAAAAAACAAAGGAATCAAAAGGTAAACTTTCAGTTTTAGTAGGAGAAAACAGTTTTTATGAATTTTTATAAAATCTACATGGTGAGAAAAGTGATTAAATTAACTCTTTTTTAGCTCAAAAAATTCCACAAGATGTAGAAGTACGAGTGCATCTAGAAAACCATGGTCCGTCTTAGGAAATTTTGAATGTATAAAAAATTTTCTATATAAAAACTCTTTTTTTCAGACTTAGTAAAAAAACAGTGTTTCACATTTCAGCATAAATTTTGCACAATTTCAAATTTGCATAACTTTCTTGTTTTAAGTCCGCTTTCAAATCGTTTGAAACATTATTTTAACAATCAACTAATCTTTATTTCAAAAATATTTTTATCCAAAAAAAAGATTAAAAAATATTTGAAAAATATATCAAAACCGAACCAAATAAGATTGCACAAGACTCACGGCCTCAATACATTGAATACATGTTATGTGAAGCTCGACACCCCTAGATAGGGTACAAATATTATTTGAGTGTTCCAAAGTGTGTATCTATACTTGGTTTATGACTATCCGGAGTTTCACTAAAAAATTCCATCAAAAAATCAATATTTCCACCATTTCTACAAAATCGAAATATTTCCACACTGTCGAAATATTTCCATATCCAGAAGGTCGAAATTTCCACCGAAATGGAGATTTCGAACCTTGCTTAGTATTTGCATATACAACATTATATCACTGTACGATCTTGACATGTTATATATTCTACATCCAACCCTACATATATAGGGCAAATTGACCGATACTATGCCTTTGTATCTCTCATCTGACCGATACTATGTCTTTGCATCTTGCATCTCCTTCTGCCTTTTCTTACACTACTAAGATTTCAAGAGTGATTGAACTAATGTATATTAAAAAATTAAAAGAGCCCACACCCTATCTTTCACATACAGAATCGAAGGCATCAGATTTTGTACCCTCATCATTGTACGCCATCCTCTTCTCTATGCTGAACACTTCAATTCCTATCTTAGGAAGTTTCTGTGGGAACCTTTTTTTTCTTTTTAAAGCTTGGAGAGGAAGTCATTGAATTACGATATATTTTCAGAGTGAGATTAATGAATGATGGTTTCTTCTATTCTTTCTCCCTTTCTCTCTCACTTTTGGGTTATTTTCCGCTTTGGTCTTGAACTCATTTCTAGGCCATTGGCTTGGTCACCACCTAAGCTAATAGGTTCAAATGTTGTCCTGGTAGTTGGAACCATGGAATCAAATGTTGACAAATTTCTTACGAAATGACCGAAATGTCATTTTTTTACGGATCCGACATGGAAATTGTCAGACAATTTCCATAGCACCATATTTTTGTTCGGCATCACGAAATATTGCTGAAGTGACAGATATTTGGCCGAAATTTGACATCATGTCTGTTTTAAGACAATTGCACCAAAAACTATATATTTTTCAGTAAAAGATCCGCCTTTTTTAGTGAAGAAAAATTTCATATTTTTCTTACGTTCTGAGTTTTTATGATAAACTGGCTATCTTTGACCAAAATCGACCAAAATCTGACAATATTCCACCAAAATCGACCAAAATCTGACAATATTCCACCAAAATCATTCCTTAAAAATATAAAATTTCCACTGACATTTGACCAAGATCCAACAGATTTCCTTTTTTTAACCGACTGAAATCAACGTTGAAATCAACATTTAAAACCTTGGATGGAGCATCTATGGTTTCCTTAATGTTATTGATATCTTGAATCTTGATGATAAGCTCAGAGTGATATCTTTATTCTGATCATATTATTTTATTGTACTCTGTGCTTATACTTAAAGGACCAGTCAAATCAGTACTTTGTAATGTTATTTGTCTTCTTTCTACCTGCAAATGATTGCCTAATTTGTGGTATTCACTTTTTATTTTGTTATTTACATATTCAGTATGGTTATTTATATATAATGTAACATTATTTATCAATATTTATCTTTATACTCTTAATAGGGCCTGAATCAATGGATATCACCCCTAGCTCTCTATCTGTTACTCAGGAGATTCTAAGCTCTGATGTAACCATTTTGGAGGGACATAGTTCTGAGGTGCGGCCTCATTCTCAGCCGGTTTTTTTATCTATTGCATGGCTAGTTCAAACTTCGAAGTGCTTAACTGCACAATTTTCTGTTTATTGTGTAGGTTTTTGCTTGCGCATGGAGTCCAACAGGTTCTCTTCTAGCATCTGGGTGGGTATATTACATTGGATTATTGAGAGCTACTTACTGTTGCATTGTGTCTTGTAGTGAAACTTTTGGCTTTATGTTTCTCCTTTTGAGACACAGTCGCCTTTCATGTACTGAAGCCTTGATAGTAGACTGTATATTGGACTAGAAATGCATGCATGTTATTCTCAAGTAATGATTTTGCATATTTCATGTCTAATGTTCATGACTTCATTCTCTCTCTCTTATCCCTTTTCTCCCTTGCTAGGGAACTTCGGTTTATCTTTTGGAACCTTTATTCAACAATCACACTCTTGATTGAGCATTATGGTGTTGTTGAGTGCATCATCACCTCTGTCTCTTTTTATGCAACCCTCTGATTTCCACTAGACTCACTTTTTATTGTTCTCCCTCCTATCTCATTTTTGCGCCTTTTTAGCCTTTCTCTTTTGTAGCTCTTAGGTTTCTCCTACATCATCCTTGAAGTGTGGTGTGTTTTTGATTTTTCTGTCTGTTGATGCTTCATCTAATGCATCCCTCCCCGTGTTCCTGGCACACCTTGCTCCGAACAAAAAGGTAAGGAGTGGACACATGTTCCTGTGGCAGCATGGACCCAACTCTTTAGGCACCATATTGGAATTTTGAAGAAAATTGGAAGTCTATGTTCAATCCAACATCCCACATACTTTGAAGGCCATGTCCACTGAAGAGAAATATGATTTTTTGCGTTAACGTAACTTTGTGCCAATGTCATCTTATTGTTTGTTCATTTTATAAACATGCTATTTTAAATCTAAATATTTTGGGGGTACTCGATCTTTACAAATTCAATTATGATCCTTTCTAATAACCACATGATATTTATCGTTCCAGCAAAACAAGTCATGGTATTATTCGATTTGACCATTTCAGGATTGTCATGTATCCCTTACAAACACAATTTAGACAAAGGGTAAGACATTCTATTAGGAAGTACACTTCTTGAGATACACGCACAATCGTTCTCTTCTCAGGGTGTGCAGCACTTGACGTATAAGTTCAAAGTGCCCTTATAGACTCGTGTTGTAGATTTGGATGTCATTGAAATCATGGAATCAAATGTCGATAAATTTCCTACGAAATCACCAAAATGCCTTTTTTTCAAGGGTTTGACATAGAAATTGACCGAATTTTTAATAGTACCAAATTTCCTTCCGACATAACGAAATGTCGGCCGAAATGACCGACATTTGACCGAAATCCGACATTGTCTTTTTTCTAGACAATTTCACTGAACATATTTATCTTTTTTAACAAAACAAAGCTCATCTTTATCAGTAATAAATTATATTTTTCCTCAATTTCGATTTTTTTTTCATAAATGACAATATTTTAGTGCCATCTTTATCCTGAAGTATTGATGAAATATTCCATCTTTTTTCATATCAAATGAACAAAATCAAAATATGACCGATAAACGACATTTAAAACCTTGATTGAAATACACGCCAACAAAGTTTCCAATGAATGTCGGAGCACTTGATTCATAAACATCATGAACAGGCTGAGTACATTAGAGAGGCATCACCAATTACTCTTATACTCCTCGGGTTTTAAAAGCAGCTTCCATCCCAAGCCATATGTGAATTTAGTGGTATCCGCTATGGAGAACAACTTTTGGGAAATCCTTCGCCCTGTATCACATGTCGAGCATGGTGTTAAGTCGAGGGATTAGAAAACAACACTAGATGGTTATTTTGTTGATAATGCAATAGTCAACGCACATTTTTCTAGTTCCGTCGTTGGGAGTAAGGAGTGCATGAACAACACACAGACTCCTACTTTCCTGAATAAGTTCTATCTTTAATAGCTCGATCACTTGACGGCATAACTCATATTCAGTGTGGATCATACGATAATGAGGTAAATGTCGAAAAGTTGCCCCTGGGACCAGACCAACACATTATTGGATGTCTGTGAGAAGAGGGAGACTATCAGGAAGTTCTTTTGGAAGAATATCTTAAAATGTCTCAAGTAAAGGTTGCATCTTACAGGAAATGTTGGGACCTACAACTTTCTCCTTAGCTACGAGGTAGACGATAGATTGAGTTGCAGCTCATCCCGAGATAACAATATTCTTGACTTTTGGATTTGACCCCTTGTCATCTTTGGGTAGTAGTTTGGACTAGCTTTTGAATGTTACCAGGATGTTTTAATGGTTCCTTTTTAGAAATGTGCTTGATTGTATATCCATCATTGGGAAATGTTTGTCTTCTTCCTGCCATCGTGTGTACTCTTCCTATCATATGGCCATGGGTGGCCTAATAGGATATGATAGATCCCAAGGGTGCCATGTCACACCAAAGTGCACCTTTGTATATCTTCCCAATGGAATAGTGTACAAGACATCTGGTGTTAATAGGAACATCCGAGCCCTTCTTAAACAATGTTGGATGTAGGGCTTGTACAACCTTTCAATTTTTAGTGCTACTTTCTAAACCCTTCTTCTTTAACATAAGGCTTTTAGTCCTTCCGCTGTTAATGACAAGTGCACATTGTCTTCTGCCAGCTGTACATGTAATGTGGAAGATACTTTGGTGAAGCCAACTATCGAACTCTTACGCTTTAGGGGTAGTAAGGACTCGATGAATCACCAGCACATATATCTTCTCATCTCCTCAGTTGTTACCTCTATGGCTCTTCATGTGGGCTCCCATCATCAACGTCGATTGGATCTCCGTCGGCCTCATACTCAATTCCAAGATCATCATAATGTTCATTGTTGTCAATGAAATGCGCTTGTGCATGCTAACGTTTAGGATGCCAGGAAATCTATCTCCTAGATCACCGTACTCAGAACACTTAAACGTTGCTCCTTGCAGACAGGGTCCTAGAACTCCCCATTCTCTTTGCTCACATTGCCTTGTGGGTTTGTTGGTCCTTGCAGGGGTTTGAGTCGGGGGTAGTGTCTTACTTGGCGATGTGCTCTTCCTAGCAGGGTTGGTTTGGATTTGATCTTGAGACCTGCATCTCTTTTGAATATCTTCTACATGATTTTTTTTGTCTTCAACATATATCTGGGTGCATCAACAACAAATCTTTTGCATAGCGATGCATAATCAGCAAGCAAAATGATAATCATCGACTGATTTCAGAGGCTTGTCGGATCCCATAACAAGGCCTTTCAAGCTCTAATACAAACATGATATAGGCACTTTACACTACAACTTCAAAGCTCTGGCGAGGCAAAGGTCAACTATGTAGACAAATACTTTAAGTATAATACTATGATGCGAAAATCACCACATAAAATGACAAACTAATGTTATCAAGCATAGATCTAACAAGTGTATGCAAACCAAGGTTTTAAATGTCGTTTTCGGTGTCCATGTTGGTCGGCCAAAAAAAGAAATTTTTTTGTTTTTAGGTAATTGGTTGGTGGAAAAATTGTAAAATGGAAAGACAAATTTCGGTGGAAATATTTCGTTTTTCGGTCAAATTTTGGTGTTTTTTGATGAAAATTTATCATTTTTTTTCGGTCAGATTTTGATTTTTTTTTGTTTGATATAAAAAGATTGAATATTTGAGCAATATTTCAAGATAAAGATGGTAGTAAAATATTTTCTATTATGAAAAAAAATCCAATATGAGGAAATGTAAAATTTCTTACTGATAAAGATGAACTTTGTTTTGTTAAAAAAGATATTTTCATTGAAATTGTCTGAAAAAAGGACAATGTCGGATTTCGGTCAAATGTCGGTCATTTCGGCCAACATGTCGTTATGTCGGAAGGAAATTTGATACTATTAAAAATTCGGTCAATTTCTATGTCGGACCCTGGAAAAAAAGACATTTCGGTGATTTCGTAGGAAATTTGTCGACATTTGATTCCATGATGCAAACAATGCTCAACAGGAAATTATATTTAGCATTTCGAGCTATTATCATTTCAATAAAGCTGAAAATATGCATAAACAAGGAAGAATACATTAGTCAGATTTTGTAATAAAAGTAAGGCAAATAATATGCAGTGGGCTTCCGAGTTCCGACAAGTCTAGGTTCAAACCCTTATGATATAGGCAACATACGGGCACGAATAGATCATGAGAATCAACGATAATGGAGAACTGATTTCTAGATTTCAGCAACAAGTATGTAACGAACGACGACAGAAGAATTTACAAAGGGATCAAACCATTGTAGATGCCAAGGAGTTGCCAAAGGAGTCCTATCGCGAAGCAAGGGTGACATTGTAGATCACCTGATCCTTCAGTTTGCATTTTGCAACGCCGCCTACCACTCGGGAAAGGAAAGAAGAGAGGAAGAAAGGGGCACATGCCTCTGTCATTGAGGTTTTTCTCTCTAATGCCATCCTCACTGTTTTGCAGATAAAGGATCACCACTCGCTGCGAAATCAAAGGATAAAGAAGGAACACTGGGCACTTGGCTTGACAAACGAGGGATAGAAGCAGATTCACGTGGGGACATGGATTTCATGAAGGTGGGAGATCCCATCCGTGTGATCTGTGTTAAAAAAAGGGGGCACCGGTGGTTTCACATAAACGAGGAAAGAGGGGGGGGGATCTATTAGGTGGATCTCCACAAATCTAAGGCCTTCAGGTCTCTTCAAGTTCAATACTCATTAGTGAGGCACTTAAGTCGTGTCCTTGTTGCCGTCGGATCGAATCTAATATCATTCGTTGGTTCTCCAACCTGCATCTCTTAGCCTATTTCATATATGGCTGAAAACGCATCCGAGTATGCTTGGATTTAATTGAAGGCTACCCATATATGAATGTGGACATCCCCCAAAATTTAAACATCAACTCATAAACACAAATACATGAAATAAAAGACAAACATGATGAAATAAAAAAAAAATACAGTAGTCTAATAGTACCTGTAGTCGGTAAACATGCGGTAGCTATGATCTGGCTGCATCACTTGTTAGGTTGAAACATGAAATGAAGTGAGGCTTGCTTTATCATCCAATCATGAAAAAAGTCATAATAAGTTTTTATTATGAAATATAAGGTGACTTAGGTAACACTGCAATGCTTCGGGTTTACAATTGGATGTCTCCTTGGGAGCATAACTTGATGAGTTTAGTGGTGTTTTTTTGCATATGTACCTGTGCATAGTTTGTTTAGTAATGTATTGTCCTTGAATAGTAATTCTTTATGTGATACATTGTCCATGTAGGTGACAACATATCATGTGTTCTGAACATGTTTGGGCTTGAATCCTAACGAGAGATGTGCTTCACATTCTCCATTTTTATTGTTATTATTAGTTAGGTGTGGTGACATTTCCTCAACTCATGTACTTTGTCGGTGACATTTCCTCATTTTGGTGTGGCCTCCTTATTAGAGTTGTACTTTATTGTCGACCCCTTAATGAATAAGACTTTGATGTTGATGATGATGCACTCCCAAATGCTAATAATTTAGCGGACTCGTTTGAGTGGAGGGTCTAGGAGATGAGACCTTTGTAGTATCACTTTTGTGTAATAACACTCCCCTCCCTTTTCATTTTGCTGATTTATGGCCACTTTATTTAAGTTCATTACTCATCATTCTCTTCTTACTATTTTCTAAATAAAAGACCATAGAAGTTAGATATAACACTAAACCATGGTGGTATGAGTGATTAGGGAGAGGAGCAATATGATGTCAAAATAAGTAATGCATGAGCAACTAGGGGTCGACAGTTGACACTAATAATCAACCACGAGATCAACTTTTTCAATGAATCAAGCTATTTGATCACTTTATGATTTTCAAATATTGTTTTTTATTTCATTTCATAACCACTAGAGGCCCGGTTGAAAAATATAGTATTAGGCACTTTTAGTTGATTTTGAATGAGTCCTATTTAAATAATAGTTGTAGGCGTTTTTTGAATACTGGGAATCTCTGGGTAGTGGGTAAACATGGCATGCATGGAAAAGGTTGCGGGTAGTAAAAAGAGAAGTATCTTTTTTTGGAGAAAACAAGGGCCAATTATTAAAATTCCTATTTTTTAGGAGTTGAAAACCAAATTTAAGTTGGATCCAATTTTTATAAATTAACTACAGTAAAATGCATGTTAGATTGGGATTCTTCTTTTTTTCAAAATTTAAAGAAGTCTCTTTTGGATAGCTAAGGAAGGAAAGAGGGGGAGAAGTCAATGGACTCTCCCTTCTAGCCTGTACGTTTTACGGACTAGGTGAGGAGACCCACTGCTCCCTTCTCCCTCGCACCATAATGAATTTTGAAAGAAAATTGGACGTAAAACTGCATAATTCAGAATTTTCTTTTCTTTTATTCTTTTCTTGAACCATTTCTTGGAAAAGAGTGGTCATATGGATTAGAAAGAGGAGTCTCTTTTATGAATAAAAAGTCCTTTATTTTTTAAGCTTTTTGCTGAAATTTACAGCTTATCAAGCTGATTACATGATCCTTTCACCCCCGGATTTTGCATGTTCATGGATCTATGGTTAGATTTGCTTTGAGATATACACCAACATCAAGAATTCGGTGTTAAAAGTTAGAACCACTTATTCAACTGGTTAAGGATTTTAGGTCCTGTGAAGGCGAAAGCTGTAATTGTAGTTGAATGTCGAGGATTAGCAGATCACATGTTAACCTTGTCTCAAACGGAAATCTTGGATTTGAGGAGTTACAGATCACTTTTTAAACGGATGAGGTGCATTTCCTTCTCCTCAAGTATCCAATGGAATCTCTCAAACGCGGCATACAAAACTTAAGGTGTGACCTCATAAACGAACCGGCCGTCAAGCCTGATGTCAAGTGCCAATATACTCCCTTGGATTCATCGGAAGAGAATTCTGAGGGCGACGAAGTAATTTTCTTTGTAGAATATTCTAGGTGAGAGCCTCTTGTTGTTGATTGGTGCTTGCCACCAAAAAAGAGAGGGAGACAACAGTTACTTTTGCGAGATGATTCAGATGAAAATTTCTTCCTTTTGAGGCCGATAAGGGTCTTATGCAGACCTGACTTTGAAGTTACATTAGTTTCTTTCTTTCTTTTCACTTCTCACATGAAATAACTGCAGTTATTCTTCTTCAATTAAGGATACATCTAGGCTAGGAGGAACATTTCACCATTTTATAGCCATAAAAAGTAGGGGATTCCGGGATCGCCAAAATGAATTTCAAATATCTCGCATAATTTTTTCTTTCTCCCATAAAATACAGTGATTTGAAGTGCCAAACTCCTTTTCTTAGATTTTCTTTTCTCAAGTCCTTTTAGTCTTTTGTTTGGCAATAAAATCAGCCAGTGGAAGTTGTTGAACCTTTGGAGTACCACTGCTTCTATATTTTTATCCAGTCTTAAAATCTCACATTAGCATCACCCATGAAATAGTAAAAATACTTTGGAACATTGTCCATAGGTATTGTGTTTTTTATTCCTTCAATAACATTTGCAAAACCTTTTCTGCACCTTTTACTAATTGCTTCCTTATCTTCATCCAAACTTCAACTCTTAACATTAGCGCAGCCGGTGAATTGTAATAGCACTTTGGAACATTTTTTGTGTCTCAAAATTTCTTACTCCTTCAATATAAATTCTGCAATTTTTATCTATTGAGTGGTAATTATTTCTTCTTATCTTCATTTGGGTTAGTGAGCATCTTATCTGAAATTCTGAATAAGAACTTCCGCTTGGAAGTCTTTAATGTTATTTTCTGGTTGCTCTGTGTAGTGATTTGCATATCTTTTAGTGTTTCTATTTTGCTATTGATAGGTCTGGAGATTCAACAGCACGTATTTGGAAAATTCCAGATGGTCCTTGTGGCTCTAGTTTGCAGGTTGTTCCTCCAAATGTACAGGTTTTGAAACATTTTAAGGGAAGAACTAATGAGAAGAGCAAGGATGTCACCACACTAGATTGGAACGTAAGGGCCACTCTTTTTTATATGATTGACTATCTTGATGCAGCTTTCTTCTTTCACAATCCTAGGTGAATTGCCTTTTGCCCCTCCATTATTCAGTTTTGAAATATTAAAACTCTTAATATATTTTGAGAAAAGTTGTGTGCTGTAGTTTGAGTTGGGCTGCAGTATACTTATCTCCAAAAATAATATTGTTGATTTGTTCCCTTCGTTTTCACATGTAAGTGTTCTGCGTGCAGGGTGAAGGAACTCTACTAGCAACGGGTTCTTATGATGGTCAGGCAAGAATATGGAGCAAGGATGGTAAACACTTCTCGCATGAAGTTTCGTGCACTTTCCCATGTTTTTTTTTTCCCGTCTTAAGTTTCATCTCCTTTGATTGCTGCAATTTTTATGTTTTATATTTGCATGACAAATTGACAATACATTCTCATAGTAATACTAGACATCATCTTATTTATTTATGTTTCAATCGTACTCTATAGTGCAATGTAGTTTAAGACAAATCTAGTTAGTCTAGGACATACCAGATCCCCTCCACAGAGTTCTTTCATCATACTCAGGATATACCCATGATTGTAGATGAAGGTGGTGACTGTCCTCACTTTAAAACCACATCCACAAACGATTTGGACTTGTTGATATCCTTGAGTATCAGATATATGCAATATCTTGCGCATGGTGTCCAAAAGATCTATACTTCTTGCTTTCCATGGGGTGCTTCCCAGCCTTCTTATAGTTGGGGCCACTGTCTGTGACAATCTGGATGACATTCTCGTGCCCCACCTCCTCTATATCATTCACCAGCTCCTTATAGATGAACTTATAGTCCTTTACATGTGCGGAGGCACAATGCTCTTCAAGAAGACTGTCCTCCCGTTACAATATACGAGGAAATTAATGATATACCGTCTAATAGGACCGATCCAACCATCACACATGTTCGTGACTCCGTACTACGTCCATTCTTTTTTCGGCACCGTTATGTACACGTCAAGCACCCCTTGCTCTCCATCCGAATACTTGTGCATGATATCATATGGAGAAGGTCCATGCACTTCCGTACCCACCTTAGTACACTTATCAATCATGTTATGAAAATATACGCGCTTGGCTGCATTGGCCGGTATGCTATTACGAAAGAAAAACTTGGCACATGCCTTGCCAAGTTTCTCTCTTACGTCGCCCCACGAATACTTCAACTTCTGCTTACATTCTCGAGTCTGATAAGAGGCAGGATCCATCGGAATATGGATCTCTCTTGTGCTGGCCATTCGTGCTGGTGGAGGACGCCGCGAATGATCGCGCCATTGATCGGATCCAAGCCATAATACCTCGAGCTCACATGCTCACTACCGCTGGCACTATTAGAATGTGGCCTATAGTTAGCTTTCCCTTGAAATTTCTCATTTTGCCTCTTCTCGCACTCGGATCGCTTAGAATCCCTTATCACCTTCCTGAACTGAGCCGTCTTGAAATCATTATCGGCTTCAGATGGGTACTCGTACTCGTTGTCCGAATCATGTGATTCGGTTGGTGTAGGATCCAGTACTGCCTCTCTAAATTCTTCTGTCTTCTTTTACTACGTAGATTTATCGGCGCGTCTCATAAGCTCCAATATATTTAACATGATCTCCTTTGGAATGGATGAACACTGCTTTATGTCCGAGTACCCAACTACGAGGTGTTGTTTCAACCGTAAAACACCCTCGGCTCCTATCTTCTTCCCACAATATTTACACTGTGACTTCTGCTTCGAACCGTGGGGTACCGTGCTGCCAACCTGAATCATTCAATCCAACATCCGAGGAGGACTGGGCAGCCTTTTACTTAATCTGATCAACCGGTTGATTATGAACTAATCAATCGACCAAACTATAAGTTTTCTATGGACTAAGCAACCAATCTCAAACGGGAATTCTAAGCTTTGCTGACCCTAATTGAGCGTGCATGTGCGTTTCGATATCTTATGTTCATAATTTAACGTAGATGTGTATAGTTGAATATATTATTATATTTATAAGCTATTTCAATCCAGAAGAATTTCTAAGTGATTGTAAATGCAGATTAATTTTTAAGTTTTTGTACCTAGCGATGAGAATTGACAATATCTGACGAATCGGGCGGCAATATCTGGCGAATGCGGGGGCGAGATCTGACGAGGTCCGATGAGATTCGGCGAAGCTCCCCTTTCTTTCGATCCAGTTACTTGTGTGTGATATCATATGGATAATGCCCCTGCACTCCAGTACCCGCCTTAGCACACTCATCAATCATGTTTTGAAAATATATGCTTTTGGCTGCATTGGCTGATATGTTATTATGAAAGAAAAATTTGGCATGTCTTACCAATTTTCTCTCTCACGTCTCCTCACAAATACTTCAGTTTCTTCTGCATCCATTCCCTAGTCTAATTAGTGGCATGATCCATCGGAATATGGGCCTCCCTCATGCTTGTCTTCGTGCTGGTGGAGGATGCCACGAATCATTGCCACCGAAAGGACCCAAGCTATAATGCCTCGTGCTCACATGCTCACTACCGCTGGCACCAGTAGAATGCGGTCTATAGTTGGCGCTCCTCGGAAAGTCCTCATTTTACATCCTCTCCCACTCTGACCACTTTGAATCCCTCATCGCCTTCCTGATCTGTGCCCTACTGAAATCATTATCGGCGTCGGATGAGTACTCGTATTCGTCGTCTGAATTATGTACTTGTTCAGTTGGTGTATGCTCTAGTACCGCCCTTCTAAACTCCTTGGCCGCCTTCTTCTTTAACTGTCTAGATTTATCGACGACTCTTATTTACTTCAGTAGATTTAACCTGATTTCTTTTCGAACGGACGAACATTGCTTTTATGTTTGAGTTTCCACAGATGAGGTGTTGTTTCAACCATGAAACATCCTCGCCTCCTTTTTTTTTTCTACAATATTTTCATTGTGACTTCTGCATCGAACCGTCCAATGGAGTGCCATGTTACCAACTTGGATCATTCAATCCAGCATCTAAGGAGGACCAGGCAACCATCTGATTAATTTGATCAATCGGCTGACTATGGACTAATCAATCGGCCAAACTATAAGTTTTCTATGGATTAAAAAACAACTCTCAAACGGGAACTCTAAGCTCTGCTGACGCTAATTGTGCGTGCATGTGCGTTCTGATATCTTACGTTTTTAAGTTAAAGTATGTGTGTATAGTTAAATATATTTTTATATTTCTAAGCTATTGCAATCCAGATGAATTTCGAAGTTGTAAATGCAGATTAATTTCTAAGTTTTTGTACCCGTTGATGAGAACTGACAATATCCGATGAATCGGGCGGTGAGATCTGGGGGCGAGATTCGGCCAGGTCCGACGAATCAGGTGGTGAATTCGGCGAGATCCGGTGATTCCGCAAAATTTTGCGACAAATTCCAGCGAGATCCGCCGATTTCAGCTGCAAAATCCGGTGAGATGCGATGATTCTTGTGGCAAGATCTAGCAACTTCGGTCGAAATCAGTCGAATTTCGGCAAAATCCGGCAAAGTTTGACGGGTTGTGGTCAAAATCTGGTCGAAACCAACCCCAATTTAAAGCCCCCAGGCCCATCTAAATCAGGCACATGTTTCACGAAATCTGTGGACAAGTTTCGGTCGAAATTACCGAAATGTCCTCGAAATGGTTAATTTTGCCATAACTAGTTCTAAAATGGGGGGCAACACGTGGCTTCGGACCTTTCGGTGGCACCCCGTTGCTTTCGGTAAGAATCTCGTCTAAAAAGACAAAATGGGCCTTGTTTCGGTGGGCCTCATCATTTCGGCTGAAATTTCCGAAATTGGTCCGAATACGCGAAATTTCACTGAAATCGGAACATGTCAGGGTTTCAGACCCCCCTTTTGTTTCGGCCCCGACCGAAACCGAAATATTTCGGTGATTCAAACTTGATAGGTATTAGTATTTGTAATTGTGTTTGAAATATTTGTGATTCATATATTTGTTGTTGATTGTTGTATCATCTTTAATACTGGTGTTGGACACAATATTACACTTGAATTCTTCTCCCATGTTCAAATTTCCTGGAAGCCTTAAGTTTTTTGACCTTTACTTACATTAGATAACTCTGGATATTTAAATTGGAATTCAAATGTATATGCATTTACGTTATACATAGATGTGTCCTGTATTCCTTCTTTTGATGTTCATTGTGTCAGATTATCACTCCACTGTCCAACACTTGCACATGCCACAGAATCCATGTGGCAGATTCTTTCGTTCAGTATTCAGATTATTTTGTTTTCCCCATACCATACCTGTTGTTTGCACTACAATGTGACGAGATAATTTTTCTTACTGTTTTTTACTGGGATCAATATGATGTATAGGGGAGTTAAAGAATACATTAATAAGGCACAAAGGGCCAATATTCTCTTTGAAGTGGAATAAGAAGGGTGATTACCTCCTCAGTGGCAGCGTTGATAAAACTGCTATTGTGTGGGATATGAAGACATGGGAGTGTAAGCAACAATTTGAATTTCATTCAGGTACCATATCGCTGTATGTATAAAACTTTATTATTGTATACGTGCAATCTGCATTTACTATTACATTACCAGAATATGATCACAATAATGGATGCAATGTCTACTTTTGCAGCTCCAACACTTGATGTTGATTGGAGAAACAATATTTCTTTTGCAACATGTTCAACAGACCACATGATTTATGTCTGCAAGATAGGAGAGTCTCGCCCAATTAAGGCTTTCCCGGGGCATCAGGTTTGGTGCATACTATCAGGCTGCTACTGTTGGTTAAATTTTATCAATTAAATGAAAATTCATTTTTACCATATGATGACTAGTTGCCAACCTGACATTAACCTTATACTATAGTAATGTACAACACCTTTGCCTCAACCTTCATCTCTCTTTTTAATAATGTTGTTCCTGCTGCATTTCCATTATGTATTAAAATGAAACTCGTGACCCAAAAACATACTTTTCTAAGGAGAAAAAGAAGAGTTTGATAGTTTTTATGAAAATGCAATTTCTTCAAGTACGGATGATAAGGATTACATAGAAACATGATTTGGTGTTTTTCCAGCTTTGGTAGGAGTGAACTGATGGAAGTATAGCCATGCTGTCCTGAAAATTTGGCTGCAGTAGAATTTGACTTAGGATTCTAGGAAGGGAATTAGTGGCTAAAGTCTATTAGTTTTAAGCTTCCTAGTTTTAAAGCTTACTAGGGTTCAGCTTGGCTATGAGCTTATAAGGCTATAACTATATTGGAAAGAGTTTGAGAAGGTTGTAAAAGCTTTTTTCTTCCACTTTAGACCTGCAGAGAGATCTGTTAGGTCAGATCTGAAACTGTTCTTTTTAGACGGCATCAATGATTGTTTGATGAGTGAATGAACATAAGGTGATAGGCAACATAGTTGGGAGTTTTTGTGGATGAAGGGGAAGAGTTTTAAAGGGGTTATGGGCTATCTAGGGATTTATATCAGGTTTTCAGCATGAAAAGAGAGATTGCAGAAGTAATTAAGTGATAAAGTAAAGAATAGGTAGACTACAAGAAGAATAAGAAGATAAGAGAAAGACAGAATAATAGGACATTAGGAATACACCTCAGTAGCCTACCAAAAGTCCTAAGAAGGGGTAATAGAGGAACTTCATTGATGGTGGCTATAGGATAAAAAAGGAAGGGTATACACATGTAGAGAGTTATGATCTTCTCTATTTGCTGCTCATAGCAATCCCACGAGTATAGAGGAGGAACATAGCCTAGTGTGTCACTTATCTCCAAAATTAGGAAAAGCTCCTCTATGAGTGTTCAGTGGGAGCCCAAGACCTCTTGAACATGTGAATCACACTAATTTTAAATTTCTATTTTGTGTTGGGCTTCGGTCCAAGCCGAAACCGAAATTGATCCAAATTTTGATCAAAATTGACCGAAATTTAAAAATTATATTTTTAGTTTAGAAACTGCAATTTCGATCGAAATTGGCTGAAATTGACAGTACCAATTCCGATTCCGAAATCTAAGACCGAAATTGTTCAAAATTTGACTGAAATTGAACGAAACAGGGTTTTGCACATACCTTTCGTTTCGATCCCGACTGAAACCAAAGTATTTGATCGAAATTTTGGTATTTCGGTCGAAATTTGAATCCATGCAAACTGGTAGATCAAAGGTCTAGGAGATATTTTTTCATTCGCCATTTACTTTCTCTACTCTATAGGTGAATCACACTCATGCAACCGGTAGATCGGAGGGCTGCAAAATACTTTTTTATTGTCATTTGTCACACTTATATCACATCCGCTAGCAGTCTCCCTTATTAATTACAGTGCACATATGGGTGAGAGGGAGTTAATTACCGTGCATATATGTTAGGGAGGGAATTACTTAACGTGCATATATTTGTCGGAGGAAGTTAATTACCATGCGTATATGGGTCTAAGGGCGTTAAATCCTTTCCTCAATTAGCACAAAGATATTGAAATTTCAAATTAAATCCTTAAAAGACAGTCAGGGTAAATCGTACTTGTTTTTGTGCTTACGATTCGTCGAACCAGTGATATCTATTATCTTATGTTATATAGGTGGGCCGCACGCCTAGTCCCATATATATATATATATATATATATATATATATATATATATATATATATATATATATATATATATATATATATAAAACAAGGGATGGCGGTTTTGTGCTGACTAGAATAATATGGAACCAAATGCTGACTAGACAAAATCAAACGCTGACTAGACTATTCAAGCTGAGAGAGAGAGAGAGAGAGAGAGAGAGAGAGAGAGAGAGAGAGAGAGAGATCAGGTGTGTTGTCGGGGCGGGGACGGTGTTACTGCCGAAAGTGTTTTGTTGCCAAAGGCGGTTAGGTGTGTTGTCGCCGCATACGACGGTGGGAGTGGTGATGCATTGCTGACAGGTGTGTTGCCGTCGAAGGCGGCCGCTGCAGTGCCAACAGGCACGGGCATGCACTAGTATATATATAGGGGAGGGATACTCTTACTTATGGAATCTTACTTATGCAATTACACCACCTTTTACCTACCCTAGAGATTTTAGAATTTGATGAAACTTGGTAGGGATGCTATCTATGGCAAGTTGATCATCCTCACCAAAAATCATCAAATTCTATAATTTCTAGGGGCATCAAATATGCTATTCAAATTAACGGTTAAAATGAACTGTTGATAAAGATTCTAACATTTGATGCCTGTAGAAGTTAAAGAATTTGATGATTTTTGGTGACGATCAACTTGCCATAGATGGCATCCTCACCAAGTTTTATCAAATTCTGAAACCTCTGGGGTAGGTAAAATGCGATGTGTAATTGCATAAGTAACCATTCCATAAGTAAGAGTATCCCTACCCATATATATATATATATATATATATATATATATATATATATATATAGGGAAATGGGTTCCTGGTACATTGTACCAGGGTATTGCCTGAGACAGTGCTCCGTATGCTGCCAAGTGGAATAGGGGGGACCAGCTGTACTCCATACGGGACGTCCCGCACCGGCCTGGACCTCAAGTGCAGCTGCACCGGAGGCCCAGCGCGCGCCACGTGTCCCAATCCCGTCGAATTCCGCGCGGCCCGCCCCCAAAATCCCGTTAAAATGCTGCTCAAAATATCAGCCGTCTGATCCTGGCTGATCCATTAGACCTCAACCGCCTGATCCCGTGCACGCAGTGCGCTCAGTTCGGTTCGATTCCCATCCGTCCGATCGATGGGAATCGAACGGACAGAAATCATTTTCGCTGTTACTGTAGCGGCTACAGTAACAGCGAAAATGATTTCGGGTCGTCCGATTCCCATCGATCGGACGGATGGGAATCGAAATAACATTGAATTGGTTCGGTTCGATTCCCATCCGTCCGATCGATGGGAATCGAACGGACAGGAATCATTTTCGCTGTTACTGTAGCCGCTACAGTAACAGCGAAAATGATTCCTGTCCGTTCGATTCCCATCGATCGGACGGATGGGAATCGAACCGAACTGAGCGCGCTGCGTGCACGGGATCAGGCGGTTGAGGTCTAATGGATCAGCCAGGATCAGACGGCTGATATTTTGAGCAGCATTTTAACGGGATTTTGGGGGCGGGCCGCGCGGAATTCGACGGGATTGGGACACGTGGCGCGCGCTGGGCCTCCGGTGCAGCTGCACTTGAGGTCCAGGCCGGTGCGGGACGTCCCGTATGGAGTACAGCTGGTCCCCCCTATTCCACTTGGCAGCATACGGAGCACTGTCTCAGGCAATACCCTGGTACAATGTACCAGGAACCCATTTCCCATATATATATATATATATATATATATATATATAGAGAGAGAGAGAGAGAGAGAGAGAGAGAGAGATGCTATAATGCGGCACCGCATCGCAGCCGTCTGATGCACCGCCGCGTGCATGCGATGCACGCAGCGCGGGCATCAGACGGCTACGGTGCAATGGCTGCACATACCGCATGCCTCATTATAGCATGCCCCTATATATATATATATATATATATATATATATATATATATATATATATATATATATATATAGAAATGTTAAAATGCGGCGTGCGGTGCGTACGGTGTCGCATCTCAGCCGTCTGATGCACCGCTGCGATGCACGCAGCGGTGCATCAGACGGCTGAGATGCGACACCGTACGCACCGCACGCCGCATCCTAACACGTCTTATATATATATATATATATATATATATATATATATATATATATATATATATATATATATATATATATATATATATATATATATATATATATATATATATATATATATATATATATATCGGGACATGCTATAATGCGGCATGCGGTAAGTGTGGCACCACATTGCAACCGTTTGATGCACCCGCTGTGTGCATCGCATGCACGCAGCGGTACATCAGACGGTTGTAGTGCGGTGCCGCACTTACCGCATTATAGCATGCCCCTATATATATATATATATATATATATATATATATATATATATATATATATATATATATATATATATATGGGGGAGGGAATTGGGTGCATGGTCCTCCCGACTAGCCAACACGTTAGTCCTCCCTTCAATTCAAGTGCAAAATGACAATTTTTAACCGGGGTTAGGGGTCGGTTAAGTTGGGTTCACCCTTCCTAATAATGATTTAATGAAAAAAAAATTGGAAAAAAAATGCCAAGTGACATTTTTAGATTAACCATAGCAAGGGGTATTTGCGCGCTACAGCTTACCGTTAAATTTGTTGGCCTTTGATCGGGTTGTTTGAAGTTTTTTTTTTTTTTTGAATTTTTTTTTAAATCATGATCCAAGTAGAGTGGATTGACCATCCATTAAAAAAAAATTTGTTAAAAAGTACCACGTGGAACCTAAATATCGGGGAGGACTAGCGTGTGTCTAGTCGGGAGGACCATACTCCCTGTCTCTCTCTCTCTCTCTCTATATATATATATATATATATATATATATATATATATATATATATATATATATATATATATATATATATATAGTAGTGATACATTGTGGCCGGTAATATGCGGTCACCCCCATCCGGGGTATTTTTGGAATTTTTTTTTTTTGGGATTGATCACCCACCCTTGGATAGCACACAAAAAATTTCAGCTCGATCCATGACCTGTAGGCCGTCCAAATGTGATCGACTTTCATCGGTCGTTCATTTTTGTCGTCATTTTGATCAACACATTTGGATGGTCTATAGGTTTTGGATCGAGCTGAAATTTTTTGTGTGTGCTATCCAAGGGTGGGTGATCAATCCCTAAAATTTTTTTTTTCAAAAATACCCTGGATGGGGGTGCCGCACGTTACCGGCCGCAATGTATCACTACTCTCTCTCTCTCTCTCTCTCTCTCTCTCTATATATATATATATATATATATATATATATATATATATATATATATATATATATATATATATATATATATATATATATATATAAAATTTTCAGCATATCCCCTAACGTGTCTGTATCCTGATATTTTTATAAATGTCATATCGGCGTGTCCGTGTCATGTCCCTGTCTTGTGTCCATGCTTCTTATCATGTACTATGATTTTTCCCGACCAAGTGGTTTTTCGTTCAATTCATACCACCAATACACTTATAGCAAAAATACAATAAAAGTACCCTCTAATCGTTTCGTCTCATCTTCCCTAGCATACGACCATGCAAAATCATTCCAAGTAGCCATCAATAATCGTTGAAGAATTGAACTTATTTAAGTTCAAACACAAGTTACACAATTGTAATAGGAAAAAAAAAGACTTGGCCTACAAACAAAAAGGAAGTATAACTATAACCCTAATTTTTTCGAACAAATAAAAAGAAAAGTTATGATCTCGCAACAAAGAATCGAGCCGCAGAGAGGGATCACAACAAAGAATCACCTCTCTTTTTTTCTTTACCCATTCTCGCCGCAATGAGGGAAGACTATGGCAAACGGAGAGGGGGCAGAGTAGAGGGAGGAGGCAAAGCTGCAGATAGGAGGGTTCCCCCTCCCCTGTCTGCCTTCTTTCTTACCGTTGCTACAGATGTGGAGATCGAGGTCGAGGTCGGGGTCGTGCCCAATAGAGAAGAAAAGGGGAGAACCACTCCAGAGTCGGGGACCTAGGGGTATATGGTTTAGGTCTCATGTTTTTCCCCTTTATCATTCATTAATTGTGCAGCACATGAGACACGCGCCTCATCCAAAAGGCTCTGCGAAGTCGCGAGGCATGCACCTCACATCGTTTCTCAATGTGTGAGGTGTATGCCTCATGCATCCGATGCACCTTAGAGGGACACCTCGACGTGTGTGACATCAGTTTCTTTCAAACCATTGATCCCAATAAAATGGTTCATAAGACTCATAACTGCAAAAGCTATTCTTGTTCTTGAAGTCAGAAAGTAATGACTGAATAGCATGTGAATGAAACTCATAATGAAAATGGGAAATAAAATTTATTTTAAATTATTTAAATTGAAGAAACATGTAAGTAAATGAGAATATTTTTTATCTAGTATTTAGTTAAGTCAAGGAGCCTAATTTTGTTTTGGAAGGAATATTCTTGTCCCAGAGGAAGGGATGAAATTTCAGATTTGGTTTTTGGCCAAACAGTTCTCCTATTTTCGATCATTTTGTGGTAACATCATCATTTCATAGTCCTTCATATTATGCAATACGGTTTAAGAACTGATTGAATGGTGCCATATATTGGTAGGTCCATGACAATTTTCTTGATTCAGTGTTGTAGAAAGAAATTAAATTCTCATTTCCGTCGTTTCAGAGTGAAGTTAACGCGATCAAATGGGATCCAACTGGTTCACTGTTGGCATCATGCTCTGATGATTGGACAGCAAAGGTGATATTTTAAAGAGAGAATTTCATTTGTACTACAGGTTTCATAGCATAAGTATGGTTCCTAATACTGTTTACTTATATGTATTACCAAAATTTCAATTGCATGTAAGCTGAAAAAAGATTAAACTAAACTCGTATGTGAATACTGCACTCTTTTCTTAGTCTGTGATAGTGTCACTATTTAGGTTCTATTACGAAGAAACAAATAATAACCTAATGAACTGATTTTTATCATTCATAATTTTTAGTCTTTTTATATGTCGGGGTCTTCCAGATGCTCCTTCCTCAATTTTTTTGTAAACACTGCTTTCTGCGAATGCACCTGCACCTCTCCCTTTTTGGGTTACAATGGACTTGCCTCACTGTTTCTTATTGAAAGATATCCATGATCTACTATGGTCCGAGGTGGTATAAGTTGTATACAATTTTGACAGATATGGAGTCTGAAGCAGGACAAATGTGTGCACGACTTAAAGGAGCACAGCAAGGTTCTAGACCTTTTCATTTGTCACCTTTATGGTACTCTTTATTTCTAAATTACGTGTTAAATGTTTGTGAATCAATTTCATTCAGGAGATATATACTATCAGATGGAGCCCTTCTGGTCCTGGTACAAATAACCCTAATCAGCAGTTAAAACTGGCAAGGTAAATATTAGCTGTTATCTTTATAGACATACTTCATTATTAGTGCATGTTACTTGAGTTAGCAATGAGGTAAATCTTTCCTTCTTTCCTTCTTTCTTCTCGATATTTTTGTGAATTGAATTCTAAGTATGATGCCTCGGAATTTTTAGAATATATTCCTCCATTTTCGTTAACCTATCAATTTGGTTCTGAGCACATTCATTCTTTAAGTTCTTGATATTTTAATTGATGATCATAAAAAAGTGTGTGCCAAGAAATCACATGCAGCTCACATTGATAGCGTTGCATTGCTTTTTGATCTAAAACACTACATTACTTTCTGGGGGCTCAAGAACTCTGTTAATTATGTGGGTCTTATGTGAAGGAACCGGATCAAGAGTGTACAACGGAAGACGATGAAAACTGTGTTTTTCTCAACTGATCGTGGTCATGCTTTGTACTTTAGGGTTATGAAAAAATTCTCCGTACTTCGTAATCAAAGCACATGCATCACAACCTATGGATTATTAGAGGTCACAAGATTTATAAACACCTGTGGAGAAGATCGAGTCGATGAATATGTTGAAGAAGATCGGTATGAAGCCTCGCTTCCCTCGAATAGCAATGCCTATTCCACGACGCGGCCGACATTGGATGGACATATGGGAGTCTTCTTCCTTCTTTGGTCTTCTTCTTCTCTTAGAAAAACCTTACGAGTGGATGGGCGGAGATGAACCTCTCTTCGTCTCTTTCTTTTTCTCTCTTTTCTTCTTTCTTTCTCTTGTGTGTGGCCGGCCTTCTTGTGTTAGGGTTTCATGTGGCTTGCCCCTTGCTCTTAGATTAGGGTGTGGAGACCAACCACAATGCCTTTTAAAGCTAGAGTCACCCCCCCCCCCCCCCCCCCCCCACACACACACACACACACAACTTTTTGGGTTCTTTAAGGTGTAGGAAACAATCCCTACACTCAAGGTAATCCACTCCTATACTTTAGAGCCTTCCTTAATTGCATGCCCACTTCCAACAGGATTTATATGGCCAGCCTTATAGGAGTCTCCTACAGTCGGCCACACTTGTTTCCTTATTGCCATGGGTCACATAAAGAGAGGAATCCCACATGGGGAAGAAATCTCCTATGGAAATGAAACGTAGGAAAACTTGGGAATTAATTCCCTTTATCCTCGCCTAACTTATAGGAATTTGATTGTTCTAGTACAACTAGGAATCCATTAATGAGAAAATTATTCATTATGAACACCTATGGTTAATTCCTATTGATTATGGATAATCTCCTTAGCCCAATAGGATTTATTATTCGAGAGAGACTTATCCTGCTCCTACGTGGTTACTTATGACACCTCCTAAAAAGTAGTGGAGTAAACTTAGTCCACTAGGAGTCTAGGAGGTCTTCAACCATGACCTTGATATGTGATCAAGTCACCCCCACTCTCATGATTGAACTCCACACACCTAGACTGAGTTTACTTCCACATTCTAAGAGATAGGGCTTACTGTGGTGGACCCATGTAGTGGATAGTGGATACTAGTCTCCCTAGGAGTCTCCCACTAGAGAGCATTTAGAAGGTGCCATCTAGGATTAATAATCCAATCAGGAAATCTAGGTTAATGAGTCTCCTAATCCACTTGTGCGAGGTGTTCTAGTCATCGTGGAGTTACCCACTACTAGTAACCCTAACTGCATTAGGATTAGGTCAGCTCGGCCGTTAGCGATGGTTAGGAGTTTGAATCTTATAGATCCCAATAACTTTGGCTCCAACTAGATCTATCGTCATAGTCATCTCATGGCATAGACCATGAACCAATTAATTATGGCTACAACCACTACTAAGGCATAGTTGTACTCCGAGGTTATTAATAAATTAATCGAGTGCCCTTATCCCACTACGTTATACTTGACCCCTCCTTATTCTATTGTCTTTGAAGCTATCCAGGATAATCTGGACTGTCCCACCCAGTATAGCTTACCCACTTGAGTCCTGATATCTCATTACCTTGTGATCACTATTTTTACTTTGTTTTTGTCCGGTCGGACTTAGTGATCAATCTTTCATGAGAGTCCATCAAGGAGATACCATGTTCCCCTCGGGGAATATGCAATTCCTACAGACTGCCTGTCATTCCCCAGAATTCAATGCAAGCCACCCAATATTCCTAGACATTTGCATGTGATAGACCTCACCGATTGGCATGTTAAAGTGACAGACACCGAACCAAGAGTTCATGACACATCCTAGGATTTAGGATCTAGACAACTAGTAGTAGATCTACATGTAGTCTTTGGTGACAGTACTTAAAGTCCATGTACGCTCTTTTGATTCTGTTCAGTGTCTTCCAAATACTCCAACACGATTTGACTTAAAATCATCACTCTAATGGTCTAGATAGACCACCTCTCTCTTACAAGAATGTCAGGATGTTACAGTCTTGCATACTAGATGTTCAATCAAGTAACCGACTGTGAACCTACTTAGGTGTGTATGGTAACTCATGTCTCCTACATGTGCATCTCATCCACACACGTGAGTTACCTAAACCACATCAAAGTGTACTTGTGGATTTATGCATCTCGTTCACTAGGGTTTGTAAGTTTTAATAATGTATGCTTAGTTAGTGTCCAACATACTGAAATTGGTATGAAGGACACACCGACCCAACATTATGGACCCAATCAACGGTTGACAGGAGACATAATGATGTTGACAACGGAAGAGAAGTTTGAACCCAATAGATAATGACATGAACGAGAGAAAGAACAATTGCATGGTTTCAGAGCTTGGTTATTGTTACTTTTTTCTCTAGCTCCTTCAAGTGGAGATTCCACAATCAATATCTTCTTGCAGTCAAGGTCAACATCAGTTGGTATTTTTTATTTGTCCAACTCTGTTGGTTCCTTTGTGAGCTTGTGGTCGGAGAATCAATCCAATTTAGGGAGGTCCTCCATTATGACTTCCATACCATGTTTATTGGTCAAAACTGATATCATCGAGACATGAGAATATTCTCAAGTTTCGATTGCAAAAGCGGATTCTGGCAAGTTTTGCTAGATGAAGAATCAAAACCATTAACGGCATTCACCTGCCCTGATGGACATTATCAATGGAATGTTGTTCCATTCGGCCTCAAATTTCGACTCATATGGTGACCAAAATTTGATCGTTCTGAAATATAGGTGAAGTCTTTCTTGGTTGATTGCATGGCAAACCAAAGTCCATGGGAGGCTCTTGACGACCTCGTCGTCGTAAGATCAGATTGCGTTACAATTTTGATGATCCTATTGATACTTATCAGTGTAGTAGGAGCAAGCACTCAATCTCCACGAGATATAGAGACAGGCACCATCAATCTTCCAGAGGCATATGAATAATGCCCTGAGAGGACTTGAAAAATTTTGCTGTGTTTATGTGGATGATATCTTAGTCTTTTCCAAGACTGAAGACGATCATTATAAACACGTAATGATGGTACTCAAAACCATCGAAAAATTTGGAATAATACTTTCCAAAAAGATTAGTACTTACGCTTGATGTTACCTAGAGCTGATATCATGACTTCCATACCTTATGTTATTTAGCACAAACTTCTATACCATGTTTATTGGGTTGGATTATATCCATTCCAAAAATGAAGAAATTCTTAAAGAACAAGAAAAAGCAAGAATTCTTCTTACAAACATACAATTATGCGATATATGTCTCTTACGAGAATTCGCATGTAAGTATGAACAATCTATGTATAAACTACCCCAATTGGAATATCCCGATTGGATAGAAAAATTTATTACAAAGATACCAATCGTAGGAGAAAAATCTCTTACAGAATGGAAAACCAAAAAGACTGATCTTACTTGTTACAGTCTAGGTTATGCACTCAGAATAATAACTGAGAAGATAAAAGAATATTGTGATTTTACAACTACTCAAAAACAGTTAAAGAAATTTAACAAAAGGTGTTGTCCGGTTCTTGCACCAGAAACACAAATCTTTTATGGGTTAGAAAGAAGTTTAAAAAGAAATACAAGAAAAAATGGGTTAGAAAACGCAAGCCGTTTAAAGCTCAAAAGTATTTCACAAAAGAAAAACCTAAGGACAAATCTAAAAAATACTGTCCACAAGGTAAGAAAAAAATACAAGTGTTGGATCTGCAATGAAGAAGGACATTATGCAAATGAGTGTCCTAATAGAAGCAAACATCTTGACAAAGTCAAGATAATCACAGAAGCTTCTCAAGATGGATATTTTCCTATCGAAGATATCTATGAAAATGAAATGTATATCTATACATTTCAGATTGAATAAATTCAATCAGAAAATGAAAATTCTGGAAATGAAACTTCAGAATGAATTGGCTTAAATGCAAAGTCAAATCTCTAACAGATTATATCTGTGGAGAAGATCTTTATCAAGAATTTCTTGCTAAAGAAAAACAATTAAATTTGACATGTTCAAATAATGATTTCATGTTAAGTACACATGAAGATAAGAATCAGAAAATCGTTATGTCAAACGTAACAAATCCTAATTCTATATATATAAAGGGAACCCTTAGGTTTAAAAATCTTAAACCTATAACCCTATTTTGCTATATTGACACAGGTGCAAGCCTATGTTTAGCTAGCAAACATGTAATTCCTCAGGAATTATGGGTAAACACACCCAATGAAATCCCTGTTACAATTGCTAACAGTGAAACAATCAAAATTACCAAGGTATGCAAGGAATTGAATCTTTTCATTGCCGGTGAAAAGTTTATCATACCTACTATCTATCAACAAGAATCAGGAATTGATCTGTTGATTGGTAATAATTTCTGTCAACTATATGGACCTTTTATGATTATCCAATGGATTGATAGAATAGCATTTCATCTAAATGATGAAATGATTCTTGTATCAAAAGCTGGCAAAGCTTTTAGATATGGAAAAGAAGGTTTTCTTGAATCAATGAAAAAAGATTCTAAAACCAAAATTCCAGGAACTAATATAACTCAAGAGGTTATAAAAGAACCTGAAAATGTACAAAGCTTTCTGCTACATTTGCAGAAATTCCAGTACATTGAAGAACAGCTTGAAAAGGTTTGTTCAGAAAATCCAATTGACCCTCAAAAGTCAAAAAATTGGATGAAAGCTTCAATCAAGCTTATAAAACTAGATACTGTAATTAGGGTGAAACCTATGAAATACAGTCAATATCTTCAGAGGTGTGTTTATACCATCTCTGAATTGTGCTTTTATCAAAATCTCTACAGCACCAAGGTGTACCATACTAATCTTGGATCTGATCTCAGTAGGAATCCTGTTGAGTCTTTGTTGTATCTCGCTACGAGTGATCATAGGAAGATAAACATGTCCTGAGACATTTTTGATATCTATTGACATCCCTTGAGTAGAGACACAATAAAAGATTTTATTTTTGCGTTTGAAAACTGATTTCATTGCTTGAATAAAGCTGTAAGGTATATTAAATACCTGAGTTTTATCAAGAGATAATTTAGACTGACTAATCTTTTTAAGTTTATCCTGATGGATAATAAAATTAGCAGTATAACATGCTTCATTTTTTTCATTGAAAACTTGAATTTCTTCAATGTTTTCAGTGTTGGTTTCTTCTTCTATTTTAGAAGACATTTAAGCAACGAAGCTCTGATACCAAATTGCGGAATCTTTTTTGAATTGGATCTAAGTGAATCCTTAATGTTATCCGTGAATAAATTTCACTCTTCTCTTGTGACGGATGCTTCCGTTTGAGCAGAGAAGGGCAAGTATTCAGGATTTCAGTACCTGTTGCACATAGGTGCGATTGTATATGCAGATGCATAATGATATTCTTCATTGAAGAATTCCTTTTAAATTTTCTTTTTCTTTTATATTTTGTATATAGGGTGTGGATGATAGTAATAGATCCTAGTTGCAAAATAAAATTATCACCTTCATACTTATCCTGTTTTCTGGTGTTGAGGATGGAGGTTCGTCTCTGCCAATGCTGAAGACCTTTCCCTACGGCCACCTGCATACGGTACTTCTGGTCACGGCGCACTCCAGGCTCGATAAAAAACTCCGCTCAAACAAGAGAGAAACAAGAGGCTAACGAAGGAAGGAAGATAATTTTATTGCACACTAGTCCCCGAAGGGAACACTATTACATCACCACTCCCTATTGGAGTTACTCACACATGGTGAAGACTTACAAGACTTAGGAGAGAGGAGAGACTTGCACTCGAGAGACTTGCACATCATTGATTACAAACGTCAGCCATGACCTCATGGCAATAATAGACATCAATAATAGATGGCAGACGAAAGCAGTGACCTCATCAGCCAATAATTAAAGACAGGGTGGCCTGTTCATTTTGTCGTCACATGTCGGCGTCGTATGCAGAGATGCTTTCAATAATGCTGCTGTCGGTGACTGTCTTCTGCTGAGCTGTCGGCAATAATGCATAATGGACAGCTGTGCTCCATTATTTTCTTTGCAGTCTGGCAAAGAATCTTTTTGGTGGCGGGACCCACGTCCAGCTCATTTTGTTGGACGAGGTGCTCGTCGTGAGAGGGACTGATTTCTTCTTCCTTGGTTAAGTGTTGGGGACACCAACTGGTAATAATACAGCGAGGATGGCTGTAATTAATTTTTGCCTTAGACGAGGTAGTCAGAGACCGTGTCTTGGAAAGAATTTGCCTGAGTCCATCAACTCTTAATTTGACCAGACCATTTAATTCTGGTTCAGTGTCAACGACCATTGACGTCTTGAGCTTCATTTCATGGCATAAGCCAATCTCAATGAAATAGTAGGGACTGAAGGTTGTCCCTTGTGACCAGTCAGAGATAGAACTGGTAATTTGAATGTAGATTGCGGTGTCATGAGCTTGGGCAATCTTTTTCCTGAAATCTTTGATGGATTTCTTTACTCCAGGAGGGAGTAGATTTATCTCTTGCAAATTTTTGCTAGGTTAAATATGTTTGATGAGACCTGCTTGAAATGCCAAGTAGAACAGTTTCTCATCTACTCCAGGAATGAAGTTGAATAAACTCCTGGTTTTTCTGTCGTCTGTATAGACCTTTTCTTGATCCAGGTCTTATGGACTGATGTTTCTGGATTTGTACCGGACTTGCATGAAATTTTCGAAGTCAAGGCCAAGGAACTTGTCTTCAACAATTTCTTTCTTGGGGGGTATTTCTACCCTGGAAGGTATCCTGAGGCGAACTCTGGATGATGATTCTGCTTTAATAATTGGAATTAAAGCTTCCTTGTAGAGAATTGGAAATCCTCCATGTTCAGCAGTGAAGCGATCAGCTTCATGTCTTGCTTGAAGTAAAAATGAATACTTCTTAAATGTAGTGGTCGTTCCGATCACTAATTTGTGTACTATTCCCCAGTTGTTATAGATTCCGCGATGTTGTCCGTTAAATATAACGTAGAACCTTTCGGTTCTGGATTTTTCTCCTGTTCCTGCAGCTACAGAAAGGTAACTTGGTGAGAGAAGAATAGTACTGTTATCAGTACCTTTGATTTTTCCCAAATCAACAGGGATTAACGGATTTGAGCCGTCTTTACCGCTGTCGTTTGCAAACGGACTAGATTGTGATTCATCCGAGGATTTTGGCTCACAATTAACCAGCTTGTTTGTTTTTCCCAAAGGGATTGGTCCAAGCGTGACCGTTTTGCTTTTTGCCAAAGCAACAGGCATCAATGGACTTGATTTTCTTTACCATCAGCCGTTTGTGATGGAATATCCTTTGATTTTAGCATTTCTGCTTCCAGTTCATTGGTGACCGTTGTTGATTGATCAAAAGAAATGATCAATTCTTTCTTCTTGCGAAGATTAATGAGTTTCTCTCGGAGAGAGAGAGAATCTCAAGCTCTAAGAGCTTTTCTTCAAGCGTAAGCTGTTTGATTTGTTCATTCATCATTGCAGTATTTTGGAAAATGATGAAATTGAAATTAAAATTCTCCCAAATTAAAAAGGAATGGAATAAGTAAATTCTCGTGTTAAAGCATCAGCCAACACATTTGTATGTCCTTGGATATGGACAATGTCGAAATCATAGTGGCTTAACCACATTTGCCATCGGACCAGCCGTCCTTGTTTTCGATCACCTGCAATAGAGGTTGTCATAAAATGTGAGAGATTCTTATTATCAGATCGAATAAGAAATCTAACTGGTGTAAGATATCCACTGAACTTGGATATCGTGCGAATTACAACTAATAATTCTTTTTCGTTGCTGTGGTAGTTTACCTCAGTAGCTTTGAAGGTTCCATATTTGTATCCACAAATCTTTTCTTCTGTAGAAGTTTGTGCCTTTAAGACACTACTCCAGAATTCGTGACTAGCGTCGGTTTCAATAATGAGTTTATCATTATTATCTGGCAGACATAAGACTGGGAAGTCTTTAGGCTGTTTTTTAATTTTCTTTATGTAATTGGAATCCTCAGAAGTCCAATTCCATTCAGAATCCTTTTTCAGTTTTACTTGTAAAGGTTTACGCATTTCTGCGAGTTTAGGGATATAACAATCCGCATAAGTCAGAACTCCAAGGAATCGTTGGAGTTGTTTCTTATCTTCAATTCGATCAGGAAATCGATGAAGATTTTCTAGGATGTGAGGTTGTGGCGTATGCGTGCCATTATCAATCTCAAGTACCACATTACGTGTTTATAATGATCGTCTTCAGTCTTGGAAAAGACTAAGATATCATCCACATAAACACAACAGAATTCTTCACCATGTGTGAGTAACTCCAATAGGGAGTGGTGATGTAATAGTGTTTCCTTCGGGGACTAATGTGCAATAAAATATCTTCCTTCGTTAGCCTCGTGTTTCTCTCTTGTCTGAACGAAGTTTTTTATTGAGCCTGGAGTGCGTCGTGACCAGAAGTACCGTAGGCAGGTGGCCGTAGGGAAAGGTCTTCAGCATTGGCAGAGACGAACCTCCATCCTCAACACCAGAAAACAGGATAAGTATGAAGGTGATAATTTTATTTTGCAACTAGGATCTATTACTATCATCCACACCCTATATACAAAATATAAAAGAAAAAGAAAATTTAAAAGGAATTCTTCAATGAAGAATATCATCATGCATCTGCATATACAATCGCACCTATGTGCAACCGGTACTGAAATCCTGAATACTTGCCCTTCTCTGCTCAAACGGAAGCATCCGTCACAAGAGAAGCGTGAAATTTATTCACGGATAACACTAAGGATTCACTTAGATCCAATTCAAATTTTTTTTTCGCAATTTGGTATCAGAGCTTCGTTGCTTAAATTTCTTCTAAAATAGAAGAAGAAACCAACACTGAAAACATTGAAGAAATTCAAGTTTTCAATGAAGAAAATGAAGCAGGTTATACTGCTAATTTTATTATCCATCAGGATAAACTTAAAAAGATTAGTCAGTCTAAATTATCTTTTGATAAAACTCAGGTATTTAATATACCTTACTGCTTTATTCAAGCAATGAAATCAGCTTACAAATGCAAAAATGAAATCTTTTATTGTCTCTCTACTCAAGAGATGTCGATAGATATCAAAAATGTCTCAGGGCATGTTTATCTTCCTATGATCACTCGTAGCGAGATACAACAAAGACTCAACATGATTCCTGCTGAGATCAGATCCAAGATTAGTATGGTACACCTTGGTGCTGTAGAAATCTTGATCAAAGCACAATTCAGAGATGGTATAAACACACCTCTGAAGATGGCAATCATTGATAATCGTATCAATGATAGAAAAGACTGCATTCTAGGTGCAGCAAAAGGAAATCTAGCCTATGGTAAATTCAAGTTTACTGTATACCCTAGATTTGGAATAAGTCTTGCATCAAAAAACCTTGATCAAGTCTTAAGCTTCATTCATGACTTCGAAAGAAGACATCTTATGAATGAAGGAGATAAGGTATTTAGTCTTACCTACGTGGTAGGATATGCCTTAAGCAATAGTCATCATTCGATCGACTATAAAACAAGTAAAAACATAGAGTTAGATGAAGTTTTCCAAGAAATTGGAAAGGTTGAAGAATCACAGTTCTGTGAACTCAGTCCTGATGATTCATCATGGGCAATTGATATTGCTAAAAACAAAAGTTATCTTGGTCAAAAGCCAAGACAAACTATTCGAGGTAATCTCTTTGAAATAGGAGAAACTTCAAATAAAAATGATAGATTGTCTCTACAATCTATATCAAAACGAATTGATGACCTTGGTGGTGCGTTAAGACAAATTACTGAAAGCAATGAGTAACACAATTACTGATTGGCCTCATCTATACAAGAAAGGAAAGATCTTGAAATTCAAGAATCTTGATCCTAATGCTCCAAATACGTATTTTTTCACGTCTGATAGCTCAAAACCTTCGTTAGCATCCCTAACGAAACATTGCAATAACCTTAATCAGTTAGTTGCAAGAAACTGGCTTCGGCTAGCAAAAATTGGTAACTATTTTGGTATTCAAAAAGATCCGAGTGAAACCCTCGTTAAAAATAAAATTCCTAACAATTTCTTCTGGACAAAACTCCAAAAAGAAAAAGGGGGAAATGATAAAGAAATAATTAATTTGTTAAATGAAATTAACAAAAGATTAAACCAAACTTGGTTACTGATAACCAAGTAAAAGAAATAATAAAAGACTTCGATATAAAACTCGAAGAAATAAGAACAACGATAAAAAGTCTTGTTGGGGATTAATGGCAACATTAACTCACATCGTTGATCTATTAAAAGAATTATCTGCAAAGATAGATTCTTTAATAAGTCCAGTAGGACAAGATGATAAAATCAATGCAGCAGCCGCAAAGATTATAAAAGAAATATCCGATAAAATGGATAAATGTGAATGCACAGAAAAATTAGCTAAACAGCTAAAAGAACAACCAATAGTTGTGCAAGATAAACCTGAAGAGAAGGTTAGAAGTCCAAAATCTGGATTAACAAAATACTCATATCCTAATGATTGGGTAGAAAATCCTAGTTTAGGATCATCCAAAAATCCAGGAGCACTTATATGGCCCTTTGGATCAAAGAAATGAATTCTATCTCAGAAATGTTAGATAGAATATTCTTCAATTTACCTATTGAAGAAGATTGTTCTGAACTCATGAAACTCATGATGTTGGAAGAACAAGAACTACAAAATCAAAGTGTCCTTCAATTAAATGAAGAACCATCCACTGAATCAGAAGACTCTGAAAATGAGCTTCCACAAGTTCAAGTTCGAATGAACACAGGATCGTCAGGGATTACTGGAGAATCTAGTAATCGACAATCTAAAAGAAAAAATCCTAATCAAGGACCAACTTATGATGATAATTATCGAGGATTCGAATATTGGAATGCTCCTAATCATCATGGTATACCTGATGTCTTTTCTAACAAAAAGACAGCGGTAACAACACTTAACATTGATTGCATTTTCGATTTAAATCATCGAAAACATGTAATTGATCGTTGGGCAACTGAGATCTCTTTGATCTTACAAACCAATAAGGATGATTACCTTACTGGTAAATCTGTACTTACGCTTCTTGAGCATAAGACAGAAGGAATTGCCAAAGAATTGATTAAAAAGACTTCTTGGCAAGAAGATTTACATGGAGAAGATACGTTTGGAACAGTCATTAATGCCTTCTAGACCATGTTTATTGGGTTGGATTATATCCATTCCAAAAATGAAGAAATTCTTAAAGAACAAGAAAAAGGAATTATTCTTCTTACAAACATACAATTATGCGATATATGTCTCTTACGAGAATTCGCATGTAAGTATGAACAATCTTTGTAGAAACTACCCCAATTGGAATATCCCGATTGGATAGAAAAATTTATCGTAGGAGAAAAATCTCTTACAGAATGGAAAACCAAAAAGACTGATCTGACTTGTTACAGTCTAGGTTATGCACTCAGAATAATAACTGAGAAGATAAAAGAGTATTGTGATTTTACAACTACTCAAAAACAGTTAAAGAAATTTAACAAAAGGTGTTGTCCGGTTCTTGCACCAGAACACAAATCTTTTATGGGTGTTAACCTGGAAAAGATAAAAAATACTTTAAAAAGAAGTATAAAAAAAAATACAAGAAAAAATGGGTTAGAAAACGCAAGCCGTTTAAAGCTCAAAAGTATTTCACAAAAGAAAAACCTAAGGACAAATCTAAAAAATACGGTCCACAAGGTAAGAAAAAATGCAGGTGTTGGATCTGCAGTGAAGAAGGACATTATGCAAATGAGTGTCCTAATAGAAGCAAACATCTTGACAAAGTCAAGATAATCACATAAGCTTCTCAAGATGGATATTTTCCTATCGAAGATATCTATGAAAATGAAATGTATATCTATACATTTCAGATTGAAGAAATTCAATCAGAAAATGAAAATTCTGGAAATGAAACTTCAGAATGAATTGGCTTAAATGCAAAGTCAAATCTCTAACAGATTATATCTGTGGAGAAGATCTTTATCAAGAATTTCTTGCTAAAGAAAAACAATTAAATTTGACATGTTCAAATAATGATTTCATGTTAAGTACACATGAAGATAAGAATCAGGAAATCGTTATGTCAAACATAACAAATCCTAATTCTATATATCTAAAGGGAACCCTTAGGTTTAAAAATCTTAAACCTATAACCCTATTTTGCTATATTGACACAGGTGCAAGCCTATGTTTAGCTAGCAAACATGTAATTTCTCAGGAATTATGGGTAAACACACCCAATGAAATCATAGTTACAATTGCTAACAGTGAAACAATCAAAATTACCAAGGTATGCAAGGAATTGAATCTTTTCATAGCCGGTGAAAAGTTTATCATACCTACTATCTATCAACAAGAATCAGGAATTGATCTGTTGATTGGTAATAATTTCTGTCAACTATATGGACCTTTTATCCAATGGATTGGTAGAATAGCATTTCATATAAATGATGAAATGATTCTTGTATCAAAAGCTCGCAAAGCTTTTAGATATGGAAAAGAAGGTTTTCTTGAATCAATGAAAAAAGATTGTAAAACCAAAATTCCAGGAACTAATATAACTCAAGAGGTTATAAAAGAACCTGAAAATGTACAAAGCTTTCTGCTACATTTGCAGAAATTCCAGTACATTGAAGAACAGCTTGAAAAGGTTTGTTCAGAAAATCCAATTGACCCTCAAAAGTCAAAAAATTTGATGAAAACTTCGATCAAGCTTATAAAACCAGATACTGTAATGAGGGTGAAACCTATGAAATACAGTCAATCTGATAGAGAAGAATTTGCTATTCAGATTCAAGAACTTCTTAATCTGAAGCTCATTGAGCATAGCAAATCTCCTCACATGTCTCCAGCTTTTCTGGTTGAAAATGCAGCTGAAAAACGACGAGGCAAAAAACGAATGGTCATTAATTATAAAAAGATTAATGATGCAACAATAGGAGATTCTCATAATCTTCCTAACATCAAAAAGTTAATTCTCTTAATTCGAGATATATGAGAATATTCTCAAGTTTCGATTGCAAAAGCGATTCTGGCAAGTTTTGCTAGATGAAGAATTAAAACCATTAACGGCATTCACCTGCCCTGATGGACATTATCAATGGAATGTTGTTCCATTTGGCCTCAAACAGGCACCATCAATCTTCCAGAGGCATATGAATAATGCCCGAGGACTTGAAAAATTATGCTGTGTTTATGTGGATGATATCTTAGTCTTTTCCAAGACTGAAGACGATCATGATAAACACGTAATGATGGTACTCAAAACCATTGAAAAATTTGGAATAATACTTTCCAAAAAGATTAGTACTTAGGCTTGATGTTACCTAGAGCTGATATCATGATTTCCATACCATGTTTCTTGGTCAAAACTGACTAATAAGGATGATTGCAAAAAATTTGGAATAATACTTTCCAAAAAGAAAGCTAAGCTTTTTAAGCAAAAAATTAGCTTCTTAGGACTTGAGATTGATAATGGCACGCATACACCACAACCTCACATCCTAGAAAATCTTCATCGATTTCCTGATCGAATTGAAGATAAGAAACAACTCCAACGATTCCTTGGAGTTCTGACTTATGCGGATTGTTATATCCCTAAACTCGCAGAAATGCGTAAACCTTTACAGGTAAAACTGAAAAAGGATTCTGAATGGAATTGGACTTCTGAGGATTCCAATTACATAAAGAAAATTAAAAAACAGCTTATATATTTCCCAGTCTTATGTCTGCCAAATAATAATGATAAACTCATTATTGAAACTGACGCAAGTCACGAATTCTGGAGTGGTGTCTTAAAAGCACAAGCTTCTACAGAAGAAAAGATTTGTGGATACAAATCTGGAACCTTCAAAGCTGCTGAGGTAAACTACCACAGCAACGAAAAAGAATTATTAGCTGTAATTCGCACGATATCCAAGTTCAGTGGATATCTTACACCAGTTAGATTTCTTATTCGATCTGATAATAAGAATCTCTCACATTTTATGACAACCTCTATTGCAGGTGATCGAAAACAAGGACGACTGGTCCGATGGCAAATGTGGTTAAGCCACTATGATTTCGACATTGTCCATATCCCAGAAAATACAAATGTGTTGGCTGATGCTTTAACACGAGAATTTACTTATTCCATTCCTTTTTAATTTGGGGGAATTTTAAGTTCAATTTCATCATTTTCCAAAATACTGCAATGATGAATGAACAAATCAAGCAGTTTACGCTTGAAGACAAGCTCTTAGAGCTTGAGATTCTCTATCTCCAAGAGAAACGCATGAATCTTCGCAAGAAGAAAGAATTGATCATTTCTTTTGATTAATCAACAACGGTCACCAATGAACCGGAAGCAGAAATGCTAAAATCAAAGGCTATTCCATCACAAACGGCTGATGGTAAAGAAAAATCAAGTCCGTTGATGCCTGTTGCTTTGGCAAAAAGCAAAACGGTCATGCTTGGACCAATCCCTTTGGGAAAAACAAGCAAGCTGGTTAATTGTGAGCCAAAATCCTTGGATGAATCACAATCTAGTCCGTTTGCAAACGGCAGCGGTAAAGACGGCTCAAATCCGTTAATCCCTCTTGATTTGGAAAAAATCAAAGATACTGATAACAATACTATTCTTCTCTCACCAAGTTACCTTTCTGTAGCTGCAGGAGCAGGAGAAAAATCCAGAACCGAAAGGTTCTACGTTATATTTAACGGACAACATGCCGGAATATATAACAACTGGGGAACAGTACCCAAATTAGTGATCGGAACGACCACTACATTTAAGAAGTATTCATCTTTACTTCAAGCAAGACATAAAGCTGATCGCTTAACTGCTGGACATGGAGGATTTCCAATTCTCTACAAGGAAGCTTTAATTCCAATTATTAAAGCAGAATCATTATCTAGAGTTCGCCTCAGGATACCTTTCAGGGTAGAAATACCTCTCAAGAAATAAACTGTTGAAGATAAGTTCCTTGGCCTTGACTTCGAAGATTTCATGCAAGTCTGGTACAAATCCAGAAACATCAGTCCAGAAGACTTGGATCAAGAAAAGGTCTATACAGACGACAGAAAAGCTGGTCTTACTTGGCATTCCAAGCAGGTCTCATCAAAAATATTTATCCTAGCAAAAATTTGCAAGAGATAAATCTACTCCCTCCTGGAGTAAAGAAATCCATCAAAGATTTCAGGAAAAAGATTGCCCAAGCTAATGACGCCGCAATCTACATTCAAATTACCAGTTCTATCTCTGACTGGTCACAAGGGACAACCTTCAGTCCCTACTATTTCATTGAGATTGGCTTATGCCATGAAATAAAGCTCAAGACCTCTATGGTCGTTGACACTGAACCATAATTAAATGGTCTTGTCAAATTAAGAGTTGATGGACTCAGGCAAATTCTTGCCAAGACACAGTCTCTGACTACCTCGTCAAAGGCAAAAATTAATTACAGCCATCCTCGCTGTATTATTACCAGTTGGTGTCCTCAACACTTAACCAAGGAAGAAGAAATCAGTCTCTCTCACTACGAGCACCTCTTCCAACAAAATGAGCTGGACGTGGGTCCCGCCACCAAAAAGATTAATCTTCGATAGGAAACCTTAAAAGACTAATCTTTTTCTTTATCATTTCCCCCTTTTCCCTTGCTGTATTATTACCAATTGGTGTCCTCAACACATAATTCCTGAGGAATTACATGTTTGCTAGCTAAACATAGGCTTGCACCTGTGTTAATATAGCAAAATAGGGTTATAGGTTTAAGATTTTTAAACCTAAGGGTTCCCTTTATATATATAGAATTAGGATTTGTTATGTTTGACATAACGATTTCCCGATTCTTATCTTCATGTGTACTTAACATGAAATCATTATTTGAACATATCAAATTTAATTGTTTTTCTTTAGCAAGAAATTCTTGATAAAGATCTTCTCCACATATATAATCTGTTAGAGATTTGACTTTGCATTTAAGCCAATTCATTCTGAAGTTTCATTTCCAGAATTTTCATTTTCTGATTGAATTTCTTCAATCTGAAATGTATAGATATACATTTCATTTTCATAGATATCTTCGATAGGAAAATATCCATCTTGAGAAGTTTCTGTGATTATCTTGACTTTGTCAAGATGTTTGCTTCTATTAGGACACTCATTTGCATAATGTCCTTCTTCACTGCAGATCCAACACCTGCATTTTTTCTTACCTTGTGGACGGTATTTTTTAGATTTGTCCTTAGGTTTTTCTTTTGTGAAATACTTTTGAGCTTTAAACGGCTTGCGTTTTCTAACCCATTTTTTCTTGTATTTCTTTTTATACTTCTTTTTAAAGTATTTTTTATCAGTCTCTCTCAGTACTTAGCTAATCTATAGAAGATTGGTCTGAACCAACACCACACCATTGATGTTACCTAGAGCTGATATCATGACTTCCATACGAGATTGAAACCAAGGATGCTGCCTGCGGTCAATACAACTGCTGCCTTTGTTTTGAGTCTTTGAACACCATTGTGGCAGAAACAATTGGAACTAGACATAATTATCAGAAACTGCTTTGATAAGTACTAGCTGGGAAATTATGCCCCATTGGATGAAGAGACTCGCTCTGATCTTGAGGGCCTCTGATCTTCGATGAAGGTCTACGTGGTTCGAAAATCATGCCATGTTCCGAGTTTTTTCCTAAATAACATATCCTATATCTACTTGGAACCAATACTGTCAACCTTAGAGATGATGTTAACCATCTATCCGCGTCCTAATGATTTCGATTGTTGGACTCTGGGTCTACCATGATATCTTTGATAACACATACATCTATTCAAGATCTGCATCGGCGTTACAGTAATGGTCAGATCGGAAGCATGTGCAGGCATGGAAGGCACACACTGATCAAAACATGTAGATTAGAGTATTCCTAATGAAAATACCTCAGGCATATCATTATCATTGAGTAATAAGAGCAACACAGATGCCTAAACTGTAACTGAATAACCTCAATAACCATCGAACATAAAAAACATGTAAACTCGCGATCCTTGGATGGCGGTGCCTCAGTACCTTTGGAAGACCGCAACTCTTGACGCAGCCGCCTCTGCCGGGAAGATATCATGGATGCATAATCCAACAATCCGGAAGATAAAAGAACATACAGGGAATAAACTAAATATGGGGATCGGAGAATTTACCTTTACATTGATTCGGAGTCCCGTCACTTCCGTGCTTCAGTCTCCGTCTCGGACTTGTGAGATCAACGATTATTTGTCATAGCCGTGAAGAGATGAGAAGCCATACGGTTTCTACTGCAATGACGGAATGATATTGTGGCCTTAAGATGTTTACTATCCACCATACACAGATCATGAGGCATCCCAAATAAATATTAGATTAGATCAAATCTCTATATTACCTTTTTGGTTAAATAACTTAAATGTCCAGTTTCAATGATCCTAGTCTATGTAAGGCTTATGAATAGGATCCCATATTCTCATTATGATATCGAATTATTAAATAAAAATTGTGTGCAAATTGCCATGAGTTCCCCTGTGAGACGAGAACGAGTGTGTGGCTCAATGCTGGTGTGATATTGGATTTGGCAGAAAGCCAAGGGCATGAGCGCGCCCCCCCCCCCATCTATCTTCTTTCTTTTGCCCCCTCTCTCGACGACGATCGTAGGCATTCTACTTCAAATTTTGTATTAGAGCTTCTATTACGATGTCCTATCATTGTGACCAGTATATTCTTTTCATCATCCTTCGTTCCTACCATACAATACAACCATGAGATGCATCATATTGCATTATTCCATAAATATTTTCCAATAAACGAAATGTCGGGATGCATGCGATCCTATCATTATTATCCTCATTTCTCAATTCTAAAACTTGTTATGTAATACACCAGAGATAAATTTCTAGTATTCACCATGTGGTGCTGACTTAAACCAATCCACCGATCTGGGTTCAGAACTTTTCCCCTTTCCTAGAGAGCGGCTAGGGTTTCAGCGGAGCGGATCAAGTTCCTGGCCTCCTCGTGCGCGGCGGCACGGGCGGCACCGGGGGGGCTGGGAAGATAGGATTAGGATCCTGGCCTCTTGCTTCTCCGGGGGATGGATCTGCCTCCCCTTCCTCACCCGTGTAGATAGAATCTCCTCGGCCCGGAGTTTTGTGATCGGGACTTCAGAGCTGAGCGACGCTTCCCCAAATCTCCGGCGTCGGTCCTCGTGCGGCGTCGAGGGCGGTTTTCTCGCCGGGTGCAGAGATTGGTCGGATCTGGCCCCTGCGCGAGGCTCTCCGCTGGAGGTTTTCCAGAGCGCCACCTCTGGACGGCGAGCCGCTACCGGCGGTGCGGCGGTGGAGGCGTCTCGAGGGCGGGGTCACGTCGGGCAGCTTCGATTTGTTAGCCGGGCTGGAGGATTTGGCTAGGGTTGTTGGTTTTTGTGAAGGTTGTGCTGCTGTGTTCACGAGGGTCGTGTGGATCCTTCCTCTGCTGGGCTCAGTGCAGTGGCGGATGCTCGGCTCGTGTGTGGCGGCTCCGGTGAGCTCCTGCTTGTGGACTGTGGGCTTTGTCCAGTGTGTACCTTTCTTCCTTTGTTTTGTGTGTGTGTGGGAATTGTTTCCCTTGTTCCTCAGCTGGTGAGGTGGTGTCTGGTATGGACAGCCATAGGCCAGTTATGTTGTTGTTAGCGCCAGGTTGTGGCGTTTCTGAGGACTTGTTGTGTCCCTCCCCTTTCCATGAATACCAAAAAAAAGATAAATTTCTAGCATGTACCTGCTCAAATTGCACCTGTATCTTCTGACCATTGGCATTTTATAAATTTTCATTAATTTCTATCACATTTTGAAGAATCTCAACAATAGTGATCGCTGCTCACCTGTATCTTCTGACCTCTGGCTTACATTTTCAGTGCATCCTTCGACTCGACGATCAAGCTATGGGAAGTGGAACAGGGGAGAGCCTTCTGTACAGCTTGAATGGCCACATGTATGAACTACAGCCACACATACAATTCCATTGATGCTCTTATTTGTTTTGATAAATTACACTTTACTCGCCTGAAGTTTAGCCCAAAATCACTTGCCCCCCTATAATTAATAAATTACATTTTGCCCCATTCAATTCAGTTTTGATTAGATAGAAATTACCAAAAGAGGAGAATTAACAGTTGACTAAAGGGGGGGTATTGTGCTAACATTAAAACTATAGGGACTGAGTTGAAACAAAAAACTTTCAGGGGTTTAAGTGATTTTGGGCTAAACTTGGTGTGGTGTGTGTGTGTGTGGGGGGGGGGGGGGGGGGAGTGTAAGTTTACCCATTGTGTTTGAATGTCATTAACCGTTTTACTACCAGGCAACCGGTGTACTCGGTCGCGTTCAGCCCAAACGGTGACTACTTGGCCAGCGGGTCCCTGGATCAGTGCCTGAACATATGGTCCGTGAGAGAAGGGAGGGTCGTGAAGACGTATCGTGGTGGCGGCGGCATCTTTGAGGTGTGCTGGGAACCGGGAGGGCGACAGGATAGCCGCGTGTTTCTCTAACAACACAGTCTGCGTCATGGACTTCAGAATGTAGGGGGAGGGCATTTGGGACCCAGGCGGGACTGCAGCAGGGCTCTTGCAATATTTGCTCATTCGACTCTTTAGAGAGAGAGAGAGAGAGAGAGAGAGAGGAGAGAGAGAGGAGAGAGAGAGAGAGAGGAGAGAGAGAGAAGAGCGAGAGAGAGAGGAGAGAGAGGAGGAGAAGAGAGAGAGAGAAGAGAGAGAGAGAGAGAGGAGAGAGAGAGAGAGAGAGATCGAGAGAGAGAGAGAGAGAGAGAGAGAGAGGAGAGAGAGAGAGGAGAGAGAGAGAGAGGGAGAGAGAGAGAGAGAGAGAGAGAGAGAGAGAGAGAGAGATGAGAGGAGAGAGAGAGAGAGAGAGAGAGAGAGAGAGAGATGAGAGGAGAGGAGAGAGAGAGAGACGACGAGAGAGGAGAGTCGTTCATGAGCGCAAGCTTGAATTTTTCTTCTGATGGTTACGCTCGCGAGTGTGGTGTACAGATTGTGTGGTGTACAGATTGTTAGGAATCAGATTCTGACTTGTGTTTCTAACTGAGCCATTTGTTACCCTATGCTTTATTATCTGCTGTATCTTTGCATCACCTACTTCCAGTTTGTACATCTCAGATAAAACGTAGGCCTACATCCCTATTGTCAGGCAGACTAGGTGACATCCCAATCCAAAGCCAACTCAATCTCAACTTGGGTTGGGCTTGAGCAAAAGGCTTTGGCAACCTGACTCATCTTGTGACCCAACCTAACTTGTAACCTGACCCGTAAACTGATCGTGTCCAAAACCCCTAGTTCCGGATCCGACCCCTTTAACTAATCGTGTCTAGATCCTAAACCTGTACCTGACCCATTTATAAACGGGTAGACCTGATAAGACCCGTTTACCACTCGGGTTTATTCAGTTGACCCGATCTGACCCAATCCGACTCGACCCGACCTAACCCGATAGACCTGCTGATACTATATATTACAGTATCGGATTGCGGGTAGACCCTACACGGCTGTTGAATTTTAAACGGGTATTTCTGGGTCTACCGTGTCCAGCCCAGACCCGTTTATTAAACGGGTCTATTGTGTCGACCCGTTTATGACCCAAACCCGTTTAGCCCTGACCCAGACCTGCTAAATTCGTGCCGGGTCTGCTGTGTCGGGTCCGAAATTGCCAGTCCTACTTATGATGGGAATCCCCTGGGGTTCACCCGGTGCCCTGTAGATCTCAACAATCCAGAGCCTTCTTTTTGGACGGGAATAACAGGCGGCGATGGCTGGACCCCGAACCACGGTGATACCGTGGTTTGGGACGACTAAGTTAAGGGGCTTTTAATCATAAAACCAAACCTTTAAAACTAGGGCTTGGTGGGTCAGTTTTATTTGCAAACAATTGCTCATCTAGATGAATCAATCAGAGGAGTGTGTTGCTCTTATTCATGGTCTAGAGGAGCCATGGGGCCGTTTTCCATCCTGATATGGTCATCCTGACGTGGCACCTGATCACATCCTTCCCTCAGCCTGTGAGTCGGGCTGAGTGTGATTCACGTGTCTGGGCTGGGTGCAACGGATGGTTGTGATCAGGTGCCACATCAGGATGTCCCGATCGGGATGGAAAACAGGATGGCTGAGGTGCACTTTCCTTGTTTTAAAGAACAAGGTGAGCCTACTAACTGTTTCGGTTTCCATGAATAAGAAAGGCCGACCAAGGTGTACTATGGGAAATTGAAAGGGGGAGTTGGTGAGCGGTCCTGACAAGAGAATACTTAAACGTACATCTATACTATATACTATATACTAAAACGGAAGCCTCTCTCTCAGCCTATGACATGTGGCACTCTTTTAAATAGCAAAATTTGATATCCTGTGTTTGAACGCAGCTCTACAGAGTCTTATGCAAAGATCATGTACCCATTATAATAGATGAGTGACAGTTGTATCCTGCGCTGGCGACCTCAAGCAGTTCGCATCATTAGAATTATGAAAACGTCCATGAATACGAAGACGACGGAATATTTTCCAAAACCAACAATCTTCTCCCATAACCTGTGTTGTGACACGTGGACGTCTTTTAAAGAGTTAGAATTCTTCTTTCGTATGTGAACGCGGCTCTCTTTTAAATCCATTTAAAAACCTACCATAAAGATGATAAATTTTCATTTAATGGTCATTTGATGTTAATCTCTCTCTCTCTAACAAGTGAACCACAATCACTTCAGATTTCACACTTCTTCGAACCGTTGTGATGTCGTATTTGCCAAATGGCGTGCATCAAGCACATTCGGGCATTGCCCGGGTTTGTTACTAGTACTATATACTAAAACGGAAGCCTCTCTCTCAGGCTATGACACGTGGCACCCTTTTAAATAGCAAAATTTGATATCCCGTGTGTGAACGCAGCTCTACTGAGTCTTATGCAAAGATCATGTACCCATTATAATGGATGGGTGACAGCTGTATCCCGCACTGGCTACCTCAAGCGGTTCGCGTCATTAGAATTATGAAAACGTCCATGAATACGAAAACGACGGAACATTTTCCAAAACCAACAATCTTCTCCCATAATACCCCTTCACTTCAACTCCCGTCTCTTTCCATTCCAACCTCTCTCCATTCCATTATAAATCCCCCCAAGTCCCTCAGGTCTCTCTACCATGTGGAATTGTGGTCAGTGGGTGGGTGGAGCCCGCTGAGCAAGGCCCTGGGGATGGAGAAAATCAACATTGAGTTCATCAACGAGGCTCATGGAAATGGAGATGGTGACGTTAGGGAGCACAGAGATGCAGATGGTTCTGGTGAGGCTTACCCCGGGTACGTCAGGCCCAGGCCGCTGAGGGCGCTCATGAGTTGAGCCTGTTGGGTGTGTGTTTTAAAACCACACAATAGCAATGGGTTTAGTCCCATATCGGTAAGGGGAGAAATCCCCTACCACCTTATAAAGGATTGCCCACTTCCCCCCACTAGTCATCACACTAGAGGAGGGGCTCCACTAGCTCACACACGCGCGCGCGTGCGTGCCGTGCCGAGCCGGGCCGGGCTTGGGCATGGGCTGGGCGGCGCGTGTGTGTGCGCCCGCGGACCCTGACATGATAGCACCTCCGAAATGGGCTGGTCCGCACCTGCCCTCTTTTTGTTTTTTGCTTTTAAGTCCTCCACCATTTATTAAATTCCTTTTTGGCTACTAGCCGTTTTGCATGCGACCCGTTGCTGCATGCTAACCGTTACGAGGCTGCTCTCTGCGAGCTGTAACGTGCGAGGTTAATGGGCTTAATCGCAGCCCATTAACCGCTCCCCTCTTTCAGCCCTCTATTAACTGCCCGAGGCCTATATAAGGCCCAGTGCAGCCATAGAGAAAGAACAGTCTGAATATCGGAATTACTCTCTGCCTCTCCCTCTCCCATTCTCTGAAGCTCGTGGTGTAGTGCTGCCCTTTTGCTCCGAGGAGACTCCCTCTCTCGGATCAAACCTCTGCTGAGGTGCTGCCTCCCTGCTTCTAGAAGATCGTCATCGAGTCGCTGGGTTCCTGAAAGTTCACGAGGTTCACAAAGCCTTCTTGAAGTCGTGCCGACGAGAAGGAGGTCGCCTGACCGGGGTTGTCGTATCTCCGAAAACCATTGCCACGAGACCCGCACGAGGGGGGCAATAAGTTTCTTGGGACAGTGCCTAGCACGCTTCGACCACAGGCCAGAGTTTCTAACTCTTCCTTTGTCCTAATATTAGATCTAAAATAATTGACTTGCATCTAATAGAGAAATCTAAATAATCATAGATAATTTAGATAGATTATTTATCTCTTTTAGAAAAGTTCGGCAAGGTGAATGACGGTTCCATAGAACCTGCTCTGCCTTGGCAAACCATTCCTAAAAGAATTTTGTGATTTGTCCTTGTTTGCGAAAATAACATTTGTTAATCAATTTTTAATCTTAAGAATTTGACTAAGTCCTAAATTTGCTAGTTTAGAACGATTAAATTATCCAACAATCCAAGAAACTTATTTAATATTTAATCGTTCATCATATTCAAAAGGATTATTTATCATTCTCTATTGTGCAATTCACTTTGTTAGTATTGTTATCATAGAATAAATATTTTGATTATTAGTCGTTAAAAGTTGCGCTATAGTTATTAGTCAAAATTATTTTTCTACAAAAGTGAATTAGAGGATACATTTTAGAAAGACTAAGAGTCATCATTGGAATATTCCACTGCCTACGGTGTCTAGAAAGGCTTGACAAACCGGCATTAAATTGCCCAAGGTAGCTTGGTATTTGAGCGAGCCTAGTGCTCCACCTCCTACCTGGAGCCCATCTGGATGTTAGGATTTGGAAGTTTCATTTTGACTTCTGAAAGTCAAATCTATACAGTGTGTTTTAAAATTGACAAAACTCATTTTTCAATCCTCAGATTTCAACTCCTTACTTTGGTCCGAAATGGCTTCACCAAACTGTGAAACCCTTAGTGCCAAACCCGAGAAGTTTGATGGGTCTAACTTCAAGAGGTGGCAAAACCAGATGCGCTTCTGGCTAACCACACTTGGTTTACTGTCAGCCATAGGTGAAACTGCACCAGGAGTCTCTAATGGGTCTAGTCAAACATGTCGTACCCGAGCCTCCACTTCTCAACCTGAATCTGAACCAACTTCTGGCATTTCCACTAGGACCCCAGAAGAAATCAACTACCATGGCCTTCATAGGATCCTAGGGGCCTTATCTGATAGACTATATGATATCTATTATACCATTCAAAACCCTAAGGACCTATGGGATACCCTAGAGCGTAAGTATGGCTTAGATGATGCTGGAGTAAAACGTTTCAAAGCGTCTGACTTCAACAACTTCAAAATGGTAGACTCCAAACCCATGAATGATCAGATTCATGAGTTTGAGAACCTAGTCCAACATCTGAAGACTAATGGTTCCACCCTTGATGAAACCTTCCAAATAGCCTGTCTTATAGATAAACTACCTGCTTCTTGGTCCGAGTTCTCTAAACACCTAAGTCATACCCAAGGTGACCTAACCCTAACTCAAGTTCTAAACTCTATTAGAATTGAGGAGCAACATAGGCTCAGGGAAAAGGGTTCTTCTGAATCCAAACCCAAAGTCAACAACATAGAGGGTCAACCATCCAAGCCATTCCAAAAACCTAGACATAAGTTCCAGAAGAAACCCTTCCATCCTAAGCCTAAACCCTATACCAAGAAGCCATACCATAGCAACCATAACCCAAACCATCCCAAGGACCAAAAGAAGGAAGGAGTGCGTTGTTACTACGTCTGCGGTCGGACCAATCACATGGCCAACCAATGCTTCTACAAGAAGACAGCACCACCTCCAAATCCAAGAAGAAATGGTAAAATGCCACCCGGCTCTCAAGTCAACATGGTGACCTCTGGAGCTGGCTCTTCTGGGACCGCTTTCAGGTCTGTTCTCTTCACCCCTGAAGTTAACATGACCTTTCAAGCATTTGATTGGTGGATTGACACAGGAGCTAACATTTATGTTTGCTCTGATCAATCTTTGTTTTCCACCTATCAGGTCTCAGGTGGAGGAGCTGTAAGCATGGGGAACAATGCTGAGGCTCGTGTGCTAGGGATAGGACAGATTGACCTGAAGTTGATGTCGGAGAAGACCCTAACCCTGCGCGGAGTCCACCACGTTCCGGAGATTAGAAGGAATCTAATTAGTGGATCTTTATTAGTCCAACAGGGCTATAAGCTTGTATTTGAGTCCAATAAGGTTGTAATCATCAAGGGAATGAATTTTATTGGAAAAGGATTTCTTTGTGATGGTTTGTTTAAATTGAATGTATTCAATCATTCTTCTACTATTTTAAATATTGAGTCTTCGGTCACTTGGCACCAAAGACTAGGTCATGTAAATTATAATTCTATTAAGAAACTCATGACCCTAAACATCATTCCCAAATCCGATACTAGGAATCTCGACAAGTGCGAGATATGCGTAGAAGTGAAACAACCTAAGAAATCCTTTAAAACCATCGATCGAGACTCCCAAATACTTGAATTAATTCACAGCGATGTCTGTGATTCTGGGAGAACCTCGAGAGGTGACAATAGATATTTTGTAACGTTCATAGATGACGCTTCAAAATATTGCCACCTATACCTTATTAAAACCAAGGATGAAGTACTCAGTAAATTTAAAATTTACAGAGCTCTGGTTGAGAACCAATTAGACGAAACCATTAAGATCCTTAGGTCAGACCGAGGAGGGGAGTACACCTCAAATGAGTTAAGTGAGTATTGTGATGACTATGGAATACTCCATGAAGTCACAGCTCCTTACACTCCCCAATCCAACGGTGTAGCGGAGAGAAAAAATAGGACCCTAATGAACATGGTCAATTCCATGTTACTAAGCTCTGGAGCGCCAGAGAACTTGTGGGGGGAAGCCCTAATGACGGCCTGTTTTATCCTTAACCGCATTCCCTTTAAACACAATGACTTGACCCCATACGAAGTATGGAAACATAGAAAACCTAACTTAGAATATCTAAAAGTGTGGGGGTGCCTAGCTAAGGTAAAAATCCTCGATAATAAAAGGAAGAAAATAGGATCTAAGACTGCAGATGCTATCTTTATTGGCTATGCTTCAGATAGTAACACTAATCAATTTTTAGTGTTTAACTCTGAAATAAGCGAAATAGCCAATAACACCATAATCGAAGCTAGAGATGCCTCATACTTCGAAAATATCTTCTCTTATAAAACTAGGATCAACACTAGGATTAATACCAAAAACCAGGCCTCCAGTTCTAATCAGGTCGAACCCGAAGTCCAATTAGAACCTGAAGACCAGATTGAACCTGCAACCCAAACCGAACCTAGAAGAAGTAAGCGTGCCCGTGTAGAAAAAGTCTTTGATGACTTTTATGCACTTCTGGTGGAGAACTCTCCCTCCACCTATACAGATGCAATGAAGTCCATAGACTCACCCTTTTGGAAGGAAGCCATAGATAACGAGATCCAATCCATACTTCAAAACCATACCTGGGAACTCACCAATTTACCTCCTGGTTGCAAAACCATAGGATGTAAATGGGTGTTTAAGAAGAAACTTAGACCCGACGGTACTATAGATAAATTTAAGGTACGACTTGTAGCTAAAGGCTTTACCCAAAAACCTGGGGTAGACTACTTTAATGTCTACTCACCTGTCGCTAGGATAACCACGATTAGGATCCTCATCGCCTTAGCTTTAATTTATAAACTAGTCATACATCAAATGGATGTCAAGACTGCTTTCTTAAATGACGACCTTAATGAGGAAATATATATGGACCAACCCGAGGGATTTACTGCACCTGGACAAGAGGGAAAGGTGTGTAAGTTAATTCGATCCCTCTACGGACTTAAACAAGCCCCAAAACAATGGCATATGAAATTCGATGAAGTTATCTTATTCTATGGATTTGATATCAATTCAACGGATGAATGTGTATACCATAAAGTAAATGGTAGTAATGTTGTCATCTTATGTTTGTATGTTGACGATATCCTAATATTCGGTTCAAACATAGAAATCATAAATGACATCAAACACTTTTTGTCCCAAAACTTCGACATGAAAGATCTAGGACAAGCCGACGTTATTTTGAACACTAAGATCACGAGGAAGGATAATGGTTTAGTGCTATCCCAATCCCACTATGTCGAGAAAATCCTTAGGAAATTTTACGACCCTGATTGCCAACCGGTATCCACACTATATGATCCAAATACCCATCTGACAAAGAATACTGGACTTCCTAGACTATAAAGCGAGTATGCTCAAATCATAGGATTGCTAGGTTTTCTAGCAAACTATAAACGACCCGATATCTCTTACGCGGTAAATAGACTTAGTCGTTATATGTCTAACCTGAATGAGTCTCATTGGAACGCGTTAGAAAGAGTTTTTAGATACCTTAAGGGAATCATATCATATGGTCTCCACTATAGTGGATATCCAGCTGTATTAGAGGGATACTCTGATACTAACTGGATTAGTGACGCAATAGATATTAAGTCCACAACCGGGTCTGTATTCCTACTAGGAGGTGGAGCCATATCTTGGAAATCCACCAAACAAACTGTTATAGCTAGGAGTACCATGGAATCAGAAATGATAGCGCTAGATACCACTAGCACAGAAGCAGAATGGCTTCGAGATCTTCTATATAAGATCCCATTGATAGAAAAGCCTTTACCGGCTATATCTATCCATTGTGATTGTCGATCAGCTATTGATAAATATAATCAAGAAAACGCTGATGTGAAAATAAATCGACATCTGAAAGTGAGACATAGATCTCTTAGATATAAGATGAAGAATCAAATAATTGCCCTAGATTTTGTTAGATCCGAAAAGAATTTGGCGGATCATCTAACTAAGGGCATCTCTAGGACAGTAGTCTTAGAATCGTCGAGGGGGATGGGATTAAGCCCATAAGAAAAATCACCGCAGTGGGAACCCAACCTCACGGAGGTTCAATGGGTAGAAACAAACTGTAGTAGTGATTGAAAATGAGGAGCACTGAATAATGCTCCCGTCCCTATGACGTCAGTGCTTATTAAAAGCAAGGGGTAGGATAAGTTTAAAACTCTTAATAAGTCCAAGACCCATGAGGCGGGGTGTCGCCTTGCTCACACCTCTATTAGGATTTACCTATATGTATGTCGTTGTGAGGTCGCAACTCTGGGACCAGGGCTGCTCCCTAGAAACATACAAGAAAAGATATCTGTGCAAGGCCATTAATAGTGCAACCCGCTTAGAACCATCGAAAACTGTACTATGTGTACTACTTGTAGAAACCCGATAAATGAGACTGGTTCAAGGCGTAGTCCATCAAGTCCTCACGGATGTATACAACTGTACTAAGTGGAGGTTCAAATCGGAAGGTACCTACACCTACTGCGTAGTATAAGGAATCTAGCAAAGTCCTTTTACTTTACATTTTGAATTTTTTAAATTATTTAATATTTAGTGGTTTTAAACACATGTGGGGGATTGTTGGGTGTGTGTTTTAAAACCACACAATAGCAATGGGTTTAGTCCCATATCGGTAAGGGGAGAAATCCCCTACCACCTTATAAAGGATTGCCCATTTCCCCCCACTAGTCATCACACTAGAGGAGGGGCTCCACTAGCTCACACACGCGCGCGCGTGTGTGCCGTGCCGTGCCGAGCCGGGCCGGGCTTGGGCTTGGGCATGGGCTGGGTGGCGCGTGTGTGCGCCCGCGGACCCGGACACGATAGCACCTCCGAAATGGGCTGGTCCGCACCTGCCCTCTTTTTGTTTTTTGCTTTTAAGTCCTCCACCATTTATTAAATTCCTTTTTGGCTACTAGCCGTTTTGCATGCGACCCGTTGCTGCATGCTAGCCGTTACGAGGCTGCTCTCTGCGAGCTGTAACGTGCGAGGTTAATGGGCTTAATCGCAGCCCATTAACCGCTCCCCTCTTTCAGCCCTCTATTAACTGCCCGAGGCCTATATAAGGCCCAGTGCAGCCATAGAGAAAGTGTTAGGATTGATGTGTTCTAAGCTTGTAAAACTTTATATTTTGGTCTAATAAAGGATTATAGTTATTATTATATGAGATGCATATTGGTATATAACATAGTTATGTGTTCTTTTAAGAACAAAGAGCCATGGTTATATGGTAGTCCACTGAGTTGAAGACTGAGTGGATTGGTCCCATATAATCTAAATCAGTTCGCAGCTGTGATCAGGTTGGTCGCCTCATCATGATAAGCTGTTGGCGATGACAGTTCATGGGAAGTCTTCACCATGGTCATCACCAGGCACAGTGTCTGTGACTGAACGGAACTAACACGGTGTACAGATCAGTGAGCAGACACTGGTACACTAAGCCGTGTTTCTGCTTAGGGTAAAACGGTCCTAAATCCTGAGGAACCACGTCTGATGGACTAACCAGTTGCGTGGTGCTTTGGCGCACCAATGTGTGAGGATCCGTATGCAGTGATCCAAAACCACGGTGTACTGGGTTACCCGGCTGGCGTTGCATTAGCATGTCACTCCTGTAGGCCATCCACACCCCTGAAGGGAGGTGCGTTCCTTGGTGTGACTTACACTGTACCAAACCCAGGCCTGGTGGTCACCAGTTTGACTGTTGATCGGGTTCGATTACTCGACGGGGTAATCAGAGGTACGATGTATAGGTCAACCTAGAAGGAACCAAGTCATATGATCATTCGAGTCTGACGGTAGTCCCCACCGCTCGAAGTGAATCATGGCATCAAGTAGAGGGACAAAGGGTTTACCACTACTAAGCGGAGAGCAGGGGTATAATGGAGAATATAGTAAGTCTGGGTGAATTGGAGTGCAGCCTGCGTCGCACTCTGGGTGGCTACGCAGGTTAACTCGAGCTCAGAGGATCGATGGTACACTCGGGTAGTGTATCGATCGAGCTTGAGTTGGAAGCCATGAACCCCGGTCCCTGATGGTTCCACCTTATCAACATTATATACGGTTCTTGAACCATCTCCTCGGAACACCATAAGCATTAGGAGGAAGAAAGAAGTATACGCTCCGTGTGTGCTTGGCGCTAGAGCACGGTAGATACGTAACTACATACGAGTACTAAGGGTTATGCCCGAGACTAGTACAGAGTCGCATGTAATAATCCCTAGCCATAAGTGAACTTCGCTGCATAGGTGCGATGTACCGGGGTATGCTGCGAGTTGACTAGTTGACTTTGCTAGAGGCACCCTCTGGTGGCCTCAGTTAATAGTAGGTAACTAGTAGATATCACTTAAGTAATGGCCGCTAGGTATCACACGCTAGAAATGGTCAAAATGAGGCGTCAGGGCGTTTTGGTAAAAACCTCACTCTGCCGGATCTCACTGTTGGCCGACCCTAGCAGTGGGAGACCTTGCTAGGGCCGGCCCTATGTTGTAGGGATGAGAATCCCTCATCTATAGGGTCGGCCATATGATAGGGATAGGGCTAAGAATTGGTTAAGATCGAGCCCTAAAAAGTGGGAAAACGGATAAATACAAGGAGATATAAAAAGGAGATATAAAAAGGAGATAATTGTGGGAGGTCTTTATCCCCTTGGATCCTTATCCAAGGGGGTAGGCCGGCCCTATATAAAGGGCTATAGGGGGCCGACCCTAATGTTGCAAAAACCGAACCCCCCCTTCCCTCTCATCTCTCTAGTTCTCTCCCGAATCCATCTCCCGTTTCCCGCTTGCAACTTCGTCTTCCTCGCGTGGAGTTCTTAAGAAGGAGAAGGGTCATTCTTCGGAGGCACTCAGAGATCCGAGAGCGACGTTCCATGCATCGTGTGAGATCGGGTGAATAAGAAGGCAACGTCTCCAATCGTACCATCGGTATCTTCGCGAACGATCTTCCATCTCCATCGACAAAGAAGACAATTCTCCGCGGTTAAAAGATCCGTACGAAAGGTATGTGTAATCTAACATGTAGATCTAGCGAATATTATGATTTGCATGCATGCTAGTTAATCATTACGCTAGATTACCGTTAGGGTGTTCGATTCACGTGCATACGCATGCACACATATGTAGATTAGTTTCGATGAAAGTTTAAATCGTGTAACGTGCGCCATGAACGATCTTTCGATCGCAAAATCGCTTCCGCTGCGAGACTCGACCATGGATTAATTTCCAACAGAAAGAACAGTCCGAATATCAGAATTACTCTCTGCCTCTCCCTCTCCCATTCTCTTAAGCTCGTGGTGTAGTGCTACCCTTTTGCTCCGAGGAGACTCCCTCTCTCGGATCAAACCTCTACTGAGGTGTTGTCTCCCTGCTTCTAGAAGATCGTCATCGAGTCGCTGGGTTCCTGAAAGTTCACGAGGTTCGCAAAGCCTTCTTGAAGTCGTGCCGACGAGAAGGAGGTCGCCTGACCGGGGTTGTCGTATCTCCGAGAACCATTGCCACGAGACCCGTACGAGGGGGGCAATAAGTTTCTTGGGACAGTGCCTAGCACGCTTCGAGCACAGGCCAGAGTTTCTAATTCTTCCTTTGTCCGAATATTAGATCTAAAATAATTGATTTGCATCTAATAGAGAAATCTAAATAATTATAGATAATTTAGATAGATTATTTATCTCTTTTAGAAAAGTTCGGCAAGGTGAATGACGGTTCCATAGAACCCGCTCTGCCTTGGCAAACCATTCCTAAAAGAATTTTGTGATTTGTCCTTGTTTGCGAAAATAACATTTGTTAATCAATTTTTAATCTTAAGGATTTGACTAAGTCCTAAATTTGCTAGTTTAGAACGATTAAATTATCCAACAGAGCCGATCCGAAAAGTTGACGATCCTCAAACGCCCACCCCATTTGTGTCACCACCAAAACAACCAATCACTATAATTTAAGGAACAAACCTAAACAAAGCAAATGTCCTCCTTTTTATACAATTTAAGGATATGCAATATACTTTTATTGGTCGCCAGGGCTAATGGATTGTACAACAATATCTTTTCATGCAGGTTGATGTTAATTCGCTATATTCTTAAACTCGGGAAAAAGAATTGCTAAGTATTTCAAAGATTTATCTCTTAGTTAATTCGCTATATTTCTAAACTCTCTTTCTCTCTCAATATGTCATATCTTTCTCTCTCTAATGTCCTTTTTTATCATCGTTTTGACCGATCAGATCTGATGCCTACATCTATTTTTAATTGACAGGCTAGTCCAGGGAACTTAGGGTGGGCAACATGGTCTCTCTTTCTTTCGTTTCACTTTTCTAGGTTGTTTGTGATTTGCAACTCTGTTTGATACTTTCTGGAGATGAGTTTATTCCATCAATGTCTTTTATAATGCCAAGATTGATTTTTTTTCTTTTCGTTTTTATCCATGGCTTAATTTCTTTTCCTGTCAATTTTTAATCGGTGAAGGATTATTTGATGCATTATGGAATTGAGGTTCTTCCATTAATAACTTTTGCAATGCCAAGTTTGATTTTTAATTCAATAAACATCATAGCAACTTTCTTTCGAAGACGGGTGACGTGAGCGACAGGTTTAATAGGGTCCCAAGGACCAAAGTTATCTCCACTTTCATAAAACAAGCACCATCGAAATTGGTCGTGCATTGCACATGATCTAATTAAACAAGTAAATATACTAAAACGGAGTCATCGCTCATGTGTTTTGACACGTGGATCTCTTTTTAAGAACGAGAGTTCTCTCGTGTGTGAACGCAACTCTCTGTTATAATTAGTTCTAAATGGCCATTGGAATTCCATTTGAACGACCCATTTAAACATGCATGCTCTCTCTCTCTAGCTCTACATATTAAAATTTTGAATCATATTTATGTCAACCTGCCATAAATGAAAAAAATTATTAATATAATATTTTAATTCTATCTTTCCGTGCATTGGCACGGGTTAGTAACTAGTGACAAATAAACACTATGGACGAAAACACCCTCTATAGTATTTTAAATTTTCTTTTAAATACCTGTTTCTCTGAACCAGTAGAACCTAACCGAGCCTTTGTTGGAGCTGCTCGTCGTCACCGACAAACCGAACCGAACCTAAACCTAACCCTAAATCCAAGATCTATAGGCCATGGAATGGACCCTAGATCTAGGAATTCTAAACCTAACCTAACCTAACCGAACCCCTCCGACCCTCGTTCCTTCTCGTCTCCACTGCTTGCCGTTGCCGCCACAAGATCGCACCTGCTGCCGCCACTTCTGTTGCTGCCGCCACTTGGTTGCTGGTGCTCGAAGAGATGGAAGGTGTAAGCATTTTTGGATTTCTGATGAAAATCACGGACCCTTGAGCGCTTACCTTGGAGCACGGTGGGAAATTCTGAGCGGGTCGGACTTCACTCCTGGAGGGATCAGTTCAGCCCGAAGTGGGCAATTTTCCGAAAGGTTTGGGACACACCAGAGAGCACATGCCTGTATTATGAATGTGGAGGAGATGAGAGTGTCGAGGTGGATGTTGGGTGCCCGTAGGTGACCACACCCAGTCCAGTCGTATGGCTTCATATTTGACAAACCGACTACAGACACCATCTCCTCTCCAATCCATTAGAGTCATCTTTGGTGGACCCCACAACATACGTGTCGATCAGGCCTCGACGCCACCTACGGGTGGCAATGGGTCGTGTCGGGTCGGGTTTGTGTCGCGTCGGGTCGTGTCCAAAACCCCTAGACCCGGACCCGACCCGTTTAACTAATCGTGTCTAGATCCTAAACGTGTACCCGACCCGTTCATAAACGGGTAGACCCGATAAGACCCGTTTACTAACATGGGTTTATTCAGTTGACCCGATCCGACCCAATCCGACTCGACCCGACCTAACCAGATAGAGCAGTATCGGATTGTGGGTAGACCCGACCCAACACGACCCGTTTAATTTTAAACGGGTCTACTGTGTCCAGACCCTAAACCCGGACCCGATCCGTTTATTAAACGGGTCTATCGTATCGACCTGTTTACGACCCAAACCCGTTTAGCCCAGAACCAGACCCGCTAACTTAGTGTCGGGTCCGAAATTGCCAGCCCTAACGCCACCTCCTCGGCATAGTGGCCGACGATGCCCGGCAGCTTCTCGAATGGACCAAACAACACCCGTCAAGGAGGCACACGGCCACCCACGGGCCACGGCCCAATGACGACGAGGAGGTATGCGGCCACTCGCAGCATGAAAATGATGCTCACGGCCACCAACGGCATGACGACAACCACTGACGACCTCGCCCCAACTGGCCATCTTTGGGACTACCTCTGATGGGCTGGTTGCACCGCTTGAACGCTTACCAGGTTGGACCTGAACTAGGGCTGGCAATTTTGGACCCGACCCGACCCGACACGAATTTAGCGGGTCTGGGTCAGGCTTAAACGGGTTCGGGTTGTAAAGAGGTCGACACGATAGACCAGTTTAATAAACGGGTCGGGTCCAGGTTTAGGGTCAGCTGGTCGTGTCGTGCTGGGTCGGGTCGGGTCTACCCGCAATCCGATGCTGTAATATATAGTATCAGCGGGTCTATCGGGTCGGATTGGGTCAACTGAATAGACCCGTGTGGTAAACGGGTCTTATCGGATCTACCCGTTTATTAGCGGGTCAGGTACGGGTTTAGGATCTAGACACGATTAGTTAAACAGGTCGGGTCCAGGTCTAGGGGTTTTGGACACGACCTGAAACTAGACACGTCACGAACCCGACCCACCCCTAACCTGAACTATACTACTGCGACCAAGCGGCTCAACTTTGTATGTAACCACTCTGATTATGGCGTCAAGGCCCATTAGTCCCCTCTTGGGTAGTTGGGCTGGCCTGACTACCGAAGAAATCGGTGCGTAATGACCTAGCTTCGCACTATAGTTTTCGAGTACGAGGACTGCCGGAGCATGCCTCCAACCTTTTTCTAGGCTATAGGGTAGTCACCGACCAGGTCGCGGGGTACCTCAGTGGCCGTCGGAGGCATGAACCACAAGTGGCCGTATATCGTTTTTCAGTCTGTCGTTTTTTAATACCTGTCGTTTTTTATCACTAAAAAAATAAATTGATCGTCGTTTATTAAATTGCCCATCGTTTATTCCTCAAATTGGTGTAGTGGTAGGGTGGTCACCGATGAGGTCGTAGGGGACCTTGGTCATCATCGGAGGCGGGAGGCGCGTACCGTGGGTGGCCACGGGCGGTTGTCAATGAGGTTGTGGGGGACCTCGGTCACTGTTGGAGGCACGTACCGCAGGTGACTGCAGGGTAATCACAAATGACGTAGCAGATTTTCAGTGTTGGTGTAACTGACTAGGTTAGATGGTATGGATTTCCTGCAGATGCTCATCTCAGTTCTCGGGTTGCAATGCAAGAGGAGGATATGATTGACTTGCTTATGGGTCAGTTGGTTTCCTCCTTTCTGGCCTGGTTCCTTGTGTGATATGGGTGGAGAGCCATTGTTTGGCTTTTTTTTTTTATCTTTTCTGGAGAGGATCTCTTGAGGAGATCTCTACTTGTACTTTCTTTGTTTTGATTTAATTTTAATCACTTACATTTCAAAAAAAAAAAAAAAGAGGTAGCGGAGGACCTTAGTCACCGTCGGAGGCACATACTATCAGTGGCCATACGAGTATGAGGACCGTCGGAGCGTGCTCCTCAACCTAGGCTTGTGCTAGGGTTTTTCGAATATGAGAACCGTCGTAACGTGCTCCCCAAGCTAGGATTTTGTAAGCACAAGGACCATCCTGGCAAGATCTACCGAGTGATGGTTCGTGCTCAAGTTAACGGTACTATTCCATGTATCATTCAAATAGCTTCATTGGTCAGTGCCTCACCTCGATCAACTAAAACCCGTGAAGGTACTATTCCACGTACCATTCAAATAGTTGGATTGGTCAATACCTTGTCTCGATCAACTAAAACCCAGAATGGTACCATCCAATAATAATGCAAACCAATCGAGGTATATGAGTAGCCGATCAAAATTGGACCCTCAGAAATGATCAGAGACAACTCTAGATGAAATGATTCTTCAGTCATCAGTAAAAGATAGCAAAGTTCAAATGGCTAAATTGTCCTCAGAAGTAGCCTCTTTACGTGGCAAGTATCAGCAAGCTGTAGCTCCCATATCTATTAGAATGTTTAAATAATATTTTTTAGAAATTTGATTTTTTACTTTGAAAAATCTATAACTTTTTGTATATATATCAAAATTTTAAAAAACAATTATTTGGAATCTACTCATTGAGCTCTACAAAATTAAACCTATGTTGCCTATGAAATTCTAAGAAAAAAAAATTAAATATAAGACTACTATATAGTTAAGTAGCATTTATCGAAATAAGTGAGATTTTCTGATAGTTATAAATAACTCAAATATGTCACTTTCAAAACCTTAGGTTCACATAAACTGACTAAATGTCACTTTTAAAAGCAAATGTCACATAAAGCTAACAGTTAAAAAATCAAGAGACACTTTATGGGACACAAATTGTTGATAAAAGTCTCTTAATTTTACAACTGTCAATTTACGTGGTATTTGATTTTGAAAAGTGATATTTAGTCAGTTTAGGTGATAATTTGGTTTTGAAGGTGACTTTTTTGGTTATTTGTAGCTATTAGTAAATGTCATTTAATTCGGTAAAATATCACTTAAGTATGGGTCACTTATACTCGGGTTTTTTTTTCTTCGAAATTTTATAATCACAATGGGTCTAGTTTTGTAGAGCTCGATTAGTAGATTTCAAAAATATAAAATTTTAAATATTTCAATAAGTATACAAATATTTATGGATTTTTTAAAATAAAAAACATACTCCCAAAAAATTAATTAACTCATTATTTAATCCTTTTAAAAATTCTCATAACACATTTGAGTTTATAAATGGGTTCAATAGTGGGGTAATATAGGATTTTGTAATCAAGCATCTTTTAGGCATCTAATAAATATTGTGCTGGATAAAGGCCACGTGTAGGGGCCTGTCTGGGGCTTATAAAACGATGAGATACAAATTAATTTCCTTAGTAAAAGTTTACAAAGCACGCCCATCGGTGATTTCCGCTTGTGCCAAAACCTTTCAACGATTGGGCACCCGAAGCCTTCGCCTTATGTAGAGTGTCGATCGTCTTCTCTGAAGCCGCTTTGAAGCAGTCTTGGTACGCTTTTAACTGCTTATTTTCTTTTGTCGCATGAAAGAGCCTCAACTCTCAACTACTTAATATCATTATCGCGCAAAATCCCCTTAGCTTTCAATAGCTTGATCTCCAGGTCGCACTGTTGGAGTCAAGTATAGGAGTTGGCCACCGGAGATTCCCATGCATATCTTCCGGCTACATCCGGACCTTCTGGATCACCTCACACCGAAGCGGACTCTACAACGATGGCCAACATCGGAGAGTGATCGAACAACTAGGAGTGGAAAGACAAGGGGAGCTGATCATTGATGGGTGCCTACACTATGTTGTTAGTGCTCTTTTCTTTTTTTTGACTTAAATGGAGATGTGTGTGTGTGCGCGCGCACGTGCCTTGTACGAGGCTCACTAGTTGGAGCATGTGGATGTGTGTGCTCTAAGTGTTAGAGCCTGGGTCTTAATGTTTGCCCACCCTGGGTGTAGCCTTGTTGCAGTGATGGTCTCAAAAAATCCCTTCTATCGGCTAGTAGACTTCGACCCGTTCCCCAGGGATTGGAAATTGTAACTAACATTTGCCTGCTTCCCCTACTCCTCGTACGTATGTGACCCTCTTTCATGTCGGGGGAATGGTCCGCAGTCGCTTATGATCACCATAGACTTAATATACTTTTTCATCGGTTTCCGTGTTTTGGTTGAATGCTCGAGTGATCGAGAAACTCACTGTCGGGAAGATCGGCATAGCACTTCTTCAACTCTTCCTTACAATCGGATTTACCCTGCAAGTAGGTGTATATGATCCGCTAGGCGTTTCCACTGATCTGCCCATGGCTGAGACCGGACACGTTCAGTAACCTAGCAACAAACAGAAGGAAGGGCAATCGCAGATTGGCGTTCAGCTGGCCGATGAAACGATCGTCCCCATTACCTTCTCCGAGATGGTCTTGCTCACTAAGACCTTTCTACGGTTGATCTTGAAGCTCTGATAAACTTGGTAGATAGACTGGCGGCCTAGACGGCTTCATCGGGGACTTAGGGCGATGGGCACCATGATGCTTCTTGCCATTCCCCTTGGACCACTCAAGCCGATCGATTGAAAGCCATCGGAAAAGAGCAAAGAGGATTGGAAAACGCTAGGTAGCGAAGGCGAAGAAACAGATGAGAGAGAAGTGAAGGGTGAAAAAATAAAAGGAGACTTAGCGTTAAGTCCTTTTAGCATATGCTATATTAGCTAATGGATGGGCCACATTTCAATATTGCACCAAGTCCCTCCCGAACTTTGCATACTACAGCAAGTCTCTCGTCCTTATTTACCCCCTCACGTGCTACAGATAGAGTATCCATTCAACCCCAGAAAGAGTATCCATTTGCTGGTTGACACTATGCATGTAGCGGTTGCTGTAGTGATTTCCCTATAGATGCTACATCGATTTTTCATTGTAGCTGCTGTAGTGAAATCAGCGTAGCAAGAGTATCAATTTGATTTGGTAGGAGTATCAATTTAGCAAATTGACCATTGCTATAGTGATTTCACTATGGCAAGAGTATCAATTAGCTGAATAGATACTCTTTTTAAAGGCGAATGGATACTCTTGCTACAGTGAAATCACTGTAGCAACTGCACATGCATAGTGTCACCTGGTGAATAGATACTCTTGTCGATGACGAACGGATACTCTTTCCAGATACGAACATATACTCTTACTACAATGTTTTCGTTGTAGTAGCTACAGTGAAATTATTGTAGCAATCGCTACATGTATAGTGTTAATCGGCGAATGGATACTCATGCCAAAGACGTATTGATACTTTTACCGTAAACGAATGGATACTCTTGCTAGAGTGGTAGTTTTGTAATTTAAAGGATTAATAAACGTCAACATTTTTGGTTAAGGATTTGTTGTAGAAACGTGTCCTTCGGGAGGGACTTTAGCTAATATCTGAACAAGTTGTATCCTTTTACTTAAATAACGACCTGTGGAGGGATTTAGAACTAATTAACCTAACAATCCCCATCCCCCCCCCACCCCCCCCCACTACTTATAGGTTTGGCAAAGAAGTTTTCCGCCATTATGAAAAGACACAACTGATGGGAAATGCCAAAACGATCGGTCCAAGAAATCGAGCAAAAAATAGTACAACTTTGCCAAATGCGATCGGTCCGAGCGATTGAGCGAAAAACCGTGCAAATTCACCCAAAAGCTCAAATTTTGACCAATCATTGAAAGTTTTTCCGGCTAGGGATTGGTCGGGAGCATAAATCAATCGGCCCGGAGGATCAAGCAAAAAATAGTGTAAATTCACCCAAATACCCGAATTTCGGTTGATCATTGAAGGTTCGACCGGCTAGGGATTGGTCCGGTGCAGAAACTGATCGGTCCGGGCCATCAAGCAAAAAAAAGTAAAAATTCACCCAAGTTCCCGAATTTTGGTCTATCATTGAAAGTTCGACCGGCTAGCAATCAGCTAATCTAGTGCAAATTCACCAAAAATACGACTTCTAGTGCAAATTTGTAGGCCCACTAGCCCGCTAGCAGAGGCCAGCTTGGGAGCCAGTCACATGCTACCAAGTGGACCAATCTTGAGCCGCCACGTCAACCCTAACAGTTGCAGCACACCAGCCTTTTATAATAGCACACTCGACATCGGTAGAATGGCATTTTGGCTAATTCGGGAATGTAGAGCTCTGTATTCTGGTTGATCTGATCTGAGACCTTGTCTCACACCCCTGATCTTCTTCTCCCGCTTGATCCTATTCATCATACGCTTGTACTAGCCCTCCTCGGCATATCGAGGAGTACCTCTACGTTTTCAAAGATAATAGATTTCAAGGTTGCGACTTACTGCACGGAAACATAAACTACGACCGAACCTCATCAACAAGTATCGATGTTTACTGTCTTCGACCTTTACTATATGCAAACTTTGCTCCTCTAATCAGTTGATTGCTGGTGGGATCGAGCAACGAAAAAGATCCTCCACAGGAACATATACGAATGCATCAGAATGTAGAAAAAAGAGAAAAATCCCTAATCGGAAATCCAAAAGCCTAATTTATCTTTGATAAACTAAGATAAGATGAAGGTGGATTGTGAGATCGTTCATTTGATCTTCTTTTTCTTTAAGTTGGGCTTCATACAGGACAATAGAGAGGACGATAGAGAGTCGTTTTAGTAAGATTTATGATTTTTTGGTGTTTTTTAGAGGGATCTTGCAAGAAGTTTCAATTTACTCTGAAAATGGTTTGCTTGAATTACAGGAGGATGATATGAATTACAAATTAGCTAAAATTCATATGATTTTTTTATAAAAATTTTGGAGTCAGTTAGATGATGTAAAGACTGGAGGGACTCCCGGTTTAAGATAAGTTTATTACAAGGACTTCACACTAACCGACGTATTTTGTCGTCCTTTTAACGCTAATGTGATCTTATGTTAGGGACTGATCGCTAATAATAATAATAATAATATTATTATTATTATTTTTGACCGGAGGTCCCCACAAGTCAGGTATAAACTATAAACAACAGCATACCTTCTACCAAAATGACAACTATAATAAAAAATATTTTTTTGCTACCCGATCGGTTTGATGGATTTGATTACGGTCCAATCGGGATGTGCCACGTCCACCATTATGCCTTTAATGGTGGACGTGGCACAACCCGATTGGGCCGTAACCAAATGGTACAAACGGATCGCGCAGGAAAAATGCCCACTTGTGAGTGTGACCTGTGCTCCACTTGCTCGGGCATGTGAGGACCACGATCCCGACGGCGCTCCGCCGCACGCCACCGCGGGCCCAGCACGTGCCTTCCTCCTTTCCGCCCCGAGGTCCCCACGAGTCCGGGCCGCGCTCCGCCTCACGCCACCGCGGGACCACCACGCACCCTCCTCGTTTCCGCCCGAGAAAACCCCGCTCCAATCGATCCCAACGACGCCGCGTCATTTCATGCCATGTTTCTCACCCCCTTGCAGTTGAGGCAAGAGAATTTCCGCACAACCATCGTACGGTACAACCGCGGGGCCCACTAGCATTCAGGGCTTTTTTATTGGTCCAACTTAAGGGCTTTTGGTCATTTCACCATGATTAATGGCATAAAATGACATGCATGACTTTGAAATGAACCAATGAGAGAGCCGTGAATGTTTCAACCTCTTTAATGAGATCGGAACAAAATCGTTCTCAGCACATGCATCGGAGGTGTATGGTACAACGATTGTGCTGAAGATTTTTTAGGACTTAGTGAACAGTCCAAAACATAAGTTCTTTTTAAGCCTAAGGACATAGGACGAAAATACCTCTCCATACGTTTTAAAATTTTATTTACACATCACTCATCTCTAAACTAAATCTAAAACTTAATCCTAAAATCTAAGATCTATAGACCATGATGTGAACCTTAGACCTAATTCTAAACCTAATATAAATCCTAAAATTTATGATCTACGGACCATGAGAATGAACCCTCGAGTCCTAGATCTAATCCTAACCAAACCGAACCCAGTCGTCGCCGCCGCCTCGTCTCTTCTGCTCGCTGCCGTTGAGGCGGCGACAGTGAGGAGTTGCGACTCGTGCCACTGCTGTTCGCAGCGCCATTGCTGTTCATAGTGTCGTCGCTGCTCGTTGCTTGCTGTTATTACTAGCTCTAATCGAGAGAGAAGAGGAGAAAGAGAGGGGGCAAACTCGGTATTAAAAAATAATTTTGGGACTTTCTCTTAATGTGATTAGGGGTGTGCAGGATCCAAACCAAACCGACCAAACCGACCGAACCAAACCAAACCGACCGAATTTGATCGGTTTCGACACACTCAACGGATCGGATTGGATTAGGATTTCTCAAAACTGATATGATTGGATCGGTTATTGGATTTATCAATTAAAAACCGACCTAAACCGAACCGAACCGGACTCTGGTTTATAATTTACTAATTTAGTGGTAACTGTTGTGAACTTTTGTTTAATTGTTAAAACTGTACTTTGTAGTTTTTAATATTTAATGGATATAAATATTGTGGATATAATGGTATTGTTGTTGATAACTTGGTATTTTGGTAAGTAATGTAGTATCATTTTATAATTTTTGAAATAATCATTTTAAAGTTAAAACTATGTCTAAAAAAATAAAAAAAAAAACTAGTAAGCATATGAGCCAAAGCCCAAACCGACCATCCAATCCAATCCAAACCGACTTTAATTGTATTGGATTGGATTGGATTCCAGTCTCAATCGGTTTGGATCGGATTGCAAATTCTCAAAACCGACCTAGGTTGGATCGGTTTGGGTTTTGCCTAAATAGGTCGGTTTCGAACCGATGCACACCCCTAAATGTGATCTTATGAGTGGTCTGTTCGTTAATCCCATTAGTTGTGGGGGACTTAACACCCATTTCCCCAAAAGGAGGGGGGGGGGGAGGGTCGGACCGAACGTGGCCGTTGTCCCCACTTGGAAGACTCCCATCGTGCACGTACCGTTGGTGACTTGAGAGTTCCTATCTCCTCCAGTCGGTTGGCCCCGGTCGGTGGGCCCGGCGCACATCACATCCACATGCAGTAGGCGGGAGTACGATACCCTTTCGGGTTGCCTGCCATCGTGCGGCTGTGATGCGCGCGAGTCTACCGACCGGGGACAACCGACTACAGAAGATCTGAACACGTGATAAGAAGGCCCACGTGGATGTGAAAAAAAAAATCAACTGCCACCGACGTGGCACCACAGCGATTCAATAATTCTCCCTTATCTTTTGGTTGGAAAGTGCTATTCCTGACGTGGTACGGATCACACCCGTACGATGACGGACAGTCACAGTGAGTGCGATTCACGGATTGTCGTGGTGTGATCCGGCGCCACGTCAGGATGTTCCCGATTCATGTTGTTACCTGATGTTGGAATTTGCTCGGATCAGCCGTTAGAGAAAACAGCAGACATTTCCACGACCAACCAATGCCGACAAGTGGAGTTTCCCATGTCAACACAGCGCGAGGGCCCCACCGAGGTTTTGATATGGGAAGCATTTTATGGGAAGAGGGGGAAAGGGACTGCGGTGTAGTTTGCTGACCTCCCGGTGGACGTAAGTGCCCGGGATCTCCGCCATTTCTCCTCTTCGCCCTCAGCCAGCAAGCTGCTAGCCATGGCTTCCCACCGGAGCGAGGAGGAGGCGAGGCTGATTCCGTACGGATCGCCGGGGTCCGAGGATAGCTCCGAGGAGGAGCGAGCCTACGACTCCGACGAAAAGATCGTGGTCGCGATCTCGGATGAGGAGCTGGCCGGCGGGGACTCGGACTCGGTCCCGCCGTTCTCGTGGCGGAAGCTGTGGATGTTCACCGGGCCGGGGTTCCTGATGTGCATTGCGTTCCTGGACCCCGGCAACTTGGAGGGGGACCTGCAGGCCGGGGCTATCGCCGGGTACTCGCTGCTTTGGCTGCTCATGTGGGCCACCGCCATGGGGCTCCTGATCCAGATGCTCTCGGCGCGGCTCGGAGTGGCCACGGGCCGGCACCTGGCGGAGCTCTGCCGGGAGGAGTATCCGCGGTGGGCGGGGGTCACGCTCTGGGTCATGGCTGAGCTCGCCCTGATCGGGGCCGACATCCAGGAGGTTATCGGGAGCGCCATCGCCATCAAGATCCTCAGCGGTGGGGTGATTCCTCTCTGGGCTGGGGTTGTCATCACCGCACTCGACTGGTACGAACCCGATTTCCCTGTGTTTCTGAAGTATCCAGTTTGTAATAACTTCAGCCTTGCAACTTATTACAAAAAGAAAAAAAAAATTCAGTCTTGCAACACAGTTCGATTAATTTTATTGGATTTGTATAAAAAAACTCTAGTGCACTCATCTCTCCAAACTTGGTGGGCCTTGGTGGCTATTTACTTAACTTTTATTTATTTCTTGTGATTGTCCTTTGTTCACTTGTTCATTTGAGACTTGGGTTTTCTCTTACCCAAACATAAAAGGAAATTTTTTTAAAAAATGAAAAAAATAGAAAAATTGAAAGAACTAGAAAACTTCACTATCTTATTTGTTGGTACAAATTGGATTGTTCTTCTGAAGGGAAATTGATGCAGACAAGCTTGCTAAACTAATGGATGTATGCAAATAAGACTTTGAGTAATGCTGGACTTCAAATTTCCAACAAGAATACTTGAGAGCAATTAATTATCCACCAACTAAACATGTGATCGCAATTAAGATTAATAAGATAAGACAAACTTTGAATGGTCTAAGCTATAAGACATGATTTGAAATTTTGGTCGAAATTTTAAAATTTCGTCGAAATATTTTGGTTTCGGTCACTGGTGAAACAAAAGGGGCTCAAAACCCGGAACCGTTCAAATTTTGGCGAAGGTTTAGAATTTCAGTCGAAATGGTAGGGGCCTACCTAAATTTTGAACCAAACGGTGGGGGCCCACCGAAACCGGCTCATTTCGTCCTTTTTGACGAGAATTAGACCGAAAGCAATGGGGACCCACCGAAGTCACATGGTGACCCCCATTTCAGTGCTGATTTCGGTGAAATTGATCATTTTGAGAGAATTTTGATAATTTCGATCGAAACCAGCCCATAGATTTTGTGAAACCTCTAGGTTGGTTTCGGTGGGGCTGGTTTCGACCGATATCGACTGCAACCACCAGATTTCGATCGGAAGCCATCGGGTTTCGCCGGACTTTGCCAAAATTCGACTGATTTCGATCGAAGTTGCCCAATTTCGCTAGATCATAGCAACGAAATCGCCTGATTTCATCGAAATCGTCGGAATTTCGTCGTCGAATTCGTCGGATCTTGACAGAATCATCAGGTCTTGCCATCAGATTCGCCGGATTTCATCGTCTGATTAATCGGAATCGTTGGATCTCATCGGAATCACCACATTTAGCCAAAATCCTAAGATTTTGTCGGATCTCACCGAAATCGCCATCGGATATCGCCGGAACTACCATCGGAGTAGTTGGATTTTACCATTGGATTCGCTCGGATTTCAATGGATGCCGTCATTCTCACCGCCATTGCCGGCGCAGTTGCCTCTGCCACCATTGCCCTCGTCGACGTAGTTACCTCCGCCACCATTGCCCTCGTCGACACAATTACCTCCACCACCACTGCCGTCACCAACGTTGTTGTCTCGACATGCATCTTTTCAATTTTAGTTGGTATTCTCACTGTAAGAGTTGAGGACGCATTATATATATATGGGTCAGAATCCTATGCATTAAATTTTTGCCTTCGATTTTGATTTTATGTCCAAGAGGGTTTAGAATGTGCTGATTTTTTGTGGATGTATTCATTCCACCTTTGATAAAACATCCACAAAAAATCAGCACATTCTAAAACTTCTACGAGCATCAAATATATAATAAAAGTTAACGGATAAAAATGAACGATGGATAAAGCTTGTAATATTTGATGCCCCTAGAAGGTTTAGAATGTGTTGATTTTTTGTTGATGTTCTATCTAAGGTGGGATGTTTACATCCATAAAAAATAGCACATTCTAAACTCTCTAGGGCATCAAATAACCTTGAAGGCAAAAATTAAAGGCACAAGATCCTGAGCATATATATATATATATATATTTATATATACAGAGAGAGAAAGAGAGAGAGAGAGAGAACCGGGACGTGATCTCTCAAAACAGCGTGTTTGCTGCTTTGACAACCCACCACAGCCGTGCCATATATGATTTTCGGCCAGAATCAACATCAACAACCTCCGATCATCTCCACCGGTGATCTCTGATGACACCACCTGTCGGCGTCCATCGATAGAGGACTCCGGTAATTACTTTTATTGTGAGCTGTCAATTCATCACCTTACCTTATCCGGCGACCTCCGACGACATCCGTAGCCGGCGACCACCTCCGGTGGCTTCTAGCACCTCTCGATTGTGAGTTCGGATGACCTTTATCGTCGTTCTATACTTTGATAGCCACCGTCGACCTGTCAAAGCAGCGAAAAACGCTGCTTTCGAAGGTAACATCTTGTTTCTCATATATATATATATATATATAGAGAGAGAGAGAGAGAGAGAGAGATTTGATCACCTACGGGACGTTCCGGATGGGATAAAATGCGCGACACACGTGGCCCGTCCGATCGAATCGAATCCGACAAATGACATTCATTCTGACCAAATCCCGCTCTGTTACTGTGGCGGCCACAGTAACAACGCATTTTTGGTCCAGATGAATCCCATCCGTTGGATCAACCCGATCGGACAGCCCAAAAACATGTCGTTGTTACTGTAGTCGCTACAGTAACAGCGAAAATATTTTCAACCGTCTGATCGGATAAATCCAACGGATGGGATTAATTTGGGATTCATTCTTCAATCCGGGTGAATCCCATCTGTTGGATCATCCCGATCGGACGGCCCAAAAATATTTGCGCTGTTACTGTAGCGGCTACAGTAACATGTTTTTGGGCCGTCCGATTGGGATGATCCAACAGATGGGATTTATCAGGACAAAAAACGCGCTGTTACTGTGGCCGCCATAGTAACAGAGCGGGATTTGGTCGGAATGAATCTCATTCATCGGATTCGTTCCGATCGGATGACCCACGTGTGTCGCGCATTTTATCCCGCCCGGGACATCCCGCAGGCGATCAAAAAAAAAAAAAAAAATATATATATATATATATGGAAAGGGTTTGGTGAAATCGAGTTTACCATTCAAATGGTGAACTTGAATGGAGAAGCTGCCACGTGTCCTAAGAAAGTCAACAATTACAGCTGGGTATATATATTTATATATACCCTCATATATTTGTATATATATATATATACCTCCAGCCGCAATTGTTGACTTTCTCAAGGCATGTGGCAGCTTCTCCATTCGAGTTCACAATTTGAATGGTGAACTCGAGTTCAGCTTCCCGGGCCCATATATAAAAATAAATTATCAGGACATTTTTTGTTTTTTAAATTTAAAATAATTATTGACTTTCTCAGGACATGTTTTGTTTTTTAAATTTAAAATAATTATAAAATATAAAAATAACATAAAATAATTACATCAGTACCCACTTTATAGTGGTCTTGTTTTTAAAAGAGCGTGGCTTTTGCTTTACCCCGACTTTTTGTCAAAATGTTGAAAAATTATGATTCTAAATTTTGGCTAAGTCTGGAGGAAAAGATTTCTTGTGAAAGATTTTTTTTATAGATTCAAAATATTTTACCGGACTTTGGGTTTTTATATTGATCTTATACGTCTAGATTTCTGAGATTTTTTCCGGTTTAAAATACCTTGAGGTTTTCTTTTCACATAATTTTCTTTTTTGGCCAAAAGTTGTAAAGTTTGATTTTGTATATGAACTGAAAAATTTCATTTTGATTCCTTAGGATTTTGATTTTTTTGATATTTTTATTAAATCCAAATGGGGGGAAATTTGCTTATTAAGATCATTTACTTAAATGTTTTTTAAGTAAATAAGGTTGTCATGCTGAAATACACCTTATCCTAAACCCAGTCACCTTATTCTGAACCCAGTCCTACTTTTACTGAGTGCTGAGTTCCGAAACTTGAAATTGGAGAGTTTCGGGATCGGTTCCGACCGAGCCGATCCATTTAGAAACTCCAAACTATGATCCTATGACTTAAATTTTTGCCTTCGATTTTGATTTGATGCCCAAGAGGGTTTATAATGTGCTGATTTTTTGTGGATGTTGTCATTCCACCTTGGATAGAACATTCACAAAAAATCAGCACATTCTAAAACTTCTACGGGAATCAAATATATAATAAAAGTTAACGGATAAAAATGAACGGTGGATAAAGCTTGTAATATTTGATGCCCCTAGAAGGTTTAGAATATGTTGATTTTTTGTTAGTGTTCTATCTAAGGTGGGATGATTACATCCACAAAAAATCAGCACATTTTAAATCCTCTAGGGCATCAAATAACCTTAAAGGCAAAAATTGAAGGCGCACACACACACGTGTGTATATATATATATATATATATATATATATATATATATATATATATATATATATATATATATATATATATATATATATATATATGGGTCAGGATCGGCTGACCCAGCAATAACCCAGCACCCTTTGATGCACCTAGAGGTTTTAGAATGGGCTGATTTTTTGTAGACATGTTGTTTATGATATGTTGATCATCCTCACAAAAAATCAGCCCATTCTAAAACCTCAAGGTGCATCAAATGCACTCTTCAAATCAACGGTTTTCGACTGTCAATTTTAACCGTTGATTTGAAGAGCGCATTTGATGCAACTAGAGGTTTTAGAATGGGCTGATTTTTTGTGAGGATGATCAACATACCATAGACAACATGCTTACAAAAAATCAGCCCATTCTAAAACCTCTAGATGCATCAAAGGGTGTTGGGTTATTTGCTGGGTCATCCGATCCTGACCCATATATATATATATATATATATATATATATATATATATATATATATATATATATATATATATATATATATATATATATCGGGCCCAACCATAACTTCTATAACACTCCCCCTCAGGTTGGAGCATACAAATCAAACATGCCTAGCTTGTTACAAAAAGAAGCAAATGATGCTTATGCTAATTGTCACAAAACATCTTCATAGGGGCCACAAAAGTGACTTTCCTTTCGCAAAGCAATGTTTGGACCCATAGCTTATCGAAGGCTTATGTGCTATGACTCTGTACTCCGCCTCCGCGCTTGAGCGAGCCACAACGAATTGTTTCTTACCATTGTTCTAAAAAGCGGTTCGGGTGCTCACCTAGGTGTTTTGGGCCGTAGATCACACCGCCTAACTTGGGACCTCTTTCTTCGGCATCCAAAGTATGTGACAACCAGATACTATCATTATTAGTTTCTTTTCTCTCCTCCTTCTTCATGTTCTTCAGTTTTATTTTCTTTTATTTTCTTATTTAACTAGTACATTATTGTGTTTCTATTATATAGTGGCTCCCTTGGCCCACGGTAATTACCTGAAAGAATGACGATAGCGGCACCCTTGGCCCTTTGTGCATTCCTAAAATACTGCTGATAATGGAAACATAATAGATATATAAATTCTAAAGTAAAATATTCTTTGAAATTTATTGCGCCTCAATCTCTTGGTGCCCATCTAGGCGTTCGCCTTACCGCCTCGGAGTTCCCCCACTGCATTAGGTCCGCTTAGCGCTTTTTAAAATATTGTTTCTTACTTCGCCATGTCACCAAATTGCCACCAACAAAGGTACAATATTCGGATATAGAACGTCGATTATCTTTGCTACCAGCCCAATCCGCATCAGAGAAACTAACGATATAGAGTAACAGAGAGGGCTTATACCATAACCCTCGCCCTTGGTACAATTTGAGATATCGAAGAATTCGACAAACGACTTCTCAATGGGGTCGGCGTGGCTCACACATATATTTACTCATAACCCCGACTGAAAAGGAATCGTCTGAGTGGATACCTGTTAAGTAGATGGGATTTCCAACAAGGCAACAATAACGATCCGGATCCTTTAGGAGAGTGTCAGGCCTACTATTTAAATGAGTAGTCGAGTTCATCGGAGTTTTGACCAACTTGTAACCAAGCATCCCAGTTTTGCTAAGTAGGTCCACACATATAATGAGGGACGATGTACGGGGTCCTTCGGAATTCAAATTAAATACCCTCAGACCATGTGAATTAAAGGTTTTAAAGAGGAAAGATATATAATGGGAGAAGAGAAGAAGGGGGTGAAGATCTGGAGTCTGCCAGATTCGAGGAATCCACCTTTTTTTCAATCCAAATTAGATCAAACACGCCATCAAACGATTTTTCATTCATCTTCAATACATTATTTTCATGGTTATACCGGTGGCCATTTTATAGGCTTACAAAACATCCAAAAAGATAATGACTAATATATTCAAATCTAAATAAAAGATACACATTTCTTAAATGATAACAATTAATAAAAGAAAATGACTACCTATTTTAAATCAAAACAAATCTAAAAGATAAAGCTTACTTAATTTAAAAAGATTTAAATCTAATCAAATCTTATCCCTAATAAAAAGATAAGGCTTGCCTTATTCAAAAGATCTAAATCTAATAAAAAAATTAAATAATATTATTGAAATAAAAATAATATTTAATTCTAAAATTAATATTTTATCCGAAAATATCAATTTCAGTAATTATTTATTCAGATAATAAATATTTTTCTCAAAATCTTCAAGCCGTTGGATGCTCCCGCATCAACATACATCCGTTGAGCAAGACATAGCCCTCTATTGTTCCGAGCCACCTCAATGCCTAAGAAATACAGGAGAAGACCCAAGTCATTGGTGTGAAATTTTGTGCCATGGTGAGACTTTAAGTGCGCATTACCAAACCCATCACTCTCGGTGATGACAATATCATCAATAAAGACTATGAGACAATGATACCGCGAGACAACCGCTGAGTGAACATCGAGTTATTTGAGGTGGATCGAGTATAGCCGTAGTCAAGAAGAACCGTGCTAAACTTGTCAGACCATGACTAGAATTAGGGCTTCGTTCGAGTTGTTTTTTATCCGATCCTTTCATCTTCAAGTCATTTAATCTCACCCCTTGATTGCAAGTTAAATCCCCTTTGATCGCATCCATTAGATGAAGCTATCAGAAGATGGCGATTTATTTCATGAATGAACTAACCAAGTAGATAAATTGGTGTGAACACAACTCTCGAACCTAAGTTGTTAACAATAAAAACGATTAACAACTATTTCGATCGACGCAAAATAAGAACCAAAGGTGTTCATAAATAAAATACATCATAGGATAATAAAATACTATTTTTACTGCATCGATATCCGTGCAAGGTTGAAAATAGTGACCAGTTGTGCTAGTTGCATCAACAATGGGTTTTGAATATTTGGTTTTGGTTTGAATTGAGAAGTCTGACCCTTTTTAGACATAAGATCTTAAAAAGCGTTTGTGCGATAAAGAACCGATATGCTCAAGCACCTAGAGGGGGTTAATAGGTGGAGCGATAGACATACGCTAAATTTAAAAAATTGCTCCAAAGAATTTTATCTTGTCAAGCGCTTGTGGGTTTCTTGTACATAATCCCTAAAATTTTCTTATAAAGCATTCACTGTTGTCACAAGAGATTTTTAAGGTGGTTCAGACAATTCCCTACGTCCACCCCTAGCCCTTGTTCGGATTATGTACAATGTTAGGTAAGAGGTTACAGGACATGACTCACCCAATCTGTCTGATTGTGTAGCCCCATGTCGCATTGTCTTTCAATGTGTATGTTGCTCGATCTCCTCTATTCTTTGTGGGTCTGGTCCTTCTAACCGTTTGTTTGCTCCTCCTCATACTCGTGCCCACGACCCAATGCCTCGAGTCGCACTCGTCTCTACTCCGCGAAAAACAATTTAGGTAGCACCTGGCTCAATCAAATTCGGCAGACGAATCTGAATGTCATGAACCCGTTGGTTCAATCTCCCCTATGAAGGAGGCTCCGTGCTTTAAGTGGCCAAAAATCCCTAGATGAATCTCTCTAATGAAATTATCAAAGAAAACGAGAGAGATTGAGAGAAGAAATGATGCAGGACAGCCGTCAATCGTCGTCGCAAGAGATAGGAAGAAAGAAGAAGATAAAAGGGGGGGGCCTCACACCCTTGGCCTCTCGCCAAATCCGATCTCACATCGGCATTGAGCCTCTCGCTCGCTCTCCTCTCACAGGGGAACTCGTGGCAAATGCACACAATTTTTTTTTTCATTCAATCATTCAGTGCCTTACAAGAGGAGATTAGGTCTCCTTAAATAACCAAAATAGAGATAAATGCAGTCCCTTATAATTTGGGCTCACAATCTTCCAAATCTCAACTTTCCATCATAATTTAAATTACCAAATCTTATCTAATTAACTTCCTAATATAAAAGATTTGAATCTATTCAAATCTTACCTAAAAATCAGGTTTTAAAATAACCATAACTAATAAATCCGAAATATGCTATTTTCGGATTAAAATAATATTTTCGGAATAAAATATTTATTTTATTCCGAAATTAATATTTTATTCCGAAAATACTAATTCCATGGATTATTAATCCGAAAATGATTATATTATCATTATTCAAGTCTCGAAATGCGTGCAAGTCTCGAAACGTGTGCTCGTCGATTCTGCTCCCGCATCAAACTCCTCAGCTACGAAAGAACTCGACCTCGAGTTCTGTGAAGCCCAGGCAGAAGACAAAGTTAGTAGCTGATGATGAAGACCCTGTAGTGGATGTCGTGCCATCAAATAATTGCTTCTCGGATCCCATACAAGCAGTATGTTGGAGTAGTGGCTGAAGTAGTCCGGTCCGGAGGAAGGCACATACAAGTGAAACTGGAGGAGTACCCGAGCCGAGGGTGGAAGGTCTAACCCGAGGAAGTCAACTGTCGGGACTAGTGTGTTGAAGTCGACACCCGATAACGGCTCTGCAGGAAATGAATGCTCCACTGGAGGCAAAAGCAGAGATAGCAGATCCACTGAAGATGCTGTAGAAAGTGGAGACTCGACCGGCGGTACTGTAGCAGGCAGAAGATCATCGACTGCCGAACTCGGAAACTCGTCCGGATGTGGAATATCCTCAGGAATCTCCATTGGTGGTACTGCTGGAGGTGGTACCACTGGTGCGGGTGGAGCCGTCGGTGCATGAAGCATAACCGATGGAGGTCCTACTGAGGCTCGGACTCTGCGCCTTTGTATGATCGTAGCCTCTTGCTCAATCTCGCTAATCAGTTGCATCACATCATGAAGTCGCTCTTCAGCCGATCCTCCTTGGTGTAGAAACCATTGGACAAAGGGGTCGGTTGGCATAGTTAGCTCTCGGGCTCGATCCTTGATGCGCCAAACCAAAATAAAATCACCGGATGTAGAAGGATATAGTTTAAAACCCAATGTCTTTACCCAATCCATGAGTTGTGCAAAGAGGGCGGTCTGATGGTACATGGCGATCAAGGGCAGAGTCGTAATTCTGTAGTGTTGGGATGACTGGATGAAGACACGGAGAGCACGAGTGGATCGGGTTCGGAAAATAAAGTACGTTTGGTATTGGATGGTCGAATTCCGATGAATGGATCAAAAGTTACAGCTCAACGAAATAGTCGGGTCCTATTAGGCACTCGGGTTTGGATCCGAATTAGCTCGGGTCTGAAAATTAAGTTGTTGGATGGGTAATAGGGTTCAATAACTTCAGTTATCAAACAAAAGTTGGATAGCAGGTTTCTATAGTGGGTTCTTTGTCACGGGTTCAAAAGTTGACTGTAGGGTCTTAATTGAAAGGAAGGGGTAAAAGGAGGAAAAAGAGTTCAGTATTTCTTTATTTTATATATATATTTTTTTGGTTTGGAGTTTGCTTAGTATGCAGGTAGGAGAAAAGGAAAGCGGATTGGAGAGACAACAGGTACCTTCATCCTCTTTTTTTTTTTTTTGATCAACAGACAGCAGAGAGGACAGAGGGCTGCGGGTAACGACGACGGTATGCAGTTGCAGGTATGCAAGGCTAGCGGCCGGAAAAAGATAAAGATGAGCCGGTGATGAGGCGTTGATGACGGTGACGATGATGAACGGCCAACACACTGGATGGGATGACGGCAGCGATGCCAATGACCGTTTGACGAGATCGGAACTCGTCAAGCAAGGCTCTGATACCAAATTTGATGCAGGACAGCCGTCAATCGTCGGCGCAAGAGATAGGAAGGAAGAAGAAGATAAAAAGGGGGGGCCTCGCACCCTTGGCCTCTCGCCAAATCCGATCTCACATCGGCATTGAGCCTCTCGCTCGCTCTCCTCTCACAGGGGAACTCGTGGCAAATGCACACAATTTTTTTTTTCATTCAATCATTCAGTGCCTTACAAGAGGAGATTAGGTCTCCTTAAATAACCAAAATAGAGATAAATGCAGTCCCTTATAATTTGGGCTCACAATCTTCCAAATCTCAACTTTCCATCATAATTTAAATTACCAAATCTTATCTAATTAACTTCCTAATATAAAAGATTTGAATCTATTCAAATCTTACCTAAAAATCAGGTTTTAAAATAACCATAACTAATAAATCCGAAATATGCTATTTTCGGATTAAAATAATATTTTCGGAATAAAATATTTATTTTATTCCGAAATTAATATTTTATTCCGAAAATACTAATTCCATGGATTATTAATCCGAAAATGATTATATTATCATTATTCAAGTCTCGAAATGCGTGCAAGTCTCGAAACGTGTGCTCGTCAATTCTGCTCCCGCATCAAGAAATCATCAAAATCTAAGATGGAGGTCTTGGCTTCTCTCTTTGAAGAACCCTGATACCCAATTGAAAATTTGGAAAAAAGCCATATATATAAGGACCACTTACCCTGGGTTGTCCGGACCACTTACCTTGGGTGGTCCGAACGACCGTCTGGACACCTATGTGATCCGAGCCATATTTGTTCAGATAACTAAGGATGATCCAAATTGCCTCTAAGCGGTTGGGATGGTTGTTCGGGCTGCTCCAAGGACCTGGTCTGGATGCCTGTTTGGACCCCTCTATGACTGATCCAACCCTTAGAAAATTCTAAGTGTGGCTGTCTGAGTTGTTGGTCCACCCACTTCAACTAAATCTGAAAGTTGATGTGCACAAATCAAATATAAAATCGACCAATATAACCAATGTGTATGTGCAGTCGAATAAACCATGCAAGTGTGAAATCAAAAATGAATTTTGGTTTCGGGGGTGTTGCCCCGTGCCCCCACCAGGTGGTGCTGCCCCCTAACCCCCCACGAGCTCATTGGGGACCTTTGGTGGCCCTAATGCCTATATGCAACTAATGCATGCAAGGCCTCTCTAAAGTTATTCAGTCCTTTACCTTTGTCCTTAAAAGATGTTCTGATGAGCATAAATAATAATGCTGAGCATGGAGCCTTTCATCTGTCTTTCTCTGGGCTTCATCTTGGACTAGTTCTTTGACAATTTGGGGTGAGAACTCAAGACCACACTTACAACTTGATACTTGCAACAATTTGTCCAAGTTGACGAAAATCCATATTACCATAAACATAACCATCAAGCCATGTCACATCTACTTGGGGAAGTAGACCAATAGCCAAGTAGTGCCCAAACTTGCTAACAAACATACTAATGGCTCTAATGCACTAACAAGATCTATAATAGATTTTATAATCTCAGTTTTTTTTTTTTCTGGAATTCCTATTTTTTTTGAATCAATGTTGTGAGAATTTTATGATTTATAATAGACTAAAGATTCAACACCTACCATCTTTGACAGCTTCATATTTCTGTTCCTCGAGAATTATGGTGTCAGAAAACTAGAAGCTTTCTTTGGGATTCTCATTGCAGCAATGGCAATTTCCTTTGCTATTATGTTTGGTGAAACCAAGCCCAGCGGAAAGGGGCTTTTAATTGGTACTCACTTTCTTTTGGCATAAGCTTTTTCCTCTTTATGTTGCCTATTTGCTTGCTCTTCTTCTTGAAGTCTTCTACAATTGCATCTGATGTTAATTTTCTGTACAGGTGTGTTGGTTCCAAAGCTAAGCTCAAGAACCATAAAGCAGGCTGTAGGTGTTGTGGGTTGTGTCATTATGCCCCACAACGTGTTCTTGCATTCAGCTCTTGTACAATCTAGAAAGATCGACACTAATAGAAAAGGCCGAGTTCGGGAAGCAATAAATTACTATTTAATTGAGTCGACTGTCGCTCTTATCATTTCCTTCGGCATCAATGTGTGCGTAACAACAGTATTTGCAAAGGGATTTTATGGAACTGAAGTAGCTGCTAGCATAGGCCTCGAGAATGCGGGGCAGTTTTTGCAAGAGAAATTTGGGAGTGGGCTTTTTCCTATTCTCTATATCTGGGGAATTGGGTTATTAGCATCTGGGCAGAGTAGCACTATCACTGGCACTTATGCTGGGCAATTTATCATGGGTGGGTTCCTCAATCTTCGTTTGAAGAAGTGGGTTCGGGCATTGATTACTAGGAGCTTTGCGATTGTGCCAACTATAATTGTTGCTCTAGTTTTTGACACTACTGATTCTGCAATGGATGTTCTGAATGAGTCACTTAATGTTCTTCAATCGGTTCAGATACCATTTGCTCTCATCCCACTTATCACTTTGGTATCAAAAGAACAAGTAATGGGAGCTTTTAAAATTGGCCGTTCCATCAAAGTAAGTTGTGAATATTTGCTGTTGGCTCTTATTGTTGCATTCCTATTGCTTTGTGGCACAACTGTTTGTCTTTTCTCCTCAATCTTTGTCCTTACATGTGCAAAGCCTGTTTTCTTATCTGCTTGATACACTGTTCATCATACCAATTTACATGGATCTAGAAAATTTTAAAGCTCAGGCAGAAAGAGTTGTTGATCTTATATAGAAACAAGGTCCATTTTTTTGTTGTGGCAGATTAGGTCAGCTAGAAAATAATAATTTTCTATTCTGTTTCTATGCTTACATGTGATAAGAGGAATAGTGACATATCTACTAATATTCCTCTCCAATAACTGTGCCGGATATGAGAAACTGTAACTTTTGGTAGGCATGAGCATGGATGAATTGCACTCATTGGCACCGCCAATCAGCTTCTGACTATCCAATTGGAATCCAAAACTACTAAAACATTAGACATCTGTTAGAAACCATAAATTTAGTAAAGCGGTTTAACTTATACTTTTAGCTGAATCACTCATAAATCTTGATATAAACAGTAAGATCCGTTACATATGAGATATTTGTAACAACTACCGACTTAAATTTTTTTAGTGAAATATTTTGAAGGGTATTGTTATTTGCACCCACTAAAAAGCCAAGTAACCCCCCCCCCCCCCCCCCCTCTCTCCCATTGATTCGTGACACCCCCCCCAAATCCACCCCCCCTCTCTCATTGATTCGTGACACCCAGCCCAAATCCACCCTTCACTAAATGCACCCAATTTTCTAGGTGCAACCAACACACACACACACAATCCTCTTCTTCTACTGCACACTGGAGGCCATGCAGGTCGTAGCGGCTATTCTCATCAGAGCCCGTAAAGGTCGGAGACATCGTTCTCATTGGAGCCCTTGCAGGTTGCCGTCCCCTACTCCTTGTTCTTTTCCTTCATCCTCCAACTCTGCCCCCTTTCTTCCTCTTCCTTGCCTTTCCTTCTTCCCTCGTTGCCGAAACCCTAATCCGTGTTGGTGGATACCGGTCGAGGGGTGGGTAGCCACCAACATGGTATGAAATTTTTTCGGTGACTACCCACTGACATTGTGGACGTTGGTAGCCGGGGTTTTTAACGAGGAAGATGAGGAGGTAGAAGAAGGAACATCGTCTGACATTGTGGGTGCAGGTAGCCACCGACATGGTGTTGAATTGTTCAGTGACTACCCACCGACATTGTGGGGTTGGTAGCCACCGACCATGTCGGCCAATAGCCATCGACACAAATCCGGGGTGGGTGAATTAGGGTTTTCAATGGAGAAGATGGAAGTGGAGGAGATAGAATAAGGAAGAGGAGAAAGGAGGAGGAAAAGGAGGAACAGTGGTAACGAGGTGGGGTCACTTAACCAGTGTAGTCAAGGAGGCCAAGTGGCGCCTAGGCGTTTTGGCCTTTCTAGGCGATGAGTAATTATTAAATATTTAAATATTTATATATATAATATAAATATGTATATACATGAATATAGTAATCTAGTAACATGTTGATTATAATTTTCATCACCTAAAAGTTAAATTATCTAGAAAGTATACAAATACCATACCCATAAATTGAATAAGAAAATAAAAAAATCCCAAGTTCTTATAAACCCATCATAAGAATTTGAATTAATTCAACTCAATTTTGAAACCCCCCAAATTCTTATGGACCAATCATCAGAATTTGAGTTAATTAAACTCAATTTTGAGTTAATTCAAGTCATTTTTGAGTTAATTCAAGTCATTTTTGAGTTAATTCAACTCAATTTTGAAAACCCCCGAAATACTTATGCACCCATTATAAGAATTTGAATTAATTCAACTCAATTTTGAAAATGAGCTAATTCAACTCAATTTTGAGTTTATTCAACTCAATTTGAGTTAATGCATCTCAATTTTGAGTTAATTCAACTCAATTTTGAAAACCCCCCAAATTCTTATAAACCCGTCATAAGAATTTGAGTTAATTCAACTGAATTTTTAGTTAATTCAACTCAATTTTGAAAAACTCCCAAATTCTTATGAACCCATCATAAGAATTTGAGTTAATTTTACTCAATTTTGAGTTTATTCAACTCAATTTGAGTTAATGCAATTCATTTTTGAGTTAATTCAACTCAATTATGGAAAACCCCCAAATTCTTATGAACCTGTCATAAGAATTCGAGTTAATTCAACTGAATTTTTAGTTAATTCAACTCAGCTTTGAAAAAACCCCAAATTCTTATGAACACATTATAAGAATTCGAGTTAATTTAACTCAATTTTGAATTTATTCGACTTAATTTGAGTTAATGCAACTCAATTTTGACTTAATTCAACTCAATTATAGTTAATTCAACTCAGTTTTGGAAAAATCCCAAATTGTGTCATGTGAAAAAACTTCCCAAGCGCTAGGCAGACCTAGGCGACTGCCTAGAGAAAACTGCCCACCTAGGGGCGCCTAGGCGACGCTTTGACTACAGAGCACTTAACCATTGAATCGGGAAAAAATAGGGCTCAATAAACACAACGAGTAATTTTTTCGATTTTAAGTTTGGGCCCCTTAGCTTTTCTATGGGTGCAATTAACATTTCCTTAATTTGAATGAGCTAGTAGTTCGTCTGAGATGATCCTAGGTGGGGATTATATCTTGTGGATTCTTAGAAACTGATATTTGTGCCCAAATTTGTCTATTTTACAGATTTGGAATGATTTGCGTAAACTTGGTTAGAAAAGGTAGAAATTTCTTTTGAGCATAGGAAAAGGTATGGAAGTTCATGGAAACTAAGGATTAAGATTTTGGACGAGAAAGTATATGTTTTCACAAGTTAAGTGTTCAAATATCAATTCAGTGAGTCAATTTGCAATGAATTAGATTTAACCAAAGATTTGGAATATGTATAAAGTATGAAAGATACAAAAAAGCGACATCTACATGCTAGGACACGTGAATCAATGCATACTTGTGGCAAAAATGATGAAGCGATAATTTACAATTAACATATAAATATTAAATAATGTTAGCGATCTTTTGACTTACACCTCCATTACTATATGGTATTTGGGCATACCCCCTATTTAATTGTAATTAGACATAACCCCCCCCCCCCAATTTGTTTTAACCCCCCAACTCCCCTTGGGTGGGGGGATGCCTAAATATCATATAGTTAAGGCGATGGAAGTCAAATTAATTGGGGCGTATTTCTAAATATCATATTTGTTTAGGGGGGTACGTCTAAATTATGATAAATTTGGGGGGTATATCCAAAACCATATAGTAATAAGGGTGTAAGTCAAAAAAATCCCATAATGTTAAGTAGTTCATGATGTCTTATATAGAATATCAAAATTGGTCCAATTTCTGCCTATTATTATGATATTATGATCATATTGGGTAACATACAATAAATGGATTCATTATTCAATCTACTTTTTTATCGAATATATATTAAATGAAAAAATGAAAAAAGAATGTATGTTACTTGTTAATTCTTTGATGCATGTAGATTTCTTGGAGAAGTCTTGGTGCAGGTTTTAATAATAAAATTCAGATTTTTAGTATTTTATAATTAAAATTCAGTAATGAGGCAAACTAGACAATCATATGCATGCTAACATAAAATATATTATTCCAATGTATATTGACATGTTAGATGATGAAACAAAGCAAATAAAATTTATTTTATTTAACTTCAGCAAACAAATAGAGATGTTTTCACAAACATATAAGTCATGATTCAACAAATATTGTATCTAAAAGAGTATGCTAAAAGATCTATAAAGTCCCAGTGATTTACTAATAGCCCAAAAAGTCAAACGAGAAGGCTAAGAGAAACAATGAGGGACGATTACTATGTTGGAACGAGTTACCGTCTATCAACGATGTATCTCGGAGGATGCTCGTCGCGATCTTGTTACCCGATAGAAGAAGTGGCAGAGGAGGGAGGGCGATCCGGAAGAAGGTGAAGAGGCCGAGACGGACGATCTCTAAAAGTAGATTTTTGTGCCGATCTCTCGCAAAGATGAACATCAATGCAAAGGTGTAGAAGCTCGCGATGGAAGAAAAGATGAAAAATTAAGGAAGAAACATCAAAGAAGATCCCTAGAACAAGCCGGCAGGCGCCAGCTACATTCGTGAAAAATTAGGGTTTCAAGTTTCATTCAAATCATCTCCCCATTAGGGTTTGGTGTAGTGTTTTATAAGAGAGGAATATAAGAGGAGAGAAGGAAAGGGGGAGAGGATGTTACACACAAGAGAGGGAAAAGGTGTACACGAATTGAAACCCCAAGAACGAAATCGCACTCGTACGATGTAAGTCGTGGAGGAGAGAGAAAAAGAGGAAAAGGTCGTGGGTCGGGCTCCTCTTGGGCTTCCTATAGAGGTTCATGTGATTCCCACCCTACATTGATCTTTAATTAGATCCAACAGATCTTATTAAAACCGATTTGAGCGACTTAAACCGAATTAGGTTCGAGTCGGATGCGAACAATATTGGCACCTTGGCTAACCGGGAATAAAATTGTTTATAGCTTGAGATCCACAAGTCAGATCTGAACGAACTCGCGTTAGGGTGTTAAGAAACCCTAACGCCCTTTTATAATAAACCAAATTATCAGAATTACAAATAAGTCCTCAACGAAAACAATATTACTAATAAGGACAAACTAATTACTAATAAGGACAAACTCTCTCCAATACTCCCCCTCAAGCTGGAGCAAAGACATCAGACATTCCCAGCTTGGAAACAGTAGTAAGAAGACGAGTAGGTCCAATAGCCTTGGTAAATGCATCAGCAATCTGGTCAGCAGATGGAATGAATACTGGAGTAATGGTACCAGACCGAACATGATCCCGGAGGAAGTGAATATCAACCTCAATATGCTTGGTTCGCTCATGAAGAACAGAATCAGAAGCAAGCATAATTGCTGACTGATTATCACAGAAAAGAGTCGAACAACCGGACGTAGGAAATCCAAGCTCTGATAAAAGAGAATGTAACCTAATCAATTCGGTGGTCCCATGTGCCATAGCACGATACTCAGCCTCAGCAGAAGATCGAGAGACAACATACTGCTTTTTACTCTTCCATGAAATGAGATGCTCACCATAAAATGTGCAGACGCCAAAAGTAGAGCGACAACTCGAAGCCATCCTGAACCCGATAAAAAAGGCCAAGGCCATGAGCAGCTTTAAGATAACGTAGAATCCGAATTGCAGCCGCCATATGGGATGTGCGGGGAGCATGCATAAACTGACTCACCACACTAACTGCAAAACTGATATCAGGTCAAGTGTGAGTTAGATAAATCAAGCGACCAACAAGACGCTGATAGGTACTTGGATCAGAAAGAAGATCGCCGGATTCTGCATGTAAACGATGATTAACATCCATCGGTGTACGAGCCGGTCGACACCCAAGAAGACCAGTATCATGCAGAAGATCAAGTGTATACTTCTGCTGAGAGATAGAGATACCCTGGCGAGAACGAGCGATCTCAATTCCCAGAAAGTAACGAAGAGGACCAAGATCCTTTACTTCGAAGGCAGCCTGAAGAGTATTCTTGACAGCAGTAAATCCAGTAATCCCAGTTGCATCATCCCCTGTAAGAATAATATCAACATATACCAGAACAATAGCACGTCGGCCCTCAGCAGTGATCTTAATAAAGCAAGTAGGATCAGCATAACATCGAGTAAAACCGATACGAAGAATCACAGTACTAAAACGCTCAAACCAAGCCCTGGGAGACTGCTTCAAGCCGTAAAGTGACTTGAGCAAGCGACAAACCCGGCCTGAATACTCCCCCTGAAGACGATACCCGGGAGGGGGGTCCATATATATCTCCTCATCCAGATTACCATAAAGAAAGGCATTCTTGATATCAAGCTGATGAAGGGGCCAAGAGTGGCTAACAGCAAGAGAAAGCAGTAAACGAACACTGGTCAACTTGGCAACAGGAGCAAAGGTAGCACCAAACTCATCAGCAGTCTGCGTAAAACCTCGAGCTACAAGCCTGACTTTGTAACGTTCAAGAGAACCATCAGCACGATACTTTACAGTGTAGACCCACTTGCAGCCCACAGTATGCTTTCCAAGGGGAAGAGGAACCAAAGCCCAAGTTCCATTCTGGCGCAAGGCAGACATCTCAGCATCCATAGCTTTGACCCACTCAGGATCACGTAGAGCCTCAGTAGTAGAACGAGGAATGTGAATAGAGTCTGTGGCAGTTAGATAAGCATGGTATGCATGGGAAAGGCCCTGATAAGAGACAACACTTGCCAAAGGGTGATTAGTGACACAAGTACGCTGGCCCTTGCGAAGAGCAATAGGCATGTCATCGGAAGAAGTAGGAGGGATAGAGGAAGGAGGGGCACCTGACGTCGATGGAGGCTCTGGCACAGTGAGAGGGCTAGACGGGACAACTGGAGCTTGGTGCGACCGCCTGTGATATGTCTGCGTAATAGGTGGGCGAGGAGGCAACATACCGGTCATAGGAAAGACAGACATAGGCTGAGCAACCGTAGATGGCACAAGAACAGACAACGGGGGAGACCGAACTAGAAAGAAGGATTCATCCTCATGAAAAGTAACATCCATAGAATGGTAAACGCGACATCATTGGGGGTCAAAACAACGATAACCTTTGATCCCAGAGGAGTATCCAAGAAAGACACCGAATAGACTTATCATCAAGTTTTAACCGAGAAGGACGACGATCTTGGACAAAACACACACAACCAAAAACACGCAAAGGAATGGGAAAAAGAGGCATGGTAGGATGAAGCATATGAAACGGAGTGTTGCCATTAAGAGAACGTGAAGGAGTTCGGTTAATCAAATAAGCGGCAGTAAGAAGAGCAGAGCTCCAAAAAGACTTAGGAACCGACATCCCGCGAAGAATACATTGGACAATATTCAATAGATGACGATGCTTACGTTCCGCCACACCGTTTTGCTCAGGTGTATAGGGACACGAAAACTGATGAAGAGTGCCCTGTGCTGCAAGATAAGAAGTAAAAGAACAAGAAGTATATTCACCACCACTGTCAAAGAACGAAGAACATGTATGCGAGCTCCATACTGAGTCTGAACCATTGCAGAAAAGTGACAGTACATAGAAAACACATCAGACTTGCGCTTCAGAAGATAAACCCAACAACAACGAGAATAATCATCAATAAAGGTAACATAGTAACAAAAACCATCATAGGCGGCCGTGGGAGCCGGACCCCAGACATCAGAGTGAACTAACTCAAAAGCAGCAGATGACCGACTAAGAGATGGAGAATAAGAACTACGTGTGTGTTTATAAAGTTCGCACACATCACAACGAAAAGAAGAAGTAAAAGAAGACTCAGGATAGACAGAAGCCACAGTGAGGGGACTGACATGATCAAACCGTGCATGCCACAGAGCACCAGTCGTGGAGGGAGAGACGCGAGTAGGAGAAGCGGTAGAGGCAACAGGCAAAACAGCAGCAGCAGCAGGAGGAACAAGCGGTCGATCCAGCAAGTACAGCCCATCCTTCTCACGGCCCGTGCCAAAAGTCCTCGAAATCAGGTCCTGAAAAACACATCCACCAGAAAAGAATGTCACAGAACAATGCAACGAATGAGTCAAACGACTAACAAATAGCAAATTAAGGGACAATTTAGGAACATGCAAAACAGAGTCAAGACTAACAGCAGAAGAAAGAGTAACAGTACCCTTACTGAGGATCGGTGTAACGGATCCATCAGCAAGGCGCACATTTCGCTGACGATAAGGCTCAATATGGGAAAGAAGATTAAGCTCACCAGTCATGTGGTCAGTAGCACTAGAGTCGATCACCCAGGGTGAAGAACTGGGAGTAACCCCTGATGCCTGAAAAGCGAACGAAGTACCTGAGGAGGAAGCAGTGGATGCGGAGGGCTGAGAAGACGAAGGCTGAAGACGTTGAAGCTGACGCATCAGTTGCTGCACCTGGGAGACCATCTGACTCAAATCTGAAACACCAGGAGTCGGAGTAGGAGACGTTGACAAGCTAGAGATGTCTGCAGCGGCCACAGTTGGTGAACGAGAAGCAGGTGGCGGGGTAGTACGCAGATGTGGGTACAGCTGGTAACATCGGGAGCGATCATGAAACTGCTTGCCACAATAGGTACAAGGACCAGGAGGAGCACTAGTGCCACGGCCACCAGGTAGACCACGACCACCAGACAGAGAGCGACCTCCACGACCACGAGCGTGCGAGAGCGGAGGACGGGAACCAGAAGCAAGAGCCATCTGCTCAGTCGGGAGATCACCAGAAGGAGGAACAAACATCCGCTGTGCACCAGTAAGACGAAGGCGACGCTCCTGATCAGCAACCAGAGAAAAGACATCGAGAAGGTCGGGGAGAGGGGACATCCCAATAATCTAAACACGAATAGCCTCAAACTCGGATCGAAGTCCCATCAAAAACTGGTACGTCTCCCTCTTCTCCTGTCGGCGCCGAGCAAGCGCAGCATCAGTAGGGTCCTGGAAAGCACTCAGCGGCTCTAAATCTGACAGCTCGAGAAAACGACTCTGAAGAAAAGAGAAATATTCCTGAACAGAACGATCGCCCTGAGTAGCGGCAGTAATTTCTCGATATACAGCATAGATCCGAGCATCAACCCGAGTGTGTCCATAAGTCCTTTGGAGAGCAGACCATAAATCAGAAACAGAATCATACCGCATGAACTGCTCATAGATTTTGGGTTCCATCGAGCATTGAAACCAACTAAGGATCTGAAAATTTTCGGTGGTCCACTTTAATACGTCGGTCGCCTCTGTAGGTTTCGAGACACCAGTAAGCCATGCAAGCTTATCGCGACTGGCAAGATAGACACGAACAGAGTTGGACCAGGAAAGAAAATTCTTGTCATCCAAGAGAACGGTAGTAATGCGACGGACAAAACCGTCTTGAGAGCCAACAAAGGGGGGGACCTTGGAATTCATGGGGAGTGATGAAAAGAAAAAAAAGGACAGGGTTGATGTAGACGAAAAAAAAACAGAATCACCACCCCCCCAAAAAAAAAGGGAAAACAAATTTCAGTCAAGGAAAAAAATTGGACAGGCAATCAACCATCAATAATCAGTAGAAGCGACATCGGGGACGCCCAATAAAGGCAGCGGCAACAGAAGGCGCGGGAGGCTTTGTAGAGGGCAGCAGGGGGTGCGGGATGCCGCAGGGGGGGCGCAGGGTGGCGCGGTAGTGACGGCAGGGGCGCAGGGGGTGTTGCGGGAGTGATGGCAGGGGCGCAGGGGGGGTCGCTGGGGTGGCGCGGAGGCGCATGGGGGTTGCGGGGTGGCGGCAGAGGCACAGGGGAGGGTGCGGGGTGGCACGGGAAGCGCAGGGGGGGTGCTGGTGAGGTGCGGTGTGGTGCGGTGGCGCAGGGGGGGGTGCTGGTGTGGTGCGGTGGCGCAGGGGATGGCACGGGGTCGACCGGACGTCGAGCGGGAGTCGCCGGAGGGGTGCTGGGGTGGCGCTGGGGCGTTCGGGTGGCGAGCAGGAGTCGCCGGAGGGCGCGGGGGTGTTCGGGCATCGAGCGGGAGTCGGCCGGAGGGCGTGGGAGCGATCGGACGGCGAGCGGGAGTCGTCGGAGGGCGCGGAGGCGACCGGACGAGTCGCGGGCATCGAGCGGGAGTCGGCCGTGGCTCTGATACCATGAACAAACTCGCGTTAGGGTGTTAAGAAACCCTAACGCCCTTTTATAATAAACCAAATTATCAGAATTACAAATAAGTCCTCAACGAAAACAATATTACTAATAAGGACAAACTAATTACTAATAAGGACAAACTCTCTCCAATAAGATCAAGACAAAATAAAAAGATAAAAACATAGATAATGAAAAGGCGAATCCATGGCATCCGGTGGATCTTCAATTGGGCTCCTGGATCTTCGTGGGGAACCAAAATACGTGATCAACTGTAGAAATCTGAGCACTCGCCTACATCAAGTTCGGGCTCTCGCCTACATCAAGTTCAGCGGACTTGAAAAGATTTGACTCAACTCCAGTAGTCCTGGATCGAAAGGGTGTCCTCGCCCAGCTGTAGCCCCAACAATAATAAGTAGTCCAAGTGCCCTTTTAGATCAGGCGGCTCCGACTCAGCATACGACCATAGGCATCTGAAAAGACAAACAAGCATCCACCTTGGCACATTAAATAGATAATGAGCGGTAAAATATTCCACACAGTAGAAAATAGGTAATTGGTAGACAAGAATATCAAGATATGTGTGAAGGACAAGGCTACAGGAGCATAATGTGTTGCCAGGGTTGGGCTTGCTCGATTAACTTTGGTATAATCTTAATGTCAGATGATGTCTTTTGGGCATGAGCCTCTAAGAGGTGATAATGTGGGTGCCCGGAATACCACTTGCTCGCCTTCCACGTGGTAGCATGCGTTGGTAGTACGTGGTAGTTTGGCGGGTGTTCGCATGCGGCCTGAAGGAGGAAAGAGCTGAAACAATTTAGTAGAAAACGGAACCTGACGGAAGAACAAGTAGCCCGATGGATACGTTAGTAGGGAGTCGCTCGTGATGACATTAGCAGAGGGCTCATCCATGGGAGCGTGCCATGAGCCCATTAGGAGCACCCCCATTGACTTAGCTCATCAAATGAATGAAGCTAGAGGTGGGCTTGCATATTTTGTTTATCGTCTAGCACGGACGGGGTATTAGGCGGCAAGCCAGGTGTCAAGCGACTCGCACGCAGGCTTGACAGGGCCAGGATGTTGAACCCCAAGGAGAGCGTGGCATGTGGCATGGGAGTATGACGTGCTCCACCTCCCCGACCATCTACTGTTCACAATGGCGTCAACTTGCCCCCAACTAGACTATGACATAAGGAGATTCTCTGGGCGATCTGTTACCTCTGATGTTCGACGTCGCCTGCAACCGATAACCCACAAGCTGGCCTGAGAGGTGGTGTCCTACACCAGTCATGCATCACTACCTGGCAGCCACATGGTCGAACACATGTCGACGCCTCCGCTCTCTGGGCTTCTATAGAAGCCCACCGAGGGTTCAGTTCAAAGGGTTAAAACTCTGCAAGTCCTACCCACTTTAGCTCTCCATTGCTCCTAGTTTCCCCACCTCTCTCCTGTAAGTCTGACTTTGGCATCGGAGGGCCCACTGGGAGCTGGCCGTCTCTGACTCTTTTTGGTCTTGTAGCTCACATATCCTTCTCACCCCTCCCGTCAACGGAGAAGGCCAGAGCCACCACAACAGCCTCCCTTTGGTGAGAAACTATGACCAGTGGGAATCGAGGGAGAAAGACATTTGTTTTTCCCCTGAACACCATCTTAGAGACATACAATCATCTTGATTCATGAGCAAGTGATTTCAAGAATGTTGAGGTAATTATGCGGTTAAATCAGGTAGAACAAGATGAGAAACACTTACATGTGAAAAGGCAAAGGAGTTTTATCGGTCATGGACGAGCTGTGGAAAGGGGAAACAATTCGAGATCATATTGGCAGGTGCAACAAAGATCTAAGGACAGCTTGGTAAGAAGAGGGATCTGGTTGGGGTCAAAGGGTTATGAAGGAGCAGTATTTGTATTAAGCGAGAAAGGAGGAGTCATGAAGATCGGTGATATTAATAAAATCTCGGAGAAGGATTTGTTAAATCTAGCAATGGCAGCAGATACAGCCGTTAATAGGAACCAGTGGCAGGTAGCGATGGCAACGACGCGGTTTTGGGTAAAACTGAAACCGCACCGCCACACCGAAACTGCACCGCACCGCGATAGTGTACCATTATATAAAACTGAAACCGCACCATGCGATGTAGAGTGGTGCATCGCGGTTTATCATTATAATGGCTTAAACAGTGTGGTTTTATGCAGTTTTGGTCAAAACCGAAACCGCACTCCATCGCGATGGTTTTATATTTTGGCATACCAAAACCGCACCATGTGGTGCGGTTTTTGGTTTTAAATTGCACCGCTGCCATCCCTAGTGGCAGGATAGCATTTACAAAACGAGAAATGATCCCATAAGGGATCCCGTACTGTAAGGTGGCGGGCCTTATGCATCAGGCCGTCAGATGGCAAGCAACGCGACATGTGAATGTCACTCAGCCCTGGTCGATGGTGCTCGTTGCATCGGTCTCGTCACCTTAAAGTACGGGACACCTTATGTGATTACTACTTACAAAACTACCACTATTTACCTTGATAAGGCTTGTTGGGGTTTATTAGGGTTATAATATGTAATTTAGTATTTTTCATTCTTTAGTATTTTAAGGAGACATGCCATTAATGTACATGCCATGGTATGATAGGGAGACTTTTGAAAAACCTAAATGCGAGTTATGTCGAAATACAAAAAATTGTTCAATTATGTGTTAGGTTTCTTATTCTTTCTTGAATCACTATCTTGCATACCAGATTTCGAGCACTTGCGCGCTTGCTGTTATTACCCTTATAACCTCTTCTCCTCCACAAAAAAGAAATGAACACTGCATTTGAAACTCCAATATCCGTGTGAAATTATTGACCCATGTTTCTCATGTATTGTGTTGGATTTGTGGTGTAGATCATAACCTGGGTCGTCGCTGCGTTCCTGATAATCATCAATGGCTACCTCTTGGTGGATTTCTTCTCTAAAGAAGTTCGCGGCCTGTTGTTCAGTTCCATCGTGTGTGCTGGCCTGGTAGTATACGTGGCGTTCGTCATATATCTCATCCTGCGTGGTGGTCCTCTGTCCAAGTCATTTGGTGGCATCGGCAACTGAACCAAGGATGGCTTCCCTCTAGCATGGGGCAAATACTGTACAGTTGAGCTGTAGAAGTCCAAGAGGTGCGCCATTCTATCGGTCGCTGATGATCATGTGGACTCAGAGCCCTAAATGCTATGGTAATGTTATTGTAGTCTACAGAACATTAGCTACAGCTGCTTAGATGTGCTCAGAATTTCCCTTCAAAAATGTTGTATTGGTAAATGATGTCAGATTGCAGGTTTGTTAAACAGTGATTTTGTAAGCAAATAGAATACAAATTTGCTCCAAGGAAATAGAAGGCAAATTTGCAGGTATTTTAATTGTATATGGTATGATTTTTTTTTTTTCTTTTCGCAGCCTGGGTGCTTGAGATTGAACTGCATGTACCAAAAAAAGTAGCTCTTTCTATGCGCCAACTGGTCTTTTTAGTTTCTTGGATTGTATCTTTGTTCCTCCTCGCTCTTCAGTACTTTCTTCGAGTTTTGAGAGTCGGCACTCTGATGCACAGTGATTGGACTTCAACGGTGCAGGCGATGTTTCAAATTTCAACTGGGTTCTGTGTGAAGGCAATGGTACCGAGTTAAAAAGTAAAGTGATCAATCGCCATGTATCCGGTCTGGGCTCCTAAGACTCGAAGAAAGTACTGAATAGAGAGGAGCCAACCCCAAGTTTTCTTGGTCAAGTTTTTGACTCCAATCTTGGAGGGTTGTAACATTAACAGCCGGTCGGAAGATTCTTGAATTTTCACTTTATATCTGTGATCTTGGTCGGAGATCGATCTCCTGGATCCCTCCTTCGACGCTCAAGTCAGTGATTACTCATGAACAAAGAAAACTTGTGGGATAAGTTTGGGATCTAGAGAGCGTACCAAGCTATGCTGGCCATATTTATGCTAGCAGGATTTGCCTCGGCAAGGGTATCCTCTGTTGCAGAAGAAAACACACTACGGCTGAAAAGATATACTCGGCCATAATTAAGCAGCTAGGATGATGCCACGAGTCCTACATTTTTTCAGCATCTACAGTTTAGATGGGAGCTGGCTAAGGTAAAATGTGGGCTATACAAAGCCTCCATCATCACACATCGTCAGTAGATGCTGCCACCGACCACAGTCCTTTTTCGTCATTGCCAATAGTTTCATCATCACCCAAGGCCACCGGCGACAATTGCTGGTGGTCACCACCGTCGCTAGGCCGTCGGCCGCCTATCACCAATGTCGTCGATCATCGGCCCTCCATCGCTACGATGACTACTTTCATTTTTAACAAGGGATTTTTTTCAAAATATTATTAAAAAATAAAATATTTAACGAAACAACGGCCGACCAAAACTATTTACCAACCTAGCACTCTAACAGCCACGTGGCATGTCAGCGCCGTAATGCGAACGCGAGGAGTTTTTTTTTTTTTTTTCTATTTCAAGTAGAACCCGGTATTTGGAATACCGGGTTTAAACCCGGTATTGTGGATACCGGGTTTACCCAAAATCCAGAGAGAAAACGGCTGAAATCCAAAGAGAAAATGACTAAGTATGAAAACTACATATAAGAAGCTTCAGTTAAACTCGGTATCCAGATTACCGGTTTTAAACTCGGTAATCCAAATACCGGGTTCAACTTCAAAAGAAAAAAAAGAAAAAATTCACTCTCACGTGGCTGTTAGAGCGCTATGTTGGTAAATAGTTTTGGTAGGCAGCTGTTTCTTTAAATATTTTATTTTTTAATAATATTTTGAAAAAAAGCCCCTTTAACAATCTTATAGTTTTTTTTAGGAATTTTTGTTTTTTATTTATTAAATTTCAGTATACTTAGATTTTACTCCAAACAAAACGAGGTATAAATTTTACTTCGATACACACTCTATACTAGGGATGGCAACGGTGCGGTTTTGGGTAAAACCTAAACCGCACCGCAACACTAAACTGCCACACCGAAACTGCACTGCACCGTGACGGTTTACCATTATGTAATACTGAAACGCCATGCGGTGCGGTGCACCGTGGTTTATCAATATAATGACCTAAATGGTGCGGTTTTGGTCAAAACCAAAACCGCACCGCTATACTGAAACCGCACTGCACTACGACGGTTTTACATTTTGGCAAACCAAAACCGTACCATGCGGTGCAGTTTTCGGTTTTAAGCCGCACCGTTGCCATCCCAACTCTATACGTTGTTAACTTTTTTATTAATTTTATTATTGTGTTTTAAAACCTTTTGCAACGGTATAGCCGTTGCACAAATTCAAACTTTTGTGCAACGGCTATAACGGTCACATTCAAACCCATTATAGCTTGGATTTTAAAGCCCAAAATAATGGGCAGCCATCACACCCCTTGGTGGGCTATAAAATGGGCCAAAAACCCATGGCTAAAGACACACTTTGGATCATATTTTGCTCTTGAAACTCTGCTCCAAAAATCTCAATTTCCAATTTTCTATAAGTTTTTTGCTAGGCTCCTGAAGGCGATAGTGCGGTGTTCGTGTGCCTTCTCCGAGGCGTGCCAACGAGAAGGAAAGGTGGTCATCCAGGGGGTTCGTCGTATCTCTAGTCTTCTTTGCCACGAGACCCGCACGTGGGGGGCAATTGGATTTCTAGGACAGCGCCAAGGCGTGCTTCGACCCCAGGCCATCCTCTTAACTCTTCTTCTTTCTGAATTGCTAGGATCTTAATAGTACTATTTGCTTATGTTTTAATTTAGCTATAATATTATCATATTCGTACTCCGCTACAAAATTCTCATTTTGGATCCTTCACTAGGATTCATTCGCAATTTTATTGTCTCATATTTTCATCTTTTTTATTTGGCAATATTTGGAATATAAAGTTGTCATCCATCTCACATCTAATTAAAATAAATTAAGATTTGAAATATTTGTTTAACAAGCGAATTATTTCCAACAATCTAGAAATCCAATTTTAGTTGTTAATTTGTTGTCTTAAAATAGTTTTAGATTTTAAAATAATTAAATTTATTTTTTACAAATCTCTATATCTTGCAAATATTTAATTATTGGCATACCCATATTTAGTTTAATTTAACCTTTGATATAATCTAAAGCATAAGTGTTAATGTTTGCTTAGCATTAGATCTTGCTAATAATATAATAGTATAGTTAGTTAAAATTGTATTGTTAGCATCTTGATTGATTAGAAATTGCTTGATCATTAATTAGTATAATATAGATAATACGACATTAGTGTAAGTGAAAAATTGTTTTACTACACATAATTAAAATTTAATATTTTATAAAAAAAAAAAAACTAATCAAACACATAATCTAAACAAAATCAAGACTCTAGTAGGGAGAGCTCGGCACATACATTCGTGTATGTGTGACTAGTCTGTTATCCCTATAATCTAGAGATTTTGATAATTAAAAAAAAAACCTTTAATTATTTTCTTTTATTTATACTTGGGTCTCTCACGAAGAAGTGACTTAAAGAATTCCGGTGAATCATCCTTAGTTAGACAGTGTCTAGAAAAGCTTGTCAAAAAGGCATACGTGCCTAAGACGGACTGGTATTTAAGCAAGCCAAGTGCTCCACCACCCATCTGGAGCTGATCTGGCTGTTATACTTTGGAGAACTCATTTGGACTTCTAAAGTCAAATCTAGCGATACTCAGGTTAACTATTATACAAAAGAAGATAAATTTGGTTCACGTAGAAAATAGTGCACAATATTGTTTTGACACAAAATTTGTTTCATTCCAAGCTTAACTCCTATACCCTGAAAATGACTTCCCCTAGAACTGAGTACCTTAGTGTGAAGCCCGAGAAATTCGATGGGGCTAATTTCAAGCGTTGGCAAAACCAGATGAGATTCTGGTTGTCCTTGCTTGGACTTATGTCTGCAATAAGTGATGGCACCATCGAATCAGAAAATGAGTCCAACCCTATAGACAAACATGCCCAAACCAGTAGTGGATCATCTAACCCAGATGGCTCTGATTCTACTTCCACATCTAGGACTCCTGAGGAAATAGCATATATTTGTCGCCACCGTATCCTAGGATCCCTTTCCGATATGTTATATGACATCTACTATACCTCAAAAGATGCCAAAGAACTTTGGGATACCCTAAATTCTAAGTACGGCCTAGATGATGCTGGGATCAAACGCTACAAAGCAGCTGATTTCAACAAATTTAAAATGAATGATTCTAAACCGATGAATGAACAAATTCACGAGTTTGAGAATCTAGTCCATTATCTCAAGGATAATGGATCAACCCTAGATGAAAACTTCCAGATAACTTGCTTGATAGATAAACTCCCATCATCCTGGTCTGACTTTGCTAGAAAACTAAACCATTCCCAAGGAGAACTATCTCTAACCCAAGTCTTCAATTCCATTAGAATAGAAGAACAACATAGACTTAGAGAAAAATCTCTTTCCGAGTCCAAACCCAAGGTAAACAATATAGAATCAAAACCAAAACACCATAAGAAAACCAAGTCCTTTTATCCCAAACCAAATAAACCATTCCACAAGAAGCCTTTCACCAAAAACCCCAAATTCCAGAAGAAGCCAGCAGAAGGAGTACGCTACTGCTACGTATGTGGTCGAACCAACCATATGGCATCGAACTGCTTCTACCAGAAGACTGGACCTTCTCAATCTAGGAAGAACGGACCACAACCTTCTTCCCAAGTAAATATGGTCACCTCATCTGAGAATGCTTTCCGGTCAGTTGCCTCTATTCCAGAAGTAAACTTGACTTTGCAAGCACTTGACTGGTGGATTGATACCGGAGTTAACATCCATGTATGTTCTGATCGCTCTTGGTTCTCCACTTATCAGGTCTCAGGTGGAGGAGCTGTGACCATGGGAAATAATGTCGAAGCTCGTGTATTGGGAATGGGTCAAGTCAACTTGAAGCTTATATCGAACAAGATCATAACCCTACATGGAGTTCATCACGTTCCAGAGATTAGATGCAACCTTGTTAGCGGTTCTCTTCTAGTTCAACACGGTTATAAACTCGTGTTTGAATCGAATAAAGTTGTAATCACAAAAGGAGTGTCTTTTATTGGGAAAGGATTTATGAGTGATGGCTTATTTAAGATAAATGTTTGTATTCCTTTCGAAAATAATAAAAGTCTTTCTGTACTAAATATTGAATCTCCACCTATCTGGCATGCTAGACTAGGTCATGTGAATTACAACTCCATCAAGAGACTGATGAACCTAAATCTAATACCTAAACCAGATATCCAAAACCTCGATAAGTGTGAAACCTGTGTAGAAGCAAAACAAGCTAAGAAACCCTTTAGAACAATCGATAGAGACTCTGAAATCCTCGAATTAGTTCATAGTGATGTATGCGACTCAGGAAGGACTACTAGAGGAGGTAACAGATATTTCGTCACATTCATAGATGACCTATCAAAATACTGTTACCTATACCTCATAAAAACCAAAGATGAGGTACTAAGTAAATTTAAGGTCTATAAAGCTGAGGCTGAAAACCAAAGAGATAAGACCTTAAAAATACTTAGATTCGATCGAGGTGGAGAGTATACCTCTCTTGAGTTAACCGAGTTCTGTGAAGAACACGGCTGTCACGCCCCAGAAATCTGAAGACCGATTCCTGGGGTGTGAGGTGAGGAAAGGAAGAGAGTTCTGGGTATGGTTACTTAACTATGCCAATTTAGGATTCTCACTGGGCTCCTTCTACGCTCACACACAAGCAAATGAAAGAAGGGGGAGAAAGGGGAGAAACGAAAGAGGATAGTTTGAAATTTGAAAATATTTTTATTCCTTTTTGAACTAAAATTTATCAACAGGGAGAAACATTAGACCAGGATCGACCTTTAAAAAGGGATATCCTTTCAGTACATGCGACCCAACGGTGTCACAACATACTGACAGAATATCCTCTAAAGGAGCACGAGGCTCAAGCCTCTGACGGCGAGCCAAGTATCTCACCCGCTCCCTAACACTCGGTGCATCTGTCTGGAGATCCTATCTACTGGGTTTGTCAAATTAGGTCAATTCTTCTTCTTATATTTTTGTGATGATCTAACCTAGGCTTGGGGCCTTGAGGAGAGGCCTACCCAAAGAATTCAGCTGGCACATTACCACTTATCAAACTAGCTAACTAATAATTAAATTATTACTCAAATCAAATTCGATTACATCGAATGAAAAAGTACCACTACTAAGATTGACATAAATAGAAAGACAAGCTGCTATCCTAAGCTAACTGTTGGACTCCTACTGCTGCTCCTGTGCCTCTGTTCCTGCAGGAGAGTCTACTCGTGGGAATGAGTAGCCCCCAAAAATATATTTGGAAGATTAGCCAAATAAATGGCAAGTGACAAGCTAACAATTTTAATTATTAACAACGCTCAATTTTTAAGACAATTTATTGATTAACCTAATTGTCAAGCTATGTTCTCAATCACGTCCTATGTGTCTATGCAATTTCTACATTCACATGCAAATTCTACTGTCACTAGGTCATCGTGTATACAGTCATACAATTCAAAATTTATAATCAAACAATTACACATTCAAACATGAACCCCGGATATTTTGTTCAACCTGACCCCGGTCGGGCATTACTATCGGGCCTTTTATTACGATGTAGAGGGCCAACTCTCTCGCCATGCATCCACCAACTCCATGCACAATTCACCCAGATGATCATAAGGGGTTTCCCGTCTTTCACGGTGGAGCTCTACCGCCCAACTTGTTTTACTATGGGGACTTCAACTCCCCGGGACAGGGTTGCTAGGCCAATCCCTACTCGAGGGCACCTCCTATTGGCTTTACCACAACCCTTGCCCGTGACCCCTAACCTACTTAACTTCGGTTGTACGCGCAAGGTGGTTCACGACCCTTGCGCGCACGGGGTCCCTACCCTCTAACCAGGTAGATTAACAATAATTAACATACCACATGGCATTGAATGAACTAAACAGTGTTTAATCATTTTCGATGAATTACCCCAGGATTCGCACCCACTCACAACCCAGCATCATAATTAAATATAACAAAGCACTCTCGCCCAAAATCCATTCACTAGGGTTACCACGCTCCCCTCAGGAGGGTGGGTCCCGATAATTTTTTAATTATTTATTTATTCACTTTAAGGGAATACCTATCTATGGTGTCCATGCAAATAATAGAATATTTATTATTAAATTATTAACTTTTTATGCATGTGTCGCCGGACTCGCGACTCCGCATGCAAGGCGGGGTCCACTCAACCACATGCGACGACGTCCGACGGGACCCGCATGCAGCGTTATGGACACCAACCCTTAATTTCTATATCAACATTATTAATTATTAAAGAAAGCGTGCTGTGTCACCTGGTCAACGTGCACGGACTCCTGTCACTGGTCTTCGCTCCGCCTGCAGTTGGATCGTCCCGGTCACGAACTGGTAATTGAACCATACGAGCAAGTATTAAAATCTAAAGTCGGCGAGTCTCTAAAAGGAGGAAAAGGTCAAATCGCAGGGTTTGATTTGTCCTTCACCCGCGACGACCTCGGGCTAGGGTTTGGGTACGAAAAAATAATATACATATGAACTCATGGGCCTTACCGAGTCTAAACTTGGATCGAAGGTAGCTAACTAGTCTCGTTGGGTCGAAACTGGGAATGAGGGTTGCTAGGGTGGGATCTGGTTTGGCTTGGCGAATACGCCATCGGGCCAACTACTAATAACAATACCACAGAAAAAAAAGAGTATAGCAATAATACCCAAGGTTTTCAGCTTCGGGTACTCGACCAATACCGGCAGGTCATGGGTTAAACTAAGCCAAAGGTCAGCTCGGTTGGTTCGGTCAGTGGGCACAAGGCATTCAATTGCCATAGCAAAGGAAGGGACGGTGTCAGTGACTGTTGGTCGGGTCGATGGCTACTCAGGATGGTCGAATGTCATCGCCCAATTGCCGGCCACATGTATGGCGGCCATGGCTACAGCAGGAGAAGAAGAAAAACATGGGTAGGGATCTTGGCGGGTCTGGCAGACTCAACAGCACCATAGAGAAAAACATGGGGAAAAAAAAGGGGGGGGGGGGGGGGGCTGACCTAGCCGATAGGGAGTTGCTAGCTCCGGCTACAGCTCCTCCTCCGGTTGCGCTCCGGCCGATTGCTCTCCGGCACCACGCGTGCAGAGCCCTACCATGAGAGAGAAAAGAGAGAGCTCGAGGAGATGATGAGAGAGATCGGAGCGATGATGGGGGTCGGGTCTAGGGTTTTGTTTTAAAGGGGAGAGGGGTTGACGGGATAGAGATGAGAGGGGGGAATCGGGATTTCAGGGGGATCGGGATTGAGAGGGAGAGGATCGAGATTGAGAGGGAGATCGGAGGGTGATGGGCTACGGGATAGAGAGGGATCGGTTGAGAGATAGAGGGTGGGGGGGAAGAGAGAGATCGGGTTTGAGAGAGAGAGGGGGTGGTTGAGAGGTGAGATGGGAGAGAGAGATAGAGAGAGAGAGAGATCGGTTTTGAGAGAGGGAGAAATGGGATTGGGTTGTGCTGGGCTTGGGTTTAGGATAAAGAGAGAGAGAGAGAGAGAGAGAGAGAGAGAGAGAGAGAGAGAGAGAGAGAGAGAGAGAGAGAGAGAGAGAGAGAGAGAGAGAGAGAGAGAGAAACGGTTGGGTTGGGTGGGTGTGAGATTGGGTTTGGGTTTTTTAAATACTTTATTTTATTTTATTTTATTTATTTATTTTTCTTACCAACAAGCATTACTCACAAATTAAGCAAGGTCACACTCGAGCTCGCATCGCACCGGGACGAGCCCGTGCGCAAACCTTACGAGTCCGACAGACTCGCATTAAAACATGTTATTCTAATTAATTTATATTATTATCAATAACATTCATGCCATGCCTTGTTACATGCGCTCGCATGCTCGTGTAACGATTACCATGCCTCCAGTGTCGCCTAGCGACCCGGACCCAGGGCCCACTGCCCGGTCCAACTCATGTTCAAGCACACACCATCGACAACCATAAATGCGAAAACAATTCAATCAATTTAGCAATAATAAAATAATAATAAAACTGGGCTGCCTTGAAATCAAACGTACCGGGTATTACATCCTACCCACCTTATTAAAATTTTCGTCCCGGAAATTAACTAACATTAATCATCAAACAAAGAAGAGTACTGGGGCCGCATTGCTGACTCGAGCTCCCACGTAGCCTCCTCCTCACTACAATGCTGCCACTGTGCCTTCACCATGGGGATAATCTTTGTACGAAGCACTCGATCTTCACTAGCCAAGATCCTGACCGGTCGCTCCTCATAGGACGCGTCTGAACTGAGGGTCAGGTCCTGCCAATCTAACACGTGTGACGGGTCTGGCTCATACCTCCAAAGCATTGACACGTGAAAGACACCGTGAACGTTAGAGAGCTGCGGGGACAGTGCCAGACGATATGCCACCTCGCCAACTCTCTCCAAAATCTCGAAAGGACCTATGAACCTCGGAGCCAACTTTCCTTTCTTCCCAAATCTGGTGATGCCTCTCCGAGGGAAAACATTCAGGAAGACATGGTCTCCGACAGTAAACTCGAGCGGGCGTCGACGCACATCCGCGTAGCTCTTCTGTCGACTCTGCGCCGCTCTAAGTCGCTCTCTAATCAGCTGGATCTTCTCAGTCGTCTCCTGGATAAGCTCTGGCCCCAAGAGACTCCGCTCTCCTACCTCTGCCCAACATAGAGGTGACCGACATGGCCTCCCGTACAAAGCTTCATAGGGGGCCATGCCGATGCTAGCTTGGTGACTATTATTGTAGGCGAACTCTACAAGAGGTAGGTGCTTCTCCCAACTGCCTCCAAAATCTACTGTGCAAGCCCGTAACATATCCTCCAAAATCTGAATCGTCCTCTTTGACTGGCCATCCGTCTGTGGGTGAAACGCAGTGCTAAAACTAAGCTCCGTATCTAAAGCTGTCTGCAGGCTCTCCCAAAAGCGAGAAACAAACCGAGGATCTCGGTCCGAGACGATGGAAACTGGAACTCCATGTAGCTTGACAATTTCCCTCACATATAACTTCGCTCGGTCGATGGATGTCATCGTCGTCCGCACCGGAAGAAAGTGCCCCGACTTCGTCAGTCGGTCCACGATCACCCAAACTGAGTCATGTTTGTTCCGGGTCAGAGGCAACCCCGAAACAAAATCCATCGTGATGTGCTCCCATTTCCACTCAGCTACTGGAAGCGGTTGTAGCAATCCAGTCAGTCTCTGGTGCTCAGCCTTGACTTGCTGACAAGTCAAACATCTAGACACAAAGGCGGCCACGTCACGCTTCATGCCCTTCCACCAGAACTGTCTTCTCAAATCAAGATACATCTTGGTGCCGCCAGGGTGCACCGAGAATTTGGATCGATGCGCCTCTGACAATACCTCCTCTCGAGCCTCCTCATCAGCAGGGAGGCACAACCTCCTCCGAAACCTCAGACCTCCATCAGCATCGATCGACCAATCCAGGACAGACTCCCTACTATCGCACCACACTCTAATATCCTCCAACTCAGAATCCAACCTCTGTGCTGCAATCACCTTTTGAAGTAGGCTAGGCTGCACTCGCATGATGCACAACACGGTATGAGAGGACTCCCACTGAACCCACAAATCAAAGCCTTCTATCGTGGCCAGAAAGTCCTGTCGATCAGTCACCAATCTAGCAAGCTGGCTGCGAGACTTTCGGCTCAAGGCATCTGCAACAACATTCGCCTTACCAGGATGGTAAAAGAACGAATAATTGAAATCCTTCAGGACCTCGATCCATCTCCTTTGACGTATATTCAGATCCTTCTGACTCCCGATGTATCGCAGACTCTTATGGTCGTAATACATGTCGAACTCCTCACCGTACAAGTAGTGCCTCCATATCTTCAGGGAGAAAACCACTGCAGCCAACTCCAAGTCATGGGTGGGATAGTTCCTCTCGTGAGTCTTCAATTGTCTAGAGGCATTGGCTACCACCCTACCATCCTGCATCAGTACGTATAGCTCCAAGCCCTATCAGTGAGGCATCGGTGAAGACAACATAACCTTTGCCACTGGCCGGAATTGTAAGACGCCTCTTCAACTCCCGATAGGGCTTCTCACAATCTTCCGACCACTCAAACCTGACACCCTTCTTTGTCAGACGGATAAGAGGTGCTGCTAGACGAGAAAATCCCTCCACAAATCGTCTATAATAGCCTGCTAGCCCCAAGAAACTCCTGATCTCAAATACGTTCTTCGGCTGCTCCCAGTCCATCACGGCCTCTATCTTCGATGGATCCACAAAGATGCCTTCTGCGAGACAACGTGTCCGAGAAATTTCACCTCCTGCATCCAAAACTCACACTTACTGAGCTTGGCATACAGTTGGTGGTCTCTGAGGGTCTGCAACACAGCACTCAGGTGCTCCCGATGATCTCCCTCCGTCTTGGAGTAAATGAGGACATCGTCCACAAATACCACAACGAATCTATCCAGGAACATGCTGAAGACTCGGTTCATCAGAGACATAAATGCTGCAGGGGCATTCGTTAGACCGAAGGGCATGACCAAGAACTCATAGTGCCCATATCGCGTCCGGAATGCCATCTTTGGAATATCCTCTGCTCTCACAGCCAACTGGTGATATCCGGTCCTTAGGTCAATCTTCGAGAAATAACAAGCCCCCTTCAACTGATCAAATAGGTCTTTAATTCGAGGTAAAGGGTACTTGTTCTTGATCGTTATGCTATTCAGCTTACGATAGTCGATACAAAGCCTCTTCGTCCCATCCTTCTTCTGAGCAAAAAGAACTGGGGCTCCCCAAGGAGATGTGCTGGGACGAATGAAGCCTCTATCGAGTAACTCCTCCAACTGGGTCTTCAGCTCCGTTAGCTCCACGGGAGCCATCCTATATGGAGCAACTGAGATCGGTGTTGCTCCCGGTGCGAGATCTATAGCAAACTCAACCTCTCGAGGTGGAGGCAAGCCTGGAAGCTCATCTGGGAAGACATCCGGAAACTCACGAACCATCGGCAGTAGCACCACTGATTTCCCATCTTTATCTCTACTCGGTAGCTGCGCTAGTAAGCTGAGGGTGATCTGTTGCAGCGGTACCGGGCACAAGATCGTTTGCTTGTCTCCCAAGAAATAGAACGCCTTGCTCCCCGGAGGTGAGAATGTAACCTTCTTAGTAAAGCAATCGAGGGTAACGTGATAGGCTGTCATCCAATCCATCCCAAGCAATACATCCACTCCTCCTAAGTCCAGGATGATGAGATTTGCCGAGAGCTCTCTGTCTCCTATATGAATGATGCAGTCCCGGCAGATCTGGTCCACATCGGTACTTACCCTGAGTGGTGAAAACACCGACAGAGTATGACCCAATGGAACCGACTCTAGTCCCAAAGTCTTGACAAAACTAGGGACGATATAGGAATGAGTAAACCCGCTATCGAAATGAACGAAAGCAAGGGTCGAAAAGACAGGAAGGGTACCTAGCATTATCGAAAACATGTAAGAAACTAATCTAGCTACCGATTGCTACAGGTTCTAACGAGTCAAAACTAATAGCAAAGACAACTACACCATTACGTCTACGAATTGAAATTCTAAGTTCAGGGTTACCTTCGATCGCTCCCCCAGAAGCCTCTGGGTCTTGACCAACTAGCATGTACGTCCTTCCCTGAGCCTGGTTGCCTTCTCCGCTCTGACGAGGGAAAGGCCCCTGCTGCTGTGGCTGGGGAGGACGCTGCTGCTGCTGAACTCTCTGTGGAGGCCTCTGCTGCTGTACAGGTGGGGGCGGCAGAGCAGGCCTCTGGGGTGGAGCTGGTAGGAGTGGCTGCCGACGAAGTTGTGGATAGTTCCACTTCAGATGCTCACATGAACCACACTGGAAACATCCACGCCGCGGGGGTCCAAGAGCTGGAGGACCACGAAAGTACTGAGGCTGACACAGCGGGGGTCGAGTCTCCATAGGCCTAAACCTCTTCTGAGTCGGTGGACCATTGCGATTGCTGCCACTCCGCTTCTCTATGATAGCGCGGGAATCCTTCAACTCCTGCTCCACTGCCAAGGACCGGTTGACCAACTCCTCATAAGATTGCCCCAAGAAAGGGGTAACCCTACCTCTAATTGCTGGATTCAAGCCATGCTCAAAGCGCAAGGCTCTCCTGCTGTCGGTCGCCACCTGGTGTGGAGCATACCTCGCAAGTTCCGAGAACTTGGCCTCATACTGTGTCACAGTATGAGACCCCTGATTGAGCGCCAAAAACTCCATCTCTATCCAGTTCTGCATAGTAACCGGAAAGAACTTCTTCCGAAAGAGTTCCTCGAACTCCTGCCACATAATCGCTTCTCGATCTGCTGCTCTGGTGCGCTGGACTGTCTGCCACCAGAAGTCTGCCTCAGCCTCAAACTGGTACGAGGCGAAGGTCACTCTCCTATCGTCGGTGATGCCCAACGCGTTCAGTATCTTCTCAGTTTGCTGGAACCATCGATCGGCCTCTAAGGGGTCTGGCTCGCCCTTGAAGCTCGGTGGTCCCATCGCCTTGAAGTCTTTCAGCAATTTCCCTTGTCGCTCGCCCTCAGCCTGCTGACGAGCCTGGGCCTGGGCAAGAGCAGCCTGTGCTAGCTCGGTCTGCTGCGGAGTAGCCGTCTGTTGCTGCATAACAGCAGCCTGCTGCTGCTGGACCATGGTGGCCATCCCCTAGAGCATTTCCATTATCCTCGCCGTGCTATCAGACGCAGAGGACGATCCTGCTCCGTTGCTCGCACCATTTCCACTCCTAGTACCCGCCATCTCAAATGAAAAGATAGTCCTAACGTCAACTATCTACTAACCAACTATTTAGACTTTAGACTTAGACTCCTAATCCTAGAAACTAACCCCTAGGAACATATCCCTAGGCTCTGATACCAGCTGTCACGCCCCAGAATTCTGAAGACCGATTCCTGGGGTGTGAGGTGAGAAAAGGAAGAGGGTTCTGGGTATGGTTACTTAACTATGCCAATTTAGGATTCTCACTGGGCTCCTTCTACGCTCACATACAAGCAAATAAAAGAAGGGGGAGAAACGAAAGAGGATAGTTTGAAATTTGAAAATATTTTTATTCCTTTTTGAACTAAAATGTATCAACAAGGAGAAACATTAGACCAGGCTCGACCTTTAAAAAGGGATATCCTTTCAGTAGATGCGACCCAACGGTGTCACAACATACAGACAGAATATTCTCTAAAGGAGCATGAGGCTCAAGCCTCCAACGGCGAGCCAAGTATCTCACCCGCTCCCTATCACTCGGTGCATCTGTCTGGAGGTCCTATCTAGTGGGTTTGTCAAATTAGGTCAATTTTTCTTCTTATATTTTTGTGATGATCTAACCTAGGCTTGGGGCCTTGAGAAGAGGCCTACCCAAAGAATTCAACTGGCACATTACCACTTATCAAACTAGCTAACTAATAATAAAATTATTACTCAAATCCAATTCGATTACATCGAATGAAAAAGTACCACTACTAAGATTGACATAAATAGAAAGACAAGCTGCTACCCTAAGCTAACTGCTGGACTCCTACTGCTGCTCCTGTGCCTCCGTTCCTGCAGAAGAGTCTACCCGTGGGAATTAGTAGCCCCCAAAAATACATTTGGGAGATTAGCCAAATAAATGGCTAGTGACAAGCTAACAATTTTAATAATTAACAACGCTTAATTTTTAAGAGAATTTATTGATTAACCTAATTGTCAAGCTATGTTCTCAATCACGTCCTATGTGTCCATGCAATTTCTACATTCACATGCAAATCCTACTGTCACTAGGTCATCGTGTATACAGTCATACAATTCAAAATTTATAATCAAACAATTACACATTCAAACATGAACCCCTGATATTTTGTTCAACCTGACCCCGGTCGGGCATTACTATCGGGCCTTTTATTTCGATGTAGAGGGCCAACTCTCTCGCCGTGCATCCACCAACTCCATGCACAATTCATCCAGATGATCATAAGAGGTTTCCCGTCTTTCACAGTGGAGCTCTACCGCCCAACTTGTTTTACTATGGGGACTTCAACTCCCCGGGACAGGGTTACTAGGCCAATCCCTACTCGAGGGCACCTCCTATTGGCTTTACCACAACCTTTGCCCGTGACCCCTAACCTACTTAACTTCGGCTGTACGCGCAAGGTGGTTCACGACCCTTGCGCGCACGGGATCCCTACCCTCTAACCAGGTAGATTAACAATAATTAACATACCACATGGCATTGAATGAACTAAACAGTGTTTAATCATTTTCGATGGATTACCCCAGGATTCGCACCCACTCACAACCCAGTATCATAATTAAATATAACAAAGCACTCTCACCCAAAATCCATTCACTAGGGTTACCACGCTCCCCTCAGGAGGGTGGGTCCCGATAATTTTTTATTTATTTATTTATTCATTTTAAGGGAATACCTATCTATGGTGTCCATGCAAACAATAGAATATTAATTATTAAATTATTAACTTTTTATGCATGCGTCGTCGGACTCATGACTCCGCATGCAAGGCGGGGTCCACTCGACCACATGCGACGACGTCCGGCGGGACCCGCATGCAGCGTTATGGACACCAAGCCTTAATTTCTATATCAACATTATTAATTATTAAAGAAAGCGTGATGTGTCACCTGGTCGACCTGCACGGACTCCTGTCACTGGTCTTCGCTCCGCCTGCGGTTGGATCGTCCCGGTCACGAACTGGTAATTGAACCATACGAGCAAGTATTAAAATCTAAAGTCGGCGAGTCTCTAAAAGGAGGAAAAGGTCAAGTCGCGGGGTTCGATTTGTCCTTCACCCGCGACGACCTCGGGCTAGGGTTTGGGTACGGAAAAAAAATATACAGATGAACTCATGGGCCTTACCGAGTCTAAACTCGGATCGGAGGTAACTAACTAGTCTCGTTGGGTCGAAACTGGGAATGAGGGTTGCTAGGGTGGGATCTGGTTTGGCTTGGCGAATCCGCCATCGGGCCAACTACTAACAACAATACCACAAAAAAAAAAGAGTATAGCAATAATACCCAAGGTTTTCGGCTTCGGGTACTCGACCAATACCGGCAGGTCATGGGTTAAACTAAGCCAAAGGTCAGCTGGGTTGGTTCGGTCAGTGGGCACAAGGCATTCAATTGCCATAGCAAAGGAAGGGACGGTGTCGGTGACTGTTGGTCGGGTTGATGGCCACTCAGGATGGTCGAATGCCATCGCCCAATTGCCGGCCACATGTATGGCGGCCATGGCTGCAGCAGGAGAAGAAGAAACACATGGGTAGGGATCTTGGCGGGTCGGGCAGACTCAACAGCACCATAGAGAAAAACAGGGGAAAAAAAAATAAGGGGGCGGCTGACCTAGCCGATAGGGAGTTGCTAGCTCCGGCTACAGCTCCTCCTCCGGTCGCGCTCCGGCCGATTGCTCTCTGGCACCACACGTGCAGAGCCCTACCGCGAGAGAGAAAAGAGAGAGCTCGAGGAGATGATGAGAAAGATCGGAGCGATGATGGGGGTCGGGTCTAGGGTTTTGTTTTAAAGGGGAGAGGGGCTGACGGGATAGAGATGAGAGGGGGGAATCGAGATTTCAGGGGGATCGAGATTGAGAGGGAGAGGATCGAGATTGAGAGGGAGATCGGAGGGTGATGGGCTGCGGGATAGAGAGGGATCGGTTGAGAGATAGAGGGGGGGGGGAAAGAGAGAGATCAGGTTTGAGAGAGAGAGGGGGTGGTTGAGAGGTGAGATGGGAGAGAGAGATAGAGAGAGAGAGAGAGAGAGAGAGAGAGAGAGAGAGAGAGAGAGAGAGAGAAGAGAGAGAGAGAGAGAGAGAGAGAGAGAGAGAGAAACGGTTGGGTTGGGTTGGTGTGAGATTGGGTTTGGGTTTTTTAAATACTTTATTTTATTTTATTTTATTTATTTATTTTTTTCTTACCAACAAGCATTGCTCGCAAATTAAGCAAGGTCACACTCGAGCTCGCATCGCACCGGGATAAGCCGATGCACAAACCTTACGAGTCCGACAGACTCGCCTTAAAACCTTTTATTCTAATTAATTTATATTATTATCAATAACATTCATGCCATGCCTTGTTACACGTGCTCGCATGCTCGTGTAACGATTACCATGCCTCCAGTGTCGCCTAGCGACCTCGACCCAGGGCCCACTGCCCGGTCCAACTCATGTTCAAGCACACACCATCGACAACCATAAATGCGAAAACAATTCAATCAATTTAGCAACAATAAAATAATAATAAAACTGGGCTGCCCTGAAATCAAACGTACCGGGTATTAAAGTATAATTCATGAAGTCAGAGCTCCCTATACCCCCCAATCCAACGGAGTAGCTGAACGTAAGAATAGAACCATTATGGACATGGATAATGCCATGCTAATTAGCTCAGGAGCACCTAAAAATTTGTGGGGAGAAGCACTAGTAACAGCTTGTTTCATACTTAACAGAATTCCCTCTAAAAAGAATAACCTCACCCCTTATAAAATGTGGAAGAATAAAAAACCCACTTTGGATTATCTTAAAGTGTGGGGGTGTTTGGTGAAAGTCAAGATCCCTGAAAATAAAAAGAAAAAGATCGGTCCAAAAACCATAGGTGCCCTAGGCTATGCATCAGATAGCAACGCTAATCGATTTTTAGTTTTTAACTCTCAGATTAGTAAAATTACTAATAATACAATAATGGAAGCTAGAGATGCAACCTATTTTGAAGACATCTTTCCTTTTAGGACTAGAATTGGAACAGAACCTAGATCGAATGACACTGACATAGCATCATGCTCTAGAAACAAAAGACCAATTAAGGATAGCATTCCCACTGAACCTAGGAGAAGCTCTAGAGCTAGGGCAGAAAAGATCTTTGATGACTTCTATGCTCTTCTAGTAGAAGATACACCAATCAACTACGCAGATGCAATGAAGTCATTCGATTCTCCTTTCTGGAAAGAAGCTATAAATAACGAGATGCAATCTATTGTCCAAAATCAAACTTGGGAATTAGTAAACCTACCTCCAGGTTGTAAAACCATTGGATGTAAGTGGATCTTCAAGAAGAAACTTAGACCCGATGGATCGATAGAGAAATTTAAGGCTAGGTTAGTAGCCAATGGATTTATCCAAAAACCTGGAATAGACTACTTTGATGTGTATGCTCATGTAGCTAGGATCACTACCATTAGAGTCCTTATTGCATTAGCATCCATTAATAAGCTGGTAATTCACCAAATAGATGTAAAAACTGCTTTCTTAAATGGAGACTTAGATGAGGAAATCTATATGGATCAACCTGAGGGGTTTATAGTTTCAGGTCAAGAATCTAAGGTGTGTAAATTGATTAGATCTCTATATGGCCTAAAACAAGCACCCAAACAATGGCATAGGAAGTTTGATGAAGTCATCACATCCGACGGTTTTGAAATAAACAAAACCGATGAATATGTATACCATAAGGTTAGTAATAATGGCATCATCATTCTCTGTTTGTATGTGGATGATATCTTGATCTTTGGATCTAATATTCAAGCAGTAAATGAAGTAAAACATTTCATGTCCCAAAATTTTGATATGAAGGATTTAGGTCAAGCAGATGTGATACTAAATACAAAAATCATTAGAAATGATGATAGTATCACACTGACTCAATCTCACTATACTGAGAAGATCCTTAGGAAATACTTTTACTTTGATTGTACTCCAGTATCCACCCCTTATGATCCTAATATTCACCTTAAAAAAAACACAGGTTTACCTGTGTTACAAAAGGAATATGCACAAATAATTGGATCGTTAGGATATTTAGCTAACTATACTAGACCCGATATAGATTATACAGTAAGTCGTCTAAGTAGATACACACACAATACAGATAAAAACCATTGGAATGCCCTAGAAAGAGTAATGAAATATCTTAAGGGCACACTAACCTATGGCCTTAAATTTAGTGGTTATCCAACCGTCTTAGAAGGCTATACTGATGCTAATTGGATCAGTGACAACCTGGATGTAAAATCTACAATTGGTTTTGTCTTCCTATTTGGAGGTGCAGCTGTCTCTTGGAAGTCCACCAAGCAGACAATAATGGCTAGGAGCACAATGGAATCTGAAATGATAGCCCTAGATACCACGAGTATAGAAGCCGCATGGTTAAGAGACCATATAGCTGATATACCCATAGGAGAGAGACCTATACCAGCTATATCTATTCATTGCGATTGTAAGTCAGCAATTGATAAATGCAAACAAGAAAATACAAATGTAAAAATGAATCGACACTTAAAAGTGCGACATAAATCATTAAAGTATAAACTAAAATACCAAATAATTATCCTAAATTTTGTGAGGTCTGAGAAGAATATTGCTGATCGATCAGGTCACAAAGGGTTGTCTACTGTCTAGAACAGTGGTTCTAGAAGCGTCGAGGGGGATGGGATTAAGCCCATAAGAAAGATCACCACGGTGGCAACCCAACCTCACGGAGGTTCAATGGATAGAAACAAGCCATATTGGTGACTATGAGGAGCACTGGTTTTACCTACTCCCATCCCTATGGCGTCAGTGTTCATAAAAGCAAGGGTAGGATAAGTTCAAAACTCTTAAATAATTCCGAGATCCTTGAGACAGAGTGCCTCCTTGCTCGTACTCTTTGAGGAATCACCGATATGTATGGTCGTGAGGCCGCGACTATGAGATTAGGGTTGATCTCGAATACACACATAAGATATCTGCGCAAGGCCGTTAATAGCGCTACCCGTTTAGAACATCAGCATAGCCATACTATGTGTGACACTTGTTAAAGTCTGAATCATAGTCCTAAGTTCAAAGACATAGTCTACTAAAGGTGCCACAGACCAAAACAATTTTCACTAAGTAAAGGTTCAAACCGAGAGGTACCTTTTCCGAACTCATAGTACAAGGAGACCAGCAAATTCTCTTATTTTAAATTTTTTAATATTTAATATTTTTAAAACATGTGGGGGATTGTTAACTTTTTTATTAATTTTATTATTGTGTTTTAAAACCTTTTGTAACAGTATAGCCGTTGCACACATTCAAACCTTTGTGCAACGGCTATAACGGTCACATTCAAACCTATTATGGCTTGGATTTTAAAGCCCAAAATAATGGGCAGTTATCACACCCCTTGGTGGGCTATAAAATGGGCCCAAAACCCATGGCTAAAGACACACTTTGGATCATATTTTGCTCTTGAAACTCTGCTCCAAAAATCTCCCTTTCCAATTTTCTTTAAGTTTTTTGCTGGGCTCCTGAAGGCGATAGTGCGGTCTTCATGTGCCTTCTCCGAGGCGTGCCAACGAGAAGGAAAGGTGGTCATCCGGGGGGTTCGTCGTATCTCTAGTTTTCCTTGCCACGAGACCCGCACGTGGGGGGCAATTGGATTTCTAGGACAGCGCCAAGGCATGCTTCGACCCCAGGCCATCCTCTTAACTCTTCTTCTTTCTGAATTGCTAGGATCTTAATAGTACTATTTGCTTATGTTTTAATTTAGCTATAATATTATCAAATTCGTACTCCGCTACAAAATTCTCATTTTGGATCCTTCACTAGGATTCATTCGCAATTTTATTGTCTCATATTTTTATCTTTTTTATTTGGCAATATTTGAAATATAAAGTTGTCATCCATCTCACATCTAATTAAAATAAATTAAGATTTGAAATATTTGTTTAGCAAGCGAATTATTTCCAACATACGTACCTCAACTTTTATCTTAAATTATTTTTACTTCCAACCAAACGGTGATTATATGGGATATGAGGGGCCTTAATTATTTATACTTCCAACCAAACTGTGAATATTTGGAATATGGGGGGCCTTTCTGTTTACTTTTGGTAAAACCCTTCGGATGGACTTCGGGCTCGGACTAGGCCCTCCAGGAATGAGCGCTTGACCTACTCGGAAGTCAAATTGCTACTGTTCTTCCTCTCGACGACTACTACGATTTCCCAGCAGTGGATGCTAGTGGTGGGCAATGTTTGCTTTGGTCAAATTTGGTTTAGATCCACTTTGTCAAAGCAAGTAGACACTTCATTGTAGCTATGGTTGCCTCTCATCTAGGGGATTGGCTCCTCTCTGATATTTGGGGAGCCCTCTGTCGAGGTTGAGGTTATCGTCAAACTCTGGACATAGCGACGATTCTCTGCTCGGTTCGATGGCTCCCGCTTGGCGTCGGGGGCGTGGTTTCTTGCCGGATGCATGCAGTCGGAGCATCAGATTTGGCCCCAGCCTCCTCAGATGGCGTCGGTGGTTTTTCAGATCGCCTCCTCTGGCCGGCGGCACGGGTCCCGAAACTGTGGCGGCGATGTCGTTTGATGGTAGATGGTGAGCGGCTACGGATCTTCCAAGTTTATGGCCATGCTGCCGGAGCTGGTGGTTTCTTTTTGGGGTGGATGGTTTTTGGTTTCCCCCCGCCCCCCCCCCCCCCCCCCCCCCTTTTTTTTTTTATCTTTCTTCTTCTCCATCGGTGGTGGAGGTGTTGTGTCCGCCTGTGTGCGGTGGTTGCCGCCGACATGTGGGGGGTTTGCTGCTGGAGTGGTGGGGGTTGTTTTGTCCCGCCGGGTGACGCCTGTGTTTACTCCGATCGGGTGGCTATCTTTGTAGTTCCGTTGGGTGATGGATTTTCTCTTGTTTGCGCCGGCATGTGGTTCCTCTTGGGGGGTTCGAGTGTGACCTCCCCCTTCTATGAACAAACAAAGAAAAGAAAAAAAGCAGCAGCTTAGTGTTACTATTGATCGTTTCGACTTGCATATCTGTTGCATTGGAAATTTTAATGTGATTCTCTCGGAAAAAAGAAAAGTTGGGTGGCAGTCCAGTTGATAACCCTAACTGTGAATACTTCAAAAACTTCATCAATGGTAGGGGTCTCATGGAAGTGGGCTACAATGGCCCGGCTTACGCTAGGTCCAACAGACGATCTCTCAACTTCCACATCAGAGAGAGACTTGGTAGATCCCCCGTCAATTCGGCGTGGCGCAAGTCCAAGCTTTACCTGTTTCTTCTTCATCTATTGAAGAAGAAAATAGGCTTCTTCGAGAACATGATTACCTCTTAAATCTGGAGGAGTTGTACTGGAAACAAAGAGCGAAGGCGCATTGGTCGAAGGACATGGACCGAAATTCGAAGCTTTTCCACATGGTTGTTCTTCATCGGCGTCGTAAGAATCATGTTTCTTTACTCAAGGACTTGGAAGGTAACTGGACTTCGGATGAAGATAAGATCAAAACTCTAATTCCTAATCGCTTCAGTTCCGTCATCAAGTCAGGTAACCCACCTTTGTTCCCTTTGGATTATGGTCTTTTTGACCTAGTTATTTCGGAGGAGCATAATTTAAACCATTTTGCCCTACCAACACTAAAACGTTGGATGCAAATAGATTATCGGGTGTATACAAAGCAAATACCATACTGTATGCGCAGAAAAAGATCCGGGTCGTCTTTATTGCAAACACACGAAGATTACAAAAGGCTGAGACCCGGGGACTCGGGGGTGGTGAGCCGGGTGCGGCGAATATTGATCAGGAGATTATGGGAGAGATCCTCTGGAGGGTCCATTTGATCCGCGTCTCCACGTGGTATTCGTGCGAGAGCTCTGAAGGGGTTGCCCAGGACAGAGGTCTTTACAGGGTGAGGGTTCTTTGAGAGGCTAAGGAATATCTGCCGTTGCTTTTGTCCCTTCCGTGCTTCGCGCTTTCTCGGCTAGGGGTTTTCGGCATTGCTCCTCGGCCTTCGTGTCTTCCTCGATCCTTGCTAGACCTTGGTGTCCTTGATCGTCGGTTCGCGGCGTCGATCGTGCTTTTGGCGTCGGCTTTGGCTTGGCTTTGGTGTGGCTCTGGCTTTTGCTTTGCTTTGGCGTTTGCACTTGGACGTAGACGGGGGGAGACTTGCGATGCTTTCGTTCTTCCGGACTTCGCGTCGTATCGGCTAGAACGTGCAGTGCTTTTGCTCGTGACCGGCGTAGTCGCTTGGCTTTAGCACTTGTGTTGCTTTGGCGCGGGCTTTACCGGGGCTTTTGCTTTGGCTTCTTGCGTGGGCTTTTGCTTCGGAGTTGACTCGATCTTCTCCTTGAATGGCGGTGGCTACTTCTTCAAGGCTTCTGGTTTCCTCAACGGTTTAGGCGTCGGCTCGACTTTTCTTCTTTTCCGAGCTTCTTTGGCGTGATCGGAGTTGAAGGCTTTACTTTGAAGACGACGAGTGTAGTGCCGGCTTTGCTTCTCTTCTTCTTCGGGCTTCTTTGGGCGTGATCGAAGTCGAAGGGTTCCTTTGAAGATGGCGGGGGTAGCACCGATCTCCGTGCGACGGTTGCAGCGTCGGCTTTGCTTTGAAGACGACAGGTGTAGCGACGCTTCGGGTGTTCCTCTCCAAGCTTTCTTCTTCAAGGATGGAGCGGGCGTTTGTCAAAGGCGATGGGGTGATGACGCTTCGGTCTTCTTCTTCGGGCTTTTGGGCTTGATCGGAGTTGAAGGCTTGTTGGAGACGACAAAGTGGTGCCGCTCCGATCTTCTTCTCCGGCCTTTACTTCTGGCGTCTTCGGAGTCGAAGTGTTCTTCTTCTCCGAGCTTTCTTCTTCGTGCACGGAGTCGAAGGCTTGATCTTCTTGTGCAAGGGTCTTCACGTTGATAAGGGCTTTCAATGGACTAAGCCGGTTTCGAAGGGATAGGTTTGCCCGTGCCTCATGAAGCCTTGGGTCAATGAAGAGCGCGTCTCCTATTCTGCAAAGCTTTCTCGCTTCGTCTTCAGCTTCCGACCCCTGAGCCTTCCCCCCTCCCCCTCTATTTATAGGTGAAGGGGGGAGGGGAGAGACATGGGAGGTTTATTTGAATCCCTTTAATATCTCTCCCATAACTACCCAAGATTTATTCTTCAATTGAAGAGGGGAATAAACCTTTATTTACTTTCCTTTTCTGGTGGGGTAATTATGGCTCAATTATTTTTGAATTTATTTTGAATCTTGCACATAAAGTCGATGGCGAACCGGCTTCGTTTCTTGTCCGTCGGATCGAGGGATCGGCGCAGATCCATACTTACGTAGACATCATACCCAACCTCCCCCCGCGCATGACGGTATTTGTTTCCTTTTTGGTCTTTTCTTTCCTTTTCTTTTCTTTCTTTCTTTCTTTTCCTTCTTTTCTTTTCTTTTCTTTTCTTGCATGGCCGGCCACCCCCCTAAGGGGTTCGGATTTTCATAGGGGGGCCGGGTGGGCCCCACTTAGGGATGGGCCCACCCGGCCCCTTGCTTGGCGTGGGTTGGGTCTGGGTCCCAAATGTGTGTCGGGTTTGCCTTCGCATTGGTGCATGCGAGTCGGGTCCGGGTCCGAGTGCGTGTCGGGTTTGCATCTGCATTGGTGCATGCAAGTCGGGTTCGAGTGCGTGTCGGGTTTGCATCCGCATAGGTGCATGCGAGTCGGGTCCGAGTTAGACACAATTTGTGTGTCTACAAGTGCCCCCTCAAGGATGAGTGCGCTGGCGGAAACGCAGAGTACTTGTATACGTAGGAAACGCGGAGCACTTGTCCTTGATTCCTTTCTTGGATAGGCTTGGTGGCTTATTTAAGGACCCCTACCCTCTTCATTCAACACCTTGCTCTTGCGAAGACTCTGTTGGTTTTTGGAGACCGCCGTCGGAAGTGTGCTGCCTGGGGTTGCATGCGACTTGCTCCGTCTTCCCGGTGCCGCCTCTTTCGTCGGCGGTGACGGTGATGGTGCGCGATTTGAAGATTGTTGCGAAGGCGGGCTCGAAGCGACGGGGCGACGACGACCGCAGCGAGGAGGACGGAGGAGCGCGACTGAGGTGTTGACCGCCTTCTTCTTCCTCTTTCTTCTTCTTCTTCTTCTTTTTTCTTCTTCTTTTTCTTTTCTCTTATTTTCTTTTTCTTTTCTTTCTTTCTTTCTTTTTTTTTTTCCTTTTCTTTTCTTTCTTCTTCTTCTCTGGTTCCTCTGGTTTGCAGAAGCAGCGACAACCGGCTGTGGTGCGCGTGGAGGCCGGGTAGGGGCGCAGCGGCGGCGCTAGCGGTCGGAGCGACGCGTGCGGAGCACGGGCACAGGCGGCCAGGTGCGGGGGCAGCGGTGGCCGGGGCTGTGCGCGCGAGGGCGGTGCGCAGGCGGCGGCGGTAGTGGCGCGGGGTGCAGCGGCGGCGCTGGCGGTCGGAGCGACACGGGGCGGCGGCGGGTGCGGAGCGCGGGCGCAGCGTGCGGCACAGGTGACCAGGTGCGGGGGCAGCGGCGGGTGGTCCCGAGCGGGTCGGAGGAGGGCGCGGGTCGGGCGGTGGTGTGTGGCGGTTGCGGGCCGGCTCCGACCGGGTCGGAGAGGGGAGGCAGTGGTCGTGGTTGCGGCTCCGACCCGGGCTAGTGCGAGGCCGAGACGGCCCCCCCCTCCCGGTCGAGTAGGAGAAGAAACCGGAGGGGCTGCGGGCCCCCCCTTTTTCTTTGCTGTCGACCGCTGATTGGGGAGAGGGGGCTGTGCCCCCCCCCTCTCTGTGTGGCTTCGGATGGAAAGGGGCTACGGGCCCGGCTGCTGCTGCTGTGTCTTTTTTTTTTCCGTCTCTACCGGTCGGGTACGGAGGACAACAGTAGTAGTGGTGCATGGCGCACGAGCTGCGGCGCGGCGGCATCCGGCATGGGCGCGGGGTGCGATGCAGGCGCGGGCTGTGGCCAGAGAGCAATAGCGGCGTACGGCGCGAGCGCAGGACGAGGCGGCCAGCGGTGCGACTCCGAGTCGAGCGGGCCTCGATCGGGTCGGACAAGAAACGCGGTGGCAATGGCGGTGTCTCCGGCTTGGCCGGGCTCTGAGTCGGGCAGCCTCCGACTGAATTGGGGAAGAAGGGGCTGTGGGTTCCGTGCAAGCGGGAGTTTCGAGCGACGGTTGGTTGCATTATGCCGGCGATGCGAGGTCCAATACTGGCGAGTGGCGGTAGGCCAGGTGGCCGGCACAGGCGGTATCGGTGCGGGTAGTGTGCGGACGCCGCACGGCGGAGGGGAGGTTGGCCGGCACGGGCGGTGCGCGGACCCCGGGAGTGCGGTGCGAAGGCCAAGGCATAGTGGTGACGTGGCTCTAAGTTGGGCGACCCCGATCGGGTCGGAGAAGGGACACAGTGGCGTGAGCTGGGCGGTCCTCCTGACAGGGGGCTGTGGGCCCCTCGGGTTTCAATTGTGAACCCTTTTTTTTTTTTTTTGCGCAGCTTCGCCCCCGTTTGTTTTGACTTGCTTCTCTTTGTGTCCCTTCAGGATTCGAACTTTCGAGGGTCTGACTTCGCTGGGGTGGATAGCTGAGGACTTCTCCGATGGGAGTAAGTGCCTTCGCTTCCCCCTTACTCGGGTGTACCGCTACCATAATTCGAGGAGAGAAGACCTTCTGTCGTTGCTCCGGATTTTTATCCACGAGCACGTAACAGAGGATGGAGTCGCCGATGCGACTTGTGGGATGCCGAAGCTGAGCGAGAAAGTCTACACCGACGAGGCGATTTTTATGAAGCTTCTTTGTCTATACTTGAGTACGCCTTTTCACCATTGTGATGAAGATTTCGTGCCCACACTGGTAGTTGCTTCGAAGATTTGCTCCCGCTTGACCCGATAGGGTACCGACTCCTGGCCTCGAGGGGACATCCAGTACCTTTGCAGCTTTCATGAATGGATGAGCGAGCTATCCGAAGTCTTTGGGGCGGAACCTGAGATGAAGCCGTTGGCTAAGTTTCTAGCGCTAGCTCGTCGAGAATATAACCGTCCTGAGGGGATGTATCGCGCTCTTTGTGAACTCTGATCCCCAGCCACCAACACTTTTCTCACTGGAGCGTGAGAAATAGGGATCTCCCTCCGCGACGTCCATATCGTTTCTGGATGCCCTGAAGTGGAAATAATTATCAAGAAGAGGTGCCAGCTTTGAAGGACTTGCTAGATATCAGCTTTGCCCTGAGCTCCTACCTTCTTTTGTTCAAGGCATACGCCATCATTGTAGCGCGGGATCAGTCAGACCGAGTTCTCCATTCTTCCTGGGTAGACTTCTGGTTCAGAGGCGAGTACAGATCCCCGGCACCTTCAGCTCACCCGATGTGGAAAGTTGCTCAGATGAAGAGGCCTCCACTGCGTTCCTTTGTAAGGCCTATTGAGTCCTTGGCCCGAGTGAGGCATTCAATGGAGGGGAGACAGAGCCCCTGGGAGATCCTTGGTCTGAGGCACGACAGCGAGGAGTGGCGGGCGGTTTACCGAGCCGCCGGGTTGGTCGTCTTCCTTTGCCGGTTCGTGCTTTCTTATATCGACGAGGTCATTTGTCTGGGGACCTTTCTTACAGCATCCCGAATGGCGAGAGGGGAGCTTTTCAATCTGGCTCCGGCAATCTTATGCGCCTTGTACTAGGGGCTAAGTGGTACTTACTGGAGCTTGTCCAGCTCGGACAATGCCAAAGGGAAGCTCGGACGGTCTAAAGCCTTTGGACCTCTGCACTATCTGTATGGCTGGATGGCTCTTCATTTTCCAAAAGGGATCTTCGCCAGACATTGGCATCCAGCCGACTTGCCATTCTTGCCAGGCGTAGGAGGAATCTTAAATGCCTTTATCAAAAGGGAGCACCCAAAGGAGTGTGCTCGTACTCTTTTGCGAAGGATGGGAGGCACCGACTTTGAGTTTTTGTCAGAGCATTCAGTGCTACCTTTAGAGAGGTCGACGGTCCACGACAACGAGGAGCTCTCGGATGGACTGTATTGGAATATGGTCAGCTGCCGCCCCGGCTACTTGGTTTGGCGTCGGGGGGATATAGTGGAAATGGAACATGACTCCCCTCATCGCTTCGCTCATCAGCAAGGATTTCGGTAGGAGGTACCCGGTATGCCGCAGCGGTTGCAGGGGCGCATCAGCCCGTGGGAAGGTTATCGCCTCTGGGCTTCTCTTTATGCTCGGCTGACTAGCGACAACTTCTTCCCTGAGACCAAGTCGGGGTCTCGGGATGCCGCCACTCCAGGCTACTACAAGTGGATTGAAGAGCGAGTATCCCCGTTGCTTGTGAGTCTCCCAGTTGATGTTCTGGCGAGTAGTGAGTTCAAAAATTTTAGCTTTGATCCTTCAGCAGGATTGGAGGATTGACGCCTCTAGTTGGGGATTCAATGGACCGAGAAGAGTTACAGTCATCTTTCCAGTACCCGTCGGGTCCCCGTGTTAGAAGTTGACCTTGCGAATGCCCCCGGGTCGTCCTTTCTCCCAAAGATGGCTACTGAGAGTGCCCCGTCCAAAAGACAAAAGGTGTGCATTCCCCGCGGGATGACTTCGAGGGTTCCTTGTCCGGTTGAGGATGTCGAGGAGCCCGGTCTTCTAGGAGATGAGGTGATCCCTCCGTCTGGGGCGGCTTCGTCCGATCTTGCAGGTAAGAAGTTCTTCTTGTTTCGCTTCCTTTCCACTTTCCGGGGGTCCCATTATGCTGAGTAGTGTGTTTCTTTTGGGTAGATTCCATTATGGTGGTGGAACGTGAGGCGAACTCTTCGAAGGCATCTCACGGGCATTCGTCTACTGGGGCCGCGTAGGAAGTGCCTGGGAAATGCGGGCTAGACGTTCTTCCAGACGATCTGGACCTCCTTGGGGTTTGCGGGGAGAACTTTCCTAGTGACGATATCGATCTAGATGGCATCGACGTCGAGGCTTTGTCTTTCCACGAGGAGGTCGAAGTTTCGAGTGTCGACAAGCGGCGTCCCCCGATTGCCGCTCTCTCGAGCTTGGCGGAGGAGATGATCGTTGCAATGGTGGCGGCAGTTTCTCTGGTTTTGCCAGCCTTGTTGGTGAGGGCAGCTCCCTGTGGCGGCCACAGCGGAAGGGAAGGTTTTGCCAACGTACTCTGAGGCACCTCGCCAAAGTTTAAGGCTGAGGAGCAGAGTTTCAGAGTTTCTTCTTGCAAGTTGTCGGCAGTACATCAGGTCGATGCTGGAGCCCTTTCAAGACGTGGGTTTTGGCGCCCTCCAAGACTGGTGGTCTACTGATGGTGCAGAGTTTTGTGCGAGCCTGAAGGAGTTCAAGGTGGACAGTTCTTCTTTTGTAGCCCAGATGAACTTGCTTGTGACCGACAGTGAGGCTTATTGTTCCCAGCGGGCTCTACTGGAGGGGAGTACTCCTTCTGAGTTGGCAGCTGCCAAGGTGAGTTTGTGTCAGTCGGAGCACCAGCTTGCGGAGACCGCTTCTGGTCTGTCGAAGGCCCAGAAGAAGGTAGAATCAATGTGCGCCTCGTATCGGAAGGCAGAGTCTCGTTTGGAGCGAGCTGAGACTGCGGAGAGGGCTTTGAAGGCGAGCTTCCTGAAGCAGCAATCAGACTTGGCGGCCCGTCGTGAGCTTTTGGCCACACGTCCTTTGGAACTTCAGCGAGTGGAGGCTACTAGAGAGGAGTTACTATGCCGCCTTCGAGCTTTGGATACTTTCTTTTAGCTGCTTCTCGTCTTGTCATCTTGCATTGTAGTTTTCCTTTAGAACTTATGCCATGTACCGTCTACTCTTGAATTATCTAATAATATCGTCATATTTCGCAACTCATTTGTATGGACCATTGTTGACTTCTTCTTTTGGTCGGATTGAACCTGAAGTGACATCTAAGGCTGCCTACGTACCCCCCAAGGGGGATCAAGTCGCACGTAGTTTATTTATTCCCCCCCCTTTTTTTTTTCTTTTTTTTGCAAGGAGTGTGGCCTTGCTTTAGGCATAGTACCTTTTGAGGTACTTGCCGTTGATAGGGCCGAGTGTTAGCCCTTCTGGCGTGGTGAGGAGGTAAGCGCCATTGGAGTAGACTTCTTTGATGGAGTGCGGTCCATCCCATTTGGCGTCGAACTTTTTCCCTCCTCGATGCGAGAGAATGATGGGGCGTTTGACTGCCAGCACCAGTTCTCCTATTTGGAAGGATTGAGGGCGGATCTTCTTATTGAAGGCGCGAGTTAGTCTGGCCTGATAACACTCTAGACGTTGCTGTGCTTTGAGGCGCCTTTCATCCAAGGCCTCCAATTCTGCTAGGCGGAGTTGGGCGTTGTCGTCGCTGGTGAGGCCTTTCTGGATTGCTATCTTGAGCGATGGGATCTGGAGCTTGAGCGAAAAAACGACTTCTACTCCATAGACGAGGGAGTAGGGAGTTGCTTGTGTTGGAGTGCGAAAGGACATGCGGTAGGCCCATAGTGCTTCGTCCATGCGTTCGTGTCAGTCCTTTTTTGTCTTCGAGACAGTTTTCTCCAGCAGCTTGCAAAGAGTCTTGTTGAAGGCCTCTGCCAGATCGTTGGCCGGAGCGTTGTACATCGTTGAGTACTTCTGCTTAATGTCATACTTGGCGCATAATTGGCTGACAGTAGTATTTTTGAATTGCTTCCCATTGTCCGTTACGATGTAGCGAGGGACTTCGTATCGGAAGATGATGTCATTCTGGATGAAGCTGATGACGGAGTGCCTTGTAACTTCCCGTAGAGGTATTACTTCAGCCTATTTGGAGAAGTAGTCCGTTGCTGCCATAATGTAAAGATGTTGCTTGGATGACTTGGGCAGGGGACTGACAATGTCGAGTCCCCATCCGTCGAAGGGCCACGACGTGATTGTTGGGTGCAGAGGCTCCGGCGGTTGACGGATGTAATCTCCGTGTAGCTGGCAAGCGTGACATTTCTTCGCTAACTCCAAGCTATCCTTAATCATGGTGGGCCAGTAATAGCCTATCCTCCTGACGCGAAAGTGAAGCTTTGGACCAGACTAGTGCGAGCCGCAGATTCCAGCGTGTACTTCTTCTAGTGATGCTTCTGCCTCTTCCTTTGCGAGGCACCTCAAGAGCGTGCCATCGTAACTTTGGCGGTACAGCTCATTGTTAAAGTAGTAGAACTTCAGAGATCGTCGACGAATGTCAACTTTGCGCTTTGGATCGTCGGGGAGTTTACAACGGATGAGATAATCCACGAAAGGTTACCTCCAGTCTCGCTCTTCACTTTCGAGGACGTGCACCGCATTGAATTGGACTGGAATTCTGATAGGGCCTTCTTCTTTGGTGATCACGATCCTTCTGCAGACGGGGACGATGAGCTTACGTTCTTCTGGAAACAGGAGTGTAGCCACCAAGTTTGCAAGCGCGTCGGCCTGCTGGTTGAGGTTTCTGGAGACGTGTTGAATAGAAGCAGCCTCGAGTTTGCCGAGGAGTTCCAAGGCTCGTGAGTGTAGTAGCACTAGGTCTTCTTTGTTGACTTCGTATGCCACCAAGACTTGCTGGATGACGAGCTGAGAGTCACCGAAATTCTCAAGTCCCTGAAGCTTCATATCGTTGGCGATTTCGAGGCCGATGAGTAGAGCTTGATATTCTACCATGTTGTTGGAGCATGGTTCCGACAGTAGAAACGAGAAGGGGAGTATTTCGTCGTTTGGAGTGACGAAGATGACCCCAGCTCCTGCTATGTCTTGTCTTGCTGCGCCGTCAAAGAATATCTTCCAGGAGGGGGCGATGTCGATGGAGAAGACTTCTTCGTCCGGGAGATCTTCTGATAGTTCCCATTCCGCTGGGAGGGGATATTCTGCGAGGAAGTCCGCGAGAGCTTGCCCCTTAACTGCCTTCTGTGGCACGAAGGTGATATCAAATTCGAGGAAAAGTAGTGCCCACTTCGCCAGACATCCGGAGAGCACCGGCTTTGATATGATGTATTTGAGGGGGTTGGCCTTCGAAATGAATCTAACGGTGTGAGCCAGCATGTAGTGTCGCAGCTTCTTTGTAGCGAAGATGAGCGCCAGGCAGACCTTCTCAATTGGGGAGTAGTTTAGCTCTGCGCCGACGAGAGTGCGGCTCAAGTAGTAGCATGCCGTTTCCTTGCCCAGCTCGTTGTCTTTGGCCAGGAGTGCCCCCAAGGATTGCTCCTGGGCACTAATGTAGAGGATCAACGGTCTTCCTTGAACTGGTGCCGATAGAACTGGTGGCTTTAGTAGATAGACTTTGATGCTTTGGAGAGCTTTTTGGCAAGCATCATCCCATTTGAACGGCGCTCCTTTCTTCATGAGGCGACTAAACGGATGGCATTTTCCAGCTAGGTTGGCGATGAATATTTGGATATACGCCAAGTGCCCTTGGAGGCCTCTGAGGTCTCGCACTGTCTTTGGTGCGGGCATATTGACGATAGCATCAATTTTGGATTGGTCTATCTTAATGCCTCGATGTCGTACAACGAAGCCAAGAAACTTGCCTGAAGAGACTCTGAATGCGCACTTGAGTGGATTCATGCGGAGTTGGTACCTTCGAAGTCGTTTGAAGATTAGCTCAAGATCTTGCAGATATGCTAACTTCATCTTAGATTTCACGACAAGGTCATCGACGTAGCACTCCACATTTTGATAAAGAATGTCGTCGAAGATTCTCTGCATAGCTCTTTGGTAGGTGGCTCCTGTATTTTTCAGGCCGAATGTCATAACTTTGTAGCAGTAGATTTCTTTTGATGTGCGGAATGCTGTGAGCTCTTCGTCTTTGGGTGCCATCCGAATCTGGTTGTAGCCTGAGGATCTGTCCATGAAAGTTAGCACCTCGTGGCCTGTCATCACGTCCACCATTAGCTCCGTGATTGGCAAGGGAAAGTCATCATTTGGACATGCGTTGTTCAAGTCTCTGAAGTCCACGCATACTCGGATTTGACCATTCTTCTTTTTGACTGGGACGACGCTAGAGATCCATGTCGGGTACTTGACCTCTCGGATGAAGCCGGCTTCAATTAGCTTGTTTACTTCGCCTTCTATTTGGGGCACCAGTTCTGGCCGGTAGCGTCTTTGTCCTTGCTTGATGGCGCTAGCTCCGTGTTTGACGCTGAGCTGGTGCATTGCGATTTTGGGATCGAGACCCGGTATCTCCTTGTAGGACCATGCGAAGACATCTCTATATTCTTGGAGCAGTTTGATGTATGCAACTTTTTATTCAGGAGTCAAAAGTGTGCTGACGAATATAGGCCGAGGCTCCGTTTCTGTGCCCAAGTTGATTTTCTTCAAGTCATCAACGGTAGACTGCCCCCATTCTTTGAGGACCGGTAGGGCATCTTGCAACTCGTCGTCCGAAGTAGAAGTATCACCGTTGTCAGTTTCGATAACGGAGATATGATTGACGGCTGCCATGGGTGGGTGGGTGGGTATTGAAATGACATCCTCGACTGGCATTCCCAAACGGTCGAACACCGACTTCTTCTTTGGTTGCTTGACTGGCCTGAGCCTTTCGAACACGGATGTACGCTCTAGATTATACCAGATTTGACTGCTTTAATTTGTTTTGCTTCTGGAGTAAGGCTTGGCATCGAGCCCGTCGCCGTCTTCTTTTGCCGTCGGGACGGCTGGCGTAGGTAGAGCGTGCATCGGAGATTGTCGATTTTTCAGCTGCTTCGTCTACCATCTTCGCCCCAATATAGTTGGAGGTGAAGGTCTTCTTCGTTGCAATCTTGACGACCATCGGAGTTTGACTGGAGCCGATGCTTCAGCGGTTCGGGAGAATTTGTTTGCTATTTTGAAACAGTCGAGCTTGAGTCCTCGTCATCCTATGTGGCGTTGCTGCTGGGGGATGTGTGTCCATGTCGCTTTCTTTGTTGTAGCCGGCTTTGAACAGCAACTTGGCAGCGTTTTGCCCCCAACTCCCTTTTGGCCTGAATTCGAGTTGATTGGGGTTGACAGATTCGACAGGTCCGCTCGGGTTTGGAGCTTGCGTCAGACTGGGTAACGGCAACGTCATTTCTTGCAGAGTGATGATATTGGCCTGCGATAATGGCGGGATCAACTTTCTTGCCGGAGTAGAAGGTGGTCGCTTGGGTTTGCGAAGCCATTGCGGTGCGAGGCGCAGGACTGGCGTCGCTTGGACGGGCAATGGAGTATGTTGTATTGCTCTTGGCTCGGAACTGATGCGCATCCTTTGTCTTGATTTTGACGCTTCTGGGACCTCGAGTCTTGCCATATCGGAAGATTGCATCGGATTTGCAGGGGGAGGAGCCTTATCTTGCTCCACTTCTTCAGCCTTCTGGGCTCGAGGAGCTTTAGCTGGAAGGACTTCTGCCACAAGATCTTTTGCCTGATAGAACTTGGCATCAGCAAGGTATGCCTCGGCTTCGTTGAACGGCTTATCATCGGCGACGATGTACCTCTCCATGCCTTTCTCGTAGTACTTGAGGCACTGATGCCAAGTGGACACTACAACACCGTTCTCATATAGCCATGGTCTTCCCAATAGGAGGTGATACGACGTCTGGCAATCAATGATGTGGAAGAGGACCGTTGTGTCGAGCGGGCCGATTGAAAGCTTCAGGCGGATGATTCCGATTAGTGGACTACCCGCCCTGGTTGAACCCTTGAATGACCAGCTGGCTGTGCGAGAGCTAGTCATTGGTGATGCCGAGTTACCGCATCATCTGGATGGGCATGATATTGACGGTGGAGCCACAGTCTAGCAGGATTCGATTCACCGGCTTCTCTTTGATGTATCCCGAAACGTAGACGGGCCGGTTGTGCAATCGTGTTTCGAGTTGCAAATCTTCGTCCGAGAAGGTTATCGTCACATCGCACGAGGCCACAGTCTCGCCCTTCCTTTTCCTCTTGTAGCTATCCGGGTCTACCAAGGCTGCAGCCATTGCCAGGCGAGCCTTCTTCTGAAGGTGCAGAGCTTCTACGAGCGGCAAGTGTAGGATTGCCTCGTCGTGAGAGGCAGTGCCCTCTTTGTCTGAGCTGTCTACCTCGTCAGTGGGGTCGCCTTCTTCAGAAGTCTCGACCTCACCTTTTCCTTCCAATATTTTATGAACTTCAACCATGCAACACGAGACCCTGATGTGCTGATCGGCTGGGAGGAAGTAATCAGGGAAGAATTCTTGCAACATTGCTGGTTCTGGAAGGCTTTGCTAGAGGAGATCGTCTAGGTTTGCCGGCGGCACTTTGAACGCCTTTCTTCCTGGAGTCTTGCTTTTCTTCTTGTAAGTCCCTTCGCTCGGGAAATTTCCTCACCATCCGGTCTTGTTTATGTTGCCTTGCTTGCCGTGGCCTTCGTCGCCGAGGTAGCATGACCCATGCCTCTTCGTTGGTGGATTCTCCCCTGCTAAGATGATGATCGGCAGCAGCAGCTGGTTCCTTATCAGTTGAAGAAACTTCTTTCGAAGGCTCTACTGGCTCGTCTTCTGATCCCCAGCCGGTGGGCTTGATTTCTTCAATCGAAGGGGATGTAGGCTTTGAGTAGAGGACGTAATAGTCGAACTTTCCCAAAGGCTGGCCCAGCAGACCGACTTCTGGATCTCGTTGCTCGTATCTCTTCTAGAGAGCACGTTGGGATGTAGTTTGACTAGGAGGGACTCGCTCTTCTAAAAGCTCCACTGGCTCGTCTTCCGATCCCCAGCGGGTGGGCTTGATTTCTTCAGTTGGAACGGACAGAGGCTTTGAGTAGAGGACATAATAATCAAATTTGCCTGATGGTTGGCCCAGCAAACCAACTTCTGGGTATCATTACTCATACCTCTGTTGGAGAGTACGTTGAGACGTGACTTTGCTTGGGAGAGGTGCTGGCGTGAGCGATGGTTGCCCCCGGGGCAATGACGTTTCTTCCTTAGCAAGCGCAGGAGCACGTTGTCGTCGCTTCGAGACCTTCAGCTGGGAAGTTGACTTCACAGTTGGCCTTTGACGGTTGATGCACAATTTGGGTGTTCTTTGTCATGCAGCAACGAGTACCGGTGGGAAGGAACCGAAGGTAATGGACGTCATGTTGGCCGTAGCGACCTCCCCGGAGTCGATCTCTATCTTCCCTTGCTTTGCAAGCGCCATGATTCTTTCCTTGAAGACGAAGCATCTTTTGATGGGATGACTTACCACTCGGTGGTATTTGTAGAAGAGAGGGTCGTCGACGCGATGCATCTGCTCAGGCCTCTTTGAAGGAGGGAGCTCTATCATCTTCTCCTGCAATAACTGATCAAACATGGAGGAGACTTCCGAGTCTGGGAAGGGGTACTCCTTTGCTTCGAGCTCCTCGAGAGTCATCCTTTGCCTTTGCAATGGAGGCGGTGACATGGCACTCCCTTTCTCTGATCTGGCTTGCCATCGATCTTGAGCGGCTTGGAGGTCGAAGCGACGTCGGCAACGTTGACTTGCTTCGGTTTCGGTGTCGACGGTTTGTCCTTCTTCTTCACCTTTAGGAAGACCTTGTTCTTAGAGTCTCTACGGTTTGCTAGGCTGAGTTTCATGTCATGAGCCCGAGTTGCGAGTTCTTCGAAGGACCGAGGCTTGATACCTTTGAGGATATAGAGCAGGCCCCAGTGCATGCCTTGGGTGTACATCTCGATGGCCGAGTCTTCAGACAAGCGGTCTCGTGAATTCAGTGCGAGGTTTCTCCATCGGTCGATGTAGTCGATCACCAACTCGTCCTTCCTTTGCTTGACGGCAGTAAGCTCGGTCATGCTGACGATGCGTCTGGTGTTGTAGAAGCGATTGAGGAACTCCCTCTCCATCTGATCCCAGCTATCGATAGATCCTGGAGGAAGATCCACATACCAGTCGAACGCGTTACCCTTAAGGGTGTGAATGAACTGCTTCACCATCTCATCGCCATACGTGCCAGCATTATTGCAGGTTTTGGTCTTCTTCTCCGGGCTTTTGGGCTTGATCGGAGTCGAAGGCTTGTTGGAGACGACGAAGTGGTGCCGCTCCGATCTTCTTTTTCGGCCTTTGCTTCTGGCGTCTTCGGAGTCGAAGGGTTCTTCTTCTTCGAGCTTTCTTCTTCGTGCACGAAGTCGAAGGCTTGATCTTCTTGTGCAAGGGTCTTCACGTTGATGAGGGCTTTCAATGGATTAAGCCGGTCCCGAAGGGATAGGCTTGCCCGTGCCTCGTGAAGCCTTGGGTCGATGAAGAGCGCGTCTCCTCTTCTGCAGAGATTCCTCGCTTCGTCTTCAGCTTCCGACCTCTGAGCCTTCCCCCCTGCCCCTCTATTTATAGGTGAAGGGGGGAGGGGAGAGATATGGGAAGTTTATTTGAATCCCTTTAATATCTCTCCTATAACTACCCAAGATTTATTCTTCAATTGAAGAGGGGAATAAATATTTATTTGCTTTCCTTTTCTGGGGGGGTAATTATGGCTCAATTATTTTTGGATTTATTTTGAATCTTGCACATAAAGTCAATGGCGACCCGACTTCGTTTCTTGTTCGTCGGATCGAGGGATCGGCGCAGATCCACACTTACGTAGACATCATACGCAATCTCCCCCCGCGCATGGCGGTATTTGTTTCCTTTTTGGTCTTTTCTTTCCTTTCCTTTTCTTTCTTTTCTTTTCTTTCTTTCTTTCTTTTCCTTCTTTTCTTTTCTTTTCTTTTCTTGCATGGCCGGCCACCCCCCTAAGGGGTTCGGATTTTCATAGGGGGGCTGGGTGGGCCCCACTTGGGGATGGGCCCACCCGGCCCCTTGCTTGGCGCGGGTCGGGTCCGGGTCCGGGTCCCAAATGCGTGTCGGGTTTGCCTTCGCATTGGTGCATGCGAGTCAGGTCCGAGTCCGAGTGCGTGTCGGGTTTGCATCCGCATTGGTGCATGTAAGTCAGGTCCGGGTCCGAGTGCGTGTCGGGTTTGCATCCGCATAGGTGCATGAGAGTCGGGTCCGGATTAGACACAATTTGTGTGTCTACACATACTATCAGTTATCTGTATCCGTTTAGAACTGCACTATCTGAATCCTTATCCGTATCCGTCCAGATAGTATGTGCAACTATCCAAATTTGTATGCTCCCGGAGTACCCGGTTTCAAATAATATCCATATCCATCCAGATAGTAAGTGCAACTATCCAAATTTGTATGCTCCCGGATTACCCGGATTCAAATAATATCCATATCCATATTCATTATATAATATATGAATATAACGTCTATGGCTGAAGCTGCTCAACATCAACAAAAACATCTTCCTTATAATATTTCAAGAAGGATAAAATATTTTATAACAACCGACGACATAAAAAAAAATTCTAACTTGAAAATATGTGTGAAAGTAAATAGTAAATACTAACCTTTAATATGTAATTTCTTATTCAGGGCTTCTTTTTGCTTCTCCTCTAACGATCTCTGCTTCAACCTTAAACACGTAATTTATCCTACATAGCCAAATTAAGGTACAACGCATGTCTCGGCTACGATATTTACTATTTAGTGTAATTGTGCAACGCAACCAGACATTGAGATCAGTTCTTGAATCATTAATACATGCACAAATATCATATTATATATTACGGATATCGATACACGGATATTCGTTTATATGGATAGTCCGTCTCGGATTCAGATTATTCGGGTCGAATACGTTAGTATCAGTATCCGTATCCATTTTTATCGGATTTAAAAAAATTCTATCCGAATCCGATCTTCTGAATACTTATTTGAATAAATATCCATGAAATTCAAATTGGAATTCGGATGAGATTCAGATTTTCCATCCGATCAATTGGGTGAATTCCGCAATCTTCATCATTAAATGGACGGATCTGATGGATGATTCTAATATCAGTTCCGATGGAGGGTGGAAGTGGGTAGACCTCCGATGGGTGAGAGAGAGAGACCTAACGCAGTTCCCCTTTTCCCCCCTTCAGCTTTCAATCCACTTCGAGGTTAGGGTTTCCTGTCGAGCTTTTGGCCACTCCGGCAACGGGAAGCATCAATCCCCTCGATTCCGCAATTCCTGCTTTTCGTCGTCGGAGCTCAGGCGACAGAGCGGCGAAGGCAACGCAGATTTTGAATTTCTCTCTCTCTCTCTCTCTCTCTCTCTCTCTCTCTCTCTCTCTGGCCGAGCAGTGTCGTCGATCAATGTGGTAGAAAACCCTAGTTTGCATCGAGTTATTGAGCTTTCAGTGGCTCTGGAGGCCGGATACCATGAATGTCCCGTTCATCGGTGGGTTCCCCTCGCTTTTATCCGTTTTAATTTGATCCCCGAGGTGAAAACTCTGATTTTTTCTTCGTGGGGTGGCTGATTCTCTTGTGGGGTTTGTGGTTGGGCGGGTGAAGATCCGTTGCAGGGGGACTTCCCGGAAGTGATCGAGGAGTACTTGCAGCATGGGAACATGAAATGCATCGCCTTCAATCGCCGAGGAACTCTTCTCGTGGGTAATCCCTCCCCTCCCCCCCTCTGTTTATTTTCCATCCTGAACAAATGAGATATCTTTTCGTGCAATATCCAGCGGCAAGAACACTTTTTGATATGTTGGAAAGATTCTTTCTTGAAAAGGGTTGATGTTGATGCATCTCAATTCGAAGCTCCTGTAACTCCGGTAGCTTATGTAGTGATAGGAGCTGTTGCTTTCCTAGTTTCAGTCCGTAGCGATAGCGTTTGATCATTTTGAACACATCCATGCCGATTGTTTGCAAGATTTTGGATGGATGCTTTTTGGGTTTGGTTGTGGTTCAGTATTTGATAGGAAGTTGTGGATCTGTAATTGATAGGAAATAGCGGAATTAGAAGCACATTGTTCGGTGACCTTTTGAAGAACCTGATAAAGCTATGTGTGAGATCTACCTATCGAAGTCGGCCACTGAATCCCCCAATCTTTGCCTTCTTATGAGCAGGACATGTGTGGGAACACGATAGAGGGATGAGGGCCAATAACGTATCTCATAGAACGTGAAGTTAAGTGTGCCTATACCGCATCTACTTTTTGGCTTAACTGTGTCCCATATGCTTGCAACTAACGATACAACCATGAAGCACTGTCACCTGGACGCTTCAGCTTAGGGCATGTTTGATTTCTTGTAACTGGGTTTGGAAGTGACCAAAGTCACCAAAGTGGGGGACCTCTGGTGTTTGGTTGCACTATAGTCTAGTCTGAACTCGGAATTGGTACTTCCAATGCCGCTACACTTCATGCAAAAATGCAGACGAGACTTCGGCCTAACAAGTTCCGAAGCCACACTTCTGGGTGGTTGGGAAGTGTTAAAAACGTAAAGTCAACATCTACAATTCCCCAACTCTCCGATCGGGTCACCTCTCTTGAATTGTCAACTCCAGGGGGTGAATGAAGTCACGGGCGAATGAAGAAACCCTAGTTCAGATCTCACGTCGACCTCAACCAACACTCCTATCGCTACCCAGTCTTGCAATCCGTTCATCATCCCACCGTTGAATATGAAATATGACCATGATTTTAGACTTAAATTTTGTGTCTGGTTTTGGACATGGTCGAAATCAAAATTTTGATCAAAATTTTAAAATTTCAATCGAAATGGTGAAAAAATTTCAAAATGGTCCCAAAAAAGGGTATTTTGCTTGATTTTTTACTTTTTTTTAAAAAATTAAAGTATTTTGTAGTTGTGCATGCATATTTGCTTGAATTGTTTGAAGAAAACATGTGAGTATGGTTTTTTGGAGTGAACCTTCCCCACAAGATTAGTGTGTATCTTCTTTGGGGATAGAGATCCTGGACCTCTCTTCTTGCCCTTCTTCCGCTCTTGACTTTGAAGTGGATTTGAGCTACGTGGCATAGGTGTTGATGCTAAAGAGCTCGGGCTCCTTGTTGGCTATTTGGGTCTTGATTGTGGGTGAATGAAGGATTGAGGTTCCTAGAATGGATGCTCTCCGATCCTTCTTCTTGCTTGAAGTATAGGATTGAGAGTAGACGAGAGTAAAAGAGATGGTAGATTGCTATGAATGTGTGCCTTTTATTCACTAGTGGGATGGTGTAGACCTGTAGAGTTTACAAGGGATTCACTAACCTTTTTTTTAAGTTTCCCCTCCCCTTCCTTTAATAAACTTCACTTTGGGGGGAGGGGAGGGGAGGATATGTTTCTGTCAAGGCACCCCATATGGGACAATAAGAGCTTAGTCGCCCCTATTTGGACAACTACTCCTCTACACGGGGCATGCAATTCCAGCCAATCATATAGAGGCAATTGTCATTCTCACATGGGGTAGTGCAAGCTGGTCCTCTCGTTTCTGTGTGGCTGCCTACTTAGAAGAGGTGGAGTAAGCGCGGACTCTTGTTTTCCTGGATAATTGTCCCTTTTGAATTAGTTCTAAGAGTTTTTTCCTTAAGGCGTTTTGGAGAAGGCTTCTCCCTTTCAAAGAGGCGACTTGGAGTGTTCCCCTTAGAAGGGAAGGCATGGTGTGTACCTTTATGAAGGGAAGAAGGGGAGGCTAGGCGTGTTCCCCTTTTCGAAAGGTCTGCCTGCTATTATTTCTAGGCATGATTATTTGGTTCTGTTTTGAAGGGATGATGGGTTCGGTCCGACATCCTCCCTTGCTTGGCTCTTTGGAGCCTCTTTGTTCAGAAGGCTTTAAGTATAATATCGAGTGAGGAAGTGGATATTTTATGTACCCATAATTGACCCATTATGGCATGTTGAGGTAAGTAATGTCTCGACGGGCCATAACTTGTTGCTCGAACGAGGTATCCCGAGCTCAAACACGGAGGGGTTTTCTTTTCCACTTGAGAGAGTCTTCACAGAGGGCAAGTTATCATTTTCAGGGAGGGTCAGAAGACTTAAAAGAGGGCTAAAAAAGCCCGCGAATGCCTTTAAGGGGAAGGGTGCCAGAAGGGGTTGGGGTTTCCCTACCCGTCGGCACCTTTTGGGTCAGGGGGTAGTTTGTTCCGCCTACATGGCAGCTTCTACTCTTTGACGGCATGTCCCGCCTATATGGAAGGTTCTGCATCGAGGAGCAGATTGTTACGCCTACTTGGCGACTTCTGCTTCCTAACGATGTGTTCCGCCCCACATAGCGGGTTCCTCATCGAGGAGCAACTTATTCCACCTACTTGGTGGTTTCTGATCCTTGACGATGTGTTTTGCCTATTTGGCGGGTTCCTTGTCGAGGAGCAGCTTGTTCTGCCTACTTGGTGGCCTCTGCTCCCTAACGATGCATTCGTTAGGGAGCACTGGGGCGTAGGTGCGCCTAGGCCGTCGCTTAGTGAGGTGCGCCTGGGCGCACTGGGGCCTAGCTGTCTCCGGGCGCCTCCTGCACCTTGACAACAATGAACCTGAGTTTTTGTTTTTGTTGCTATGGATGATTTTACTGCCTTGGTTGCATTATATCTTGTGGAAACCATGATTTTATCCTTTGGAAACCATGATTTTAAGTTTTCAACAGAGAATTGATTTCAAAATTTAGTTTCATTCTGTGGAATTCATGATTTTAATTTTAAAATATTATTTTGTAACAATGCAGGTCATATTTCCCCAATTAGCAGTAGGTGGTGAACATAATACACTAGCACCTTTTATGAAGACACAAAACCTTCTGTGATGTGTATACCTTTCTTATAGAGCTAGACCCGGGAGATAAAACCTACATCTCCTCCTTATGGATGTAATTTTAAAATAAGCTGCCTAGTACAAAAAATGACATAAGAATGGTTTGTCAATTCAGCTTTGCAGATTCTTGTAAGTTCTTGGCTTCAAGTAATTTCTATATTAAATCCTTGTATCTACGGGAGGACAAAGTAATCAAGTCAACCCAGGCTATAGAGGCTAATTGCATCCTAGGATTTTGCATTGAAGAACTCCGAATTCTATATATTTCTGAATCTTTAGTTGTTATGCCTTGGTCAAATCGTTATGATTTATTATTCTAAGTTTTGTATTTGCCTTATGATTTGATTCCCTCTCTCTCTTATATATATATATATATATATATATATATATATATATATATATATATATATATATATATATATATATATATATATATATATATATATATATGATAATAAAGGAGCTCGAGAGATAAACGAGATATATTTCTAGTCGTCCAATTTATCGGCTTTGGCGAGTGTGATTCATCAACTGTTTGGGAACCAAAGCCATCTTGATCGTGCCACGTGTCCACATAGAGAGACCTTGTACATTGTAGAGAGATATTCGTGATAGCATTTACTCCCCACCCCATGTACTCTTTCCCTTACATCCCGTTTCTTTCTCTCCCCCCTCTCCCCAATGTATATCTCCTCCCCCCCTCCACTTTCTCTCTCTCTCTCTCTCTCTCTCTCTCTCTATATATATATATATATATATATATATATATATATATATATATATATCGCTCGCTCTCTCTCTCTCTCTCTCTCTCTCTTTATCTCTCTCTTTTACCCAGTAACTGTTGTTCACTGTTCCAGTCCGTTACACCAGCACACTCTTCAATTCAGTTTCGAACATATACGACCTCTCTCTCTCTCTCTCTATGTGTGTGTGTGTCTCTGTGTCACAATCTCAGAACGAGATCGCAGTCTGGAGAAGCGTGACTAGTGTGGTGGATCGATTGGTTTTCCATGGTGTTATCCTGAGCAACGCGAAGTTCCATGACAATAGTGTTTAGAGATTTACCAATGATTTGGATGTTTTGTTAGGGGTGTTTGCAACATGTTATTTGAGGCCCGAGGGGTTCTTCCCAAGGCTGAGCAAGGGTTTGAGGTTGCTAAATGGCATAAGGCATCTAGCTGCTGCAGAGGTGGATAAGGTGATGAAAGTATGGATTTCCTGGTAAGGAAATTGGGAAGACTAAGAGTGTAGAGGCAGTTGGACGATCTAAGAAGAAAGGGGGTGGTAATCGGGTTTCAGCTTCAAGGTGAAATTCTAGGCAAAAGGTGAAATTCATGGGTCAAGACTTGGAACCTATTCGATGTAATGGACTTTGTTGCAAACAAGAGATATTCCTCAAGTATTAGTATTACGTCTACGTTCTCAAGTTCGGCTGATGTGTCTTAATTTTACACCTCTAATTTGCATAGATTGTCCTCATTTTTGGAATAATAGCTGAGTTCTTATTGCTTATGGTTGTGCTAATTTGGGTTTATCTAAGTTGGTGGTGAATGAGAACGTGAACAAACTCAAAGCTTTAGAGTTGGAGAGAGAGATTAAGTCATGCAGAAGAGAGAAAAATACAGGACTAAGGGTCTTGGTCTAGGAGACTCAAGGTTGTGTCTGGGCGATGATAAAGGACTTTTGAGGCGGGTGGCGGACGGTAGTTTGCTTGATACATGATACCGTCTGCTTGATACATGCCACTTGTTCATTGATTCACACTCAAACCTTTGATGCAATTGATTGATGATGTGCGGGTAAGGACGATCAGTGGCGGTCACAACAGAGAAGGGTGAGTGGGTGATAACCGATAGTGGCAGTGAGCGGTGGCGGGTGCGCGACTGTAGCGGTTGTGTGTGGTAGCATTGAGGGGTGGCCAACAATGACAACGGGAAATACATTAATGGCGAAAAATGATGTTCGAAAATGGACGACCATTTGCCTTATGTATGCCATGTGGCAAACTTTCATTTCTCTTGAAGTCCATAAGATGTCTGAAGGTTCATAGGGGCTTTCCAACGTTGATTCATTTGGAAAGTAACTGACCATAATTTATTAATGCTCTGATAATCTTCTTTCTTTCCTTTCATCTTTGAGGTATTGCACCCGACCTTTAATGGACTGAATTGGATCACTTTTGCAAATGTAGTCCAACTCCTAGGGTCTAAAAAGGTATCCTTTATATGATCTTTTTTATTTATCTATAATAAACGGGCTTGGATCAGTCTTCTTTTCATAGTTATGTTTTGGTGGAGAACTACTTTTATGATTTGAATGATTTGGCAAGAATAGTGATCAAGATTTGGTTATAAACCAATCTACAAAGCATATAAAGATTTGGTCTTTTTGAAAATTATTAATTTATATGAATAGCTGCTATTTAGATATGCCCGACACATAAATGTGCAACACATGCCGACATGGCATGCATTGGTCCGTGATTGTCTCGGCCTAGATCCACAGGTCATGGCATGATGGACGCACTTGGTGTGTGTTGTACTTTTGCGTTTGGATGCGGTCACCTCTGTCAAAAATGGTCGGGGCAGGCGAAGGCTGTTGCCAAATGTTTGTGCCACCAACGAATTTTGACCCCCTCCGAATGTGTTTTGCTGCCAAAGACGGCCGCTATAGTGCTGACAGTAGGGTTTTAAATCTCGGTCGATACCGGTACGTACCGAGTTTGGCCGGTTCGAGACTGGTACTGCATCTGATCTCGATACATGGCCCATACCGGCCGGTATCGGCCCGTATCGGCCTGTTCAGGCTGGTATCGACCGGTACCAACATGTTAAAGTTTTTTTTTTTTTTGGGGGGGGGAGGCGTTTCGTTTTTTTCTCAACCGGTATCGGTCCGTATCGGCCGGTAACGGTACGTACCGGTCGGTACATACCGGTTTAGGGCCGACCGATACCGCGATCGATACCGTGATTTTAAATCTTGGCTGACAAGCACGAAAAATTCTAGTGTGCGTGTGTGTGTGAACTTGAGTTCACAAATGAATGCTGAAAAATGGTTTATATTGCTCCATGGGTCCACTGAAAAGACATAAAGCATGTAAGAGGGGATAACCATTTAAAAGGGTTAGAACACTGAAAAGACATAAAGAAAAAAGTAAAAGAGGGTTGAACGCTTTCTCTGGATACGTGGCAGCTTCTCCATTCGAGTTCAGCTTCCCGGGCCTCTACCTTAGATAGAACACCCATAAAAAAATCAGCACATTCTAAACCTCCTTGGGACATCAAATGTTAGAAGTTTTATCGAACGTCCATTGCAACCGTTAATCTGAATTATAACATTTGATGCCCTTGCAAGTTTTAGAATGTGCTGATTTTTTGTGGATGATCTATCTAAGGTAGGGTACTTATGCTCACAAAAAATCAACATTTTCTAAAATTTCTAGGGGCATCAAATGGGCGGCTACCCATTTTGGCGAAATAGGCTGCCAGCCTATACCCCGTAGAAATGGGCAGCCCATTTTTAGATTGTGCTGATTTTTTGTGAGCATAAGCACCCTACCATAAATAGCCGCCCATTTGATGCCCCTAAAAATTTTAGATTGTGCTGATTTTTTGTGAGCATGAACACCCTACCTTAGATAGAACACCCACAAAAAATCAGCACATTCTAAAACTCTTTGGGACATCAAATGTTAGACGTTTTATCGAACGTCTGTTGTAACAGTTAATCTGAATTATTACATTTGATGCCCTTAAAAGTTTTAGAATGTCCTGATTTTTTGTGGGTGATCTATCTATAAGGTAGGATGCTTATGCTCACAAAAAATCAGCACATTTTAAAATTTCTAGGGGCATCAAATGGGCGGCTGCCCATTTCGCCAAAATAGGCCGCCAGCCTATACCCCGTATCCTCTCTCTCTCTCTCTCTCTCTCTCTCTCTCTCTCTATATATATATATATATATATATATATATATATATATTTGGCGTTAAGTTTTTCTCCTTTATTGATATAATTTTGTGATTCATGTTTTTTGGATGATGATGTCCTGGTTATTTCATTTGGTTTAAATGCAAAAGTTTTTCTTAGTTCTAGAAATAAATCTTTGAAGGCTATGATGACATGTACTTATCATCTAATCATTGCGCTAACCTAATTAAATTTTGTTTTCATTTATTTGGCTCAGCTGGTTGTGCAGATGGGAGCTGTGTCATTTGGGATTTTGAGACTCGGGGGGTTGCCAAGGAACTTCGGGATAAAGACTGTGTTGCCCCTATAACAAGCGTCTGTTGGTCCAAGTATGGGCACCATATACTTGCTTCTGCTACTGACAAGTCGCTGACACTTTGGGATGTCGTGAATGGGGAGAAGATAGCCCGCATTACTCTGCAGCAAACAACTCTGCATGCTCGTCTCCATCCGGGCTCTTGCACTCCATCTGTCTGCTTGGCATGCCCCCTCTCTTCTGCACCGATTCTTGTCGATTTGAACACGGGAAGCTCCACTGTGCTGCCAGTTTCGGTGTCGGACTCTGGAAATGGCGCTGCCCTTCATCCACGCAACAAGTTCTCTGACGGCTCCCCTCCTTTCACTCCCACTGCAGCAACTTTTAACAGAAACGGAGACCTAATCTATGTCGGCAACTCCAAGGGCGAGATACTTATAGTTGATTCCAAGAACATCCGGGTACATGCGATCATTCCTATTTCTGGTGGTTCTGTCATCAAGAACATTGTCTTTAGCAGGAACGGGCAGTATCTGCTCACGAATTCAAATGATCGAGTCATTCGGGTCTACGAGAGCCTTCTGCCTCCAAAAGGTGCGGCAAGGAACCTTGATGCGATGACCAATGCTGATAATGATTTTAAAGGGACCGAAAAGCTGAAGGCAATTGGGTCCAAGTGTCTGCTCCACTTCCGGGAGTTTCAGGACGTCGTGACAAAGATACAATGGAAGGCACCATGTTTCAGCGGTGATGGCGAGTGGATTGTCGGTGCTTCCGCTAGCAAAGGAGAGCATAAAATATATGTATGGGATAGGGCGGGGTATCTGGTAAAGATCCTTGAAGGTCCAAAAGAAGCTCTGACTGATCTTTCTTGGCACCCTGTCCGCCCCTTGGTGGTTTCTGTTTCTATCGCTGGTTTTGTGTACATATGGGCCAAAGACTACACGGAAAACTGGAGCGCATTCGCTCCCGACTTCAAAGAACTTGAGGAAAACGAAGAATATGTTGAACGGGAAGATGAATTTGATCTGATGCATGAGACCGAGAAGGTGAAAAGGATGACTTTACCAAACTCAACATCTTGCTTCCATACTTGTTAATTGTTACTGAAATGCTTAGTTTCAGGTGAAAGAGAATGACATCGATGAAGATGAAGAAGTTGACATTGTGACGATCGAGAAGGATCCGGATTTCAGCGATTCGGATGCATCACAAGAAGAGCTCTGCTTCTTGCCGGCGATTCCTTCGCCTGACGTCCCTGAACACCAAGACAAGTACCTCGGAAGCTTGTCCAAGTTAGAGGATAGCACTCATTCTGGGTCCCCATTCTCAGTGGAAGCAGGGCAGAATGGACAGGCAATGCTGCCTGCTGCCAGTCCACTAGAAGGTATTACTTCTCAGGCTTTTAGATATGAGCAATGCTATATAAACACACATAGGGACACAAAACCAGCCGCTGTGGGGTTGTGGTCTGCATCCACCACTGTTTGATGCATCGAACAAGAGCCATGCTATTCAGCCATCCAGTTTTCCATCCAGATCGGGCCATCCTGATATGGTACCTGATCGCAGCTGTTCCTTTGCCTGTCAGTTCGGCTGAGTGTGATTCACCTGTCGGGGTTGGGTGCAACGGGCAGCAGTATCAGGTGCCACATCAGGATGCAGGATCTGGGTGGAAAGCAGGATGGCTGAGAAGCATTTTTTATCGTCAATGATTGATACATGCCACATCGGCATTGTGTCCCGAAATATGTTCAAATAGTTTTTTTCATATATATATATATATATATATATATATATATATATATATATATATATATATATATATATATATATATATATATATATATATATATGGGTCAGGTTCAATGGACATTGTTTTTGCACTCAATTTTTTACACCAATTTTCAAATCATTAGATAGAGGTTTTAAAATTTCTTGATTTTTTGTGAGCATAATCACCTTGTCTTAGATAGCGTGTCCACAAAAAATTAGAACATTCTAAAGCTTCCAAGTACATCAAAACTAAAAGGATTTATCGACCGTCCATTTTAATTGTTAATTTGAAGAGCACATTTAATAAGTTTAGAGGCTTTAGAATGCGCTGATTTTTTGTGGATGTGTTATCTAGGACAAAGTGATTATGCTCACAAAAAATCAAGAAATTTTGAAACCTCTATCTAATGATTTAAAAATCGGTGTAAAAATTTGAGTGCAAAAATAGTGTCCATTGAACCTGACCCTATATATATATATATATATATATATATATATATATATATATATATATATAAATATATATATGTGGCTGTTACGGTGCGGTGTTGCACCGCAGCCGTTTGATGCACCCGCCCGGTGCATCGCACGCACGCAGCGGTGCATCGAACTGCTGCGGTGCGACACCGCACGCTGCATTTTAACATCTCTCTCTTTTATATATATGGGTCAGGTTCAGATGACACTATTTTTGCACTCAAATTTTTACACCAATTTTCAAATCATTAGATAGAGGTTTCAAAATTTATTAATTTTTTGTGAGCATAATCACCTTGTCTTAGATAGCACGTCCACAAAAAGTCAGCACATTTTAAAGCCTACATCAAATCTAAAAAGCTTTATCGAATGTCCATTTTAATCGTTAATTTGAAGAGCATATTTAATAAGTCTTGAGCCTTTAGAATGTGCTGATTTTTTGTGTATGTGTTATCTAAGACAAGGTGATTATGCTAAGAAAAAATCAACAACTTATGAAATCTCTATCTAATGATTTGAAAATCGGTGTAAAAAATCGAATGCAAAAACAGTGTCTTCCGAACCTGACCCTATATATATATATATATATATGCACTGCAGCCGACCGATGCACCCGCCCGGTGCGTCGCACGCACGCAACGATGCATCGGACTGCTGTGGTGTGGCACCGCATGCCGCATTTTAACATCTTTTTCTACACTCTCTACATATATATGGGGGGGCAGGCTTGAAAAAATACTAGAGAAAACATGAGAGGGCTACACCTTGCCTATCTATTTTGTCAATTTTATTTTTATTTTTAGAAATATAAATTGGGTCATAAGCCGCATTCTTTTTATATAGTAGAGATGTTTACTCGGATCTAATCCATTCTGGTTATTGCAATGATTGAATGGGGAAGTCCTGTAACCATAACCATCAAGCCTTGTCCCGTTTATTTGTGGTCGGATTTATTAATCCTTCATCGCCGGTCATTTCTGCTAAGGGCTACCTCTATTCGGGGCCATCTATGTTGTCACCAAAAGCCTTCTCGTATCTTTTTCCTGGATTGAATGTGGGAAGGTGGGGCGAAATCTGAGGTAATTTTTTTCTGATTTTTTGCAGTGGTTGGTAATTCTACCGCTGAAGAAGCAGCGGCGGTGGCGAACTTGAAAAGGAAGAGGAAACCGTCGGTGAAGGTGCTGGAGCTGCAGGCGGAGAAGGGTCGGAAGCCCTTAACGAAGATCAAGGCATCCAACAAGTCCTCCAAGCCCAGAAACAAAGTTGGGGATGTGCAGGATACAAATGGGTCAGTATTTGAGGATGATGGAACTGATGAGTACCTATAGATAATCTTTTCTATCAGCACCCCTATTTATTTCCAGTATTTCTCCCGGTATTGGGAATTCTAAGTAGCAGATTCGAGAATTCGATCGGTATCTCGCTGCATCAGGGCCATTTATTTACTCACACGTACCCTTTTGGCGCACGTGATACATCCTTATCCTGATATTCCTGCTCTGAGGAAACAAGCTGTTAATCGTTGTGAATCAAGCATCGGCCCTGAGGTTTCTTTGCCCTCTGTTCAGGAAATTTTCAAAGGCTGGGGTGCTTTTAAAGTTTTTTTTTTTGGGTACTTTGAAGGGAAGATCACAACAGATCTTAGGAGGCACCACAGTCTGGTGCAAGCGATAACTGCCCCAGATGGGGGATGCAACGGATCACCGCCGGCGAGAAGACCGCCACGAGTCCAACAATCACCATCGAGTGGAGAGAGAAGGGGAACAAGACCCCGAGATACCGGTACCCGGCTGGAACAACCCAACAGAGAACATCGGCTACCGCTGATTGGTCGGGTCACAGCTCCACTGCCACCGGCGGGGAAAAAAGAAAAAATTACACCTCAACATAAAGATACCGACTTCGATAACACGACCAAATCTGAAGGATCTGTAGCTGCACACCATCGCCCATTGATCACCACCACCACCTCCATGTCGGGACTTGTTTCGCCGGCTAGCGGAGGTCGATCTGGAAAACCACCACCGTCATCAGGAGGGCTGGGCCAGATCTTATCCTTAGGCTGAATCCGGCGAGGAATCGTGCCCCGACGAAAAGAAAGGGACACCGATCAAAACCAATGGTTGCCTCGCGTCTCCGGCACAACGATCACAAAAAGCCGGTCACCGGAGGAGGCCCTACACACAAAGGTTCACAAAAAGACTATAGCCGAGATCCCATCCTCCTCGGAGCCGACGCCGGCGTCCGAGGAGGCCAAGAGAGGGTGCCGAAGCCCTAGATCTGGGTGGGAGGACAAAGGGGGGAAAAGCAAGGGGTTATTTGTTCGTGCATTTTAAGTTGTATTTGTAAACTAAGTATCCGGTCAAAACATACCCCGTTAGCACTAGGCCAAGGGTTATGTTACTCGAAATTTTCGATTTCGAGTTGACACTTTCTGCAGTGAAAGTTTCTTTATTGGGTAAATTGCATTTCACCCAGTATAATTAAGCTTAATTGCTGATAAATACCTGTCAACATACTAATTGCATATTGCCCCCCTGAAATCACCATAAGTTGTGCATGTTACTCCCTCTGTTAGCATAAAACAATGATCAGTGGGGGACAAATGTGCACAACTTATGTTGATTTCACAGGCAGATATGCAATTAACGGCTCGATATGCAATTACTTTTATGACAGGGGTTTATATGCAATTAAGCCTAATCACAAGGGTGATGTGCAATTAACCCTTAGAACTTGTGCCGCATAAAATTTCCCATAGAAAATATGGCCATCTAGCCTCTATGTCCGGATCCTTTACTAGTTAAACCTAAGGGTTGTTCCTCGGTTGCAAAAGTTTACATTGCATAACCAATAAGGTATGTCTTTCTATCTGCCAATTAATCTTTTAGATTTTTTGGTATTCCTCTATGTTGTCAAGTTGTCTTGATCAGGTTTTCTTTATCAATCTTAGAGGGTTGACGTCTGCTTGATGGCCGGTTGGAAAATTCTGGTCAATCTTTCTTAGTAATCGACCCCATTTTTATGGGATAAGACTTGGATGACGATAATGATTTGTATTGAGGTGATCAAATTTTCAAGAAAGACCTTTGGACATCCATAGTAATAGCCTAGACAATGCATTTGATAATGGAAAGTTGACATAAATAAGTGATTTTCTAGCAAAACATTAATTGATAGCGATTTGATAAAATGAAACCACGAATGAGGTCCCTCTTTGGCCGGTAAAACTTGTGCGAGCAAGCCATCTCTCACCACCGCAGTTGGTAGCGGTACCGGTTTTTTTTTTTTTTTTGGTAAACAGGATGGCCATTACAGTATGACCTGTAGGTCCTCACGTACAAGGACAGACAAAGACTTTGGAAAGGACACGGTCCACTCACCTTCAACCGCCGCCACCCTAGCCTCCCTTGCCATCCAATGCGCCGCGCTATTAGCAGTACGAGAAACCCACTTCACTTGCACCTCTGGTAACTCCTGCCATAACTGCATACAATAAAGAATTATCGGGCAAAGATCACCCGTAATTCCTTTCCCCAAAACCAAAGCATCCTGAGCTCTAGTTGCATCCGTGAGGACCAGCACACTACTTCTCTTGTTTTGCACCAGCGCCCTAAAAGCCTCTCGCAACGCCCACAATTCTGCGCCCAAAGCAGAAGAAGCCCTACACCTCTTGTCAGCCGCTGCTCGAACCTGCCCTCCCACAGATGCGAGAACCCATGCTCCATAAGGCCATCGCCACAATCTCACATGGTAACGGAGTCACGCGACTTCGCTCCTCCTTCGACATTGGATGCAAAATATCTACCATATTTCCTTGAATACCTGTACACCACTTAACCATTCTCCAAAATTCCTCCGCTCTTGGGCACCGCCAGAATATATGTTCAAAATCTTCTTCACTAACTCCACACCACGGACAGTTACAAAAGCCCCAAACAAGTCTCGTTCGTAGCACAACCCCTGTAGATAATCCCCCATTAAGCATTTTCCAGAGAAACACATGAACCTTAGGAGGTACCTGGAGGCTCCACAATAACGCCCCCCTCCAAGGCTGCATCATACTTCCAGCTTCACCCGTCCTCCTTCTCAACCCACATAGCATTTTATAATACTTCTTCCCCAACCGAACCTCCGCACCCGCCAAATCTCGAACACACCTTACTGCCCGTTTCAACCACACAGAACCCTTCCGACTATTCCACTGTTCCCAGTTCTCAGCAAAAATCTGATTCTCTACCCGTATCCACCGAGCCCCTTCGGTCTCCTCCTGGATAATAAAAGCCAAGGCCGCCACCTCTAGTTGGACCTGCCTATCAATGAAGCTCGGTATCTGTAGACCCCCCATCCGTCTATTTTGATTGACAACCTCCCAAGAAATCAGATGAAGATGGTGTCCATCTAAGTTATGCCCCCAGAAAAACGCCCGAACAATTCGATCCATCTTACTGAGAACACTCATAGGAAGCCCGCCAGCCATCATTAGGTGCACCGGTATCGCTGCCAGCACCGATTGCACCAGTACCATCCTCCCCGCTTGAGATAATAACTTAGCTTTCCAACCCGCCTGCCTAGCCTCCATCGGTAGCGGTACCGTTACTTGTGGGCATTTACCCATTATCGATTCTCGCTTCAGCCAGGTGCTCTCCTTCGGACTAGGTAGACCCCTTTAGTTCGTTGCGAGTAGGGCTGTCAAGGGCCGGGTCAGGGTCAAACGGCCTCGACCCTTGGCTATAAGTGGCTAGCCCTAGCTCAACCTTAGCCCTTAAAGGGCTGGAAAGGGTCGGGCCCTAGCCTGGCCCTTCCAGGGCCAAGGTCAGGTCAAGGGCCATATAACCTATTAAATTTTTTTATTAATTGATCAAAATTAAGCTTTTTTTCTTTCTCTCCATTTGAGTGACTCACTTAATGTGTGCCTCTGCATTTAAACTTTACGCTACTATACTAAAATCAACAGAACTAAAGTCTGACACTAACAAATGATTACAAATAGGAATTATATAATATGACAATAGGTAACACTAACAAATCAAAAATTCATTCACTAGACAAATAATTCAATGAACAATTTAATCTATCTTGTCCTCGTCATCACTTCCTTTTCAGGATTGGCTTGTGCGTGCTCTGATAACTTTTCTTCTGTTTTTTTAACACACATAATGGAGAGAGAGAGAGAGAGAGAGAGAGAGAGAGAGAGAGAGAGAGAGAGAGAGAGAGAGAGAGAGAGAGAGAGAGAGAGAGAGAGAGTTATTTTTAATTCCATCTCCAAGCCTACAGACATCCACCCAATAACCATTATTTTATAAGGGAACAATCCAGCTTTAAACCAAAGACTCGTGGACGCCACCATACAAAACCTGATGTACGTCTCTTTACTTCTAACAACCAAAACTTGACAAGACTCATTTAAAAACTCAAGCTTTATTCCAACTCTATCCTTACGGTAATATTTAAACAACTCTATAAATATTGGGATTTTTTTCAAAATAATAATAAAAAATAAAATATTTAAACAAATAGTGTTTGACCCAAAGTAATTATCATACTAGCGCTCTGACAGCCACATGGCATGTCAGCACCGTAAAACTAGTTACGATATATATATATATATATATATATATATATATATATATATATATATATATATATATATATATATATATATATATATATATATATATATAGATAGATAGATAGATAGATAGATAGATAGATAGATAGATAGAGAGAGAGAGAGAGAGAGAGAGAGAGAGAGAGGAAAATGCTAATGTGCGGCGGATTAACGTGAGGCTAACGTGCGGCCAAGTGAATGGCCGCAAGTTGAGATTTTTTTAAAATTTTTTTTTTTTCGAGGGTGATCACCTACCTCTTGATGAGCCACATGTCAAAAATCAACTCATTCTAAGACCTATAGGTGCTTCAAATGTGCTCGGCTTTTTTGACTGTTCATTTGAATGGTCAGAAATGTCGAGCACATTTGAAGCACCTATAGGTCTTCAAATGAGTTGATTTTTGACATGTGGCTCATCAAGGGGTAGATGATCACTTTCGAAAAAAAAAATTAAAAAAAAAAATATAAGCGTGCCCACCATTGAGGTGGCCACATGTTAGCCGCATGATAATCCGCCGCACCATAGCATAACCCATATAGGAAAATGCTAATGTGCGGCGGATTAACGCAGCCAACTATTATGGTGTCAACACCGGTGCCAACACATTCATAGAGGTTCGTAGAGGTTTTGAAATTTGCTAAAATTTGGTGAGGTTGATCACCTTACTATAGATAGTATACCCACAAAAAATTAGTAACATTTTAAAACTTCTAGGTGCGTCAAATGATCATCTTCAAATCAACGGTTGGCATGGACGGTCAATAAAGCTCTTCATATTTGATACACCTAAAAATTTTAGAATATTCTAATTTTTTATGGACTTGCTATCCATTAGTAGGCGATCATCCTCACCAAATTTCAGCAAATTTGAAAACCTCTAAGAACATGTTATAGGAACTCCCTATGACATGTTATAGGAACTCATTTCCCATATATATATATAGTTACCTATGATCCAGGTCGTCCATTAGATCCCGACGTACGATTCGGATTAGATTGGGAGTTAAAGCAATGATGTCCGCATTAAATACGAGCTTTAATTACGGACTTTTAATACGGGCATTTAATGCGGATATCATTGCTTTAACTCCCCATCTAATCCGAACCGTACGTCGGGATCTAATGAACAGCCCGGATCATAAGTAACTATATGAGTAAGAGGCCATGAGTAAGAGTATCCCTCCCCTATATATATATATATATATATATATATATATATATATATATATATATATATATATATATATATATATATATATATATATATATATATATATATATATATATATATATATATATATATATATATATATATATATATATATATATATATATATATATATATATATATATATATATATATATATATATATATATATATATAAAGAGAGAGAGAGAGAAATGCTATAATGCGGCATGTGGTAAGTGCAGCATCTCACCGCATGCCCCTATATATATATATATATATATATATATATATATATATATATATATATATATATATATATATATATATATATATATATATATATATATATATATATATATATATATATATATATATATATATATATATATGGGAAATGAGTTCCTATAACATGTCATAGGGAGTACCCTATGACATATGGTGAGTTAGTAACCCTAGAATATTTAGAATGTTTTGAATTTTTATGAGTATGATCACTCTATCTTAGATAGGACCCCCGCAAAAAATCGGCTCATTCTAAAACTTCTAGAGGCATCAAATATGATTTTCAATTTAACGGTTAAAATGGATGACCGATAAAGCTTCTAGCATTTGATGCCCCAACAAGTTTTAGAATGCTTTGATTTTTTGTGGACATTCTATCTAAGGTAAGGTGATCACCCTCAAAAAAATTCAGCACATTCTAAACATTCTAGCATTACTAATTCACCATATGTCATAGGGTACTCCCTATGACATGTCATAGGAACCCAGCCCTCTATATATATATATATATATATATTTATAGATAGATAGATAGATAGACATAGAGAGAGAGAGAGCGCGATAGGTTGACAGCCCATTTTCAGTTTAAGCTGTCAGCCACGTGGCATTTTTTGAACCGTCGGATGGTAGGAAATCCCATCAGCAGCCTGTATTAGAGATCGGCATCTTTTAATAGATCGCAGAGAGAGAGAGCGTCCTCAACCCCCGACGCTGCCCGCGTCCTCATCCCCGGCGGCACCCGCGTCCTCAACCCCGGCTCAGCCCGCGTCCTCATCCCCGGCGGCGCCCGCATCGTCATTCCCGGCGGCGCTCGCATCCTCAACCCCCGACGTCCTCAACCCCCGGCGGCGGCCACGTCCTCAACCCCCGATGGCTCCGCCCGTGGCTCCGGCAGTGCCCGCATCCTCAACCCCCGACGGCTCCGCCCGCGGCTCCGGCGGCGCCCGCATCCTCAACCCCCGACAACTCCTCCACCGGCGAGAGATCGAGGAGATCGCTCATCCCCGACGGCTCTGGCGACGCCCCCCTCACCCTCGCGCTCAACCATCTCTCTCTCTCTCTCTCTCTCTCTCTCTCTCTCTCTCTCTCTCTCTCTCTCTCTCTCTCTCTCGGCCCCTCCGGCGGTGTAACCCCCTTCGGCAGTACCCCCTGACTCCGGTCCCCCTTCCACTCTGGCCTGGCTACTGTCGTAGCTGCGTGCGTCAGCGACGAGGCTGCCGGCGTACCCCCTGACTCCGATCCCTATGGATGCAAAGGGAAAACAATGGGGGAGGGGTTGGTTGACAGTAAATGGACCTCCACGCCATTGCAGATTAGTACATTTTTTTTTTTTTGAATGTTGCAGATTAGTACCGGGGCTGCGACTCGTCGATCCGATGCCGGGGCTGCGACTCTCGACAGATTACTAATGCTAGCTAGAAATATTTACAAGGAATTTTGAATGCTCGAGGATGTCGTTCGTCTTTCCGTTCGGATGTTCTAATTGGGCGCAAACTTCACAATGCCTTCAAGCTTCGACTTAGTGATGATTATCGAAGTACCCCGTTGAAAGAGGTTAATAGTGATTAAAGCTTAGTGAAGTAACAGGAACACTGAGGGTTTTCCCTACACTGTAATGCTGCTGTTATTTTTTGTGCAGTTTCATGTTTCTTGTGTTTGTTTGACTGTTGGGTTTTGAATGGATGCAAGCTTTTGTTCTGCTCTCTCTATGAGTTGGTTTCTAATCCCTCACCTCTCCATATTTGCGGAAACCTCCCTCGTGTACACCGTTGCAGAACTACTTGTACACTTTCCACTGATGTGTGTACGAAATCTGTGTATATGAAGTGCAGAAACTGTGTACATGATGGAGGTTTTTGAAGTATTGAGATCCGATGGAGGTTTCGGTACTTAGCCTACTAGTTAGGGATGAATTTGGTAAAAAAAAAAAAGCTTGATGTTTCCTTTGATCTCACTTTCGTTATTTGTGCTTAAGTCGGTAGGCATTCTACCAAACAGAATAATTCAGCCAATTGCTGTGCATTCAGAATATCCAATTGAAGGGCTTGGTAAATTTCACGTCGTTCTTTTTTTTTTTTGGTACCATTAGATTTCAGATGGGAACACGCTATTGTTGAGATAATTTTCTCTTTGCAGCATTTTCAAGTGAGAAAATTTCTCGGCAGTATTTCACACAATCAAATGTTGAAGGTTAGAATCTCTCCCAGAATATCATGCTACCCCCCCTGGAAAAAAAAAAAAACAAAAACAAAAACAAAAGCTTTCTTCACAATTTCCAATTTCCATAAATCTGTCTTTTCCATCCATTATGCACCGAAATTCAATCATTTTGAATTGAAAACCTGAAACCTGGGAATTAAGCCTGTTTGGTTCTTGGTAGGTTTGGGACTTGCAAGATATTCTGGATGGTCATCAAGATGCCCCAATAAGCCAGCCTGTTGAATCTAGCAGTGATGATGAGATGGATGTGGATGTAAAGCCCTCTAAGTCCTCCGAAGGTGGGTTTTTGCGTTCGATTATTAACTGTTTTAAATCAAGATCTCCACCTATGAAGCCGTGATGAGCTCAGTTCCAAAGCAATCACATGAACTGAAAGTCACGACAGAAGTAGAACCACATCATGCTCCACCAAATACAAGCATCTCCAGTTGGCTCGAGAACACAAACTCGCGGCATTACGGCTTTGCCTCATACACAACCCTTCACTTCAACAACCAAGTACATAGAAACATTCGTAAATACGAAGGCTATGATAAAGCTGGAATTTTACGAAGGCAAGAAGGTTCTATCAGTAAGTTTTTGTGTAGGTGGAGGCTCTAAAGAAGGGCTGAGGTAGTGGGGACGAGAAGAAGAAAGTCCATTAAGGCATTGGCTGATGATGATTATGCAATAGGTTTCGAATACGCCTTTACACCATCACAACTCTCTTGATTGAACAAAATTGGAAAATCATCTTTTCTCCCTACTCGATCCTTGGCCAAAATTGATGCAATTCACTAAAAAAATCCCTGTTTATTTCCACATCTGTGAAGTCCCGATCCAAGTTCGTGCTCAATTCAAAGAAGCTATTTTCACCTGATTCAAGGACAGGGGGGAGGGAGTGGGTTTTGATACAAATTCTATACCGCTAAACGGCCGCAGTCCGAACTAAGTTTTTGTCACAACAGTCTTGCACACAGAGCAAGCATTTTTCTGAAGAAGCCATTCCTTGATGCAGTAGATATGATAGTTATGATCACACTTGAGCCTCCCCATTTCATCATTCATGGCATACTCTTCCTGTAAGGTAAACAATGATGGTTACTTAGCCTCTGATATCGCCCAAAGGGAATACAAAAAACAATAAACACCAAAGAATGATGGTGTCAATTTAGTGATAATGAGTCGAAAGATGCAATCAAGTTATTGGTTATCACTATAGATAGAAAGATGCAATCAAGTTATTGGTTAGAGGCAACAGTATATTAGTTACAATAAAATATAGGGAGACTTAGTGATAGCTACCTGACAAAGGAATCAACTTGCAATAAGCCCTCCTAAAAGTCCTGTATTACAATAGCTCCCTCCCAAAATCCCGCCGAACCATTTTTTGCATGAAAAGCAATTGAAATCACTCTAGATTGTCAATTTAAAACCGCAAAACAATATAATTTTTTCTCTGTATATTTTCGTGAAGTAAAGGGTCATGTTGATTGTTAATTTACAGGGTTTTAGGAGCTGAAACCTACACTTCTACTCACCATGGAGGTAACTAATGGCCACTTGTTCTTAATAGGTGGGAAGTCGCATCTCCAAAGGCACATACAAGAAATTGTACAATTACAACATCAACACTTAATTATGTTTTCCAAGCAGCCGGAGCCGCGGGTGAAGCCGTCGGGCGTTGAGGACGCGGGCCCCGCCGGGGATGAGGACGCGAGCGGAGCCGGGGTTGAGAATCGGGGGTCGATCTCTCTCTCTCTCTGTGGCGGAGCCGGGGTTGAGAATCGAAGCCGGGGTTGAGAATCGGGGGTCGATCTCTCTCTCTCTCTGTGGCGGAGCCGGGGTTGAGAATCGAAGCCGGGGTTGAGAATCGGGCGCGGGCGGAGCCGATCTATCTCTCTCTGTGGTCTTCTCTCTCAGCGAACAAGAGGGAAAGAGAGAGGTCGTGGGGGTCTTCTCTCTCAGCGAACCAGAGAGAAAGAGAGAGGTCATGGGCCAATCGGTTGGGTTTCTCTCTCTCTCATCAAAGAGGCATCTAAACTAATATGAGCCCTCCAATGGATGAGAATCGGATGGCTGACAGCGACAGCCTAAACTTGAAAATAAGCTGTCAGCCCATATCCCGTTTTCTCTCTCTCTCTCTCTCTCTCTCTCTATATATATATATATATATATATATATATATATATATATATATATATATATAGGGATGATTGGTTGCGCTGTGCGCTGCCGGCCCGCAAATGCGCTGTGCGTTGTGGCCGTTGGATTTGAAACGATCCAACGGCAGCGCACAGATCCCGCTCCCGCTCCCGCACCGCACCGCACCATAAACCCGATCCCGCACCGACCACTGGTAACCGTCCGATCATTAGTTGGAATTGAGATCGAGTGGTCTATACAGTTTTCGCTGTTACTGTAGCGGCTACAGTAACAGTGAAAACTGTTTCGGGCCACTCGATTCGATTCCCATCAATACTTTTCGATCGAACGGCTCAAAATAGTTTTCGCTCTTACTGTAGCCGCTACAGTAACAGCGAAAACTGTATAGGCCGCTCGATCTCAATTCCAACTAATGATCGGACGGTTACCAGTGGCCGGTGCGGGATCGGGTTTATCGTGCGGTGCGGTTTCTGGTGCGGTGCGGGAGCGGGAGCGGTATCTGTGCGCTGCCGTTGGATCATTTCAAATCCAAAAGCCACAGCGCACAACGCATTTGCGATCCGGCAGCGCAACCGCAACCAATCATCCCTATATATATATATATATATATATATATATATATATATATATATATATATATATATATATATATATATATATATATATATATATATATATATATATATATATATATATATATATATATATATATATATATATATATATATATATATATATATATATATATATATATATATATATATATATATATATATATATATATATATATATATATATAGGGGCATGCTATACTGCGGCATGCGGTAAGTGCGGCACCACACCGCAGCCGCCTGATGCACCCGCTGTGTGCATCGCATGCACACAACGGTGCATCGGACAGTTGTAGTGCGGTGCCGCACTTACCGCATGCCGCATTATAGCATACCCCTATATATATATATATATATATATATATATATATATATATATATATATATATATATATATATATATATATATATATATATATATATATATATATATATATATATATAGAGAGAGAGAGAGAGAGAGAGAGAGAGAGAGAGAGAGAAATGCTATAATGCGGCATGCGGTAAGTGCGGCACCGCACTTCAGCCGTCTGATGCATCGCTACTACGTGCATGCGATGCATGCAATGCGTGCATCAGACGGCAACGATGCAGTGCCACACGTAGCGCATGCCGCATTATAGCATGCCCCATGCTATACATGCGGTACGTGCGGCATCGCACCGCAGTCGTCTGATGCACGAGCTGCAGTGCATCAGACGGCTGCGGTGAGATGTCGCACTTACCGCATGCCGCATTATAGCATCTCTCTCTCTCTCTCTCTCTCTCTCTATATATATATATATATATATATATATATATATATATATATATATATATATATATATATATATATATATATATATATATATATATAGGGGCAAGCTATAATGCGGCATGCGGTACGTTCGACACTACACCGCAGTCGTCTGATGCACATGTTGCGTGCATGCGATGCAAGCAGTGGTGCATCAGACGGCTACTATGTGGTGCCGCACTTACCGCATGCCGCATTATAGCATGCCCCTATATATATATATATATATATATATATATATATATATATATATATATATATATATATATATATATATATATATATATATATATATATATATATATATATATATATATATATATATATATATATATATATATATATATATATATATATATATATATATATGGGAAATGAGTTCCTATGACATGTCATAGGGAGTACCCTATGACATATGGTGAGTTAGTAACCCTAGAATATTTAGAATGTTCTGAATTTTTATGAGGATGATCACTCTATATTAGATAGGACCCCCGCAAAAAATCGGCTCATTCTAAAACTTCTAGAGGCATCAAATATGATTTTCAATTTAACGGTTAAAATGGATGGCCGATAAAGCTTCTAGCATTTGATGCCCCAACAAGTTTTAGAATGCATTGATTTTTTATGGACATTCTATCTAAGGTAAGGTGATCATCCTCAAAAAAATTCAGCACATTCTAAACATTCTGGCATTACTAATTCATCATATGTCATAGGGTACTCCCTATGACATGTCATAGGAACCCAGCCCTCTATATATATATATATATATATATATATATATATATATATATATATATATATATATATATATATATAGAGGGCTGGGTTCCTATGACATGTCATAGGGAGTACCCTATGACATATGGTGAATTAGTAATGCTAGAATGTTTAGAATGTGCTGAATTTTTTTGAGGGTGATCACCTTACCTTAGATAGAATGTCCACAAAAAATCAAAGCATTCTAAAACTTTTTGGGGCATCAAATGCTAGAAGCTTTATCGGCCATCCATTTTAACCGTTAAATTAAAAATCATATTTGATGCCTCTAGAAGTTTTAGAAGGAGTCGATTTTTTGCGGGGGTCCTATCTAAGATAGGGTGATCATTCTCATAAAAATTCAGAACATTCTAAATATTCTAGGGTTGCTAACTCATCACATGTCATAGGGTACTCCCTAAGACATGTCATAGAAACTCATTTCCCATATATATATATATATATATATATATATATATATATATATATATATATATATATATATATATATATATATATATATATATATATATATATATATATATATATATATATATATATATATATATATATATATATATATATGAGGAATGGGATGCTGCCTATCAAAGCAGCATTTTTTGCTGCTTTGAGACATTGTTTGACTATCCTAGAAGTTTTGGAATTTGATGAAATTTGGTGAGGGTGTTTTCTAGGGTAAGATGATCATCCTCACAAATTTTCATCAAATTCCAAAACTTCTAGGGGGTTCAAATGGTCGAAGCAAAATCAGTCGTCTACAGTCACCGTTAAAATCTGCAGCATTTTGCTTCGACCATTTGACTCTCTCAGAAGTTTTGGAATTTGATGAAAATTTGTGAGGATGATCATCTTACCCTAGACAACACCCTCACCAAATTTCATCAAATTCCAAAACTTCTAGGATGTTCAAACAATGTCTCAAAGCAGCAAAAACGCTACTTTGATAGGCAGCATCCCATTCCTCTCTCTCTCTCTCTCTCTCTCTCTCTCTCTCTCTCTATATATATATATATATATATATATATATATATATATATATATATATATATAGGGGCATGCTATAATGCGGCATACGGTAAGTGCGACATCATACCGCAGCCGTCTAATGCACCCGATGTGTGCACCGCATGCCGCATTATAGCATGCCCGTATATATATATATATATATATATATATATATATATATATATATATATATATATATATATATATATATATATATATATATATATATATATATATATATATATATATATATATATATATATATATATATATATATATATATATATATATATATATATATATATATATATATATATATATATATATATATATATATATATATATATATATATATATATATATATATATATATATATATATATATATATATATATATATATATAGAGGATACGGGGTATAGGCTGGCGGCCTATTCCAACAAAATGGGCAGCCGCCCATTTGACACCCCTAGGAGTCTTAGAATGTGCTGATATTTTGTGAGCATATACACCTTACCTTAGATAGCACACCCACAAAAAATCAGCACATTCTAAAACTTTTAGGGGCATCAAATGTTACATTTCAGATTAACGGTTACAACGGACGTTCGATAAAACTTTTAACATTTGAAGCCCCTAGGAGTCTTAGAATGTGTTGATTTTTTGTGGGTGTTCTATCTACGATAAGGTGTTTTTGCTCACAAAAAATCAGCACATTCTAAAACTCCTAAGGGCTTCAAATAGGTGGCTGCCCATTTCATCAAAATGAGCTGGCAGCTCATTTCCCGTTTCCTCTATATATATATATATATATATATATATATATATATATATATATATATATATATATATATATATATATATATATATATATATATATATATATATATATATATATATATATATATATATAGGGAAATGAGTTCCTATGACATGTCATAGGGAGTACCCTATGACATATGGTGAGTTAGTAACCCTAGAATATTTAGAATGTTCCGAATTTTTATGAGGATGATCACCCTATCTTAGATAGGACCCCCGCAAAAAATTGGCTCATTTTAAAAATTCTAGATGGAACAAATATGATTTTTAATTTAACGGTTAAAATGGATGCCCGATAAAGCTTCTAGCATTTGATGCCCCAAAAGGTTTTAGAATGCTTTGATTTTTTGTGGACATTATATCTAAGGTAATGTGATCACCCTCAAAAAAATTCAGCACATTCTAAACATTCTAGCATTACTAATTCACCATAGGTCATAGGGTACTCCCTATGACATGTCATAGGAACCCAGCCCTCATATATATATATATATAGGTGCGGTGCGGGAGCTGTGCGTTACCGTTTGATCATTTCAAATCAAACGGCCACAGCGCACAGCGCATTTCCGGCCTGGCAGCGCACAGCGCAACCAATCATCTCGCTCCCGCACCGTAACAACGAACTGTCCGATCAAAATTGGATTTTCGATCGAGCGGCCTAAACATTTTTCGCTGTTATTGTAGCGGCTACAGTAACAGCGAAAAGTGTTTCGGGCCATTCGATCGAAAAGTATTGATTGGAATCGAGTGGCCCTAAACACTTTTCGCTGTTACTGTAGCCGCTACAGTAACAACGAAAAGTGTTTAGGACGCTCGATCAAAAATTCAATTTTGATCGGACGGTTCGCTGTTACGGTGCGGGAGCGGGTTTGAGGTGCAGTACGGGTTTCTGGTGCGGTGTGGGAGCAGGAGCGGGAGCGGGAGCTGTGCGCTACCGTTTGATCATTTCAAATCGAACGGCCACAGCGCACAACGCATTTCCGACCCGGCAGCGCACATCGCAACCAATCATCCCTCTCTCTCTCTCTCTCTCTCTATATATATATATATATATATATATATATATATATATATATATATATATATATATATATATATATATATGAGAATAGGGAACACGGTCTTCCCGACCACCCAACACGCTAGTCCTCCTTTCAATTTGGGTGCCACATGGCATTTTTTAATCGGGGTTAGGGGTTGGTCACGGTGGGTACATCCCTCCTAACAATTACCATGAAAAAAATTTGAAAAAAAATGACAACTGGTATTTTTAAATTAACCATAGGAATGGCTATTTGCATGTTACAGTTTACCGTTAAATTTGTCGACTGTTGATCGGGTTGTTTTCTGTTTTTTTTTTTAGATTTTTTTTTTAAAATCTTGATCTAAGTAGAGTAGAGTGACCATCCATAAAAAGAAATAGGGTTAAAAAATGTCATGTGGCACCCAAATTGAAGGGAGGACTAGCGTGTTGGGTGGTCGGGAGGACCGTATTCCCTATTCCCTATATATATATATATATATATATATATATATATATATATATATATATATATGTAGGAATGTTACAGTGAGCTGTGAACTGCCGGTTTAGAAAGTGAGCTGCAGGTATTTTGACCCTCCTAGGAGATTTGGAATTTGATAAAATTTGGTGAGGGTATTGTCTAGGGTAAGATGATCATCCTCCTCAATTTTCAATAAATTCCAAAACTACTAGGGGGGTCAAATGGTCGAAGCAAAATCTGCCATCTGCAGTCACCGTTAAAACCTACAGATTTTGCTTTGACCATTTGAACCCCCCTAGAAGTTTTGGAATTTGATAAAAATTGGTAAGGATGATCATCTTACCCTATATAACACCCTCACCAAATTATATCAAATTCTAAAATTTCTAGGGGGGTGAAAAACCCGCAGCTCATTTTGTCCTACTACAGCTCACAGCTCAACGTAACAACCCCCAATATATATATATATATATATATATATATATATATATATATATATATATATATATATATATATATATATATATATATATATATATATATATATATATATATATATAGGAAAATAGGTTCCTGGTGCATTGTACCAGGGTTTTCCCTGTGACAGAACGGACCCAGCCGTCTGATCTGATCAGACCCCCCACGTACCCCCGTTCCCCCTGTTTAGGCCCGCCGTCTGATCTGATCAGACCCCCCACGTACCCCCGTCCCCCTTTTTAGGCCCGACCCCCCTTTCCCCAATCAGCGCAGCGTTCTCCCCCGCTCGTCGCCGGCGTAGGAGAAGGAGGCGGTGGTCTCCGGCGTCTGATCTGATCTGACCCCAATCTCTCTCTCAATCGCGCCCTTTCCCCCTTTTTAGGCCCGACCCCCCTTTCCCCAATCAGCGTTCACCCCCGCTCGTCGCCGGCGTAGGAGAAGGAGGCGGTGGTCTCCGGCAGCCACCCGACCCGACTGATACACACACACACTCTCTCTCTCTCTCTCTCTCTCTCTCTCTCGATCTCTCTCTCAATCGCGCCCTTTCCGACCCGGCCCGACTTGGCGGTGATGTGCGAGATGAGGCGGCCTCCGTACCAGAAGTCGAGGGCCCAGGTGCAGTTCATGAGGCTCTGCGAGGTGCCGAGGCCGATGCCCGCGAACCACGACTGGCGGATGCTCTCACGGCGAGGGCCCTCCTGCGATCTCTCCTTTCTCTCGATCTCTCTCTCTCGATCTCTCGATCTCTCTCATCTCTCTCTCTCTCTCTCTCTCAATCTCTCGATCTCTCGATCTCTCTCTCAATCTCTCGATCTCTCGATCTCTCTCTCTTGATCTCTCGATCTCTCGATCTTGTCTCACTGTGTTCATAGCTTGATCATTAGCCAACATAATTGTTTGTCCAGTAATTTGAATATACACATCTTTTTGTAAAATGAAATGCTTGTTTCTTTAACTTGCTTAACTTCCTTAATGGCAAACAGGGGGACGAGTTTGAAGGTCTCACAGAGTTTGACTCAGGTTGAAGGTCTGGGTAACGAGCTATCCATAAACTCACTCCCTAGATTTATAGTAACAAAATTGAGATAAGCAGAGAAACTCATGCCGGAAAGTATTAGTTTAAATTATGACTGCTACAGGCTGCTGATATTACCTGCAAGTCCTCTAAATAAATCATTGGGTTAAGTTTAGATACCAAAATTATCATCTCCAGCAACCTATGAAATGACATAAGTACCTCTTATCTATGTTATTTGCTGGTAATTTCTCATGGGTATTTAAATACTTACCATAAGATACTACAATGGAGTTCCCATATGCCTGATATATGAGTTGCTCAAAAGAATGAAAACCTCTCCACAAACTAGTCACCAACTAATTTAGTGCGCTAAACTAATGCACCGTTTTTCGTATTTTGAAACAAACCAGATTGTCTTAGTACACTTGTATGACATAACCATTGTCCATTACACCCTGATTTTAGTTGTTTATTGGAAAACAACTGTATTTACGTCGATTCCATGTATATCTTCTGAAACAAAATCTTAAAAAAAGGTTTTGGTCTTATAAAACTCTTTTTCCCTGACGAACATGCAAAACATTATATAAATCTATTTTTAAATCAATTGTTTGAGAAATGAATAGATCTGTCCCAGTATATACAAATAAGTGGAGCAACGATTCAGTCCCAAATTCTGCAATGAATACAAAGACATAAAATTCCTTGTTCACATTACTTGTATCATACAAGTAATGTGAACAAGGAATTGATTTATTTTCCAATCCAAAATCTAAATAGAAAAGATAAAAATTTTCTTAGTATATAATGCTTTTTTCATCGGATTTTCTTACATGTACTATATTGCCTTTGTTCTAATGTTTTAGCATGTTTTTCTAAAATATGTCTTGTTTATTTTGCTTTGTTGTTACTTTTGGTTTAGTGGCCCAAGTTATACTGCAAGTAGAAAATAACTTAATCATTTTAATGCAATTTTTGGCAGGGAACAATCTAACACAAGTGACATCGAGGTTGACAGTGATATGAATGAAGCTGTCGAAGACCAATCAGAAAATTTTATGGAGTCTTACGAAGGCGGTGAAGAATTTATGGACTCTTATGAAGATAGTATGCCATTAGAATGTGAAGACTGCTCTCCTGGATCCATACATGAGTTCCCTAAGCCGTACATAGGTATGAACTTTCAATCAGAAGAGGAAGGAAGAGATTACTACAACGAATATGCACGAACCACTGGATTCGGTATTCGAATGGGTAGAATATTCAAGTCGAAAATAAAAAATTGTGTTACATCAAGGAATTTCTTATGTTCAAAACAAGGTTTTAAAGAAGTTGACAAAAGGAATCCTAATCCAGTTCAAAAAAGACGATTATCACGAGAAGGTTGCAAAGCAATGATGAGAATAAAGTTGACAGATGCTGGTGTATGGGTTGTGGACAGTTTTGAAGAGCAGCATACACACAATCTGGTAAGCCCATCAAAAATAGAAAAAATGCGTTCCCACCGGAGAAAATCCAATGCTACATGTTCATTAATCCGCAGTTTAACTGATACATTGAATCCCGCAGCGATCACAAATGTATTAAATGCTTTAGACACAGAAGGATTTGTTCCTATTACACAACAAGAAACACGGACTGCCTTGAAAAAAATTCGAGCAAATAATATTGGAAAGGAATGCATGAGTGTTGTAAAGACGTTCATGGAAAGACAAGGCAAGGATGCTGGCTTTTATTACGAGTTGGAGATTGATGAAGACTGTCGAGTGAGGAGTATGTTCTGGATTGATGGTAGATCTCGGGAGGCCTATAATAAATTTGGTGATGTGGTTGTATTTGACACCACATACAGGACCAATACACTTTCAATGCCATTTGCGCCATTCACAGGTGTTAACCACCATAGACAATCTATTCTGTTTGGATGTGCCTTGTTGGCAGACGAGACATAGGATACATTTGTTTGGTTATTTGAGGCTTGGTTGAGAGCAGTGGAAGGAAGGCAACCTGTCTCGATCATTACTGATCAATGTTATGCAATGGGAAACGCTATTAAAAGGGTATTTCCAGAAACCCATCATCGATTGTGTTTATGGCACATTGGCCAAAATGAACTAAAACATTTGACTGCTATTAAGATGAAACATCCAAGCTTTGAGGGTGATTATAAGGCATGCAAATACAGCCAACAAATTGAAGATTTCGAATATAAATGGCAAGAGATTTTGGAGAAGTATGAGTTGAAAGAAAATACATGGTTAGCGAAGATGTATGATATCCGTGAATATTGGGTTTCTTGCTTTCTAAGGGATATTTTTTTTGCTGGAATGACTACTACACAACGTAGTGAAAGTATGAACGCTTTTTTTGATGGGTATATAAATTCAAGGACTCCATTGGATCAATTTATTAGAAAATATGACCTAGCATTAAAGAGTCGACGTGATCAAGAAAACAATGAAGACTATATTACCATGCATACAAAACCTGAATTATGGTCCAAACTTTTCATAGAAGAACAAGCTGCATTGATATATACAAGAACAGTTTATATGAGATTTCGAGAAGAATTAGTAAACAAAGACACTTTATTCGCACAAAGGGCTAACCAAGAAGGTAATGTCACCTTATTCATAGTAGGTAATCAACGTACAAAATTGGCCGATTACACGGTAAGTTTTGATGGAAGTGATGGCACATCTGTATGCAATTGTAATAAATTTGAGTTTGAAGGAATACTATGTAGGCATATCCTCCGAGTTTATGATAAGATGGATGTGACAGAAATTCCATTGAAATATATTCTAACCCGATGGACTATTGATGCTAGATATGGTCATATACAAGTTGGAGGAGATACTGCTTCAGGTATGTCGGCAATGATGAAATGGAATGTTAGAGAAGCTGGTCAACTATCTATTAATTACGGAATGGAATCAGTTGAACAATACGATGTGGTATTGCCAATGTTGAATGCGATTAATGATCGAGTACATATGATGAAATTAGCGGCTGAAGAAACTGCAAGTAAGGTTTCACATATTAGAAGCCAAGATGATGCAGGTGTTCCATTAGCACTACTACTTGATCCAGAGCGAGTGACAACTGTGGGCAGACCTAGTGTTCCACAAAGACTCAAAAACGGCATTGAAAAAAGTAAGAAGAAAGAAAAGCAAATACGAAAATGTCATAGTTGTGGGATGACCGGTCACTACAGTAGCACTTGTTCTCTACTAAAGGGTAATAAAAGTGGTACGTTTTTCACTTTATGACTTTGGTATAGAAATTGCTATGAATTTGTTTTCTATTTTCCTTATTTTTGCACGTTTGGTTTTATGTTATGTGATATTTCACATTGTATCTCTTTATATAGTGACACCCTTGTTTTTTTCTTCTATTTCAATATTGGTTGTTTCAGGATGAGAAGAATAAGTTACTATGCTAGTGACATTTGTTGGAGCTCACTTCAAACGATGACAGGTTCAAGAAAATATAGTTTGCCTTCTAATAGTTCTATTTTAGCAAATAGTTATGGATATAGTCAAGAAAGATTAAAAGTGAGCTATCATAATTATTCTAATTTTCTTCCTTTTTCTTTTTGTGGTGTAATCAATAAGTTATTTGTGAGACCTAATGCAATTGCTATCCTTCACAGTTACCAACAGGCACCCTCAAGAGTCTGAAGGTTGAAGCAGTACTCAATGAAGATGTCTTGGATTCTAAGGCACTCACATTTTGAAAAACATTGCAATCAGACCATTAGCTTGTATCAATGAGATATTTGCAATTATATTTTAGTGTCTAAGGTTAGTGTGCAAAATGTGTTCTCAAGGGGCATAAACAAATTAGGATGAACCCTCATCACCTTTTGCGATTTTGAGTAATGGGAATGCTATATCTAAGTGTGTTGTTATCTTTTCGATGTCATGTTAGCGGTATGGTTTTTATTTTGTTTTGTTGATGGATGATGGTGAAGTTAGCATTAAGCTCGTTCTTCTTTGGCTTCAGTTGTGGGTTTATTTATATTAAACTTCTTGTGCTTGCAGCCATTTGCACTTCTCTCACCCTACTGAATGGAAGGGCGCACGTTAAGATAGCTTATCGTCACTCTTAATCAAATTTCATTTCAAAATTTTACTGGTTAGCCCCACATCGGTAATGAGAGTGGAGATCGTTAATTGTCTTTCACATATCTATATAATGTGAGTAGTACAAAAGTTGCAACATTACTTGGCGATGGGTAGGGGTGGCAATTCTTGACCCGACCCGCCAACCCGACCCGAACCCGACCCGAAGTTAGTGGGTTTGGGTTTGGCCTAAACGGGTTTGGGTCATAAACGGGTCGACCCGATTGACCCATTTATTTAATGGGTCGGGTTCGGGTTTGTACCTATAACCCGATTGACCCAACTTGACCCGTTTAACAAATGGGTCGTGTCAACCCGATCCGACCCGACCCGAGCCAACCCGATCAAACCCGGCCCAATCCGACTTATCTTGACCCAACCCGACAGGTTTACATGGGTTCTGTTGATCCAACCCGATCAAACCTGGCCCAATCCGACTTGTCTTGACCCAACCCGACAGGTTTACATGGGTTCTGTTGACCCAACCCGACCCGTTTAATAAATGGGTTAAACGGGTCGGGTCGGGTCAACCCGTCGGATTTGGGTTTAAGTTTTTGACCCGTTTATTAAACAGGTCGGGTTCGGGTTGGGTGTTTTGCCCTTATACATATGTCTCAACCTGACCCGACCCATTGCCACCCGTAGCGATGGGCCTTACTCCGGATAAAGCTCTTGAAAAAGTCATTCTGAGTGCTGTCGCATGGTATTAGAGTTGGACCCGCTCAAGATGAAGCATCTCAAGAATGATTATGTCGCACCTATTTACTGATGTCTCTCTCCGCATGCGACAGAGTGTTGCGGAGAAAGATCGACCTTTTGGAACACTCCGGCCGGGGTGTTGTAGCATTCTTAGGGCATTGCTTTGTTGGCGTGTGTGTTTTTGACACGAACTCAAGCCCCATGAACATTGGTAGCAAGGGAATAGTGTTTCATTGACCCATAGATCAGTGGGATTCCACATTTTGATGCCCTTGTTGGTGGATGTACAATTGACAAGGAGTAGATGGGCACCGAGTAAAGGATGATTCCCGACACATGGCACAAAAGCTAAGCTTCTGGCTAGCTATAGCTTCGTCCTTTTAATTATTTGCAGATACAATTAATTGTGTTGACGATGTTGGTGTGTTCGCAGGTTCGATAGCTGGTGGGTGACCGGATGGCTCTTCTCATCCAGACATTCTCCACTGTGACAATAGCGTGCACGATGGACCTGGTGATTGCGTGGCGGCTGGCGGTGGTCATGATCGCCGTCCAGCCCATCATCATCGTCTGCTTCTACTGCCGTCGGGTCCTCCTCAAGAGCATGTCGGGGAAGGCCGTCGAGGCCCAGGCCGAGAGCAGCAAGCTCGCCGCCGAGGCCGTCTCCAACCTACGCACCGTCACCGCGTTCTCCTCGCAGGACCGCATCCTCCACCTCTTCGAGCTGGCGCAGGAGGGCCCCCGCCGTGAGAGCATCCGCCAGTCGTGGTTCGCGGGCATCGGCCTCGGCACCTCGCAGAGCCTCATGAACTGCACCTGGGCCCTCGGCTTCTGGTACGGAGGCCGCCTCATCTCGCAAGGATACATCACCGCCAAGTCGCGCCGGGTCGGAAAGGGCGCGATTCACCACTCGGGGGGGGGGGAGGGGACTGCAAATTGAGAAGGGATCGAGAGATCGAGAGATCGAGAGATCGAGAGAGAGAGAGAGAGAGAGAGAGAGTACCAGTCGGGCCGGGTGGCTGCCGGAGACCACCGCCTCCTTCTCCAACGCCGGCGACGAGCACCCGGTGCGACGGATCGTGAGAGAGAGAGAGAGACTAAGAGAAGGGAAAGAAGAGGAAGAACGCCGTCGGGCTCCTGGGTTCCGGGTGGATTGGGGAAAGGGTAAGCCTAATGCCTAAAAAGAGGGGAAAACTGTTGATCGGGGGAACGTGGGGTACGTGGGGGGGGGGGTCTGATCGGATCAGACGGCTGACCCGGTTCTGTCACAGGAAATACCCTGGTACATTGTACCAGGAACCCGGAACCCCCAATATATATATATATATATATATATATATATATATATATATATATATAGTATATATATATATATATATATATATATATGTATATATGTATATATATATACATAGAGGAGTGATAAAATGCGGCGTGCGTTTTGTGTGGTGTCACACCGCAGCCGTCTGATGTACCCGCTGTGTGTATGTGATGCACGCAGCGGTGTATCAGATGGCTGCGGTGCGACACCGCACACACCACATGTCGCATCAGATGGCTGTGTGTGCGGTGTCGCACAGCAATCGCCTGATGCACCGCTGCGTGCATCGCACGCACCCTAGCGGTGCATCAGACGAGTGCGGTGCGACACCGCATGTCTCATTTTATCATTCCTATCTCTCTTTCTCACTCTCTCTCTCTCTCTCTCTCTCTATATATATATATATATATATATATATATATATATATATATATATATATATATATATATATATATATATATATATATATATATATATATATATATAGAGAGAGAGAGAGAGAGAGAGAGAGAGAGAGAGAGAGAGGGCTGTTACAGTGAGTTGTGGGCTGCCGGGGGGGAAAGTGAGCTGCGGGTATTTTGACCCCCAAAGAAGTTATGGAATTTGATGAAATTTGGTGAGGTTATTGCCTAGGATAAGATGATCATCTTCACCAATTTTCATCAAATTCTAAAAATTCTAGGGGGGTCAAATGGTCGATGCAATTTTAACGGTGACTGCGGACGACAGAAATTGCTTCGACCATTTGACCCCCCTAGAAGTTTTGGAATTTGATGAAAATTGGTGAGGATGATCATCTTATCCTAGGAAACAATCTCACCAAATTTTATCAAATTACATAACTTCTTGGGGGGTCAAAATACCCGTAGCTCACTTTACCCCCCGGCAGCCCACAGCTCACTGTAACAGCCCTCTCTCTCTCTCTCTCTCTCTATATATATATATATATATATATATATATATATATATATATATATATATATATATATATATATATATATATATATATATATATATATATATATATATATATATATATATATATATATATATATATATATATATATATATATATATATATGGGGTAGCGATCTTGTGAAATATGAGATACCTTGTGAGAAACCAATCTAGAGGTTTCAGAATTTAATGAAAATTGATGGGTGTGCTATATATGGCAAGTTGATCACCCTCGCCAAAATTTATCAAATTTTAAAAAATATATATAGGGACATGCTATAATGCGGTATGCGGTACGTGCGGCACTACACCGCAGGCGTCTGATATACGCGTTGCATGCATGCGATGCACGCAATGGTGCATCAGACGGCTACTATGCGGTGCTCACTTACCGCATGCCCCTATATATATATATATATATATATATATATATATATATATATATATATATATATATATATATATATATATATATATATATATATATATATATATATATATATATATATATATATATATATATATATATATATATATATATATATATATATATATATATATATATATATATATATATATATATATATATATATATATATATATATATATATATATATATATATATATATATATAGGGCAGGGATACTCTTACTAATGGAATCTTACTAATGAAAGTTACAAATCGCCTTTTACCTAACCTAGAGGTTTCAGAATTTGATGAAACTTGGTGGGGATGCTCTCTATGGCAAGTTGATCATCCTCACCAAAAATTATCAAATTCTATAGCCTCTTGGGGCATCAAATGTTAGGAGCTTTATTGATCGTTCATTTTAACCGTTCATTTTAATAACATCTTTGATGTCTCTAGAGGTTATAGAATTTGATGGTTTTTGGTGAAGATGATCAACTTGCCATAGAGAGCATCCTCACCAAGTTTCATGAAATTCTGAAACCTCTAGGTAGGTAAAAGACGATTTGTAACTTTCATTAGTAAGAGTATCCCTCCCCATATATATATATATATATATATATATATATATATATATATATATATATATATATATATATATATATATATATATATATATATATAGGGTCAGGATCGGATGACCCAGCAAATTTTGACCCATTAATAACCCAGCATCCTTTGAGGCACTTAGAGGTTATAGAATGGGCTGGTTTTTTGTAGGGATGTTGTCTATGGTATGTTGATCATCCTCACAAAAAATCAGCCCATTCTAAAACCTCTAGGTGCATCAAATGCGCACTTCAAATCAACGGTTTTTTACTGTCAATTTTAACCGTTGATTTGAAGAGCACCATTTGATGCACCTAGAGGTTTTAGAATGGGCTGATTTTTTGTGAGGATGATCAACATATCATAGACAACATGTCTACAAAAAATCAGCCCATTCTAAAACCTCTAGGTGCCTCAAAGGGTGCTGGGTTATTACTGGGTCAAAATTTTGATGGGTCATCCGATCCTGACCCATATATATATATATATATATATATATATATATATATATATATATATATATATATATATATATATATATATATATATATATATATATATATATATATATATATATATATATATATATATATATATATATATATATATATATATATATATATATATATATATATATATATATGTAGGAGTGTTACGTTGCGCTGTGCGTTGCCGGCGGAGAAAATGAGTTGCGCGAAATCCGGCCGTCCGATCGCGCGCAATGAACAACTGATCCCCTGCGAACCCGACTGCAAACTCCCCGACTGTCTGATCCCCTGCAAACCTCGGCTGCAAACCCCCAACCGTTTGATCCCGTGCATTTGATGGTTCGTTCGATTTCCATCCGTTGGATCGATGGGAATCGAACGGACCAAAAAAATTTTACTGTTATTGTAGCGGCTATAGTACCAGCGAAAAACATTTTGGACCGTTCGATTCCCATTGATCCAACGGATGGAAATCAAATTTACACACAATTGGTCCGGGTGATTTCCATCCATTGGATCGATGGGAATCGAAAGGACCAAAATGTTTTTCGCTGTTACTGTAGTCGCTACAATAACAGAGAAATTCTTTTGGTCCGTTCGATTCCTATCGATCCAACAGATGGGAATCGAACAAACACAATAATTGTGCCATCAGTTGGATCGATTGGAATCGAATGGCCCAAAATGTTTTTCGCTGCTACTATAGCCGCTACAGTAACAACAAAATTTGTTTGGTCCGTTCGATTCCCATCGATCCAACGGATGGGAATCAAACGAACCATCAAATGCCGGGGCGATTGTTCAATACACGGCATCAGTCGGTCGTGGGATTGCAGCCGGGTTCGTAGGGGATCCGCTGTTCATTCCGCGCGATCGGATGACCGGATTTCGCACAGCTCATTTTCTCTGCTGGCAGCGCATAGCGCAACGTAACACTCCTCTCTCTCTCTCTCTCTCTCTCTATATATATATATATATATATATATATATATATATATATATATACAAACAAGATGCTACCTTTGAAAACAACGTTCTTCGCTGCTTTGATAGGTCGCCGATGGCTATCAAAATCTTTAACAACGACAAATGTCATTCGAACTCATAATCGGGAGGTGCTAGAAGTCACCGGAGGTGGTTGCCGGGTGGAGATGTTCTCGGAGGTCACCGAATGAGATGGGATGATGAATGGACGGCTCACAATAGAGGTAGTCACTCAAGTCCTCTATCGGTGGAAGCTGATAGGTGGTGTCAGCGGAGATCACAGGTGGAGGTGATCAGAGGTTGTTTATGTTGATTTTGGTCGAAGATCATATGTGGCCCGCCATGGTGGGTTGTCAAAGCAGCAAAAACACTGCTTTGAGAGGTAACGTCCTGGCCTTCATATATATATATATATATATATATATATATATATATATATATATATATATATATATATATATATATATATATATATATATATATATATATATATATATATATATATATATATATATATATATATATATATATATATATATATATATATATATATATATATATATATATATATATATATATATATATATATATATATATATATATATATATAGGTCTGTTAGGTTGCGCTGTGCACTGCCCCAGAGGAAGTGCGCTGCGGAATGCTGGCCGTCTGATCGGTGTGAATTGGACGACACAAACCCTTTCCACCTGGTTAAAAGCTTTAACCTTTCGCGGCCGTCCGATTGGCGTGAATCGGACGGAACAAATCCTTTCCTCCCCGGTTAAAAGCTTTAACCGTTCGATCGAATGATCAAACGGATGAGATCCGTGACATCTCATTCGAATAGGACAAAAAATCGGGTCAACGTAATCATGTTTTTTTGTCCTATTCGAATGAGATGTCACGGATCTCATCCGTTCAATCATTCGATCGAACGGTTAAAGCTTTTAACCGGGGCGGAAAGGATTTGTGCCGTACGATTCATGCCAATCGGACGGCCAGAAACGGTTAAAGCTTTTAACCGGACGGAAAGGGTTTGTGTCGTCCGATTCACACCGATTGGCGTGAATGAGCTGACATCCCATTTGGTCAAATGAGCTGTCATCGACAACCGTCCGATTGCCTTGATCAGACCGTCCAAAAAAAAAACAAAAACAAACAACTGTGTTAACAGCTGTTAACACAACTGTCCCTTTTTTTCTCTCTCTCTCTCTCTCTCTCTATCTCTCTCTCTCTCTCTCTCTCTCTCTCTCGAGCAGCGGCATCACCACCCCGTTTCTGGCTCCGGCTCCCTCCCTCCGGCTCCCTCTCTGGCGTCACCACCCCGACCTCCGGCCCGGCTCCCTCCTCTCTCTCTCGATCTCGAGCAGCAGCCGGCTCCCCCTCCGGCGCCGGCCGATCGCAGTCGCCCCTTCCTCCGGCGCCGTCGCACCAACTCCGATCGGGGGAGGCGACGCCAGAGGGTGCTGCCGGAGGGGGGTGACACCGGAGGGGGAGCTGGCGCCGGACGGGCTGCTGCTACTGCTCGAGATCGTGAGAGAGAGGAGGGAGCCGGGCCGGAGGTCTGGGTGGTAACGCCGGAGCCGGAGGGAGGTAGCCGGAGCCGGACGGGGTGGTGACGCCACTGTTGCTGCTCGAGAGAGAGAGAGAGAGTGAGAGAGAGAGAGAGAGAGAGAGAGAGAGAGAGAGAGAGTAAGAGAGAGAGGGACAACTGTGTTAACAGGTGTAACAGTTGTTAACACAGTTGTTTTTTTTTTTGGACGGTCTGATCAAGGCAATCGTACGGTTGCCGGTGACAATTCATTTGAGCAAATGGGCTGTCAGCTCATACCCCGTATTCTCTCTCTCTCTCTCTCTATATATATATATATATATATATATATATATATATATATATATATATATATATATATATATATATATATATAGAGAGAGAGAGAGAGAGAGAGAGAGAGAGAGAGAGAGAGAGAGAGAGAGAGAGAGAGAGAGAGAGAGAAACAAGATGCTACCTTTGAAAACAACGTTCTTCGCTGCTTTGATAGGTCGCCGATGGCTATCAAAACCTTGAACGAGGACAAATGTCATTCGAACTCATAATCGGGAGGTGCTAGAAGTCATCGGAGGTTATTGCCGGGTGCGGATGTCCTCGGAGGTCACCGAATGAGATGGGGGTGATGAATGGACGGCTCACAATAGATGTAGTCACTAAAGTCCTCTATCAGTGGAAGCCGATAGGTGGTGTCAGCGAAGATCACTGGTGGAGGTGATCAGAGGTTGTTTATGTTGGTTTTGGCTGGAGATCACATGTGGCGTGGCCGTGGTGGGTTGTCAAAGCAGCAAAAACGCTGCTTTGAGAGGTAGCGTACCGGCCCTCATATATATATATATACATATATATATATATAGGGGCATGCGGTGCTTGCGGCACTGCACCGCAGCCGTCTGATGCACGCGCTACGTGCATCGCATGCACGTAGCAGTGCATCAGACGGTTGCGGTGCAGTGCTGCACGCACCGCATGCCGCACCATAGCATTTCTTTCTCTCTCTATATATATTTATATATATATATATATATATATATATATATATATATATATATATATATATATATATATATATATATATATATATAATACGGGGTATGAGCTGACAGCCTATTTCTTCATTTGGGCTGTCAGCTAACAGCCCTCCGATTAAGATCACGGACCATCCCTTTAAATAAAAAAAAATTGCACTCAGCCCCCTCCCGGATCTCAGCCCCCTCCTCGATCTCAGCCCCCTCCACGATCTGCAGCCCCCTTCCTCTCTCTTTCTCTCTCTCTACTTCATCCCTTCCGGCAGCCAGGCACCGGATCTGGCTCCCCCCTCCGGCACTGGCTCCCTCTCTAGCATCGGATCCGGCTCCCCCCTTTGTCACCGGCTCCCCCACGACGTTCTTCCCCTCCCCCTCCGGCATCACCCCCTCTGGCAGCACCCTCCAGCAGCAGCCATGACCCCGGTCCCCTCCGGCGCCCCTTCCCCTCCCCCTTCGGCGCCGATCCATCCCCGACCTCTAGCCCCCGTCTCTCCCCTCCCCCCTCTGATCTCCTCCTTCCCCGCCAGCAGCCACCATCGACGCCGTCGAAGGCGGCTACCGACAGGGAAGGAGGAGATCAGAGGGGGGAGGGGAGCGATAGGGGCTGAAGGTCGGGCTGGATCGGCGTTGGAGGGGAATGGGAAGGGGCTGACGTCATCGAAGGTGGCTACCGGCGGGGAAGGAGGAGATCAGAGGCGGAGCCGGTGCCGTAGGGCGAGCCGGATCCGATGCTGGAGGGCTCCGCTGGAGCGGGAGGTGGACGGTGGTTTGGGAGGGGGCTGCCGCTCGCGATCGAGAGGGAGAGAGAGACACACACAACTGTTTTTTTGTTTTTTTAAATGTATGTTTGATGATGGCAATCGAACGGCTGTTAGCTGACAGCCCAAATGAAGAAATAGACTGTCAGCTCATACCATGTATTCTCTCTCTCTCTCTCTCTCTCTGTATATATATATATATATATATATATATATATATATATATATATATATATATATATATATATATATATATATATATATATATATATATATATATATATATATATATATATATATTTGAGAAACAAGATGCTACCTTCGAAAACAACATTCTTCGCTGCTTTGATAGGTCATCGATGGCTATCAAAGCCATAAACGATGACAAAGGTCATTCGAACTCATAATCGGGAGGTGCTAGAAGTCACGAAGGTGGTTGACGGGTGCGGATGTACTTGGAGGTCACCGGTTGAGACAGGTTGATGAATGGACGGCTCACAATAGAAGTAGTCACTGATGTCCTCTATCGGTGGTAGCTGACAGGTGGTGTCAGGGAAAATCACCGGTGGAGGTGATCGGAGGTTGTTTATGTTGATTCTGGCCGAAGATCACATGTGGCGCGGCCGTGGTGGGTTGTCAAAGTAGCGAAAATGCTGCTTTGAGAGGTAGCGTCCCGGCCCTCTCTCTCTCTCTCTCTCTATATATATATATATATATATATATATATATATATATATATATATTTCTGTTTCAAGTAAAACCCGATATTTGGATTACAGGATTTAAATCCGGTATTATGGATACCAGGTTTACCCGAAATCCAATGAAAAAACGGCTAACTATGAGAATATTATATAAGGGGGCTTCGGTTAAACTCGGTGTCCAGAATACCGCGTTTAAACTTTGTAATGCAAATACCGGGTTCTACATGAAAAAGTAAAAAATATCGCAACTCGCTTTACGGCGCTGACATGCCACGTGGTTGTTAGAGCGTTAAACTGATAAATACTTTCGATCAAACATTATTGAATTAAATATTTATTTTTAAAAAGTCCCTTAAATATTTAGATTATTCGTATTTTAATAATGACATCAAGTTGGGTTTGAATTACACTTTCCAAAAATAGATACAAAATAGCCACTGCACTCACAGGATAATACGTCCCGAAAAACCAAAATAAGGCCGAGACCCTAAACATATTGGCAAAACTTTCAGAACCGAGAAACCCTATTGATACCGATATCTTTTACCGATTCATATACTCAGAATGGAATGACATCCAATCATAATGTCGCTTTGCTTGCCGCTCAGAGCCGAGTGTGATTGACTAGCTGAGACTGGGAGAAACAGACGGTTGCGATCATGACATGTCATTCTGTGCGAGTGAATCAGTAAGAGCTTCGGGGTAAATAGTATTTTCCAATCAGAAATAGGGTTTGTTTGAAATAAAAGAGTGTAACTCTAATTTTTTTTAGTGCTAAAAATCAGATCTAAGACATCTTGGTAAGTGGGACCTACAAGACTACTGGCGAGCCCGACTCGGATCGGTTGTGGCCGAGTTAGAGCGGTGAACTCGTCAGTTGGTCGCCGTGGGCTTGGCCTCCCCCAAAAGTCACCTCCGGACAAAAAATCGTTGAAAACGAAATCGAAGACTTTTGAGAGGTAGGAGGAAGGACGAGCCCACTCCCGCCCCCCCGCCCCTCAGGCCTCAGAACAACATATCCGACGCCGCCGCTGGCGGGGGACCATGGCGCGCCCGAGGGTTCCGATCGCCTCCGCCGCCCTCCTCCTCTCCCTCCTCCTCCTCATCGCGGCGGACTCCGTCGGATTCAGCCAGACCCTAGCATCGCGCCCGATGGTGCTGCCGCTCTTCCACTCCGCCGCCAACTCCACGCGCCGTTCGGCCGAGGTGCCCCGCTTCCGCCGCCGACAACTGGAGGAGAATCCCTCTACCGCCCGGATGCGGCTCTACGACGATCTCCTCACCAACGGGTACTCACCCTCCCTAGTTTGGATCTGCTGTCGGTGTCCCTTCTCCTTGGGTTGATGATCTTTGTTTTCCGGATCCGATGGTTCTCTGCAGGTACTACACCACTCGGCTACACATTGGGACTCCCCCGCAGGAGTTCGCGCTGATCGTGGACTCTGGGAGCACCGTCACATACGTCCCGTGCGCCACCTGCGAACAGTGCGGCAATCATCAGGCAAGCCGGTATTTGGATTTTTTTTTTTCTTTCCAACTTAAAAAGGGGAATATTGAGTTCCAGGCTTGCCACTTTTTTTATTCAATTAACTTTTAAACTTAACTTAAGAAAAGAAAAATTATTCAAACAAAAAATACTTTTACTCTTCCAGTTGGAAAGCAGATTAGTTTTTTGCGCCCATCCAAATTATTAATTTTTAATATTATCTAATCACGGTTTTTATTTTTATCTTTAGATTTTTTATAGAGTAAGAGTGAAAGTAATGCTCTATTAGTAGGTAAATGATTTGCATGATGCCTTATTTGTACATCCCTAGTTAGGAGGTAAAACCAAACCTTGCCCGGCCCCTTTGAGTGTGGGGTGATTTTTCGGGAGATCACCTCACCGGTCTCAAAGTACGATTTGGTAGAAGATAATAAAGAGATTACATGGGAGAAGCAAGCATCACATACAGAGAAAATAGAGGTTTTTTACTTGGAAAACCCGGAAGGAGGTAAAAAACCACTTAGCCAAAAGGATCTGCTGTAATTTTTTCAAATGGGTTGTGATACTCTTCATCCTCCCTTTTGTTTTTTTCCCTCCTATCTATTGGGATGGGTACTTGTCCATTTATACTCCTAGGCTCCTAGCCTCCTATTGTAGGGTACATAATATCCTTAATATGTGCTCCTCCCACGGCTCCTTCGCCAGCTAATTTCTTACGTATGCTTAGTTGGGCTGAAAGCGTGGCCCCACTATCGCGTCGGTTACGCTTGTCTGCCTGACCCATTATCTTGTAGGATATTTTTGTCTGTACCGCTTGGTGATAGTGAGGCTGGAATAAGGCCTCATGATTTCTGATGGTGCCAAAAATCGTCACCAGCTCACCGCTGATATAATAACGACCGAGGTCGGCCTAGTATACCATTAGAGAGCTCAGCTTAGATGACCAAGATTGAGGGGGCAGTGTTGATGCCTAGAGAATCAACTGCTCAACCTCGTGGGTCAACCATCGGGGACCCCGAACAAGTCATCGAACAAACTGTAAGGCCCATAGCCACCACCAAGAGAAAAACACTAAGAGCGATCTCGTCCCTACGAACTCGCTAGTCGCCTCCGGATATTGGCCCTCCTTTATCCTTAGAGGAAGCTAATCAAGAGACCGAAACAAAACCTGCTAGAAGGTTGTGCGTTCCAGGTTAATCGCCATAAGTATGAAATCGCTCGCGGTAAAGCCCGCATGCGGAAGATCAAAATACGACACCGCTCGCGATAAGCTTGCATGCAGAAGATAAGATTGCCTATATTTTGATACTAGGACAAACTTCAAAGTGATTTCCTAGGCACGATACCACTTGCGATAAGCCTGCACGCTGAAGATCAAGGCACGACATCGCTCGTGGTAAGCCCGCACGCGAACGATCAAGGCATGACTACGCTCACGACTAACCCGCACACGGAAGATCAAGAGCACAACACTGCTCACGGTAAGCCCGTATGCGGAAGATTAGTGATGTGGGACAAAAAGGGGAAGCCGTCGTTGATGCTTTGCGATCTATAAATTAGGGTTTTGAGAGAGAATAAGGAGGGAGAGTAGAGAGGAGGGGGAAGATCCTGAGTCCACCGGATTTGGGGAATCCACCCCTGATGGATTCCAATTCGAGAACCTTAGCAAAGCCCGCAAGCCGTCATTTTTTTTTTCATAATTCATAAGAATTCTTCATTCATCAAATGGGGGACCCTACCTACGTTACTTGGTCACCAAGAAACCCTAAAATAACTACCAAAAAATAAAAGAATAATGAAATAAAAAGATCTAAATCTACCCTAAATCTTAACTAAATGATATCTCTAAAATTTACCATATTTAATCATTTTGAAAATAAGATATTTTCGGATTAAAATAATAATTTTGGAATAAAATAATTATTTTATTTCAAAAATATAATTTTTGGGAATCATTAAATCTGAAATTTATTTTATATAAGTCTTGAGAGTGTGCCGGGCTGTTAAAGTCGTGCAGGGCCTGCAGGCAGGGCCCTGTACCCATCAATTAGCCTGCCCTATTTTGCACCTGGATAAGCTTGGAAGTAAACCTCACCCTTTCAGAAGTCCGCCCGTACGAAAGCTCGCACGAAGCTTTCGCTCGGGCGAACTCGTCTTAGCGACGTCAAGACGAGGTCAGCAAAGCCCGTCTGGATCAACATCTTTACTGTTCTCCCGATGAGGTCAACGTTTATGGCTAGCTCTCCCAACATAGACTTCTTGTCCACATCCACTGATCAAGATTGCTTGGACGAATCATTATGATGTCATCAGAGAGATCGCCTAAATCGACTTTTTGTATGGATGTTAGGCGAGCTCGAACACTTGACGGTTGCTGAGAGGCTGCTTGATACGACCTCCAGTTCGACTTGTGAACAGCTCGCACGCGCTCGACCTGACAATAAGGCGGTGCTAGCCCGCTAGGTGTCATCCATCCCCTGTAACGGCGTGGGCACATGCCAGCCAAGTCCCCTTCACTCACTACACGCCAAATGATTTGTCGGAATTGCTAGAGAGGCAGTCAATACTGAGCCCGCTTCAAATTGACCACCTCACATAGGCAAGGTCAGTGCGACCTCATCCAATCTTGAGCTGCCACAGACCGATTAAATCCGCACGTGGGTGAACACAAGGGTACATAGACAGGCAGGTATGTGCCGATCTTCTATGGTCCATTGAACTCTCAACTGTTCTACATCATCAGTTGGTATCGGGGTATCTATCCTGCGTTAATCCCCTAGTGCATGCAAGAGTCTAGTGTCTATAAGTATGTGTTGCATGTATTTTCTTTCTCTTCTGAATGTTTGTCCTCCTACGCTCTGTACATTTGTATGGCTGCTCAAACAGATGCTTAGACACCATCCTAGCTCCTCAGCAAGATGATCCTCTGGATAACAAATAAGCTTAATCAGGTATATGTTTGGAAGTGAAATTTTAGGGAAATGTTGCTTATATATAGATGGAGGATAACTAACATGCATTTGCTGCATGACAATGATATAAGTGACTACTACTCTATCAAACTTGAATAAATCATTTTGAGTATAGAATATGCAGCTAGATAGTGAACTGTTATACTTGACTTGACAGGTATTTTATGCTTCTTGTTGACCTGACATTTGATTCCTTTGTTTTATAATAGCACAATGTATCTTGACTCCTGACTTTGAGCTGACTGTTTGTATAGACCTAACTTAGGTACAATTTTCATTGATGCGTAGGATCCAAGGTTTCAACCTGATTTGTCCAGCACCTATCAACCAGTTAAATGCAGTCCTGATTGTTCTTGTGATAGTGAGAAATTGCAGTGTGTTTATGAGAGGCAGTATGCTGAACTGAGCTCTAGCAGTGGGGTGCTTGGTGAGGACGTCATGTCATTTGGCAAAGAAAGTGCACTTAAGCCACAACGTGCTGTTTTTGGTTGTGAAAATTCTGAAACCGGCGATTTATTTAGTCAACATGCTGATGGCATAATGGGCCTGGGTCGTGGCCGCCTAAGTATAATGGATCAGCTTGTTGAAAAGGGTGTAATAAGTGATTCATTTTCTTTATGTTATGGTGGGATGAATATTGGTGGTGGTGCAATGGTTCTTGGTGGAATTTCTCCTCCTGACATGGTATTTTCAGCTTCAGACCCTGGCCGCAGGTATGGTTGATCATCACTTCTTAGGAGTAGTCAAAGTATCGTCTTTATTTACAAATACATTTGATACATCTCCCACATTTACTCTAGTTTCGGGATGGCAACAGTCCATACTACAATATTGAGCTGAAGGAAATACATGTTGCCGGAAAGCCATTGCGATTAAATCCAAGGGTCTTTGATGGAAAGCATGGAACAGTCTTGGATAGTGGTACAACATATGCATACCTTCCAGAAGAAGCTTTTATAGCATTTAGGGATGCTGTACGATCTCTTTCCTTTCAAAGTTCTTTTCATTCCATTTTTCATGGATATATGACACATTCTGAAGGACATGAATCGTTCTATTGTACTGATTTGCTGTAAAAAAGGTCATCTTTTTGACTTCTGAATGCTCTGGCTTACACTATATGCCGTAAGACTAAAGCAATGATTCCAAGAAAAACTAAAGATTCCAAGAAAAACTAAAGATTCCAAGAAAACGAAGAAAAAGAGTTTCGGAGGAAGAGAGGGAGAAATGATTCTCTTTCTCTTTCTTCTCCTTCTCTCTCTCCCCGTGGCCTGCCCCCTCTCATTTCCTGTTTCCACTCTGAGATAAGACATGTAGGAGACACCCCACTCGATTCCTTTCACTTACAAAAGAGACGGGGTTTTAAAAATCCTGTCTCCCAGTTTACTGTGGGCACCCGCTTCGTAGTAGATATTTTCCAAGGGAAACCTAGTGCCCAACGATGCTGATTGGTGCTGTTGCTACTGTAGTTTTTGCTAATTGCTGATTGGGCTGTTCTGATTTGCTGAGGGCACCCTCAACATAATGATATCCCGAAAATTGTTATAATGATATTTTGGCTGATTTGACATCTTTCTTCATTGAAAATCTGATTGTGGTTAGAGTCTTCGCTGAAGAAATATTCCAAGTGACATTGTTTCATGTTGGCTCTTTTATTTGCCATGATTAGAGCTTGTTTTTGTTGATTCTGCGGGACCCCCTGTTCTGTCCTGCATTAATTTTGATATCAAACCTCTTGTCCCAATGTCCTATCGTCGTGAGTCGTGACCAGCCCTCCTATCCCTGCTATTCCTTTGACCAATCTTTCTACGACCAAGCGTATGCCAAGACTGATGCCCTTATCCGAGAGAGTGATAGAAAGAAAGTAGAATGATGACAATCAGTGGATGAGTTACAAGACTTGATCAACAAAATTGGGATTCTGAGCATGTCTACATCTTTTCATCGGTGCCATCAGTAGAGATCCCTGAGGAGTTCCCACCACCACCTCCTGTTGATCCTATGTTTCTATTTGTGCATTCACCATCAGATGTGCCACAAGTAGAGCCTCTGACTCTACAAGAAGCTCTCAAGAAGATTCTACCTTCCACAGAGCCATCAGTGGATAAGGATGGCAGCGGTGTGGTTTAAAACCGAAACCACGGTAAACCACACCTTATGGTACTCTATCATAATCCTTCTCTAATTTGATAAAAATCACATGTAGATTTTTTTTATCTCTTTAAATCTTTCCATTAGTTGTCTCGGTAAGAAAATAACCTCCATTGTGGACCTTCCTGGCTTAAATCCGAATTGGTTCTCCAAAATTCTTGTCATCTTTTTAATCTTTGTTCCATCATTCTCTCCCATAATTTTATCGTGTGACTCATAAGCTTAATTCCACGATAATTAGAATAATTTTGAACGTCACCTTTATTCTTATATATAGGTACCGTGTTGCTTTTTCTCCAATCATTTTACATCTTCCTTGTTGTCAATATTTTATTAAACAAGCCCGTTAGTCAAATTAATCCAGTTCTTAGATTTTCTAAATTTCAATTGGTTTCTCATCAGGGCGTAGTGTTGTACCTTTATGCATCATTTTCAAAGCCTCCTCCACTTCAACTATTTTAATTGAACGATAGTAAACATGTCAATCCCTAGATTGTGGTTATTCTAATTACACTCCTCCAGAGGGTTCTCATTTATTAATTTCCGGAAGTAGCATTTCCATGTCTTTCTCATCTTCCTTCACCAAGATAGTATTGGCTTTATTTTTGATGTACCTAACTTGATCTATATCTCTAGTTTTCCTTTAGTTCATTCTAGCTAATTTGTATATTTCTTTCTCACGTTCCTTGGATCCTAGTTTATCATTTAAGTTATCAAAACCTGCAAACTTAGCCCTACTAACTAGCTTCTTAGCATCCTTCTTAGCCTTTTTATGCCTTTCTAAGTCCTCAATGTCTTTTGTTTTATGCCATTCTTTAAAGCATAATCTTTTTTCCTTAATTGACTTTTGGACTTCATTATTCCAGCACCAGGGATGCATCCTCTCCCCCCTTTGTTGGTGCTGACTCCAACAAAACCTCTAGGTGGTGAGACCTAGGGTTCTGTCTCCCTCCTCTATTCTCCTTTCTCTATCCCTTGCAATCTCTTTTGTCTAGTCGAATCGAGTTCGACGTTACATTTGCATCCTCTCGTAAAGATTCAAAGAAAATGAAGAAGAGTTTTGAAGGAAGAAGAAAGAGAATGGATTCTCTTTCTTTCTCTCTCCGTCTCTCTCCCTATGGCTTGCCCCCTCATGTTTCCTGTTCCTGTGCCGAGAGAAGCATGCAAGAGACGTCCCACCCGACCCCTTTCACTTACAGAAGAAAGGTGATTTTAGAAATTCCGTTTCCTACCCCCCTCTGCGACATATATTTTCTAAGGGCACCCTAGTGCCCAATGATGCTGATTGGTGCCGTTTGTTGCTGTAGTTTTTGCTAATTGCTGATTGGGCTGCCCTGATTTGTTGATTCCCCCCCCAGTATCCCAAAAAGCTATTAAATGATGTTTTGGCTGTTTGGACGTCTTTCTTCACTGAAAATCTGATTGTGGTTAGATTCTTCGCTCAAGAAATATTTCCATGTGAAATTGTTTCATGTTGGCTTTTTATTTGCCATGGTTCGAGCTTGTTTTTCTTGATTCCACGTGACCCCTTGTTTTGTCCTGCATCAGGGTATAGTACCGCTATCTAGAAGCTAAAGTGAGCATCCGTGAGAATCATCCCTACCTTCTTGTGGGGAACTACAGAGCACGTGGGCTTGGTTTGCCTTCGTCTGAATATGTACCCGGAACCATGGGCCGGATTATGGGCCGTGGGCCCAATTGCTTAGGTTAGGAGCCTGGTGCCGTGGTGGTGCGAAATGGTATCCACATCTTCCTTTTCATCATATTCAACTAAGAGATAAAAATGAAAACTTAATACTAGATTTTGCTAAATTTTTAAGCTTGACTTGGGCTGTTTTGGGCTTGGGCTTCCCAAAGAAGTTTGCCCAGGACTCTAGCCAAGCTCTAATATTTGATTTAGGCCTGGGCCAGGTTTGGGCATACTCTACCAAGTTCTGATTGGGCTCGGGATTGGGGTGGCACGACCCGAACCCATCCATTCACAAAGTAGGGCTGTATATGAGCCGAGCTAAGTCGAGCTTTGGAGTGTTTTGGCTTGATCAAAAGCTTGGTTGTTCAAGATTGGCTTGGCTCAGTTAATAATTGAAGTTTGTTGGAGCTTTGCATGTTTATTAAATGTGGCTAAACTCTAGGCTTGACTTGGATCAATTAATAATTGAACAAACTTGATCAAGACCTTACCGAGCTTGTTCAGAAACTCTTGAGCTCTAAACAAGCTTGTTCATGAGCTCACAGAGCTGAGCTTTGGTCTGTTTGAGCTTGGATCGTTCATTAAACGGGCCTAAACTCTATGCTTGAGTTTGGCTTAATTAATCGAACAAATTCGAAGTAAGCTCTTTCCGAGCTTGTACATGAACAGTTAACCAATGACTTGGCTTGTTTGCAGCCCTATCTATACCTAATGATGGTGTTGATGAAAGCTTGTCAAATCTGGTGGAAAGATCATCGATGATGGGGAAGCCGAAAAATACAAGAATGAAAAAATCGAGTGACTATGGTGATTACGGACTGATAGAAGTCAAGCTAACGGAGGAAAAAGAAATCCAACAGAGAAGGTTGCAAAGATGAATGCATTAGGGGGAGCTCTTGACTTTCACATCAGCCACAAGGGAGCAAGCCAAATCTCCAAACTCAAACCACGACGAATAAGAAGCCAAAATCGTTGTGGGAACTCAACTGATGAGTAAATCTCCTAGATGACAGCCATTCGCACATGGAAACCCTAGAACAACGATGCACAACAACAAGGAATGGTGGCACTGATACCATGGTAGCTTGAGGAGGAATGTTGGAAGAATACTATCAAATAAATCTTCTTTTTCCTTTTCATGATCTGATTAAATTTGCGGCAATAACTATGAATGTTTTTTCCTTTTCTTCCACTGGAATTCATTAAAATTATGTATCGTGGACACATGTATTAGTACGTCTAATTGGATCAAGATTCACAAACCTGTATCTCATTGAAAATAGGAATAAGAAAGGCTAACTATTAAACACATATTTTTTCTATGCAGAATATCCATTTGTTGTCTAGTAGTTTTCTTTTAAAATATTTAATCAGTTGGCAGATTCACTAATGAACTAGTCGATCCTTATGTTCATGCTTTTCTATGTTTTACAGGTCATGAGCAAGCTACATTCTCTCAAACAAATCCGAGGCCCTGATCCAAATTACAAAGATATCTGTTTTTCTGGTGCAGGAAAGTAATGCCTTTCTCACAACAGAAAAACTTAAATTTAAAAGCATATATTTCTGTGTTAGAACTAAAATTAACAATACTATTGGTACCTAGTGATGTCTCTCAATTGTCGAAGACCTTTCCAGAAGTTGACATGGTGTTTGGCAATGGACAAAAACTGTCACTTTCTCCTGAAAACTACTTGTTCCGGGTAATCTACTAAACAATATTATGCTTAGTTAACACCAATAGCTGTCAAATTCTAGCACAATGCACTCATTATACTCTAGCTTTCTTCTTTCTTTGATTCACCACTGATCATTCTTGCTTCTCTTTTTCTTGTTATTGACATAAAGCACTCAAAGGTTCATGGTGCTTATTGCCTGGGAGTCTTCCAGAATGGAAAAGATCTAACAACTCTTTTGGGTGGTATGGTTGATTAGCTTTTAGCATGTCCAACATTTAGTGAATTTTAGGCAATGCTTGCTTATATCTGCTTTATTCGTTTTTTCGTCTTCATGTGCTGCTGCTGCTTATGTGAACATGAAATGGAATCATTCATTTCTTCTCAATCCTATCTAATTTGACTTTGTTTATGATGTCCAAAGGCCAATTTGTTATGCAGCTAATTGGAATGATATTTTGACCTGACAGGAATTGTTGTACGGAATACTCTTGTTAACTATGATCGCCAAAATCAAAGAATTGGATTTTGGAAAACTAATTGTTCTGAATTATGGGAAAGACTGCATATAAATGGAGCTCCTTCACCAGCACCTTCAACTTCCGCTGATCAGGATACAACTGTAGAAGTGTCACCAGCATTATCTCCTATCCAACTGCATGATTATACTCTACCAGGTCTATAGTCTACCTATTTGCACACTACTTTTACTTGTTTAAAGCTTTTTAGATCATTCACTGTGCAGCCGGAATTTAAGCACTACCATTTTTTTGTGTAAATTGGTTGTCGCCCACATGCATTGCAATATTTTATTGATGGATATTGAGAAAAATAGATGTATAAGGACGGACTAAGAAGATACAGGAGGAAGAATAGCCTGTGCGAATACTAGATTGTAACCCCATAACTTTTGAATCTATTTGATATCCAAAACTCATCATCTCTCTCATCCCTAACCCTATGCAATTTCTCTTTTCAGCTTTAAGTCAAAAGAGAATGGTAACCCTAAGCAATTCCCATCCCTTCATTAAAACCACATGACCATAAACCCTAAAGTCCCTAGAAGTCACCCATCCTAAGCTGGAATCAAGTAGGATCAATATAGAAATTCTTAAACATTCTTTACTTTGGATTCTAGTTTTGACCCTGATGTAGCCAGCAATTGCATCGGTTGCAGGTTTATAGTTTCTCCAGACATTATACATAAGATACTATGATTTGAGGGGTCAACCAAACCAATTTGACTGATCCAAACCAAATCATCCCTTATCTGAAATATCCCTGATTTGGATTTGATTCAGGCTAATCAGACTCGATTCAACCGAATTAAGCCCGAATCAGTTGAAAATTGATCGAACCATATCCGAACCAGGCAAACGTAGACTAGAATTAGATCCATTTTTTCTCCGATTTTTAATATTTCTGGCCGAAATGGCTGATATGAAAGAGCCATTCGTAATTGTTTGTTCACTGGTTTGGACCAATGTTATTAAAACCGGACCGGACCGGGAACCGATGAACCGGTAGGGAAACCGGTCCGTATGCGATATGAACCAGTGTTGGAAAACGAACCAGTATTGAATCGTCAGGCCGGGCGGTTTTAGGTATAAACTGGATCGGGCCGGGCGGTTTTAGGTATAAACGAACCGGTTTTTTTTTTTTGTGCACAAATGCTCTCTCGCTCTCTCTATCTCTCTCTGGGTTTGATTGTGTTTGTTGGGCCGGTGAACCGGACCGGACCGGCCGGCCGAACCGGACCGGTACACAAACCGGTTCGTCCTCCGGTTCGTTTTTGACAACATTGGTTTGGACCCAGTTATGAATTCTAAACCTAGAAGATAACTACTTGGAAGCTTATGTATCTCGTTGAGTTCTATTTTCGATGATACAATGCTCGTTAGAGGGTTCTTCGTATTTTGGACATATTGAAATGGTACCACCTTCAAACTCTTCCTGGTTTGATTTTTTGTGATGCGGTTATATGCACTGCATTTGGATGACTGGTTGCACCAATCGAAGGTAGCATCTCGTTTCTCTCTCTCTTTCTCTCAATATATATATATATATATATATATATATATATATATATATATATATTGTGACGACCAAGAGCCAATAGCCAAGACTCCTGAGGCTGTGATGCCAAGATGGACGAGGTGAGGTGTACAAGCGAGTTAGCCCCACATCGTTTGGAGAGGAGATCCTGAGCTACTTATATAATTTTCCCTCATAAACATACAAGACGCGTTTTAAAACCGTGTGCCGCTACGGATTTTGTAAAAATTCCGTAGTTAAACATGTTCGGACGAGAATAATCCTAGGATGGGTGACCCCTTTGGAAAGTCCTCGTGCTGGCACAGGCAAAGTGGACAATTTCTTGTTTGTTTGGGGCAAATGTTACAAAATGGTATCAGATCCGATTCTCCTCGTAATGGGGGGGGGGGGGTTAACCCTACACATGGACGTGTAGCTTTTAAGGGGGGCGGATTATGACGACTAAGAGCCTATAGCCAAGAGTCAAGACTCCTGAGGCTGTGATGCTAAGATGGATGAGATGAGATGAGGTGCGGTGTACAAGTCCATGAGTTAGCCCCACATCGCTTGGAGAGAAGGAGATCCTGTGCTACTTATATAATTTCCCCTCCTAAACATACAAGACACGTTTTAAAACCGTGCGCTGTTACGGATTTCGTAAGAATTCCGTTAAGCGTGATCGGACGAGAATAGTCCTAGGATAAGTGACCCCCCCTCGGAAGTGCTCGTATGGGTATGGGCAAAACGGACAATTTCTTGTGTGTTTGGGGTGGATGTTTTATATATATATATATATATATATATATATATATATATATATATATATATATATATATATATATATATATATATATATATATAGAGAGAGAGAGAGAGAGAGAGAGAGAGAGGACTATTACGGTGTGGTGTCACATCGCAGCCGTCTGATGCACCGCACCTCACACTGCATTTTATCTCATATATATATATATATATATATATATATATATATATATATATATATATATATATATATATATAGGGAAATGAGTTCCTATGACATGTCATAGGGAGTACCCTATGACATATGGTGAGTTAGTAACCCTAGAATATTTAGAATGTTCTGAATTTTTATGAGGATGATCACCCTATCTTAGATAGGACCTCCGCAAAAAATCGGCTCATTCTAAAACTTCTAGAGGCATCAAATATGATTTTCAATTTAACAGTTAAAATGGATGGCCGATAAAGCTTATAGCATTTGATGCCCCAACAAGTTTTAGAATGCTTTGATTTTTTGTGGACATTCTATCTAAGGTAAGGTGATCACCCTCAAAAAAATTCAGCACATTCTAAACATTCTAGCATTACTAATTCACCATATGTCATAGGGTACTCCCTATGACATGTCATAGGAACCCAGCCCTCATATATATATATATATTTATATATATATATATAGAGGTATGCTTGGTTGCGCTGTGCGCTGTCGCGGGAAAATGCGCTGTGGAGCCACGACCGTCCGATTGAATCGGATCAAACGGCAGAAAGTAATCCCGCTCTCGCTCCCGCACCGCGCACAGCTGCACCGCACCGCAACCCGACCGTCCGATCTGCCCACCCGTCCGATCGAGCGGCATCTACAGCTTTCGCTGTTACTGTAGCGGCTACAGTAACAGCGAAAACTGTTACTGGCCGTCGATTTCCATCAATCCGTTTCGATCGAACGGCCAGAAACAGTTTTCGCTGTTACTGTAGCCGCTACAGTAACAGCGAAAACTGTTACTAGCCACTCGATTCCCATCAATCCTTTTCGATCGAACGGCCAGTAACAGTTTTCGCTGTTACTGTAGCCGCTACAGTAACAGCGAAAGCTGTAGATGCCGCTCGATCGGACGGGTGGGCAGATCGGACGGTCGGGTTGCGGTGCGGTGCAGCTGTGCGCGGTGCGGGAGCGGGGGTGGGAGCGGGATTACTTTCTGCCGTTTGATCCGATTCAATCGGACGGTCGTGGCTCCGCAGCTTATTTTCTCGCGGCAGCGCACAGCGCAACCAAGCATACCTCTCTCTCTCTCTCTCTCTTTATATATATATATATATATATATATATATATATATATATATATATATATATATATATATATATATATATATGAGAGTGTGACTTTGTATGCCCATTCATGGAAGGATTCAATGTATGCTCATCTATTAACATACATAGAGATTTCCAAATTTACTAATTTTTTGTGGAGTTGATATCTATGTTGATATGATCATCCTCACAAAAAATCAGCAAATTCTGAGACCTTTAAGCATTTCAAATAAGCTCATCAAATTAACGGTTCAAATGGACAGACGATACAACTTCTATCATTTTGATACACTTAGAGGTTTCAGAATTTGCTGATTTTTGATGAGGGTGATCATCTTGCTATAGATAGCATGTCCACAAGCCTAGGATAAGATGATCATCCTTACCAATTTTCATCAAATTCCAAAATTTCTAGGGGGTCAAATGGTCGAAAGCTATTTCTGCAAATTTTAACGGTGACTGCGGACGGCAGAAATTGCTTCGACCATTTGACCCCCCTAGAAGTTTTGGAATTTGATGAAAATTGGTGAGGATGATCATCTTATCCTAGGACCCCACCTCACCAAATTTTCATCAAATTCCATAACTTTTTGGGGGGTCAAAATACTCGCAACTCACTTTCCCGGGCGGCAGCTCACAGTAACAGCCCTCTTTTTCTCTCTCTCTCTCTCTCTCTCTCTATATATATATATATATATATATATATATATATATATATATATATATATATATATATATATATATATATATATATGGGATGCTGGACCTGAGGTGCAGCATCGTTGCTGCACCTTAGGCATTGTTTTACCATCCTAAAAGTTTTAGAATTTGATGAAATTTGGTGAGGTGTTGTCTAGGGTAAGATGATCATCCTCACAAATTTTCATCAAATTCCAAAACTTCTAGGGGGGGTCAAATGGTCGAAGCAAAATCAGCCGTCCGTAGTCACTGTTAAAATCTGCAGATTTTGCTTCGACCATTTGACCCCCCTAGAAGTTTTGGAATTTGATGAAAATTTGTGAGGATGATCATCTTACCCTAGGCAACACCCTTACCAAATTTCATCAAATTCCAAAACTTCTAGGTAGGTAAACAAGCGAGAGGTGCAGGCTCCCCGCCCCCTATATATATATATATATATATATATATATATATATATATATATATATATATATATATATATATATATAGGGGCATGCTATGCTACGGCATGCGGTATGTGCGGCACCGCGCCACAGCCGTCTGATGCACGCACTGCCTGCATCGCATGCACGCAGCGGTGCATCAGACGGCAACGGTGCGGTGCCACACTTACCGCATGCCGCACTATAGCATTTATCTCTCTCTCTCTCTCTCTCTCTATATATATATATATATATATATATATATATATATATATAGAAATGCTATAATGCGGCATGTGGTAAGTGTGGCACCGCACCGCAGCCGTCTGATGCATCGCTGCGTGCATCAGACGGCTGCGGTACAATGCCGCACTTACCGCATGCCGCGTTATAGCATGCCCCTATATATATATATATATATATATATATATATATATATGTATAGAAACTAGGGAGCGTGGTCCTCCCGACCAGTCAACACGATGGTCCTCCCCTCATTTCAAGTGTCATGTGACATTTTAAATGGGGTTAGGGGTTCGTCATGGTGGGTTCACCCCTCCTAAGAATGATTAAGAAAAAAAAATTGAGAAAAAAATTATGTCAAGTGGCCTTTTTAGATTAACCATAGCAAGGGGCATTTGTGGGCTATAGTTTATTGTTAAATTTGCCAGCCGTTGATCTAGTTGTTTTAAGTTTTTTTTAATCCTGATCTAAGTAGAGTGGATTGACCATCCTTAAAAAAGGTTAAAAAGTATCCTGTGACACCTGAATATAGGGGAGGACCTAGCGTGTTGGCTAGTTAGGAGCTAAGAAGCACGGACACGGGACACGGACACGACACGACACGGACATGCCGACACGATATTTTTCAAAAAACCAGGACACAGACACGTTAACGGACACACTGAATTTTATATATATATATATATATATATATATATAGTATGATTTATAATAAAAAATAATGCTAATAGTTAACTAAAAAAGCCTTCAACAAACATCATAAATGATTCAAGTGTATAGTTTCAAACTTTCAAAATACAAAAAAACAAATAGAACACGCATAAAATCATCATCCATCAAGGCCAACATCAAATGTTACCACATCATCACCATCGACGTGAAGACCATGGCCTCCATATCCGGCTCATTGATGGAAAGATTCGCAATCTCAAGAGCCCCAACATCTTCAAATGAGAAAAAAGCCTCTCCGGTAATATCCGACACGCTCCAACACGCATCCGACATGCTCCGACACATGTCAGACATCCTTTCTTCATAGAAGACACGTTTTTTGGTGTGTCCGACACGTGTCGGAGAGTGTCGGACACGGACACGTCGAGGTCCCGAGTGTGTCGGTGCTTCATAGGTTAGGAGGACCATGCTCCCCATTCCCACACACACACACACGCACACACACACACACACACACATATATATATATATATATATATATATATATATTTGTATCATACAAAAGTGCCACCAAGGTGTCAAACACTAAAGAACCACTTGACACTTGGCACCCATACTAAATGTCTGGGTAATGATACTATTATGTGGTGCGTGGTTGCATTATACCTACCTATTAAACAAGCATTATTTTCTATGTATTTACAGATGTATATAGTTTTAGCTAACAGATAAAAGGATGCAGTTGATTGCTATATTTGTAGGTATCAAAATAATTTTTGAGCACAAGTGTTTAATGATCACTAGAACAAACATATAGTATATGAAGTGCAATTTCAATAGGAACAGAGAAAATAAAGGCTCTATCAAAACTGATGGCTGGGAGCTACATACATGTGATCATTTTGTTACCTTCGTCCTATAAAAATAAGTATGAAATGATGATGAATGCATATTTAATACAGCTACATCTAGTGGATGAAGTGTAGAGGTGCTTTAATGGTGATATAAGCAGTGCATGCCTATGTACGATTTAAAGTTTTAGTAAGCTACTAGGTTAAAGCACACATGATTAACCTAGCAAATATGAAAGGGGCAAGGAATAGGAAACCAAAGTCAATAAATTCAAGGCTTAAGAGTTTGGTTTCATGTTCATATTCGAACCCTTAAAAAAACGAACCGATTCAACCGGTTTGGTCAAGACTCGAAACTAGTAAAAAAAAAACAGAAATCTGGGTGTGATTTGAGCCTGAATCGATCTTTAAGATAGAATCTAATTGAAGATAATGGTTTCTATTACATCAAATCAATGACTTGTTATCAAAGTAAAATAACAATTTAGGATAAAACCAACCCATAAATATATGGAAATCAATATAGCATACCAAGAAAGATCCATTTTTTCGCATTAAAAATGGAACAAACAATAGTCTATTTTTTAAAATTCTAACCACGACAATCAATTTTCAACATTTTTTTTCTAGCAACGAGAAGCCAAATTTCAATTAGAAAGAGCATACTTATTAACCATTTATCATAATTTACGAATAAAAATCACATTTAATAACAAGATAAGACTCTTCTTTAATTTTCAACATGTGTTGTTAGAAGACATTGATAACAATTAATTGTCGCTGATCGCTCGATAAAGAATGTTAAGCTTGAGGAAGAAGGGAGGAGGAGGTGATTGCCGTAATAGGGAATTACTTATGGTAGATAATACAGAGGGAGGGAGTAATGAAAGAGAAGAAGAAAGGATCACACGATAAAAGGGGAGGGATCACGTGAGAAAGAGGATAACATCAAAAGGCCCAAAACTTAGGGAATAATGTTCGGGGATCACTGGAGAAAAGGAAAAGGAATAAGGATCATAGGTGGTTGGACATCTAAGTCATTAGGGTCGGGGCCGTCAGGCACACTACAGTTGCATGCCGCGTGTGGTACGGATGTTTCGATTATGGAGGATGGCTCAGGGGCCATCGGGATCGCCTCGAGCACGCAACAGCGTAGCCGCACACTGCTACACCTGCACCAAAACATATCAGAGTCGAGGCATCTTTTGAGGTCGATGTGCTGTTTTGGTTCGGATCGACCAAAATGGGACCAGTTTCAGATCAGTTTTGGTTGGAACCGGTCCCGAAACCCTCTAGGTTTTGGGTTTTGGAACTCGGAATTAAAAGAAACAGGATTAGGCTTAGGATAAGATGTTTTTCAGCAGCACAGCTTGACAACCATATTTACATAAAAAACATTGAAGTAAATGATACTTTATGTTATTTTATGTAAATAAACAAATACCCCCCATTTGGATTTAATAAAAATATCAGAAAATTCAAAATCCAAAGGAATAAAAAATGTAATTTTTTAGTTCCTATACAAAATCAGACTATAATTTTTTGCTAAAAAAGAAAGTTCGGTGGAACAGAAACCTCAAAGTATTTTAGACTGGAAAAAATATCAGAAATTTAGAAGTATAAGATCAACTTAAAAAATCCAAAGACCGGTAAAATACTTTGAATCTACAAAAAATTTCTTTCACAAGAACTCTTTTTTTCCTCCAGACTTAGCAAAAATTCAGAATCACGATTTTACAGTTTTTTGACAAAAGGTCGGGGTAAAGGAAAAGTCACTCGTTTGAAAACACGACCATTATGAAGTAGGTACCGGGTGTAATTATTTTAATTTATTTTTATATTTTATAATTATTTTAAATTTAAAAAATGAAGCTGAAACCACTGAAACTCCGATCCGAAACTTCTAAACCGATCGAAACCGATTCTCAGTGGCCAAATCAAAACCGAAACTGAAACTACAAGCCTTGGTTAGGATAAGCTTGATGTCACAGTTTAAGTAACTTGTGTGGTCACAAATGTAGTTTTATGTAGTAACTACTTGACTAGACTTTAATTAGAAAAATATTTTGATAAATCTTTAGTACCACTTTGTTTGGGAATTGCATCCAAGGAATGGTTATGGTCGCAATGATGAAGTAACTATGATTTTCTGTGCATGCGACAACACATGTTTTGAGGATTCTCCAAACCATTTCGGCATGAAGTGCTGTAAATTCGGGCCTGACCAAATTAGCCTGCCCCCTAAAATAAAATATTAGTCAGTTTGGTCCCAGTTCTTTTTCAGGCCCGTTTCAGCTGAGTTGGATTCAAACAAACAAATCAGAATGAATTAAAACATGTCTGTTGTCTCCCACTAATTTATTTCTCAAGTCCTTTTATAGCATGTGATACGATCTATATATCCTTATATTTATATAGTCTTTCATATACTTTTAAAATGGCAATGTATTGCTTCCAAGAAATGTCTATTAGCTACTTAGCTATGACGTGAACTGATCTTTTGTTTGTGATGAGCAGCCTACTCAAGTTCTGATTCCTCATTTAGTTATTCATAGCCATGTTCATGTAACCTGGTAAATAATGTAACCATCCATGTTGTTTGTTATTTGGAATGTGTTACTGTTTTGATTTGGTAAAGTGGATTATATTATTCTTGCCAAATGACAGTGAAATCATAGGATTAAATTTTGTAAGTGTGGCTTAATTATGCAAATAAACATGAGAAATGACTAAGTAGGCAAATAAGATAAAAATGTGTAGTTCTTCTCACTCCCTCCATATAGAACAATGTATTTCTTTTAAATCCTTGTACTTTTTTTTTCCTTTTGTTTATGATTTTTGCTTATTTTAATCTTTCTTTTCCGTTTGGGCTTGGCCTGGATCTGAACTTGAACTGAAAATCTCAAAACTAGACATTGTGTGAAAGTTCTATAAAGAATAGTAGAAAACCAAGGAAGCCTAGATACAAATTATGACAGTTTTGAACAGGTTTTTTGTTGATAGAGGTATAACTGTTGGTAGAAATGGAAAAGAGAAGACAAGTTTATAAGAAAATTTTTGGGATAGAGCTTGTTGGTGGTTGTGGACCTGTGCAAGGTTGTCATATCGTGTATCGTATCGTGTATCGTTTTTCCTATTTTGTGTATCGTGTATCGTATCGTATCGTGTATCGTAAGATACGGTTAAATTTATATTATATATATATATATATATAATAAATATAGAAAGTACATACTAGAATATTAAATATGAAAAGTCAAGTAGAAGAGTAAGACATTCCCTATAATTTCACATCAAACATAACATTGGCCTATACAAAAAATATGATCTATATATTTATATAAAAAGAAATCATATATAAGTATTATCTATGATCTATCAATATATTGTTCTCAAAATATTCGAATGGTCAATGAGGACAAAACAAAAACTCAAAAAGTAGGAAGATCTTATTTTTCAATCTCCACCGCATCTACATCATCAATTTGATCATCGACAATAGATAATTTATCATCACTTGCTTCTTTATCTTTCTCTAATGTCTCTTGCACCTCTTATTTATTTTAATTCTCATCCTCATTGTCTTATTCAAAGTCATCCACTTCTTTCCTTTAGCCTTACTTTATGAACATAGATCCATTAGCCCTCTACTAAGAAGTACCACATATATATATATATATATATATATATATATATATATATATATATATATATATATATATATATATAGAGAGAGAGAGAGAGAGAGAGAGAGAGAGAGAGGTAGAAATGGAATCCTATAACTATTGAAATTAGCAAAGTTGTAGATATTTGGTGTTCCAAGCTCTAGAAAAATTTTAAAAACAAATGGCATTGGGATCCGACAACTCTAGAGAAAGATTTGTAGAACACCTATAAATTTCTAAAAAAATATTAGTATCACTTCATTTTAAGTTAGAAAATATTCCTAAGTATTTTTTTAACGCTAAGAGACCTATATAGTCCTTTGGGAAATTAAGAAAAAAAAATTCATTTTAAAAGTTTCAAAAAAAAAAAAATAACAAACAAAAAAACATGTTTTCACTGTATCGGACCGTATCGTGTATCGTATCGTATCGTAGCGTATCGTATCGTGTATCGTACGATACAGGAGAAAAACGATACGTAAACCCGATACGTATCGTTTTTCTCCTGTATCGTATCGTATCGTACGATACGTATCGTGTATCGTACGATACTAACAACACTGGACCTGTGTACATTTGTCTTCTAGATTTGCTAAGTACATTGTTAATATGTTTTAAATTTGCTGAGAATCATAACTTGTATGTTAATGTATGATTAAGCGAAAAAGGTTATTTCATATTTTTGTGTTTGTATATTAGGCCTTATAACTACAGTTTGTAAAGGAAGAGTATTGGAAGTCTTCATACATATAGTTATGTTTTGTCTTCATTATTTGTCTCAGGTCAATTCCAAGTTGGTCTCATAACCTTCGATATGTCCTTGAACGTAACATATACAGACCTGGTACCTCACATTACAGAACTTGCAGAGCTTATTGCACATGAATTAGAAGTGGATGCACATCAGGTGAAGTTTACTGTTCTGGTTTTGATTTTTATGACAGGATTGTCTATGTGAAACAGTTCTGTTCTGGTCTACATCTTGAGTGTGATAATGACAATGTCCCTAAAATATGGGCCAATTGGGATCTGTAATGCTGAACAATAGATCCTGCCCTCTTTAGGATGCTACTGTCTTGCCATAGATACTTGCTTCAGAGTGTGTTACATGAACGTTGCTTGTTTAAATGGTTACAGGTCCATTTCATGAATTTTACGCATGATGGGAATAGTTCCCTGATAAGTTGGGCTATTTTTCCAGCAGGATCTGCTGATTTCATCTCTAATACAACTGCAATGGTAATTTTATCATCAAATTGTTTAGGTACATTATGGAATTAACAGCTACAACCTTTTTATTTACAGGATACAAGATTTACAAATGCTTTTCATTCTATGCAGGGTATTATTTCTCGTTTAACTGAACACCGTGTTCGCCTTCCTGAAAATTTTGGAAGTTATCAGTTGGTGGAATGGAAAGTTGAACCACCATTGAGAAGGTACTAACTTAACAGATTCATCTAATACTATTTCCTATTTATGATACTCCGATACATGATTTACCACAACATGTTCGTGTTGACACAATAGGACATGATACTTATCCGAACAGTACAATACCCCCTTTTGATCACCATTCACTTATTCGTCTGTCCAAAAAAGGCTTTACTGATTTCTTTTGAAACCCCACACCTAACCTATTGAGAGCATCTTTACCGATACATAGTGTCTTATTTATGTGATATACTGAAATCTCAATTCTCAAATATGAAAATAGGTTGCCATATAGGAGACACTGACATCCTGTTTCCATGTAAAGGAAATACTAACTTAACTGGTTAAAGTGGGATGTGGTCTGTTTGGTTTAACTGTACGTTCCTATGTATATCTTGCGAACATACCCATATATAAATATTACAGGTGCAGGATACTATCATTCTACTTGTATCCATGTCCTAGATCTTTTAAAAATCCCTCGTATCTTGTGTCTATGTTTGCGCCCGTGTCTTGGAAGCATAGTTTCGTGCAAGGTTCAAAACTTCGATTTCAATCAATATTTTGACACTGCAGGATATCAAAATATTGCGTGGAAATATTTCGGCAGTGTGGAGATATATTTTTTTTTTATAAATGGTAGAATTTTTTGTCAAATGTTGGAATTTTTCAATGAAACTCTGGACAATCATAAATCAAGCATAGAGACACACTTTGAACATTTAAATCACATTTCTACACTAATCTAAGGGTGTGTAGCTCCACACATCATGTATTATTATGCTTGATGGGCAGATGCATTACGGTCTAAAATAAAAATGATGGAATTTTGCAAAAAACTCTAGACAATTTTAGATAAAAACATAAGCACATTTTGGAGTAGTTAAATAACATTTCTACATTATCTACTAGTTTGGAACACTATGTAGCATGTATTTCTATGCATGTATTTCTATGCTGCTATGCATGTTGTATAGTTTGGAACACTATGTAGCATGTATTTCTAAAGTGTAAGGCAGATCCGACGGATCCAACAAATTCAATGATTAATCTCAAATAAGGCGATGCGTTTATTCTCAAACCATCATGTTATCAATAAACAATTAGAAATGAATTAATTGAAAGAAATTTAAGATTGACCATTTCAGAATGTTTTGAGGAAGACCATTTCTATATGATTGAATTGATGAATTTTTTTTTTCTTCTGATTTTACCTCCCCAAATTGGTGTTAGATGGAAGATCTAGGACCCCAAAATATTTTTTCATGGAAATATGATGTTTAGAGGGTTTAGAGTTTAGTATTTAAGGTGTTATGATTTGGGGATATTATGACATTGGAGAGTTAGGGTTTTTTGTTTTAGGGTTGAGGAGTTAAGGTTTAAGATTTAGGAATATTTTAAAATTGGCTGAAATTTTAAAATTTACCCCAATTTTAATTTTTAATATTTTGACCCTTTTAAAAAATGGAAATATTTTGGAAAATTTTGAACCATGGTTTCATGTTTATATTGGACAATCTAGTAGCTACTACTGGGGTTAGATGAAACCCATTAATATTAGTAGAACCTCAGCATTTGGTTTATTTTTCATATATGTAGTTTAATACGAAGTAACGAGTACAACATAAGTTTCACACGTTTACTCAGACACATGCTATTACATGCATAGCTTGAATTAACATCAACCAAAATAAACGCTTTAAACACAAAAATAAATGCCTTTTAAAAAGTATGTTTCTAGCCAATAAGATAAAGAAGAATAGGAGAACAACAAATGATGACCCTGTTCTATAGCAAGCTGGGGTGGGGTGGGGTTGAGTGTGTGCTACCAATCAAGATAAAGGATTATGAAGGAGAGCTTCAGAGTTGCCCTCTATGTCAAGAAATTCCATGTATCTATAGCCTTCCAAATGTACATCTTTAATGTGATAAACTCTCTAGCACCAAATGCCTCATATCATGTGATTGAGCAATCACCAAGTCTTTCTCAGTAGGAGACTCAAATTTTACGTGTAATCTAAATGGACTCGCTAAATTAATCATTATTCGTTATCCTCTTAAGATGGGGTCAGAAGTATTAATTAAGAGGCTCCAGAAAAAGTTTTGACAATTCTTTTGTCAACGTGGTATATAAGTCTCGAGTTTGTCCATTAGGGTTAAACCTAGAAGGCCAGTTGGCTGGTAGGGAAACCTACTCATGGGAATCAGGCCTGGCGAGTGGCGACTGTAGCAGCCCTTGCCAGTGATCGACCCAAGAGAGCCAATTATCTTTTATATTAATTATGTTATTTAATATCATTTTTGTCACTTTTATTTAGGCAATTTTTAGAAATAGGTGACAAGTATGTTTTTAGATGTTTTTGGTCCCACATGTCTTGTGGATGGTTATGGATGTAATCCTGACTGTTATATAAAGGCGTATAATCTTTTCTTTTATCGAATGGTGAATATTGTGAAAACTTGATGTTTGCGAACTTCGTTTAGGGTTTCCTGGATAGGAATCTGTCAGAGGAGGATACCTCAAATCCTATGGACTACAAATCTTCCCCCTTATCTTCTCCCCCGTTTTATCTCTTTCAAACCCTAATTTGTATTATGCGATCAATCGACGACGGCTGCCATCTTTGTTTGTTGTTTCCTCGTGATGAACAAAAGAAGCAAGGAAGAATAAAGAACAGGTGTGGCTTCCAACTCTTTTCTCTCTACTCCCTCTCATTTTCCCCGCACAGGAAGCCCCTATCACTGTTGATGTAGGCCACCCAGATTTTCTACAGCTAATCATGTATTTTAGCTCCCACGAAGATCCGTGTATTTTGGCCCCCCACGAGGATCCAGGGGCTCGATCAGAGATCCGTCGAATGCTATAGATTCTTCATTTCATTATCTATGTTTTGTCTTTTTATTTCATCTTGATTCGACTTGTGGATCTTAAGTTATAAATAATTTTATTTCAGGTTAGCCTAGGTGCGAAGGTGTTCGCATTCGACTCGAGCCTAATTGGGTATAAGTAGTCCTGAATTGGTTTTAATAAGATTCGTGGGATCTAATTAAAAACTGATGCATGGTGGGAATCGAATGAAGCCCAGTAAGAGCCCAAAAGAAGCTCAACCACTACTATTTCTCTAATGTTACACGTTATTCACGAGTGGGGCTCACCTGGACATAGTACGACGTGCTTCCCTTGGAAATCATCCAACTTCTTTTTCCATTGAGTTTTCATGCTATTTTCTCTCCCTCTCTTTTCTTCTATTGTAGCTCTCTATTTAAACTCATCAAACCCTAATGAGGCAAGACATGATTTGAATGAAAGAAACCCTAGTTTTTCGAGAACGAAGTTGGCGACTTGTTTGAGAGATTTTCTCCAATGTCTTATCCTTGCTGCTTCCTCCTTTCTTCCATCACAAGCTTCTACCCCTATGCATCGACATTTTTCTTCATCTTCGTGAGAGAACGACGCAAATATCTACTTTCTTCAGAGATTGTTCGTCTTGGCTTCTTTACCTTTTCTTCCGGGTCACCCTTCCTCCTCCAGCACTTCTTCCGATGGGTACCGGAATCATGATGAGCATATCGTGAGATACATCGTGGATAGACGGTAATCTGGCCTATTTTTCATTGACTATTGGGCTATTATAGGATCTTTTGGGTTTCATAGGTCTATCACCATCGTCGCGCCTTTTTTTAGATTTAAGATTTTGTTGAATCATGGCTTTATTATTGTGATAACATCTCTATCTGATTACTGCGATTAGACTAAATAAATCATATTTGCATTGTTGTCATCATCTGAGATATATTAGAAAAACATATTTAATATTAGCATATGATTATCTAACCTGGCTCATTGCTGAGTTTTAATTATTAAATACAAAAAAATCTGATTTTTATTGTTAAAATCAGCACTTAGGCTTCTTTAAGAACATGCATGCATCAAGTGTCTGTTGTTTCACGTACAAACTTCCAAGGGCACCCAATTAAAACCCCAACGATCAATTTACTTGAAGCACCCCGAAAAACTTAATTTGGGGTTTTTCATGTGAAAGCACCGCGAAACAGCAACCCACTGCCTAGTCACCTTTGTGGGTACCCCCTGATGCAGTAATGTTTTTACTGAGGGCACCCTAGTTTTCCAGAATTGTAGATTTATTGATTTTCTTACTGTTTTATGGCCTCATTAAGAGCTTGCATGCTTGGGGCCATTACGAGCTTGCCATGCATGCGTTTGAATCCTCTCTCATGCGTTTGAATTGTCTCTTTCTCTCTCTCCAGATCTTTATCGATGATCAAATTTATCCCAATCATTTTTGTTGATGAGTAGTTTTTGAGGAAGACAAACTCGTAATTATCGTGAACTGATGTAACATGTTATGTAGGTAACAAATGTATAGTATTTGAATCGGGCTCTCAGGCCGGGCTTTCAGGCTCCCTTTTGGACCAGGCCGGGCCGGGCCAAGCTTTGGGCTCAGGGTGGCAGCCCGAGACTGGTCCATGGACCGGGCCGACCGGATTAGGGATGGTGGGCTTTTTTGTACACCCCTACTTTTATCATAAAAAAGCTTCATTTTTTTCTGCCAAAATATGAGACAGAAAGAAGTGCTCATACTTGGCTTGTGTTGGTGTATAGAACCCTGCAGGTATGATGATCATTTTCTTTTCCTTTCTTTTTTTGTGGAGGTGCTGCAAACAATTTTTTTCTCCCCGGAGCCCAAATTCATCATTTATAAGCATTTGGTTTTGATTCTCCACATTACTTTTCATTGATTCAATACCTTGGTTTCGGAGCTTCCTTGACAAGTACTGCAACCTCTGATTGGCATTTGATCTAGTGTGATCTTTTATGGGTCCAGAAAAGTTTATTAGTATCACTGGGTGGTGCCTTGTTTTAAATTGCTAGGAGCCTCGTACAATTCTTGTCAATATTTATATAGTAGACCTGTCTTGATGATGATGGCGACAACGATGATGACGAAACTAATTCTAGAGATACTTTCACGTGCAGGACATGGTGGCAGCAACATGTAGCGGCAGTGGTTGTGGGAGTTTCAGTGGCCACGGTGCTCAGCTTTTCGACGCTCCTATTATGGTACTTTTGGAGGCATAAACAGGGAGGGCCGGCCACATACAGGTCAGTTGATGCTGATGTTTCGGAACAAGAGCTCCAGCCATTGTAGACGATAGCTGCTGGCTGTGATTCAAATCACGCCCAGTCTTGATTCACTGTAGAAGTGCAGTCACGGTAAGAGCTCATCACATGGTCTTGATCTGAATGTTACCATCTCGATTCGCTGTAATGGGTGCTGTTGTCGAAGAAGCAATGGAGTACTGTAGATCATGAGCTGCTGCCTTTGCTCTGATTAAATGTGATGTGTGTTCAATTACAGAGATGACGGGAACCGGTAAGGGAGGGGAGGTTTTGTTAGAGGATTTATTGCCACTGTTTGTTAAGGACATGTATCCATAAACAAAGGCAGGCTTTGCTCTGGGTTATTATAGCATATAAAATTTTTACAGGTGCTTGGTCTAATGTGAATCACTGGATGCATATGATATGACACCTGTGACCTGTAGATCCAGACAAGAGCTGTTTAACTATTCATGTCTAGATCCTAAACCTGTACCCCATCCGCTTAGAAACGGTTAGACCTGATATGACCCGCTAGCTCCGTTCATCTTGGGGGTCGTACTCAGTTGACACGACCTGCTGAACCTGTTTACTTCAGTAGAAATGATTTGGTCCATTTAGACCTGTTTTCTTCCCAGACTAACCGGTTTAGACTCAACTAGTCGTTAAAGAGAATCGTTTCACTTACTGCTTCAGGGAATCATATTTTATATGTAAAACTTTTACATATAAAATCCGTCTTTCAGTGATCCAACGATTCAATTCCAAAGCCTTCGGTGCCAAAACGCCGGGTGGCAATAGCTTTTAGGATGGGCTTCACGTCATCTTCCGACCTTGAGACTCATCGATTTTAACAATGAATGCCGAGGAATACGGGGAGAAATCTATTATGGGTATTTAACTTACTAAGTGAGAAAAATGTAATTTTCCAGTCAAATTGGCTTCCTGGTGCATTTTAACTTTACCAAAAACACGTTATATAGGGGTGTTAAGTTGCGCTGCCAGAAGAGTAAATGAGCTGCGCGAATTTCGGCCGTCCGATCGTGCGGATTCCCTGCGAACCCGGCTGCAATCCCCCGACCGTCTGATCCCCTGGACCCAACTGTCTGATCCCGTGTATTGATCAGCCGCCCCGCCATCAAATGGTTCGTTCGATTCCCATCCGTTGGATCGATGGGAATCGAACGGACCAAAAAAATTTCACTGTTACTGTAGCGGTTACAATAACTGCGAAAAACCTTTTGGACCGTTCGATTCCCATTGATCCAATGGATGGGAATCGAATTAACACACAATTAGTCCGGGTGATTCCCATCCGTTGGATCGACGGGAATCGAACAGATCAAAACATTTTTCGCTGTTACTGTAGCCGCTACAGTAACATCGAAATTTTTTTGGTTCGTTCGATTCCCATCGATCCAACGGATGGGAATCACCGGGACCAATTGTGTGTTACATTCGATTCCCATCTGTTGGATCAATGGGAATCAAACAGTCCAAAATGTTTTTCGCTGTTACTGTAGCCGCTACAGTAACAATGAAATTTTTTTGGTCCGTTTGATTCCCATCGATCCAACGGATTGGAATCGAACGAACCATTTGATGGCGGGGCGGCTTATCAAAACACGGGATCAGACGGTCTGGGGATTGCAGCCAGGTTCGCAGGGGATCCGCACGATCGGACGGCCGAAATTTTCGCAACTCATATATATATATATATATATATATATATATATATATATATATATACATATATATATATATATATACATATATATATATATATATACATATACATATATATATATATATACATATATATATATATATATATATATATATATATATATATATATATATATATATATATATATATATATATATATATATATATATATATATATATATATATATATATATATATATATATATATATATATATATATATATATATATATATATATATATATATATATATAGTAGTGATACATTGCGGAGTAGTGATACATTGCGGCCGGCTAACGTGCGGCCACCCCATTCGGGGGTATTTTTGGAAATTTTTTTTTTGGGGATTGATCAGCCACCGTTGGATTGGACACATAAAACATTTCAGCCCGATCCAAGACTTGTAGGCCGTCCAAATGTGTTGATCTTTTATCAGTTGTTCATTTTTTTCGCCATTTTGATCAACACATTTGGACGGCCTACAGGTCTTGGACCGGGCTGAAATTTTTTGTGTGTCCAATCCAAGGGTGGGTGATCAATCCCCAAAAAAAAAAATTCTGAAAATACCCCCGAAGGGGGTGCCACACGTTAATCCCGCACGTTACCGGCCGCAATGTATCACTACTATATATATATATATATATATATATATATATATATATATATATATATATATATATATATATATATATATATATATATATATATATATATATATATATATATATATATATATATATATATATATATATATATATATATATATATATAGGAATGATAAAATGCGGCGTGCGGTGTCACACCGCAGCCGTCTGATACACCCACTGCGTGTGTGCGATGCACGCAGCGGTGCATCAGATGGCTGCGGTGCGACACCGCACGCCGCATCCTAACACGCCCATATATATATATATATATATATATATATATATATATATATATATATATATATATGTATAGGGGAGGGATACTCTTACTAATGGATTCTTACTAATGAAAGTTACAAATCGCTTTTTATCTACCTAGATGTTTCAGAATTTGATGAAACTTGGTGGGGATGTTCTCTATGGCAAGTTGATCATCCTCACAAAAAACCATCAAATTCTATAACCTCTAGGGGCATCAAATATGTTATTCAAATTAACGGTTAAAATGAGCGGTCGATAAAGCTTCTAATATTTGATGCCCCTAGAGGTTATAGAATTTGATGATTTTTGGTGAGGATGATCAACTTGCTATAAAGAGCATCCCCACCAAGTTTCATCAAATTTTGAAACCTCTAGGTTAGGTAAAAGGAGATTTGTAACTTTCATTAGTAAGATTCCATTAGTAAGAGTATCCCTGCCCATATATATATATATATATATATATATATATATATATATATATATATATATATATATATATATATATATATATAGGGGATGAGGAGCCTGGACCTCAGGTGCAGCGTTAACGCTGTACCCGTGCGTCCGCGCGTGCCAAGTGTCACGAATCCGGGCAAAAACGGAAGCGGCGCGGCCAGAAAGCCCGCTACATCTCTGTGGTCGTCCGATCGTAATTGATCGAATGGCCAGTCCGAAAGTCCCGCTCCGAAATCCTTGCCAATCCGCTGCCAAACTGTAGCCGTCTGATCCCGTTCGATCACCCGCATCCAGCCGCCTGATCCCGTGCTGCACACCCCACTCGGTTCCGTTCGATTCCCATCCGTTGGATCGATGGGAATCGAACGGCCCGAAATCATTTTCGCTGTTACTGTAGCCGCTACAGTAACAGCGAAAAAGCTTCATGTCCGTTCGATTCCCATCGATCGAACGGATGGGAATCGAACGGAACCGAGTGGGGTGTGCTGCACGGGATCAGGCGGCTGGATGCAGGCGACCAAACGAGATCAGGCGGCCACGGTTTGGCAGGCGGTTTGGCAAGGATTTCGGAGCAGGATTTCGGACTGGCCGTTCGATCAATTACGATCGGAGGGCCACAGAGATGTAGCTGGATTTCTGGCCGCGTCGCTTCCGTTCTCGCCCGGATTCGTGACACTTAGCGCGCGAGGACGCACGGGTACAACGTTAACGCTGCACCTGAGGTCCAGGCTCCCCGCCCCCATATATATATATATATATATATATATATATATATATATATATATATATATATATATATATATATATATATATATATATATATATATATATATATATATATATAGAGAGAGAGAGAGAGAGAGAGAGAATACGGGGTATGAGCTGACAGCCCATTTATTAATTTGGGCTGTCAGCTAACAGCCCTTCGATCCCCATCATCAACCATTGGTTTTTTTTTTATAAAAAAAAACACCTACACCTCTCTTTCTCTCTCTCTCTCTCCCTCTCCCTCTCTCTCGCGAGCCGCAGCCCCATCCCCGACCACCTCCCGCTCCAGCTTCCTCCTTCCCCACCGGCACTGGCTCCCCCCTCCGGCACCAGATCCGGCTTCCCGCTCCGGCACCGGCTCCCTCGCGGCTTACTTCCCCTCCCCCTCCGGCGTCACCCCTTCTGATCTCCGGCAGCACCCTCCGGCGCGGATCCACCTTCCCCTCCCCCTCCAGCACGGACCAGCCCCGACCTCAAGTCCCCGTGGCTCCCCTTCCCTATCTCCTCTTTCCCCGCCGGCATCCACCTTCGAGTGGATCCGTGCCGGAGGGTGCTACCAAAGATCGGAGGGGGTGACGCCGCTGGGTAGGGAGCTGGTGCCAGTGCCGGAGAGGGCAGTTGGAGCGAGAGGTGAAGGTGGTCGGGGACAGGGCTGCGGCTCGCGCGCGCGAGAGAGAGAGAGAGAGAGAGAGAGAGAGAGAGAGAGAGAGAGAGAGAGGTGTACGATGTTTTTTTTTTTTAAACCAATGGTTGATGATGGGGATCGGAGGGTTGTTAGCTGACAACCCAAATTAAGAAATGAGCTGTCATCTCATACCCCGTATTCTCATTATATATAAATATATAAATATATAAATATATAAATAAATAAATAAATAAATAAATAAATATATATATATATATATATATATATATATATATATATATATATATATATATATATATATATATATATATATATATATATATATATATATATATATATATATATATATATATATATATATATATATATATATATATATATATATATATATATATATATATATATATATATATAGGGCTGGGTTTCTATGACATGTCATATGGAGTACCCTATGACATATGGTGAATTAGTAATGCTAGAATGTTTAGAATATGCTGAATTTTTTTGAGGGTGATCACCTTACCTTAGATAGAATGTCCACAAAAAATCAAAGCATTCTAAAACTTGTTGGGGCATCAAATGCTAGAAGCTTTATCAGCCATCCATTTTAACCATTAAATTGAAAATCATATTTGATGCCTCTAGAAGTTTTGGAATGAGTCGATTTTTTGCGGGGGTCCTATCTAAGATAGGGTGATCATCCTCATAAAAATTCAGAACATTCTAAATATTCTAGGGCTACTAACTCATCATATGTCATAGGGTACTCCCTATGACATGTCATAGAAACTCATTTCCCAATATATATATATATATATATATATATATATATATATATATATATATATATATATATATATATATATATATATATATATATATATATATATATATATATATATATATATATATATATATATATATATATATATATATATATATATATATATATATATATATATATATATATATATATATATATATATATATGGGTCTGGATCGGCTGACCCAGCAAATTTTGACCCCGCAATAACCCAGCACCCTTTGATGCACCTAGAGGTTTTAGAACGGGCTGATGTTTTGTAGACATGTTGTCTATTGTATGTTGATTATCCTCACACAAAATCAGCCCATTCTAAATCCTCTAGGTGCATCAAATGCTCTCTTTAAATCAACGATTTTCGACTATCAATTATAACCGTTGAGTTGAAAAGCGCATTTGATGCACCTAGAGGTTTTAGAATGGGTTGATTTTTTTTAAGGATGATCAACATACCATAGACAACCTGCCTACAAAAAATCAGCCCATTCTAAAACTTCTAGGTGCATCAACGGGTGCTGGGTTATTTGCTGGGTCAAAATTTGCTGGGTCATCCGATCCTGACCCTCTCTCTCTCTCTCTCTCTCTCTCTATATATATATATATATATATATATATATATATATATATATATATATATATATATATATATATATATACAGAGAGAGAGAGAGAGAAATGCTATAATGTGGCATGCGGTAAGTGTGGCACTGTACCGCAGCCGTCTGATGCACTGCTGCGTGCATGTGATGCACGCAGCGCGTGCATCAGACGGTTATGGTGCAGTGCCGCACGTACCGCATGCCGCAGCATAGCATGCTGTTTTACAGCTGTTTTTTTTTTAAAAAAATCGGACGGCTTGATCTATCCAATCGGAGGGCTGTAAACTGACAGCCCATTTACTCAAATGGGCTGTCAGCTCATACCCCGTATTATATATATATATATATATATATATATATATATATATATATATATATATATATATATATATATATATATATATATAATACGGGGTATGAGCTGACAGCCCATTTGCTCAAATGGGTTGTCACCGGCAGCCGTCCGATTGGGATGATCAAACTGTCCAATAAAAAAAGAAAAAACTGTTACAGCTGTACTGTTACAGCTCTCTCTCTCTCTCCACAGACCCGCTCCGATGAATCCCCGACCCCCTCCGGCGACCGGCAACCTTGTCCGACGACCCCCGACCCCCTCCGGCAGGACCCCGAACCCCTCCGGCACCCCCCGACGGACTCTGGCCACCCCGTCCCCCTCCGGCAGGACCCCCCCGTTCCCCTTTCGATGAAGACACGACCCCTCCGGCCACCCCGTCCCCCTTCGGCGACCCTGACCCCCTCCGGCGACCCTGTCCCCCCTGGAGCTTCCAGGGGGTCGGGGGTCGCCGAAAGCGGACAGGGTGGCTGTCGGAGGGGGACGGGGTGGCCGGAGTCCATCGGGGGGGTGCCGGAGTCCGTCGGGGTCATGCAAGAGGGGGTCGGGGGTCACCGGACGGGGTCGCCGGTCGGCGGAGTGGGTTCGGGCTTCATCGAGGGGGTCCGGGTTTAATCGGAGCGGGTCTGTGGAGAGAGAGAGAGAGAGAGAGAGAGAGAGAGAGAGAGAGAGAGAGAGAGAGAGAGAGAGAGAGAGAGAGTTGTAACAGTACAGCTGTAACAGTTTTTTTTTTATTGGACGGTTTGATCATCCCAATCGGACGGCTGCCGGTGACAGCCCATTTGTGCAAATGGGCTGTCAGCTCATACCCTGTATTATATATATATATATATATATATATATATATATGGCTGTGTTAAGCTGTTATATTAACATGTAATAATTATGGTGGCTTGCACATTATCAAATGTGTTGGGCTTTCCTTGATGATGAATAATGGATGGTGATAGGGAGATCTCTCTGTTTCTTCATCCGTTGTGCCCCATGGATTCCATGTTTTGTATCTGATGCAATTGTTGGAGATGTGTTGTATGTTTTGTAGGTTAATTGGGGGGTGGGGGTAAAAATTGGATGATAAGGCGGTTAATTAACATATTAAAAATTGGATGATAAGGCGGTTAATTAACATATTTTCCTCGATCGTGACTAACTCGGTTTAGAGCCAAACAATCACATTGTTTGCTCACAAACCACAAAGGTTGAGCTTAAGCTAAGCTAGCTCAAAATTATCATGCACCCTTAGGTCATGTTTGGCATGCCTAATTAAAATTAGGTTGGGTAGGATAGGATTAAACACAGATAAGTATGTTTTTCCATCAGATAACTATCTAAGGGTAGTTGATTTTTTATGGATTTGCTATCTACGGAAAGTTGATCATCCTTACAAAAAATCAAAAAATTCTGAAACCTCTATCTAACGATTTGGATGATGTGTGTCTAACATTATGGAAAAGTAGCGTGTTTCTGGATCCCGACACATATATATAGAGAGTAGTGATACATTGTGGCCGCTTAACGTGCGGCCACCCCCTTTGGGGATTTTTTTGGGATTTTTGTTTTTTTGAGGTTGATCACCGATCCTTGGATAGCACACAAAAAAAATTTTAGCTCGATCCAAGACCTATAGGCCGTTCAAATGTGATCGACTTTTAACTGTCGTTTATTTTTACTGTCATTTTGATTAACACTTTTGGACAGCCTACAGGTCTTGGATCGAGCTGATATATATATATATATATATATATATATATATATATATATATATATATATATATATATATATATATATATATATATATATATATATATATATATATATATATATATATATATATATATATATATATATATATATATATATATATATATATATATATATATATATATATATATATATATATATATATATATATATATATATATATATAAGAGAGAGAGAGAGAGAGAGAGAGAGAGAGAGAGAGAGAGAGTGAGAGAGAGAGTGAGAGAGAGAGTGAGAGAGAGAGAGAGAGAAAGAGAGAGAGAGAGAAGAATGTTACAATGAGATGTGAGCTACGGGTGGAGAAAATAAGCTGCCCTCATTTTGATCCCCCTAGGAGTTTTGAAATTTGATGAAATTTGGTGAGGATGTTATCTAGGATAAGATGATCATCCTCACCTACTTTCATCAAATTCCAAAACTTCTAGGGTTATCAAATGGTAAAAAAAAAATTAACGGTGACTGCGGACGGTAGATAATGCTTCTACCATTTGATGACGCTAGAAGTTTTGGAATTTGATGAAAATTGATGAGGATGATCTTATCCTAGACAACACCCTCACCAAATATCATCAAATTCCAAAACTCCTAAGGGGATCAAAATGAGGGCAGCTCGTTTTCTCCACCCGTAGCTCACAGCTCACTGTAACATTCCTCTCTCTCTCTCTCTTTATATATATATATATATATATATATATATATATATATAGAGAGAGAGAGAGAGAGAGAGAATACGGGGTATGAGCTGACAGCCCATTTGCTCAAATGGACTGTCACCGATAGCCGTCCGATTGGGATGATCAAACTGTCCAATAAAAAAAAAAAAATTGTTACTGCTGTACTGTTACAGCTCTCTCTCTCCACAGACCCACTCCGATGAAGCCCCGACCCCCTCCGGCGACCGGCAACCTTGTCCGGCAACCCCCAACCCCCTCCGGCAGGATCCCGAACCCCTCCGGCACCCCCCGAAGGACTCTGGCCACCCCGTCCCCCTCCGGCAGAACCCCCGTTCCCCTTTCGATGAAGACACGACCCCCTCCGGCCACCCCGTCCCCCTCCGGCGACCCTGAACCGCTCCGGTGGCCCAGTCCCCCCCTGGAGCTTCTGGGGGTCGGGGGTCACCGGAGGGGGTCGGGGGTCGCCGAAAGCGGACAGGGTGGTTGTCGGAGGGGGACGGGGTGGCCGGAGTCCTTCGGGGGGGTGCCGGAGTCCGTCGGGGTCCTGCAAGAGGGGGTCGGGGGTAGCCGGATAGGGTCGCCGGTCGGCGGAGGGGGTTCGAGCTTCATCGAGGGGGTCCGGGTTTAATCGGAGCGGGTCTGTGGAGAAAGAGAGAGAGAAAGAGAGAGAGAGAGAGAGAGAGAGAGAGAGAGAGAGAGAGAGAGAGAGAGAGAGAGAGCTGTAACAATACAGCTGTAACAGTTTTTTTTTTATTGGACGGTTTGATCATCCCAATCGGACGGCTGCCGGTGACAGCCCATTAGCAAATGGGCTGTCAGCTCATACCCCGTATTATATATATATATATATATATATATATATATATATATATATATATATATATATATATATATATATATATATATATATATATATATATATATATATATATATATATATATATATATATATATATATATATATATATATATATATATATATATATATATATATATATATATATAATACGGGGTATGAGCTGACAGCCCATTTGAGTAAATGGGCTGTCAGTTTATAGCCCTCCGATTGGATTGATCAAGCCGTCCGATTTCTTTTTTAAAAAACCAGCTGTTAAACAGCTGTTTTGATTTTTTTTTTTTTACATTATCTCTCTCTCTCTCTCACGAGCTGCGCGCGTCCCCTTCCCCCTCCCCTACGGCGACCACCTCCACCTGGAGCTGCCCCCTACGGCACCGGCACCGGCAGCAGCTCCCCTCTTCGGCACCGGCAGCGGCAGTGGCACCGGCTCCGGATCCCCCTACGGCCGACACCGGATCCCCCTTCGCCAATCCCCCCTACGGCACCGGCAGTGGCAGCCCCTCCACCTGATCCCCCTACGGCAGTGGCAGTGGCAGCCGGCACCCCCTACACCTCCGGCAGTCCCCCCTCCTCCGGCGTCGTCGCATATCTTCATCCCCTCCGGAGGCACAGCGAACCCCGGCTGCCACTGCCACTGCGCTGGAGGAGGGGGGGCTGCCGGAGGTGTAGGGGGTGCCGCTGCCACTGCCACTGCCGATATCGGAGGTGGAGGGGCTGTCGGTGCCGCTGTCGGTGCCGGTGCCGCTGCCGCTACCGGGGCATGGGATCCGGTGCCGTTGGCGCTGCCGGTGCCGGAAGGGGGAGCTGCTGCCGGTGCCGTAGGGGGAGCTGGAGCTGGAGGTCGTCGCCGTCGGGGAGTGGGAAGGGGATGCAGCTCGTGAGAAAGAGAGAGAGATAATGTAAAAAAAACAAAATCAAAACAGCTGTTTTACAGCTATTTTTTTTTTTTAAAAATCGGACGGCTTGATCAATCCAATCGGAGGGCTGTAAACTGACAGCCCATTTGCTCAAATGGGCTGTCAGCTCATACCCCGTATTCTCTCTCTCTATATATATATATAAATGCTTAACTGCGGTCCTGTGGTCCGCACCCGCAGCCGTCCGATGTGGTGCGTCGCATTGCGCCGCGTGTGTCGAACGGCTGCAGATGCGGACCGCACGGACCGTAGACCGCATTGAAGCATGCCCATATATATATATATATATATATATATATATATATATATATATATATATATATATATATATATATATATATATATATATATATATATATATATAGGGCAGTGATACTCTTACTAATGGAATCTTACTAATGACAGTTACAAATTGCCTTTTACCTAACTTAGAGGTTTCGGAATTTGATGAAACTTGGTAGGGATGCTCTCTATGGCAAGTTGATTATTCTCACCAAAAATCATCAAATTCTATAACCTCTAGGGGCATCAAATGTTAGAAGCTTTATCGACCGTTCATTTTAACCGTTAATTTGTATAACATATTTGATGCCCCTAGAGGTTATAGAATTTGATTATTTTTGGTGAGGATGATCAACTTGCCATAGAGAACATCCTCACCAAGTTTCATCAAATTCTAAAACCTCTAGGTTAGGTAAAAGATGATTTGTAACTTTCATTAGTAAGATTCCTTTAGTAAGTTCTTACTAATGGAATCTTACTAATGATAGTTACAAATCGTCTTTTACGTAACCTAGAGGTTTCAGAATTTGATAAAACTTGGTGGGGATGCTCTCTATGGCAAGTTGATCATCCTCACCAAAAATCATAAAATTCTATAACGTCTAGGGGCATCAAATGTTAGATGCTTTATCGACCGTTCATTTTAACCGTTAATTTTTATAACATATTTGATGCCCCTAGAAGTTATAGAATTTGATTATTTTTGGTGAGGATGATCAACTTGCCATAGAGAGCATCCCTACCAAGTTTCATCAAATTTTGAAACCTCTAGGTTAGGTAAAAGACGATTTGTAACTTTCATTAGTAAGATTCCATTAGTAAGAGTATCCCTCCCCATATATATATATATATATATATATATATATATATATATATATATATATATATATATATATATATATATATATATATATATATATATATATATATATATATATATAGGGGGCTGCTTGGTTGATGTCCGTGAAGTCCGTGTCCGCAGCCGTCCGATGCACCCGCCGCGTGCATCGAATGCACCACAGATTGCAGCGAGCGGCTGCGGACCGCACGGACCACATTTAAGCATTTCTCTCTCTCTCTCTCTCTCTCTATATATATATATATATATATATATATATATATATATATATATATATATATATATATATATATATATATATATATATATATATATATATATATATATATATATATATATATATATATATATATATATATATATATATATATATATATATATATATATATATATATATATATATATATATATATATATATATATATATATATATATATATATATATATATATATATATATATATATATATATATATATATATATATATATATATATATATATATAGGGGTATGCTAAAATGCGGCATGTGGTGTGTGCGGCATCGCACCGCAGCCGTCTGATGCACGCGCTGCGTGCATGCGATGCACACAATAGTGCATCAGACGGCTGCGGTGCGATGCCGCACGCACCGCATGCCGCATTCTAGCACTTCCTTATATATATATATATATATATATATATATATATATATATATATATATATATATATATATATATATATATATATATATATATATATATATATATATATATATATATATATATATATATATATATATATATATATATATATATATATATATATATATATATATAGAAAGAGAGAGAGAGAGAGAGAGAGAGAGAGAGAGAGAGAGAACAACAGGTTAATTATTGAGGCATTCCTTCATTCCATTTTTCATATTCTACATCTTCTTTTTGAGCTTGAAGGAGGGGAAACCACTCACCTCAATATCCCAATATTTGGCCACGACTTCTTAAAACTCCTGCTCCTCGCTCCAATAATTAACGTATTTGAAAGGTTTTGGGTCCCTGTTTAGCATTTCAGTCCAATGATTAACTATGGGTGAATGATCGCTCACACTCGCCGCTAGAAATTCTGCCTAGGCCATCGGATCCACTCTGAATTGATGACTACCCTGTCTATTTTACTTAGAATTTGGGTGCTCGAGTCTTGCCTATTCAACCAAGTCCAAGCATGCCCCTTAGAATTAATTTCTTTGAGATCAGACGTTTGCAAACAATCATTGAATATATCCATCTCTGGTATTCAAACATTTCATTGTAACATTCATTGAATGTGTAGCACTCATTGAGTGTGTACAACTATAGAGATGCTCCTACTATCTACACACCATAACATTTCATTGTAACATTCCTATGATCTCTATTTCCTCGTCAACCAACTCCCTCCCTAACCGTTTAAACTGCACTAAACCCCTAAAATCCCGGCCCATTTAAACTGCACTAAACCTGGCCGTTCATCTTCTGATCGCTGTTCGCATCAACGGCTATAAACCCGTCTGTTGAAATTTCGGTCGCCCCAAACCATCGGGTCGATCTCTAGGAATTCGTTTGAATAGAGACAACTGTCATTGATCAATTATAGGGTGTGGGGAGTTGGTTGCGCCGAAGGCGCCCACTTTGTGCCAATTGACATGGGCGAGGAAATGGGGGTCCCTATGAATGCCGGTGTTGTTGTCGAAAGTCTTTTGTTGTCGAAGGCGTTCAGGTGTGTTGCCACCGAAGATGGCCCACTGCAGTGCCGACAGGCATGGGTATGCACTAGTATTGAATGTAATATATCTATACTAAAACAGCTGTATTGGGTTTTTGACACACGTACTATTTTTAAACTAGTGCATGCCCGTGCCTGTCGGCACTGCAGCGGGCCGCCTTCGGCGGCAACACACCTGCCAGCAATGCAATGGGCTGCCTTCGGCAGCAAGACACGCCCCCGATTGGCACGAAGCGAGCCACCTCCGCCCACCCCGCACCCCCAACCCCCGAATACAAATCTTCTACCCCATGTATCTGCCCCATCATCTGCCCCCCCAAGTCACATCCATCCGTTGCACCCATACCCAACCAGTGCATCACACTCAGTCAGAACCGGCAAGCAAAGAAATAGTGACAGCGACCACATTCAACAGTGACATCCACATCCTGTCGATACGGCAACAGCCGCTTTCAATGGCAAAGCACATTCGAGGGGGGCTAGTGGAGGACCAAAAAAAGCCATTGGAGGACTTGGTTGGATGTTTCCACCATCCCATAGCAAGAAAGTATTTTAGATACACGGTGGGTTTGCTGCACTTGCTTACGGTCAAATCGTGCCCTTTAAATGGATGATATGGCACACCAAGATTGAAAGCAAGCAAATGCAGCAAATCAATCGGGTAGCAAAAATAATGTTTTTGCTTCAGCCATATCGTGTAGTGATTTTTTGTGCCCTTTTTTGGGTCGTAAGCAAACACAACAAATCAATTCGGTAACAAAATTGCACTCGGTTTGTCCATTTTGGGCATAAGTGCGAATCATGGATTGGATATGAATCCAACAGACAACTGTGATCATCAAGTATGGTGCATCAAACGGCTATGAAGTGGTATGGTAAATTACACTTTGCCCCTCCCCCCATGAAATTTAGCTCAAGATCAACATCGACTAATATATTGGAACAATCTGATAATGAAATCTGGAGATATAGTATTTTCCACTTCAAAGTATGTTAATGCATTAAATAGCTAAAAAAAAAAGTGGCAAAGAGAAGAAGGATCCTCTAAACTTCCATTCACAAACTCCAGCATCCATCCAAACTACAGACATTAGAAGACAGAGCACAGAATCAAACACGAATAGACATCACCACCCACCATCAATCTAGAACTCGTCATCAGCAGGGGCAGACTTGGAGGCCCCGGCCTTCTTGGGGAGGAGGTTGTGGATGTTGGGCATCACGGCACCGTTGGAGATGTTGACGGTGCTAAATTTTGTTGTAACCCAATGGCTTAGATCTTAGAACTATAAATCTGAAAAAAATCATTGATTACAACCAGTAGGAATCAAAGCCCATCATAAAAAAAAAAAAAAAAAAAAATACAAAATACTAAGAACACATTGATTCCGACAAAAAAAAACCCATCGGAATCAAAGCCCATTTGAAGCTCGAAATTCTTTTACATAGATCAAAATGGGTATTTTTTTTGTTGTAACCCACTGGCTCAAATCTTAGAGCTATAAATCTGGAAAAAAAAATCATTGATTACAACCAGTAAAAATCAAAGCCCATCCCAAAAAATAATCAAAAAAAATACAAAATACTAAGAACACATTGTTTCCGACAAAAAAAACCCATCGGAATCAAAGCCCATTTGAAGCTCGAAATTCTTTTACATACATCAAAATGGGTTTTTTTTTTGTTGTAACCCATTGGCTCAGATCTTAGAGCTATAAATCTGAAAAATAAATCTAAAAAAATCATTGATTACAACCAGTAAGAATCAAAACCCATCCCAAAAAATAATTTGAAAAAATACAAAATACTAAAAATACATTGATTCCGACAAAAAAAATACCATCAGAATCAAAGCCCATTTGAAGCTCAAAATTCTTTTACATAGATCAAAATGGGTTTTTTTTTGTTGTAACCCAATGGCTCATATCTTAGAGCTATAAATCTGAAAAAAATCATTGATTACAACCAGTAGGAATCAAAGCCCATCCCAAAAAATAATTGGAAAAAATACAAAATACTAAGAACACATTGATTCCGACAAAAACAAACATCGGAATCAAAGCCCATTTGAAGCTTGAAATTATTTTGCACAGATTAAAATGGGTTTTTTTTTGTTGTAACCCATTGGCTCAAATCTTAGAGCTATAAATCTGAAATAAACCATTGATTACAACCAGTAGGAATCAAAATCCATCGCAAAAAATAATTAGAAAAATACAAAATACTAAGAACAAATTGATTTCGACCAAAAAAAACCCATCGGAATCAAAGCCCATTTGGAGCTCGAAATTCTTTTACAATGGGTTCTTATTACACAGCTCGAAATCCTTTTAACAACCATCGAATATTACATCAGTAGGATTCAAAACAACCATCAAAATCAAAACAACCATCAAAAGCAGAATAAAAAACCATCGTATAGAGAGAGAGAGAGAGAACCTGGACAGGCGAGGGGCAGCGCCCGTGCCGACAGACAGGCGAGGGGCAGCGCCCGTGCCTGTTGGCACTGCAGCAGAAGAATTGACAGAGAAGAATGCCATGCTATCCTCTAGGGCTCCGTCCGCCTTGATATCCTCCTCAACATCTCCTTCCTCCTGGCGGCGACCGGCGTGGGCGGCAGGTGGCTGGGATCCTCAAAATGGGTTTTTTTTTGTTGTAACCCATTGGCTCAGATCTTAGAGCTATAAATCTGAAAAAAATCATTGATTACAATCAGTAAGAATCAAAACCCATCCCAAAAAATAATCTGAAAAAATACAAAATACTAAGAATACATTGATTCCGACAAAAAAAATACCATCGGAATCAAAGCCCATTTGAAGCTTGAAATTCTTTTACATAGATCAAAATGGGTTTTTTTTTGTTGTAACCCAATGGCTCAGATCGTAGAGCTATAAATCTGAAAAAAATCGTTGATTACAACCAGTAGGAATCAAAGCCTATCCCAAAAAATAATCGGAAAAAATACAAAATACGAAGAACACATTGATTCCGACAAAAAAAACCATCGGAATCAAAGCCCATTTGAAGCTCGAAATTCTTTTACACAGATTAAAAAGGGTTTTTTTTTGTTGTAACCCATTGGCTCAGATCTTAGAGCTATAAATCTGAAATAAACCATCGATTACAACCAGTAGGAGTCAAAATCCATCGCAAAAAAACCAAGCTCTAACACCGGAGATCACAAAACATTGAAGAAACTAACAGGTTGCAGATCGAAGACAAACCGCCGCCGTCCACACTGCTCTGGAGGTTGGCGAAGACGTGCTTCAGCTCGAAGTCGCCACCGACCCGACAGAATTCTACCTACAAAAAAAAATCAAGTTGGATCAAACCTCATCATCTCTCTAAAAAAAAATGGAAGTTGGATCAAACCTCATCGTCTCTCTAAAAAAAAAACGATTTGAAGCACCAGAAGAGAGAGAGAGAGAGAGAGAGAGAGAGAGAGAGAGAGACAACATTGCAAGCCTCTTCCTCTGCTGCTGTTGCTCCTATTCTGCACCATTGCAAGCACGGGAGAACATCACCAAAAATGGAAAAAAAATTTGGAAACTTTCACTCAATTCCATCCATATCAATGAAATTTCAATCAAGAATTCCAAAATATATAGACCCAAATCCATGAAACGATCAAAATTTGGACCGATCAGAATGAATTGGAAAGGAAAATAAAAACCAAGCTCTAACACCGGAGATCACAAAACATTGAAGAAACAAACAGGTTGCAGCTCGAAGACAAACCGCCGCCGTCCACACTGCTCTGGAGGTTGGCGAAGACGTGCTTCAGCTCGAAGTCGCCACCGACCCGACAGAATTCTACCGACAAAAAAAAATCAAGTTGGATCAAACCTCATCATCTCTCTAAAAAAAAACTAATTTGAAGCACCAGGAGAGGGAGAGAGAGAGAGAGGGAGAGAGAGAGAGAGAGAGAGAGAGAGAGAGAGAGAGAGAGAGAGAGAGAGAGAGAACCTGGGTAGGCTGAGGGGCAGCGGTGGCGATGGGTAGATCCGGCCATCTCTCTGTGCGATCAGAGAGGGAGAGGACAGTGTGAGAGAGAGAGAGGTTTGAGAGCGGGGGGACGTGATTTGGGGCTTGGATTTGGGGTTTGATAAGAGAGGGGCACGGATGAGAGTTTTGGGGCGGGATTCATGGATGAGATTTGGGGTTCCATGCAAGAGGGGTGGGCGGATGAGAGATTTGGGGCGGGATTTTGGGGGCGATCCAAATTGAGAGAGGGAGAGGGTTGAGAGTGAGGAATGAGAGAGGAGAGGGGCGGTAATTAGGTGACTGAGGGGGCGGGATTTGGTGGGGCGGGGGGCTCGATCTGCAGCTGGAACGGGGGGCTCGATCAGGGGAGTAAGAAAGGGTGGGGGTGAAGGACGGCTCGAAAGGGTGGGGGTGAAGAACGGGAGAGAGAGATATCGGGGGGAGAGAGAGAGAGAGAGAGAGAGGGGGGGGGGGGGCGGGAATTGGGGGGAGCATGGGGAGTGATTTGGGGACGTGATTTAGAGAGAGAGAGAAACTTGAGAAGAGAGAGAGAGACGGAAAGATAGCGAGAGAGATCAGAGAGAGAAACGGACGGAGAGAGAGAGAGACGGGCGGAAGAGACGGGCATGAAATCTGCATATATGCTGTCCCCTATCTCTCTAAAATCATCTCAGCCGTCCCTTCCACAGAGCTGGTCCCCCCCTTAATTCTATTTACATATATGCAGCCCGCTCTCTCTCTCTTTAAACCTCATCTCAACCGTCCTTTACATTCAGCTGACCTACTCGATGAAGATTGTTGGATGAGAGAGAGGCTAGTCTAGTCAGCGTTTTTTTGTCTAGTCAGCTTTTGGTGCCATTTTGTCTAGTCAGCACCAAAGCGCCGTGCCATGTTATATAGATGCATGTGCTCTCTTTCTCTCTGAGCATGCCCTTTCTTTCGGTTTGAGACACATGTAGATATTCAAATATTTTATTATAACATTTGTTGAATTTGTAGCACACATTTAATGTCTACAACTATAGACACTCCCACTATGTATACACCATAATATTCATTTAATGAGAGATGTGTAAATATTCTAACATTAATTATAAAACTATGGATTAGTCTCACTCTGTACATACTGTAACATAATATTGAATCTAATATATCGATCTATACTAAAACAGACCCCTCTATCTGGGGTTTTTGACACATGTACCCTTTTTAAATGCAAATGCTCTGTGTGTGTGTGTGTGTGTGTGTGTGTGTGTGTGTGTGTGTGAATACGCATCTCACTATATACACACACTGTAATATTCATATTGAATCTAATATATCTATACTAAAACGGAGCCCTCTATCTTGGGTTTTTGACACATGTACCTTTTTTAAATGCATATGCTCTCTTTCTTTCTCTCTCTCTCTCTCTCTCTCTCTCTCTCTCTCTCTCTCTCTCGGTGTGTGTGTGTGTGTAAACATGCCCTTTCTTCTAGTTTGAGACACATATATATTCAAATATTTCAATGTTATATTTATTGAATGTATAGTACTTATTGAATATATACAACTATAGAGACACTTATACTGCACCAGTCATGGGGGGTACCATGACTGGTGGACTAACCAGTGTGGTACTTTGGCGCACCAAAGTGAGAGTCCATTATTTGACCCAATACCACAGTATGCTAGGTTATCCAACTGGCAATGAATCAACGTGCCACTCCTATAGGCCATTCACACCCCTAACGAGAGGTACGTTTCTTGGTCTAACTTATAACATATTAAACCCAAACCTAGTGGCTAGCAGTTGAATTGGTGATGAGATCTGGTTACTCGATAGAGTAATTGGCAATACGATATGTATAGTCAACCTAGAAGGAACCGAGTCGTATAATCACTCGAGTCTGATGGTGTTCTTCACTGCTCGAGTCGAGTCATGGCATCAAGTGAAGGGATAATGTGTTTACCACTACTAAGCGAAGAGCAAAGATATACAAGAGAACATAGAATATCTGGGTAAATTAGAGAGAAGCCTACATCACACTCTAGGTGGCTACGTAGGTTAACTTGGACTCAGAGGATCGATGAAACACTCGGTAGTATGCGATCGAGTCTAGTTGGAAGCCATGAACCTTGGACCCTGAAGGTTCCACCTTATCCACATTATGTATGATCCTTGAACCATCTCTTTGTTTCACAGAGCATAAGTTAAGGAAGAATGAAGTCCAACCCCACTATCCTTATGTCCATATGTGCTTTGCACTACAGCGTGGTAGTTGTATAGACATGTATTTTAGATCACCATATGACGTTGTACCTCCTTCTCCAACGATTGTCGACCGCACCAGCACCCCTACTCTCCCCACAATCTGTCTATCTGGCTACTACAGTACCACCATCCACGACCCATAGATTGAGCCCAAAGTAAAAGCGCTCACCGAATCATACATTGGCCAATTCCGATCAACCTCGAATACTAGTTTTGATCAATGAATAGGATTGGATATTAGTATAAGAATCACATATTGGTATGTAATACTATTACTTGTTTTGAAACTAGAATAGAGAGCCATGGTTGCATGGTAATCCATGTGAATTGAAGTCTAAAATTAATGGTCCTATATAACCTAAATCAGTTCGCAGCTATAATCAGATTGGTTACCTCATTATGATAAGCTATTGTGATGATAGAGCATGGGTGTCTTCACTATGGTCATCACCAGGCACAAAGACTGTAGCCGAATGAAACTAATACAATGCACAGATCGGTGAGCAGACACCGATGTACTATGCCGTGTTTCTGCTTAAAGTAAATCGATCCTAAATCATGAAGAACCATGACTGGTGGATGAATCTACAAGAAGGAGTCCAAATATACCCCTCAACTATATCATGGGGGGTATATCTATATGTCAAAAGGGTGACTTTAACACCCTCATATGTGTTACCAAAATATAACAAGTCCCATAGCTAGAAGGGGTTTAACTATTGTGAGATACTTATTCATGTAGCAAATTATAAAAGAAGTCCAAGTGCACCCCCCCCCCCCCCCCCGACTGTATCATGGGGGTGTATCTATATGTAAAATGGGTGACTTTATTACCTGTATGTGTGTGTCAAAATTATAAAGAATTCTATAGCTAGGAGGGGTCCTGCTATTAGAGGATCCGTATTCATGTAGAAGATTACTAGAGTAGTCCAAATATACCCCCGCTGACTATATCAGGGTGGTATATCTATTTGTCAAAGGAGTGATCTTAATACCCGTATATGTGTGTGAACAATATATAAAGAGTCACATAGCTACGAGTGGTCCAACTATTATGGAATCCTTTGTCATATAGTTATAAGAGGAGTCCAAGTATACCCCCCCCCCCCGACAATAGCATGGAGGGTATATCTATATATTAAAGGGTTAACTGTAACACCCGCATATATATTACAAAAAAATAAAGAGTCCTATAGCTAGGAAAGGTCCCACTATTATGGATCCTTATTCATATAGCAAATTATAAGAGAGGACCAAGTATATCCTCCTGACTATATCATCAGAGGGTCATTTACGTGTCAAAGGGGTGACTTTAATACTCGCATGTGTGTAGCCAAAATATATAAAATCCTATAGCTAGAAGGGTCCCAATATTGTAGGATCTTTATTTATGTATCAGAATATAAGTAGAGTCCAAATATACCCTCCTCCTGACTACATTATAGAGGTTCATCTATATGTCAAAGGGGTGAGTTTAATACTAGTAATTGTAAGGCAAAAACATTAAGAGTTCAATAGTTTGGAGGGGTCCAACTATTATGAGATCCTTATTCATATAGTAGATTATAAGAGAAGTCCACGTGTACCCCCCCTCCCCGCGACTATTTCATGGGGGGTACATCTATGTGTCAAAGGGGTGACTTTAATACTCGCATGTGTATGTTCAAAATATAAAGAGTCCCATAAGTAGGTAGGATCCCACTATTATAAGATCCTTATTCATGTAGCAGATTATAAGAGGAGTCCAAGTATACCCCCTACCCCGACTACATCATTAGGGGTATATCTATGTGTTAAAGGGATAACTTTAATACCTGTATATGTATGGCAAAAATATAAAGAGTTCCATAGATAAGAGGGGTCCTATAATTATGGGATCCTTATTTATATAGCAGATTATAAGATGAGTCCGAATATGCCCCCTCCTTCCTAATTACAACATATAGGGTTGTGTCAAAGGGGTGAGTTTTACACCCGTATGTGTATGACCAAAATATAAAGAGTCTAAAAGCTAGAAGAGATCTTACTATTATGGGATCCTTATTCATGTATACGATTAATAAAGAAGTCCAAGTATACCCCCCTTCCAACTACATTATAGGGGAATATGTCTATGTGTCAAATGGGTGACTTTTACACCCGTATGTATTTGACCAAACTATAAAATCCCATAGCTAGGAGGCTTCCTATTTTTATGAGATCCTTATTCATATAGTAGATTATTAGAGGAGTTTAAGTGTACCACCCCCAACATCATAGAGGGGTAAATATATATATACATATATATATATATATATATATATATATATATATATATATATATATATATATATATATATATATATATATATATATATATATATATATATATATATATATATATATATATTAAAGAGATAACTTTAATAACCGCATGCATATGACCAAAATATAAAGTGTTCCATAGCTAGGTGGGGTCTAACTATTATAGGATTATTTTTTATATAACATATTATGAGAGGAGTCCAAGTATACCCCCCTAACTACATCATGGGTGGGTATATCTATGTGTCAAAGGGGTGACTTTAACACCCATATGTGTGTGGCCAAAATAGTGAGTCATATAGCTAGGAGTGTCCCACTATTATTAGATCCTTATTTGTATAGCATATTATAAGAGAAGACCAAATGTTCCCCCTCGACTATATAATGGGGAGGGGATGTCTTTGTGTCAAAGTGGTGACTTTAATACCTATATGTGTGTGGCAAAATATAAAGAGTCCTATAGCTAGGAGGGGTCCCATTATTATGGGATCCTTATTCATGTAGCAGATTATGAGAGGAGTCCAAGTGTATCCCCCTTCCCAATTATATTATTGGGGGGTACATCTATTTATCAAATGGGTGACTTTAACTCCAGTATGCGTATGGACAAAATTTAAAGTTACATTGCTAGGATGGGTCCCACTATTATAGGATTCATATTAATATAGTAGATTATAAGAGGAGTTTAAGTGTGCCCCCTACTACATGGGGGTACATCTATGTATAAAGGGGTGACTTTAACACCTATATTGTATGGCCAAAACATAAATTCCCTTAGCTAGAAGGGATCCTACATTTTTTGGGATCCTTATTCATGTATTAGATTGCGAGAGGAGTCCAAGTATACCCCCTGTATCGACTACATTATTGTGGGATGGGGGGTTTACATCTTTATATCTAAGGGATGACTTTAACACCCATATGTGTGTGGCCAAAATATAAAAAGATCCATAGCTAGGAGGGGTTCGAGTTTTATGTGATCCTTATCTATGAAGCAAATTATGATAGGAATCCATATATCCCCACCCCTAGACTACATCATTGGGGGTACATCTATTATCAAATGGATGACTTTAACACCCACATAACACCCATATATATGTGGGCAAAATATAAAGAGTCCCAGAACTTGAATATGCTCCACTATTATGGGAGTCTTATTTATTAGAAGTCCTAATGTGCCCCCTCGACTATACTATGGGGGGTACATCTATGTGTCAAAAGTGTGACTTTAATATCCGTATGTGTATAGCCAGAATATAAAGCCCCATAACTAGGAGAGATTGTACTATTTTGGGATCCTTATTCAGGTAGCAGATTATAAAAGAAGTCCAAATATACACCCACGTACTATACTGAGGGTACATCTATGTGTCTAATGATTGACTTTAACACTCACATGTGTATGGCCAAAATATAAAGTCCATAGCTATAAGGGATCCCACTATTGTGAGATCCTTATTCATATAGAAGATTATGAGAGGAGTCCTAGTATACCCGCCACCCAGACTATATCGGGGTACATCTAGCTGTCAAATATGTGACTTTAACAGTTGTATATGTGTGGCCAAAATATAAAGATTTCTAAAGCTAGGAGGGGTTTCACTATTATAGAATCCTTATTCATATAGCAGATTATGAGAGGAGTCCAAATATACCTCCTACCACCCGACTACATCATGGGGTTATATCTATATATCAAAATGGTGACTTTAAAACCTAGATGTGTGTGACCAAAATATAAAGAATCCAATAGCTAGAATGGGTCTTATTATTGTGGGTTCCTTATTCATATAGAAGATTATGAGAGGAGTTCATGTGAACCCCCCCGAATACATCATAGGGGGTATATTTATATGTCGAAGGAGTGACTTTAATACACCCACATATATGTGGCCAAAATATAAAGAATCTAATAGCTAGGAGGGATCCAACTATTATAAGATTCTTATTTATATAGCAGATTACGATAGAAGTTTAAGTGTACCCCTACGACTACATCATGGGGGTTACATCAATATATCAAAGGGTGACTTGAATACCCACATATATGTGGCAAACATATATATAGCTAAGAGGGGGTCCCTCTATTGTTGAATCCTTATTCATAGAATATATTATGAGAGGCGTTCAAGTGTACCCTCTGACAATATCATAGGGCTATATCTTTTTATCAAACGGGTGACTTTAATACCCATATGTGTTCAAAAATATAAAGCCCCGTAGCTAAGAGAGGTCCTACTTTTGTGGGATCCTTATTCATGTAATAAATTATAAGAGGGGTCCAAGTGTACCCCCTTATCGATTACATTATGGGGGGTATATCTATTTAATAAGGGGGTGATTTTAACACCTATATGTGTATGGCCAAAACAGAGTCCCATAGGTAGAAGGGTCTCACTATTATGAGATTATTCATGTAGAAGATTATGAGAGGAGTCTAAGTGTATCCCCAAGACTATATCATAGGGTGGTACATATATATGTCAAAGGGGTGACTTTAACACCATCATATGTGTAGTTAAAATATCAAATCCCATAGCTAGGAGGGATTCCACTATCGTGGGATCCTTATTCATATAGCAGTTCATGAGAGGAGTATTCATATAGCAGTTCATGAGAGGAGTCAAAGTAAACCCCCTATACACTCGACTATATCTTGGGGGTACATCTATGTATCAAAAGGGTGACTATAACACCCATATATATATAGCCAAAATATAAGGAGTCCTATAGCTAGAATGGGTCATACTATTATGAAATTCTTATTCATATATCAGATTATAAGAGGAGTTCAAGTGTCCCCCCTCCAGTTACAATATGGGGGGTATATCTATATGTCAAAGGGGTGACTTTAACACCAGCATGAATATGGCCAAGATATAAAGAGTCCCATAGGTAGGAGTGGTCCTACTTTTGTATGATGCTTATTCATGTAACAGATTATTAGAGGAGTACAATTGAAATCCCCCCTTCGACTATATCATGGGGGGTATTTCTATATTTCAAAAGGGTGATTTTAACACCCATATGTATCTGATAAAAATATTAAAAGTCCTATTGTTAGAAGGGGTCCTACTATTATAGGATCCTTATTTATGAAACAAATTATAAGAGGAGTCTAAGTGTACTAGTTCCCCATATAATATTAAGGGGGTACATCTTTGTACTAAAGGGTGATTTTAACACATGCATATCTTTGGCAAAAATATAAAGAGTACCATAGAATGAAGGCATGCCATTATTTGTGGGATTCTTATTTATGTAGCAGATTATAAGAGAAGTCTAAGTATACCATCCCAACTACATCATTAGGGGTACATCTATGTATCAAAGGGGTAACTTTAACATATATATATTTATAGCCAAAATATAAAGAGTCCTATAACTAGAAGGGGTCCCACTATCATGGGACTCTTATTCATATAGTAGATTATTAGAGGTGTCCAAATATACCCCCCCTCGACTACAATATGGTGGGGTATAACTATGTGTTAAAGATGTGACTTTAGCACCTATATTTATGTGACAAAATTTTAAGAAGCTAGTCCTATAACTAGGAGAGGTCCCACTATTTTGGACTCCTAATTATTATAAAGATTATGAAAGGAGTCCAAGTATACCCCCTAACTATATCATAGGGGGTATATCTATGTGTTGAAGGGGTGACTTTAATACCCTATGCGTATGGCCAAATTATAAATTATCTTATAGGTAGGAGTCCAAATATACCCCCCCTTGACTACAACATGGTGGGGTATAACTATTTGTTAAAGATATGACTTTAACACCTATGTTTATGTAATAAAAATTTAAGGAGCTAGTCCTATAGCTAGGAGAGGTCCTACTATTTTGGGATCCTAATTTATTTAGCAGATTATGAAAGGAGTCCAAGTGTATTCCCCTAACTATATCATATGGGGTATATCTATGTGTCAAAGGGGTGACTTTAACACCCTATGTGTATGGCCAAAATATAAAAAGTCTCATAGCTAAGAGGGGTGCAACATCTACATTAAATACACAAGATATTATCCGCTTTGCCCATGCCCGTATGAGAACTTCCCAGAGGGGTCACCTGTCCTAGTACTACTCTTACCCGAGCATACTTAACTACAAAGTTCTTACGAGATCCATAGCGGTGCATGGTTTTAAAATACATTTTCTATATTTGGGAGGGGAAATTATATAAGTAGCTTAGGATTTCATTCTCTCCAGGCGATATAGGGCTAACTCTTGGCCTTGTACACCTTACCTCACCCCACCTTATCTATCTTGGCATCACAGCCTTAAGAGTCTTGTCCCTTGGCTATTGGAACTTGGTCATCACAATCCACCCCCCTTAGGGCTACATATCCACGTGTAGGGTTAGACCCCCCCATTGCGAGGAGAACCAACTCTGATATATTTTTGTAACATCTGCCCCAAATATACAAGATATTGTCCTCTTTGCCCGTGCCTGCACGAGAACTTCCTCGGGGGGTCACCCATCTAAGTACTACTCTCACCCGAGCACGCTTAGCTATGGAGTTTTTACAAAATCTGTAATGGTGCATGGTTTTAAAATGCATCTTCTATATTTGGGAAGGGAAATTATATAAGTAGCTCATGATCTCCTTCTCTCCAGGCGATGTGGGGCTAACTCATGGCATTGTACACCTCACCTTACCTTATTTATTTTGGCATCACAGCCTCATGAGTCTTTGCTCTTGGCTATTAGATTTTGGTTGTCACAAGGGGTCCCACTAGTGTGAGATCCTTATTCTTACAGTAGATTATGAGAGGATTCTAAGTATACCCCCCTACTACATCATCGGGGGTATATCAATATGTTAAAGGGGTGACTTTAATACCCATATGTGTGTGGCCAAAACATGAAGTCCAATTCCTAGGAGGGATCCCACTATTTTGGGATCCTTATTTATATAACAGATAATAAGAGAAGTCCAATTGTACCCTTACTATTACTACCACATAGGGGGTATATCTATCTGTCCAAGGGGTGACTTTAACACCCATATGTATGTGGGCAAAATAGAAAGAGTCCCATAGCTAGGAGATGTCTCATTATTATGTGATCATTATTCATATAGCAGATTATAAAAGGAGTCCAAATATACCCATTTCCCCTCGATAATATCTTGGGGGGTGATATGTATGTATCAAAAGGGTGACTTTAACACCTGCATGTGTGTAGCTAAAATATAAAGAGTTCCATAACTAGAAAGGGTCCTACTTCTGTAGGATCCTTATTCATTTAGAAGATTATGAGAGGAGTTCAAGTGTACCCCCCCGATTATATCATAGAGGGTACTTCTATATGTCAAAGGGGTGACTTTAATACTCGTATTTATATGGCCAAAATATAAAGTCCCATCGCTAGGAAAGGTCCCATCATTATGAAATCCTTATTCTTTAGAGGATTATTTAAGGAGTCCAAGTATTACCCCCACTGACAACAGCATAGGAAGTACGTCAATGTGTCAAAGGGGTGACTTTAAAATCCGCATGTGTATAGCAAAAATATAAAGAATCCTACAGCTAAGATGAGTGCAACTATTGTGGGATCCTTATTTATATATAAGATTATGAGTGGAGTCCTAGTATAACCTCCCCACTCGACTACGTCATTGGGGGGGGTTACATCTATGTGTCAAAGGGGTGAGTTTAAATCCCGCATATGTGCGACCAAATTATTAGGAGTCTCATAGCTCGGATGGGTCCAATTATTATAGGATCTTTATTCATATAGCATATTATGAAAGGAGTCCAAGTGTATCTCCCCCACTATATATTATGGGGGGTATATTTATGTGTCAACGGGTGACCATAACACCTTATGTGTGCCGCCAAAATATAAAGAGTCCCATATCTAGGGTCCCACTATTGCGGGATACTTTTTTATATAGCACAGTATAAGATGAATTTAGGTGTACCCCCCGATAATATTATAGAAGGGTATAACTCTGTGTCAAAGGGGTGACTTTAACACATGCCTAAGTATGACAAAAATATAAAGAGTCCCAAATCTAGAAGAGGTCCCATTATTGTGGGATCCTTATTCATGTAGCCGATTATGAGAGGAGTCCAAGTATAACCCCCCTCCCTAGCTACATTATGGGGGTATATCGTATCAAAGGGCTGGCTTTAATACCCGAATATGTGTAACCAAAATTTAATGAGTCCCATAGTTATGAGGGGTCTTATTATAATATGATCCTTATTCATATAGCAGATTATTAGAGGAGTCGAAGCATAACCCCCAACTACATCATGGGGGGTATATTTATGTATCAAAGGGGATACTTTAATACCTACATGTTTGTGACTAAAATATAAAGAGTCCCATAGCTATGAGGGGTCTCCATATTATGGATCCATATTTATATACCAGGTTATGAAAGGAGTCTAAGTATACGCCCCTTGACTACATCATGGGGTGATATATTTATATATTAAACGGGTGACTTTAACACCTTATACGTGTAGGTAAAATATAAAGAGTCCTATATCTACTAGGGGCCCCTCTATTGTGGGATCATTATTCATATAGTATATTATGAGGAGTCCAAGTGACCCCCATTTCCCTGACTATATCATGGGGGTGTACATCTATGAGTCAAAGCGGAGTATTTAACACCCATATGTATGTGGCAAAAATATATATTCCTATAGCTAGCAGGGGTCCCGCTATATCATGGGGGTTATATTTATGTATAAGGGGAGTCCAAGTATACCCCCCCAACTATATCATGGGGGTTATATTTATATATAAAAGGGGTGACCTTAATACCCGCATACGTGCAGCCAAAAATATAAATAGTTTTATAGCTATTAGGGGTCTAACTATTATGGGATCCTTATTCATATTGCAGGTTATGAGAGGAGTCTAAGTGTACCATCGTTGACTACATCATGTGGGGATTCATCTATGAGTTAAAGGGGTGACTTTAAGGTGTGTGGCAAAAATATTGAGAGTTCCATAGCTAGAAGGTATCCCTTTATTATGGAATCCTTATTCATATAGCATATTAAGAGAGGTCCAAGTGTACCCCTTGACTAAATCATAGGGGGATACATCTATATATCAAAGGGATGACTTTAACCCCCATATGCGTTTGGCCAAAATATAGAAGTCCCATAGTTAGGAGGGGTCCTACTATAGTGGGATACTTATTCATACAGCATAGTATAAGAGGAGTCCAAGTGTACACCCCGACTACATCTTAGGGAGATAAATCTCTGTGTCAAAAGGGTGACCTTAACACCTGCATGGCAAAAATATAATGAGCCCCATAACTAGGAGGCTTATTAATATAACAGATTAAGATAGGAGTCCAAGTTTACCCTCCTCCCTACTATATTATTGGGGGTACATTTATGTGTCAACGGGGTGACTTTAACATCTAAAATATGTGTAGCCCAATTTTAAAGGGTCCCATAGATAGGAACGGTCCTACAATTGTGGGATCCTTATTCATGTTGCAAATTACTAGAGGAGTCTAAGTGTAACCCCCGACTACATCATTGAGGGGGCATATATATGTGTCAAAGGGTTGACTCTAACACCAACATGTGTATGACAAAGTTATAAAGTGTCTAATACCTAGAAGGGTTCCACATTATTATGGGATCCTTATTTATATAGCAGATTATGAGAGGAGTCCATATGTACCCCCCGGACTATATCATGGGGTGATATATCTATATGTCAAAGGGGTGACTTTAATACCCGCATATGTGAGGCCAAAATATAAGGAGTCCAAGTATACCCTCGCAATTACATCAAGGTGGGTATTTTTATATGTCAATAGGGTGACTTTAGTACCCGTTTATGTGTGGACAAAATATAAAGAGTCCTATAGCTAAGAGGCTTTCAACTACCGTGGGATCCTTATTCATATATCAAACTATAAGAGGAGTCAAAGTGTACCTTTGACTTGGCTATATTTAGCGGGGGTACATCTATGTGTCAAAAGTTTGACTTTAACACCGTATTTATGTGGCCAAACTATAGAGAGTCCTATAACTTGGAGTGGTCCCACTATTATGGGATCCAAATTCATATAGTATATTATGAGAGTAGTTCAAGTGTACCCCCCACTACATTATAGGGGGGATACATCTAAGTGTCAAAGAGCTGACTTTAATACCCACATATGTGTATCAAAATATAGAGAGTCCCAAAGTTAGAAGGATCCCACTATTATGGTATACTTATTTATATAACATAGTATAAAAGGAGTCCAAGTGTACCCCCCTCCCCCCCGACTACAAGATAGGGGGTATATCTATGTGTCAAAAGAGTGACTTGAACATCTGCATTAATATGGCAAATATAAAAAGAGTTTCATAGCTAGGAGGAGTCCCATAATTGTGGAATCTTTATTCAAGTAACATATTGTAAGAGGAGTCGAAGAGTACCCTTTCTCTCCAACTACATTATGGGGGGTACATTTATGTATTAGAAGGGTAACTTTAACACCCCAACATCTGTGGCAAAAATTCAAAAAGTCACATAGCGATAAAGGATCCTACTATTATGGGTTTGTCTTTATGTAGCAGGTTATAAAAGGAGGCTAAGTATACTTCCACCGACTACATAATGGGGGGTACATCTATGTATTAAAGGGATAACTTTAACACCCGTACGTGTGTGGCCAAAATATAAAAATTTCCATAACTAGGAAAGGCCCTACTATTATAGGATCCCTATTCATATAGTAGATTATGAAAGGAGTCTAAGTATATCTCCTTAACTAAATCATTATAGGGTACATCTTTGTGTCAAAGGGGTGACTTTAACACCAATATGTATATGGCAAAAATATAAAGTGTTCCATAGCTAAGAGAGGTCTAATTATAGTGGGATCCTTATTTATATAGAAGATTATTAGAGGAGTCCAAGTATACCTCCTTGACTATATCATAGGGGGGTACATCTATAAGTCAAATGGGTAACTTTAATACTCGCATGTGTATGGCTAAAATATAAAGAGTCCTATAGCTAGAATGGGTCCCTCTATTATAGGATCCTTATTCATATAGCATATTAAGAGAGGAGTCCAAGTTTACCCCTCGATTACATTATTTGGGTACATCAATGTATCAAAGGGGTGAGTTTAACACCCGTATGTGTTCGGCCAAAATATAGTCCTATAGCTAGAAAGGGTATCACTATTGTGCAATACTTATTCATATAGATAGTATAACAGGAGACCAAGTATACCCCCCGACTACATCATAGGGGGCATATATCGTGTCAAATGGGTGACTTTAACACCCGCATAAGTGTTGCAGAAATATAAAAAGTTCTATAGCTAGGAGGGGTCCCACTCTTGTGGCATCCTTATACATATAACATATTGAGAGAGGAGTCTAAGTATACCTCTCTCTAAATATAATATACATGAGTACATCTATGTTTCAAAGGGGTGACTTTAATACTTGAATGTGTGTGGCTAAATTTTAATGAGTCACATAGTTAGGAAGGGTCCCAAAATTATGGGATCCTTATTCATATTGCAGATTATTAAAGAAGTCAAAGTATAACCCCTCAGTTATATCATTAGGGGTGATACATCAATATATCAAAGGGGAGACTTTAACACTCGCATTTATGTAACCAAAATATAAAGAGTTTAATGGTTAGGAGGGGTCCCATTATTATAGGATCCTTATTCACGTGGTAGTTTATGAGATGAGTCCAGATGTACCTCCCCAACTACATCATGAGGGTACATATATGTGTCAAAGGGGTGACTTTAATACCCCATGTTTGTTACCAAACTATAGTTTATATTTAAGAGGGGTCCTACTATTGTGGGATATATATATATTATATAGCTGATTATGAGAGGAGTCCAAGTGTACCCCCTAACTATAACATATGAGGGGTTAATCCATGTGTCAATGAGGTGAGTTGAACATCCGCTTGTGTATGGTCAAAATATAAAGAGTCTCATAGCTAGGACGAGTATATCTATTATGGGAACCTTATTCGTATAACAAATTATGAGAGTACTCTAAGTGTACCTCCACCCCGACTATATTATGGGGAGTTACATCTATATATCAAAAGTATGACTTTAACACTCGCATGTGTGACCAAAATATAGAGAGTCCTATAAAGTATATTATGAGAGGAGTCCAAGTGTACCCCCCCAATTACATCATGGGGGATACATCTATATATCAAAGGAGTTTCTTTAACACATGAATATGTATATCAAAAATAGATAGTCCTAAAGCTAGGAGGGTCCTACAATTATGGGATACTTATTTATATAGCATACTATAAAATGAGTCCAAGTGTACCCTTTCGACTACATCTTAGAGAGATACATCTTTGTGTCAAAAGGGTAACGTTAACACCCGTATGAGTATGGAAAAAATATAAAGAGTCTCATAGCTAGGAGGGGTCCTACTATTATGGGATCCTAATTTATATAGTAGATTATAAAAGAAGTCCAAGTATACCCCCCCAACTACATTATGGGGGGTACATCTATGAGTCAAAATATTGACTTTAACATTCTAATATGTGTGGTCAAAATTTAATGAGTCCCATAACTAGGAGGGGTCCTACTATTATGGGATCCTTATTCATGTAGTAGATTATTAGAGGAGTTTAAGTACCCCCCTGACTATATCATGGGGGGTACGTTTATCTATCGAGAGTATAACTTTAACACCCGCATTATATGGCCAAAATATAAAGAGTCCTATAGTTAGGAGGGGTAACTACTATGAGATTCTTATTCATATAGCATATTATAAAGAGTCCCATAGCCAGGAAGGGTCCTACTATTATTGGATCCTTATTCATATAGTAGGTTATGAGAGGAGTCCAAGTACCCCCATGACTATATCATAGGGGGTACATCTATGTATCAAAGACATGACTTTAACATCCGCATTGTGTAAAAAAATATAAAAAGTCCTATAACTAGAAGGGGTCAAACTATTGTGGAATATTTATTCATATAACAGAGTAGAAGAGGAGTCCAAGTGTAACCCTCTCACTCGACTATATCATGGGGTGTACATCTATGTGATTTTAACACCAGTATATATGGTCAAAAAATAGAAATTCCCATAGCTATGAGGGTTCCTTATTCATATAGCATATTATAAGAGAGTCCAGGTGTACGCCCTTCCTGACTACATCATTGTGGTGTGTATCTATGTGTCAAAGTGGTAACAATAACACCCATATATATATGGGCAAAATATAAAGAGTCCCATAACTAGAAGGCGTCCCACTATTTTTGGATTCTTATTCATATAATATTGTATAAGAGAAGTTCAAGTGTACCCCCTCCAAGAATATCCTAAGGGGTTACATCCCTGTATTAAAGGGGTGACTTTAATACCAATATGAGTGTGGCAAAAATATAAAAAATTACATAGCTAGAAGGGGATGAGACTATTGTAGGATTTTTATTCATATAACAGATTATAAGAGGAGTTCATGTGTACCCTCTCTCCCCAACTACATTATTAGGGGGTATATTTACGTATTAAATGGGTGACTTTAACATCCGAATATGTATGGCCAAAATTTAATGAGTCCCATAGGGGTCCTACAATGGTGGGATCTTTATTCATATAGAATATTATTAGATAAGTCTAAGTATAACCCCTTGACTACATCATAGAGGATAAATTTATGTGTCAAAGGGGTGACTTTAATACCCACATATATATCAAGAAAATATAAATAGTCCCAAATCTAAGAGGGGTCCTACTATTATGGGATCATTATTTATATAGAAAGTTATGAGAGGAGTCTAAGTATCTCCCCCCCCAAGATTACATCATGGGGTGGTATATCTATATATTAAAGGGGTGACTTTAACAACCATATATCTGTGGCCAAAATATAAAGAGTCCTATTCCTAAGAGGGATCTAACGTTTATGAGATCTTTATTCATATAGCAGATTATGAGAGGAGTCCAAGTGTACCCCTCCCGACTACATCATGAGAGGGGTACATTTATGTATCAAAGGGGTGACTTTAACACCCTCTTGTGTGTAAACAAAATATCGAGAATCCTATAGCAAGGATGGGTCCTATTATTACAAGATCTTTTTCATATAACAAATTATGAGAGGAGTCTAAATGTACCCCCACCCTGACTACATCATGGGGGGTAGATTTATATATTAATGGGGTGACTTTAATAACCATATATGTATGACCAAAATATAGGGAGTCCATAGCTATGAGAGGTCCCACTATTATCAGATACTTATTTATATATCGTAGTATATCAATATTCCAATTATACTACCCTGATTACATCATAGGTGGGTACATTTCTTTATTAAATGGGTGACTTTAACACCTATATAAGTGTGGAAAAAATATAAAGAATCCCATAGCGAGGAGGGGTCCTATTATAATGAGACCTTTATTCATTGAGAAGATTAAAAGAGGATTCCAAGTGTATCATCTCTCTAACTACTTTATGGGGGGTACATATATGTATCAAAGGGGTGACTTTAACACCTGTATGGATATTGCCAAAATATAAATAAGTTCTATAGTTGGAAAAAGTTCCACTATTATAGGATCTCTATTCATAAGGCAGATTATAAGAGGAGTCCAAGTGTACGTCTCTAACTAAATCATTGGGGGGTATATATAAATGTCAAAGGGGTGACTTTAACATCCACATGTATATGGCAGAAATATAAAGAGTTCAATAGCTAGGAGAGGACTAATTATTATGGGATCCTTATTTATATAGCACTTTATTAGAGGAGTCCAATTGTACCTCCCCGACTACATGATAGGGGGATACATCTATGAGTCAAAGGGGTGACTTTAATACTCACATGTGTGTAGCCTAAATATAGAGAGTCCCATAGCTAGAAGGGGTCCCTCTATTGTGGGATCCTTATTCATATAGTTTATTAAGAGAGGAGTCTATGTGTATCCCTCGATTACATTATGGGGGGTACATCAATGTGTCAAAAGGGTGACTTTAACACCAGCATGTGTATGGCCAAAATATAAAGATTCCCATAACTAGAGAGGGTACCACTATTATAAAATGCTTATTCATATAGCATAGTATAAGAGGAGTCTAAGTGTACCCCCCAACTACATCATAGTGAGGTATATATCTGTATTAAAGGGGTGACTTTAACACCCATATGAGTTTTGCAGAAATATAAAGTCCCATAGGTAGGAGGGGTCCCACTCTTATGGGATCCTTATTTATGTAACATATTAAGACAGGAGTCCGAGTGTACCCCCCTTCCTAACTACATTATAGAGGAGTACATCTATGTATCAAAGTGGTGACTTTAACACCCGAATGTATATGACTAAATTTTAATGAGTCCTATAGTTAGGAAGGGTCCCACTATTGTGGGATCCTTATTCATGTTGCAGATTATTAGAGGAATCAAATGTAAACCCTAACAATATTATTAGGGGTGATACATCTATATATCAAAGATGTGACTTTAACACCCATATTTGTATGACCAAAATATAAATAGTCCGATAAACCTGCCCCTTGAGAGAGAAAAAGAGAATTTGGATCTTGGCGTCTTTCTCTCTTCCCCATCTGGGGGTGGAGATGCAGCCCCCCCAAGACCCAGATCTGAATCGGATTCTAGATGGAAAGGTAGGGAAGGCTTCTAGCTGGTCGGATGATGCAGAGGTAGAGCAGGAATTCGTCCTACCTCGAGCTCCTACTTTGGAGGATTTCTTCGAGACGGGATCTCCTTTACCCACTCAAAGAGGTCGTGGAGGTGCTGGCTCTTTTCTAGGCCGTAGGGGTGGTGGTTCGGTACCCTCTGCTCGTGCCCAAAGGGGATCAGCTTTCAGATCAGGTGGTCCGGGCTCCAGATCTGATCGGTGTGAAGTTGAAGTGGTCTCTTCCAGAATTGATCAAGCTCGTAATCCCGATCAGCCAGATGCAGATCCGAGTGCCTTCCCCCCTCTTCAATATTCTTCTCACAGCCCGCGATCTCCTCCAATGGGATTGGATGGTGATAGTGCTGGAACCCAGGCCTATCAGCCATTTGGTGATGCTGTGACTATCAGTGCAGGCCAGGTTTTTGTGGAAATGCCTGAGAGGGTTAACAATGTAGTGAATGCTGTTGGTAAGGCAGCTGGGGTTACTTATGCAGCAGCAGTGAAATCTAGTGCAGATATGGTGCTCGAGGGTGCGTCTGACCTAGGCCCTCTTTCCACCAATCTGCCTTCAGAGAAATTAAGGTTGCGTTTCATTGAGCCGGGTATTTTTGAAGGTCAAAAAGTTGCAATATGCCCAACTCATGAGCTAGAAGCTAATTGCAAAAAATGGGAGCATACTTTAGTGGGGTTTGTGCTTGGGAGGCGGCCATTCTATATCCATCTCAAGAATTTTATTCTTCGCAACTGGCAGCCAAAGGGAAGATTGCATATTCTCTCAAGAGAGAATGTGGTGTTTTGGTTTAAGTTTGAGCTTGAAGCAGATTACACTCGAATTCTCGAAGGTAAAACTTGGCATTTCTTTGGTCGTCCATTGATTGTGAGGAAATGGGCTAGAGGCATGTGTAGTGATAGGGAGTTGGTCTCAAAAATCCCAATTTGGGCGAATTTTCCTAATCTTGAAGGGGATATGTGGACTGAACCCATGTTAAGTCGATTAGGGAGTGTCTTTGGCACTCCTATATACATGGACCAAGCTACAGCTGGAGGTACTCGTGCCCAGTTTGCTCGGATTTGCGTGGAGATAAATGTAGAAGACTCACTTCCAAGCCGAGTTCAAGCGAGGAATGATAAAGGTGAGTTCCACTCCTGGCAGCCGGTGAAGTACGATTGGATCCCAACTAGGTGCAAGACTTGTAAAAGTTTTGATCACATCGATTCTAACTGTTCCAAACATCCAAAACTGGTCCCGGTTCGGGCTAATCGTGTGTGGCAGTCCAAACGTTCCCAAGGAATTGATCCCCTCGCTCGCTCTGATTAAGGGAAGGCTGTTTTAGAAGAGAAGCTTCCGGGTGGAGCTTTTCCTTCCCAACCGACCAATCAATGGATTCATGTAGGATCTAAGGAGAAAACCCCAATGATTCAAGGTATGTCAGAAGCTGGTGTATCTTATTCTCGATTGAGTGGATCTCGGTTTGAGGTGTTGAGTACCTGCTGTGAGGAAGATGGTGTAGCTAATGGCACTGGTGCTGTAACTGAAGTAGTCGCTGATGTTACACAGGTTTGTGGCTGTGTAACAGTGGGTGTTGGTGCAGGTAATCTGGTAGCAGTTCATCCTGTTACGCAATCTGGGAGGTACGCACAGGCCGATAATACTGTAACACAATCTGTGGGTGATGTTACACAGCCTGTGGGTGTTACAGAGCTAGATGCTGGTGTAACACTGGCAGATGCTAATGATTTCAATGCACCAGGCAGAATGAGGGGGGCTGTAATAGAGATAGCTGAGAATAGTCAGAGGGCTGTAACAGAGATAGCTGCAGTAGTGGCTGATGATGTTACACAGGTTTCGGGCTGTGTAACAGTGGGTAATGTTGCAGTTAATCAGGTAGTAGATCATCCTGATGTTACACAGGATTCTGGCTGTGTAACAGTGGGTGAGCCTGATGTTACGCTGCTTGTGGCGATTGAGGGTGATGCTGGTTTGCAGGAAGGGGGAGCAAATGCTGATGTTACGCAGATAGTTGCGGAAGCAAATGCTGATGTTACGCAGCATAGAGCGGCGGGAGCAAAAGTTGATGTTATGCAGTATGGGGATGGATCTGAGGTCAGTGGAGGGGCTCCGAAGTACTCTGGTCGGCGGAGCCAATGCGAACGAGAGGGAAGCCCCAGTCTTATTATTCCTGCCCTTCAACGTACTCGTCTGAAGAAGGCTATGGGGGCTCGAGTTTGGTAGGATGCAGTGGAGCAATCTGATGACTCGACGTCAGGGGTTTTTCAGGATCTTTGTGCTGAAGCTGGGGAGGTGCGAGAGGAGCAGGCAGGGGTTGATCATCCTATGGATTCATTTGATAAATGCAAACAGTTGCCTCCTCATCTAGCCAACTGCCCTACTTTCCTTACCATGCCGAATCCAGAGCTTCAGTCCCGAGCTAAAAAGTCCTGGCCTAAGGTTCAGTCTGATAGGGTTACGAGGAGCAGAGGGGCCAGTTAGTGATGTCAGGACTTTGTTTCTTTGTGTTTTTGCAATAGTTTTAGTTGAGTGATGTGTATTTCCTCTAGTCCGGGGGCTACCATGTCGGTCTGCTGCCCGTGCAATGAGGTAGGGTATCTAGTGATGTGGCCTATCTGGTCGTGTGGTCTGCTTGCTCAATCAGAGACAAGCCGTGTCCTGTATATGCCTTTATAATCCAGCAATTGATTAGTTTTTTACCCGTAAAAAAAAAAAAAAAAAAAATAGTCTAATGGTTAGGAAGGGTGCCATTATTATAGGATCCTTATTTATGTAGCAGGTTATGAGATAAGTCCAAATATACCCCCCCAACTATATCATGGGGGTACATCTATGTGTTAAATGGGTAACTTTAATATCATATATTTGTAGCCAAAATATAAAGAGTCCATAACTAGGAGGGGTCTCACTGTTATGGGATCTTTATTATATAGCTTATTATGAGAGAAGTCCAAGTGTACCACCCCAATTACATCATATGGGGGGTTAATCAATGTGTCAATGGGGTGACTTTAAAATCCGTATGAGTATGGCCAAAATATAAACAGTCTCATAGCTAGAATGGGTCTAACTATTGTAGGATCCTTTTTTTTATATAGCAAATTATGAAAGTAAACTAAGTGTACCCCCAAGTTGATTATATTATGCAGCGTACATCTATCAGTCAAAAGTGTGACTTTAACACCTGCATGTGTGGCCAAAATATAGAGTCTCATAACTAGGAAGGGTCCCACTATTGTGAGATTCAAATTCATATAGCATATTATAAAAGGAGTTCATGTGTACCCCCCACCCCCCGACTATACCATGGAGGGGTACATCTATATATCAAAGAGGTTACTTTAATACACGAATATTATTGGAATTAAATCCTATTATCAGAGTTGTAGCGGTAGCAAAATATAGATCCAAAGATCTTACGGTGTATGTTTCATTATAATTAATTCTACAAAATAATCTACATACAAAACTATGATCTTAGCATATATGTGGACATCCTAGAGGCATACTACGATCTATAGAAGACATGCATGCATCTAGATAGATGTTTAGAATCATCATACCTTATGGATCTATAATCCGAAGAGAATAGACCGATAATGAACCGTACGTGAATCGTAAGGGAAGCTATCGGATGACACCTTGTCCTTTGCGAAAGAAGGAATCCTCGAAGTCTTATCTCTGAGTGCAAGGACTACGAACCGACAGAGGAATTTGGCGAGCCACGAGATCTCCTCCTTCTCTTTCTCTTTTCTTCCTTCTCCTTCCTTCCTCCTTCTTCTTCCTCTTTCTTCCTTGGCCGAAACCACAAAGAGGGAGAGAGGGAGAGGGGTTTGGGTTTTCTAGAGATGGGAGAGCTAGGGCCGACCCCTTTCTCTCTCTATTCCTCATATAGGGCCGGTCTCTAACTGCTCTACGCAAGCTAGGGCCGGTCCCAAAGGGATTAGGATAAGGGGGGTCAGTTTTAGGGTTTCAGCATGCCTATCGTGAAGCTTGGATGAAAACGCCCTTCACGAAAAGTGAAGCACTGTAAGAGAGATTGAGTGAGGTACGCTACTCGGAATTGAGTTCTGTTAGCGCTTATGAGCTTCTGGAATTATTTCACTTATTTTAAGATCCATATTCAATATGTTCTGAGCCATATTTTAGTATTTACCAAAATACCCCTATAGCCCCTAACATATGTGAATTAGGTTATTAGGCTCTAGGCTTGCGCTCTATCGTGCTACTTCGCATCCAACGTATCCAATCAGGTCAGGGAATAATTCTTATACACAATAACAGGGTGGAACCTTCAGGGTTCAGGATCTCTAGCTCTAATCGGATCCCTGATTAACTATTCCGGTGACACACCGAAAGTTCTGTTAATCAGCCATAATTTGATTAACCTGCGTAGCTACCCAGAGTGCGACATGAGTTAAACTCTAGAGATCCTAAACTTAAGTTACTCCCTCGTAACCCTGTTCTCTACTATACTATAATAATTCTTAGTCCCTCCTATTACTAGTGCCATGATGCGACTCGGGCGGTGGGGAGCACCGTTAGATCTCGATCGATTATCTGACTAAGATTTGATGACTTGTCATCTATAACACCACACACCTTCCGGTGCTATACCAAGCATCAGGAACATTGTCAGTCATACTGACAACCACTAGGCCTGGGTTAATTATGTGGACAGATTGACTCATCAAAACGTACCCATCTAACAGTAGACGTCGGATAACCTATAGAGATTGCATGCCACTCAAGCGCCAGTCGGGTAACCCAAAGTATCATGGTATTGGACTATGGAAGGTCCGCACATATTGGCATATCAAAGCGCCACACAACTGGTTGCCCTAGTGTACATGGTCCCTCAGGGTTAATGATAGATTATTTATAGTAGTAAGACGGTTTATGCACCAGTGTCTGAATCACTAAACTATGCATCATCTTGGTTCTTGTTCAATATAATCATCATGCTTGGTCAGGTGAATGGGAATCCCACGTTCCCGTGGTGGAGACTTCACCACATTCTTTACCTGCCAACAGCTTATTCTCGGTGAAGCGACCAATATCACTAAAGCTGTGAACTAGTTCTAAGTCTACACAGAACTGGTCCACTGGGTCTCCCAAGCATGGATTCACCATGCGCCTCAGTGGCCTACTGTGTTTCCCTAGGGTCCTTTATTATATATATATTAACATATACCAAAGTAGTATTCTAATTAGAGCAATAAACAAAGTCATCGTTATTAATGTTAATATAGAAAATCCACACTTAGGATACACGAGCTACAATAATCTCCTACTTGGTCTAGCGGGGAATAACAGTCTTAACTCCCATAGCATCCACGTGCTTCTTAAAAGCCTTGGTCGGTAATGATTTTGTGAAAGGGTCCGCCATGTTATATGTAGACGCCACCAGAGTCATTGCAACCTCCCCTCGCTTCTGCAAGTCCCGGATAATATAGTATTTTTGCTCGATATGCTTAGTCTTATGGTGATATCTTGGCTCCTTGGATTATGCTACTGCTCCACTATTGTCACAGTAAAGGACAATAGGATCTTGAGCTCCCGGTAAATATCTTAAGTCCATGAGGAACTTCTTGAGCCACACCACCTCCTTAATTGCTTCGTACGCCGCAACATACTTAGCCTCTATCGTCAAATCCACGATGCATCCCTGTTTCACGCTCCTCCAATTGACAGTTCCTCCTCCTAATGAAAACACAAACCCTAATTTCGATCTCCTGGATTCCGGATCTGTTGCAAAGTCAGAATCCGTATATCCAATCGGTATCAATTCCTGTGAAGAGCAACTAACTCATAATCTCTCGTCCTACAGAGATACTTGAGTATACTTTTCACAGCAGTCCAATGCCCTAGACCCGGATTTGACTGATACCTATCCATCATGCCTACTACATAGCATATATCTGGTCTCGTGCACTGTATAGCATATACCAGACTTCCTACAGCCAAAGCATAAGGTATCTTCTACATCTCTGCCCTCTCCTCAGGAGTCTTAGGACCCTGATCCTTAGACAATTTTGTTCCATGTCTAAATAGAACCAGTCCCTTCTTGGAGTTGTGCATACTGAATCTGACCAAGATAGTATCTATATAGGCTTACTGTGATAGTGAGATAGTCTTGTTCTGGCGATCTCGAGTTACCTTGATCCCCAGAACATAACTTACTTCACCCAGGTCTTTCATATCAAATTAAGAGGATAACCACACCTTTACTATAGATAACGTTCCAATATCATTTTCAATGAGCAGGATATCGTCTGCGTAAAGTACTAGAAAAACTACTGCAGTCTTATCGTTCCTCTTATAAACACATGGTTCATTCACATTCTGTTCAAATCCATAAGACTGGATAGCCTGATCAAAACGTATGTTCCAACTTCTGAATACTTGATTTAGTCCATAAATGGACCTTTGCAACTTGCACACCAGACTTTCCTGACCTTTTACGACAATGCCTGGAGGCTGAGATATATAGATGTCTTCTTCCAAATCCCCGTTGAGGAATATGGTCTTGACATCCATTTGCCAGATCTCCCAATCATAATGGGCTATAATGGACAAGAGGATCTGGATAGACTTAAGCATAGCCACTGACGAAAAGGTTTCGTCATAGTCGATCCCTTCTCGCTGGGTATAACCCTTAGCGACTAGTCTAGCTTTGTAAGTCTCAACGGTACCATCCGAACCACTTTTTCTTTTGTACACCCACTTACACCCAACAGGTTTAATATTGTGATGTGGTGTTACAAGTATCCAAACCGAGTTTTGGGACATCGATGTCAGTTCTACCTCCATGGCTTTCTGCTATGCTGTATGGTCAGAGAATATCATCGCTTTATCATAGTTTAGAGGATCATCCTCCTGAAACTCTGGATCTACCAAAGAAGCTTCTCTAATGTATCTATAAGGGGCTTTTATCATCCTTCCACTATGACGAGCCTGCGATGGTTGCATAGGAATCGATTTTACAGTATCGTTTATCTTAGTGGTATCGGCTCCCATTACGTTTTCTGTCTGCGTACTCCCATCAGTACCAAGCAATTTTTTAAGAACTACTTTACTGGTGGGCTTATGGTCTATTAAATAATCATGCTCTAGGAATACGGTGTTCATTGAGATGACAACCTTTTTATCCTCAGGATCATAAAATAAACCACCCTTTGTCCCTTTTGGATACCCAACGAATTGACATACCTTAGTTTTTAACTCCATCTTGTCTCGCTTGTCCTTCCGTACATGTGCTAGACAACCCCAAATCATAAAGTGCTGCAAACTTGGTTTTTACTTTAACCATAACTCCTAAGGAGTTAGAGGTACTGACTTTGATGGAATAAAGTTCAAGGTATATACTGCCGTCTCTAGGATATATCCCAAAAACTAGGTGGTAATGTTGCATAACTCATCATAGTTCGAACCATATCTAACAAAGTTTGGTTTCTCCTCTTAGATATACCATTTTGTTGCGGTATCCCTGGTGCAGTCAACTGGGACACGATCCCATGCTCACGTAGGTACCCAATAAATTTATTCAATAGGTATTCGTCTCCTCGATTCGATCAAAGAGACTTGATACTCTTACCCGTCTGCTTTTTTGTTTCAGCTCTGAACTCCTTAAACTTATCAAAGGATTCAGACTTCTGCCGTATTAGGTATATGTATCCAAACCTCATGTGATCATCCATGAAGGTAATGAAATACTTAAATCCTCCTATGGCACGAACACTTATGGGCTTACATATATCAGTATGTACTAACTCCAATACCTCTTGAGATCTGCTACCTTTGGCTCGAAAAGTTCTTTTAGTCATCTTGCCTTCGAGGCAAGACTCACACATTGGTAGGCTTTTTGAAACATCTGGACCTAGAAGTCCTGCCTTAACCAACCTGTGAATCTTGTCTGAGGCTATGTGTCCAAGCCTTAGATGCCAAAGAAGTATTGGATTATCTAAAGGATTTTTCCTTTTAGATGAATTAACCACACATGCTTCAGTTATGTTATCCTGCTTATGATTAGAGTTAATTACATTGAGACCATTCTGTGTCTTTTCCTTACAAACAAATGAACCATTCAATTTAATTGACACACCAGAAGCATCAAATAAAATTGAAAACCTTTATTATTCAATAAGAAAATAAAAATTAAGTTACGTCTCAAGGACGGTACATAAAGTATGTCTCTAAGTAATAAACTTCTTCCATCAAGAAACTGCAAGATGATATCTCCAACTATTTCAGCCTTTGCCACGACCTCAGTTCCCATGCTCAGGATGATCTCCCCATCACCCAGTTTTCTTGTCTTCTTGAACCCCTGTAAATTATTGCAAGCATGGTTAGTGGAACCAGAATCTACAATCCATAAGACTGGAGAACAACTGGATACTACAAGGGATTCCAATATATGGATTTGAGATATACCTATCTCAGCCTTCTTGGGAGCCGCACGGCAGTCACCCTTCTAGTGCCCCTTTTTGTCATATCGAAAACATTTTCCTTTAGGCTTCGCCGGACTATCCTGCTTAGGAACCTGCAACTGCACCTGTCCCATCTTCACGGGCTTCTTAGATTTTCTTTTCTGAAACTTGCCTTTGGCTTTCAGAGAAGACTTCCGCTCTACGTTCAAAGATTAGGCTCCTACCTTTATCCCATCTTCTACCGCCTGGAGCGCCGCTAGGAGCTCTGTGTTAGTCATCTCCAACTAGTTAAGGTTAAAGTTGGTAGTGAAGCCCTCAAACATTCCTGACAGAGATACAAGAAAAATGTCGGTCTGGATCTCTGCATCCAAGATGACATCGAAGGAACCAAGTTCATTCACATAGCCCAATAATTTTAGCATATGATCCCAAACTAAAGTCCCCTCTGTTATCTTCGTGGATACCAATTTCTTGATGGTCAGGTAACGAGTTACCCGACTACGACCCTCGAACATTTCCTTTAAATAGAGCATCATGTCTGAAGCGAAGGCTATGTCTTCGACTTGCTTCTGAAGGACAGTCTACAAGGATGCCACTATGTAGTATTTGCATATCTTATTAGCATCTAGCCAGTCTTTCAATTCTTTCAATTGGGCTTCAGTAACACTTGGTCCCGGCATGGCCGGTTGAGAGATACTTAGGGCAATTGAGTGTTTGCCAACCCTTAGGACGAGCTTTAGGTTACGCTTCCAGTCCTCGTAGTTTGGTCCCGTAAGTTTGTTATCATTAAGAATGGAGGCAAGGTGGTCGAGCTTGGTCATAATTTCTGTAAATAATGGTTTAAAGAAAAAATTAGGGTATACTGCAATCTATTTTATAGAATTTAAAAATAGATAATGTTTACTCCAGCAGCTATGTCTTTACTACCTCAAGTGGAGACATCTAGGAATCTAAATTTCTTGGGCTCGAGCACTGAGACTATCGGCCTTGAATTGGAGACAGCATCTCGGTAAGAGCATGCAACCGCTTCTGCCAATAGGGTGTTTACGACCCAGTCTTCATCAGAATTATCCATAGCAAACTGAAAGACCTCCTAGTCTCCTTTTGGCCAGCTTTATGTGATCTACCATGCGCAGCAACGGCGGCTTCATACAAGCTTTCGAATGCTTCCCACAAATCTAGGTGGTATTGGCAGGGGGGTTCATAGGCTCTCGCGGTGCAGAAAAAAACCATCACCCACTGCTACCAGCATCCTCCATGTCCCAAAGAAAACCACTAGGCGAACTAGCATGGAAGGAAACACAGCTCTCACCTAGTAGGAATATCGAACTGCGTACCTTTCACCCAGACCCTTAGCCGGTTGATTATGAAGGCCAGTGGCTCCCCTTTGGAAGGAACTTCTTACACATCCCTTCTTTATGAGGTTTTATGTATATCTAGAAAGGTCACGACCTCCTAGACCTAGACCCTGGTCTACCACGCTCCCACTAGGATTACAAACCTTCCTATAAATCATTAGTATCCTTGGAAAATATCATAGTCCCTACCTTGAATACTCAACTTTCGCCTTTCTCACAAGGATCATATTACATAGATTCCAAAGATCCTGATACTTCACTAGTTTGCCCATAATCCTAAGATCTAGAGCCTAGCCTAAGGTCAACATGGAAAGGACTAGTTCACAATTTGATACCTGATGTTATAGTAGACCTTATCTTATTATAGGTTTCGATGCTGGCTAAATAGGGATATCTGACAACCTCCACCGGACCTCAACCTAATGGTGCATAACCAAATTATGATGAGTTCACACTACCATTAAACGTCAACTAGAAACGGGTATCACTTAGTGGAATCCTAACCTAACTTGGTCGCTAGGACCATATGGGGAAGGGGCATCCCACTAGGGTTATCATACTTCTTATGGAGAAATTAGTTATCTCTAAACAAATCTAACACTGCGTCTATCTCGGCACACAGTACTTGGCTACCTGAACTACCACAAGGGTAGTTACCACCATTCCTTTTAGTTAGCCACCAGATTCGCACGTGTTAGAACCATATAGAGACACCGATAAATATCTATAAGCTAAGTACTAACTCTAAGTCTGATCTAGAGACTAACTCACAAGCAAAATAAATAATTAAATTATCATCGAGGTTCTCTAAACACTAAGTAAAGAGAATAACAGAAAAAACATCCAAACTTAATCAAGTCCAGGGTCCGAACCCTGAACCTGAATAGCACAACCAAGATATCATGTTCTTCCGTTCTGCACGATCTCCTGACGACGATCCCGTTCATCGCCAACGTGCATGCTTTCGCCAGGTCTTTGCACTCCATGATACAGCTTGCCCGAATCATGGATGTAGTATCATCTCCTTCTTCCTGTGACCGAAAAATTAACACGCTTCAAGCAAGTGCTCTTTCGTGTATAATTTTGCTAGAAAGAAAAGAAACAATCCTAAAAAATATAGCCAGGGAACCGAGGGTGGTCAACCTGCACCCCTGCCCATCTAGAGCCTTAAAATCTACAAGCACAATAATAATCAATGTAGAAAATAAATCCGGGGTTCGACCCCCGGAGGTATGCAATCACAGATTATTATTCAACGCAGCACCTGCAAAGAGATGATACATAGCACAATCAATATGCATGATCGTCGTCGAACCCCGACAAAAACATATGCCATCATATATTCACATGATGTTTTCACGAATTTATGCATGAAACACACACTGAAGTGTGCTCCAATACCAATTGTTGGAATTAAATCCTATTATCAGAGTCGTAGCGGAAGCAAAATATAAATATGAAGATCTTACGATATATGTTTTATTACAATTAATTCTATAAAATAATCTACATGCAAATCTATAATCTTAGCATATGTGTGGACACCCTAGAGGCATACTACGATCTATGAAAAACATGCATGCATCTAGTCAGGTGTTTAGAATCATCATACCTTGTGGATCTATGATCCGAAGAGAATAGATCGATGATGAACCGTACGTGAATAACAAGGGAAACTGTCGGATGACACCTTATCCTTTGCGAAGAAAGGAATCCTCAAAGTCCTATCTCTGAGTGCAAGGACTACAAACCGACGGAGGAATTTGTTGCGAAGATGACGGTGAGCCGTGAGATCTCCTCCTTCTCTTTCTCTCTTCTTCCTTCTCCTTCCTTCCTCCTTCTTCTTCCTTCTTTTTCCTCTTTCTTCCTTGGCCAAAACCACAAAGAGGGAGAGAGGTTCGGGTTTTCTAGAGAGGGGAGAGCTAGGGTCGGCCCCTCTCTCTATTCCTCATATAAGGCCGGTCCCCAACTGCTCTACGCAAGCTAGGGCCGGCCCCAAGGGGATTAGGATGGGGGGGTTGGTTTAGGGTTTCAGCATGCCTATCGTGAAGCTTGGACGAAAACACCCTTCATAAAAAAATGAAACACTGTAAGAGAGATAGAGTGAGGTGCGCTACTCGGAATCGAGTTCCATCAGCGCCTATGAGCTCCTGAAATTATTCTGCTCATTTTAAGATCCATATTCAATATGTTCTGAGCCATATTTCAGTATTTACCAAAATACCCATACGGTCCCTAATATATGTGAATTAGGTTCTTAGGCTCCGGGCTTGCGCTCTATCGCGCTACTTCGCATCCAACATATCCAACCAGATTGGGAAATAATTCCTATACGCAACAACAGGGTGGAACCTTCAGGGTTCAGGATCTCTAGCTCCAATCGGATCCCTGATTAACTATTCCGGTGACACACCGAAAGTTTCGTTAATCAGCCCTAATATGATTAACCTGTGTAGCCACCTATAGTGAGACACGAGTTAAACTCTAGTGATCCTAAACTTAGGTTACTCCATCGTAACCCTATTTTCTACTATACTCTGATAATCCTTAGTCCCTCATATTACTGGTGCCATGATGCGACTCGAGCGGTGGGGAGCATCGTCAGATCCCGATCAATCATCTGACAAGGATTTGATGACTTGTCATCTATAACACCACACACCTTCCGGTGCTATGCCTAGCATCCGGAACATCGTCAGTCATACTAACAACCACCAAGCCTGGGTTAATTATATAGACAGATTGACTCATTAAAACGTACCCATCCAATACTGGATGTCTGATAACCTGTAGGGATTGCATGCCACTCAAGCGCCAGTCGGGTAACCCAACCTACCATGGTATTGGACTATGGAAGGTCCGCACACGTTGGCACATCAAAGCACTACATAACTGGTTGGCCCAGTGTACATGATCCCTTAGGTTTAAGGACAAATTATCTATAGTAGTAAGATGGTTTATGCACCAGTATCTGAATCACTAAACTGTGCATCGTCTTGGTTCCTGTTCAATATGATCATCGTACTTGGTCAGGTGAATGGAAATCCCACGTTTCCATGGTGGAGACTTCACCAAATCCTCTACCTGCCAACAACTTATTATCGGTGAAGCGACCGACATCACCAAAGCTGTGAACTAGTTCTAGGTCTACACAGAACTGGTCTACTAGATCTCCAAAGCATGGATCCACCATGCGCCTTAGTGGACTACTGTGTTTCCCTAGGGTCCTTTATTATATATGTATTAACATATACCAAAGTAGTATTCTAATTAGAGCAATAATCAAAGTCATCTTTATTAATGTTAATACAGAAAATCCACGTTTAGGATACACGAGCTACAACAAATATATGTATCAAAAACAGATAGTCATATAGTTAGGTTAGTCCTACAATTCTGGGATACTTATTTATATAGCATAGTTTAAGAGGAGTCCATGTGTACCCCCCTGCTACATCATGGGGGGTACATTACTATGTCAAAATAATGACTTTAACACCCCACATGCGTGTGACAAAAATATAAAGAGTCCCATAACTAGGAGGTGTCATATTATTATGGGATCCTTATTATATAATAGATTATAAAAGAAGTCCACGTGTACCCCCCTCTCCTCCAACTATATTATGGGGGGTACTTCTATGTATTAAATGGGTGACTTTAATACCTTAATATGTGTGGTCAAAATTTGATGAGACCCATAGTTAGGAGGGGTCCTACTATTATGGAATCCTTATTGATACAGTAGATTATTAGAGGAGTCTAAGTAATCCTTGACTATATTATGGGGGGACGTTTATGTATTGAAGGAATAACTTTAACACCCACATTGTGTGGCCAAATTATAAAGAGTCATATAACTAGGGGAAGTCTAATTATTAAGGGATTCTAATTTATATAGTAAATTATAAAGAGATCCATAGCTAGGAGGGGTCCCACTATTATTAGAACCTTATTCATATAGTAGCTAGGTTCTGAAAGGAGTTCAAGTACCCTAGCCTCCTAACCATATCATGGGGGGTATGTCTATGTATCAAAGGTATGATTTTAACATCTATATTATATGGCCAAAATATAAAGAGTCTTATAACTAGGAGGGGGGTCTAACTATTATGTGATGTTTATTCATATAACAGATTATAAGGGGAGTCCAAGTGTAACCCCCCATCCGATTACATCATGAAGGGTATATATATATATATATATCAAACGGGTGGCTTTAACACCCGTATGTGTGTGACCAAAATATAGTAATTTCCATAGCTAGGAGGGGTCCAACTATGTGAGATCCTTATTCATATAGCATATTATGAAAGAAGTTACGCCCCCTGAATACATCATTATGTGGTATATCTATGCATCAAAGGGGTAACAATAATACCCGCCTATGTGTGGCCAAAATATAGAGAGTCTAGCTCATAGCTAGAAGTTATCTTACTATTTTAGGATCCTTATTCATTTAGTATTATATAAGTGGAGTTCAAGTGTACCCCCCCAACAATATCATAACGAGTATATCTCTGTGTCAAAGGAGTGACTTTAACACTTGTATGAGTGCCACAATAATAAAAAGAGTTCCATATCTAGGAAGGGTCCCACTATTATAGGATCCTTATTCATTTAGCTGATTATGAGAGGAGTCCAAGTGTTCCCTCTCCCCAACTACATTATTGGGGGGTTTGGGGGTACATCTATATTTCAAAGGGGTGACTTTAATATCCAAATATATGTGGTCAAAATTTAGTGAGTCCCATAGCTAGAAAGGGTGCCACTATGGTGGATCTTTATTCATATAGTATATTATGAGAGGAGTCTAAGTGTAACCCCCCGACTATATCATAGGGGTCCATATATGTATCAAAGGGGTGATTTTAACACCAGTATGTATGTTACCGAAATATAAAGAGTCCTATAGTTAGGAGGGGTCCCACTATTATGGGATTTTTATTTATATAATAGATTATGAGAGAAGTCTAAGTATACCCCCTTGACTATATCATGGGGTGGTATATCTATATATCAAAAATGTGACTTTAATACCCTTATAATTGTGGCCAAAAGAAAAAGAGTCCTTTTGTTAGGAGGAATGCAATGTTTGTGGGATCCTTATTCATATAGCAGATTATAAAAGAAGTCCAAGTATACCCCTCCCGATATATTATGAGGGGGGTACATTTATGTATTAAAGGGGTGACTTTAATATCCTTATATGTGTAGCCAAAATATCGAGAGTCCTATAGCTAGGAGGGGTCCTATTATTATGGGATCCTTATTTATATAGCATATTATGAGAGAAGTCCAAGTATACCCCCACCCTGACTATATCATATGGGGTATATTTATGTATCAAAGGGATGACTTTAATAACTACATATGTATGACCAAAATATAGAGAATCTCATAGCTTGAAGGGGTTCCACTATTATAGGATACTTATTTATAGAGCATAGTATAAGAAGATTCCAATTATACCCTCTGACTACATCAAAGGTAGGTATATCTCTGTGTCAAAGGGGTGACTTTAACATTCACAGAAGTATGGCAAAAATATATAAAGAGTCCTATAGCTAGGAGGGGTCCTATTATTATGGGTCCCATAAGATTAAGAGATGAGTCCAAGTATACCCCCTAACTACTTTATAGGGGGTACATTTATGTGTCAAATGGGTGACTTTAACACCCAAATGTGTGTGATCAAATTTAATAAATCCCATAGCTAGTAGGGGTCCCAATATTAAGGGATCATTTTTAATAATTTTATTAGAGAAGTTTATGTGTAAACCTCCAATTACTTCATAGAGGGGTACATTTGTGTCATAGGGGTAACTTTAACACTTGCATGTGTATAAAAGAAATAAAAAGTCTCACAGCAAGGAGGGGTGCTACTAATATGGGATCCTTATTCATTTAGCAGGTTATAAGACGAGTCCATGTATACCCCTCCCGACTACTTCTTATGGGGGTATATCTTTGTGTCAAAAGGGTGACTTTAACACCCGTATGAGTATGGCAAAAATAGAGTCACATAGGTAGGAGGGGTCCTACTATTATGGGATCCTAATTTATATAGCAGATTATGAAAGTTGTCCAAGTATACCCCCAACTATATTATGTGGGGGTACATTTATACGTCAAAAGGTTGATTTTAACATCCTAATGTGTTTGGTCAAAATTTAATGAGTCTCATAGCCAGGAGGGGTCCTACTATTATGAGATCTTTATTTATATAGTAAAATATTAGAGGAGTCTAAATACCCCCCGTAACTATATCATTGGGGTACATCTATCTATCGAAGGCATGCTTTTAACACCAACATTATGTGGCCAAAATATAAAGAGTCCTATAGCTAGGAGAGGTCTAATTATTATGGAATTTTTATTCATGTAGTATATTATAAAGAGTCCCATAGCTGGAAGGGGTCCCATTATTATTGGATTCTTATTCATATAGTAGGTTATGAGAGGTGTCCAAGTATCACTATGACTATATCATAGAGGATATAAATATGTATCAAAAGCGTGACTTTAGCATCCGTATTGTGTGGCAAAAATATAAGAATTTCTATAACTATGAGGGGTCTAACTATTGTGGGATGTTTATTCATATAACATATTATAAGAGGAGTCCAAGTGTAACCCCCCACCCGACTACATCGTGGGGTGTATATCTATGTATCAAAGGGGTAACTTTAACATCCACATGGGTGTAATCAAAATATAAAGATTCCCATAACTTGGAGGGGTCTTACTATTGTGGATCCTTATTCAAATAACATATTATAAGAAGAGTCCAAGTGTATGCCCATCTCGACTACATCATTATTGGGTATATATATGCGTCAAAGAGGTAACAATAACACATATATGTATATAGCCAAAATATAAAGAGTCTAAGAGCTAGAAGGTGTTCCACTAATTTGGGATCCTAATTAATTCATATAGCACAATATAGAAGTAGTTCAAGTGTACCCTCTCTAATAATATCCTAAGGGGTTACATCCCTTTGTTAAAGGGGTGACTTTAACACCCGTATGAGTATGGAAAAAATTTAAAGAGTTTCATAGCTAGGAGGGATGAGACTATTGTAGAATCCTTATTCATATAGTAGATTATAAGAGGAGTCCATGTGTACCCCCTCTCCTTAACTATATTATTGGGGGGTATATTTATATATCAAATGAGTGACTTTATTATCCGAATATATATGGTCTAAATTTAATGAGTCCCATCGGGGTCCTGTTGAGCGTCCATTTGGTGCGATTTATCATTTCTTTCTCATGCACATAGCGTCACTTTGCTACGTAAAACTTTCATAATGCACATAAACTGCATGAGTCTCTTTGCACCACGATATAGTAGACTTTCATACGAACCCAACGGCATATTGGTTCGCTCTCATACATTGCATGCATGAAAGATACAGAACCCCACAGTCTAAATTATCCTTTTATCGATAATCGCATTGGAATCTTACACGCGTCATTTCATATGTGTCTTTCAGGGATTTGACCCGGTTCGCGATGCAATCAGTTCAAGGGCATCATGTTGAAGCATTGGATACTCTCACGGTGACCCGATGAAGGATGCACAATATGTTTTGAAGCAGTTTCTGAAGAACAATGGAGCAAAGGCTAAGTACATGATTTGGCGGAGAATTAACTTCATCGGGCGGACGAATTGCATGATGTGAACAAGAGAAGACCCTCGGACATTCTACGGAGCTTAATGATCATGATGGTGACTCGTGAAGATGGCACGGCCTTGATCAATTCCATCTGATGCACCTTCGTAGATCCCATCTCTTACATACATCCCTACCTGCCTCTCATGAAATTCCGATCAAAACCGACCCATTGCCACCCCTAATTCCAATTAATTCTATGCAAACAAACCCAAGCCCAACTTCGCATCCGACTCATCCGTGCCACCTAATCCATTGCACCGAGACCCAATCACAGCCCTCCATTGCATCAATCCTCATGCGCCACCCTATGCATGCAGCCCCCATGTGATCCCAAGCCCGGACCCAGCTCTCCACTTCTCTCCATCAGCCGGCCCGTGCACCATCAGACCCTCTCTCAGCCCAATCACAGCTGTTCATTTCCCATCCAGGTACCCCCATCACAACCATCCGATCCAATCACAACCCGGCTGCACCTATACCATCCGATGCATGAACCCATGCAAGCCCCTATTCATGTAGCCATCCGTTTTCTCCACCCCGACCAAACACAGCCGTCCGATCCCACCTATCCCATGCAAACCTAACGCCCAGCCCATCCCGTTCTGATCGTCTCTCTCTCTATCTCCTTCCATAACAGACCCCGATTTTCTCTCTCTCCCTCCTTAATTCTCTCTTCCGTTCCCCACTTCCTCTCTCTAAATCCCCACCGGTTCTCTCTCATCCTACCCGATCGGGAGCCCACCGAACTTCCAGCCCTATCTAACCGAACGTGCCCCGCTCTCTCTCTAAAATCTGAAGTAGCCGCGACCCCCTATTTTCTCTCTCTAGTCCGATACTCTCTCTCTTTCCTTTCTCTCTCTATCCACCCGATCAGCCCCCTAGCTGTACCCGAACTTCTCTCCCACGTTCTCTAACTAAATCACAGCCGTTCCGTGCATCAACTCATGCACGTCCGAACCCTCTAGTCCCTCTCTCTCTCCAGCTATTCTCTCTCTAAACCAACTTACCTCTGTCCTATATAGGGGGGGATCCGAACCATCAAAGGGGGAGGAGGCTTTGGACGACCTTGAACCCATCACGACCGAACTTAGCCATCTAGGACCGTACCTACTCCCATTACCTCCGGACCGAAGCCATCATCTTCTCCTTCATCTTCCACCATTCACGACCAAACCCGAAACCCTAATCCTCCACATCCGAGCCGCCATCGCACCATCGTTCGAGCCGTCATCCGTCATCCGTACCATCGAAGCCGTGCCGCAGCCGAGTCGAAGTGAAGGAGCATCGATCGGAGAGGAGGACAACGAAGAGCAAAGCGTATTCCGAGAATGATCTGTATCTTGCTCTTCCCTTCTTTTACTTTTGATGTAATGCGACCCATGATGAACTAAATTCCATGCTAAGGCTTAGATGAAACCCCGGTTATAAATATTAATTAGGTTTATTTTATATGATCTATGCCAATGCTCCTTAATGTTTATGCGATTCAATTCTTAATTAATTGATGATTCAATTTGCTCTCACAATCCATGCCATGTATGTTTTGTAGTTAGCGCTAAAATTAATCATCATGCAATTAGGCCTATTTTAATCGAATAATTAAAACCCAGATCTTGCATGCTTAACTCAGACATCGGATGCTCTGCTCATGTGCTTTGATCCGTTGTGCTTAACCTAGATGTGTGATGCTTCGTTTTATTACATATGCTTGAATTGAATCCAATATTAGAAAATCATATTTAGAGCCTAAAGATCACATCCTCGAGTCGAGCACGGGATTTGTATTCCCGCATGCTACTCGTATGCATAGATCATTCTGAATAAACCTAGTAATATGAATAACCGAGGTGGATTCGAATGTCTTAGTACCTTCTCCACTTGGAACTCGACTTACCGTAACTAGTTTGTTTTCCTGTCCTTAATTAGTTTGCTTTTAATCTCACAACAATCAACTCCCATTAAATTATCTTTTAAAGTAATTTAGGCAAATAGTTAATAGCCTTAGATTAGACCGCTCCCCTCATTAGCAATCCCTGTGGGATCGACCTCGTAATACGTACCGCTCCTACAAGCGATTCGTGCACTTGCGAGTTATAATTTAGATCAAATTAACCCCTTAATTTAGGATTAGTTTAGATCGCATCAAGTTTTTGGCACCGTTGCCGGGGATTGCAACGGAGCTTTCGAATTTAGGTTATTTCATATTTGCCCTATCTCGTTTAATTAGCTTAATTATTATTCTCTATTTCTAAAAAGAATAAAAAAAAACAAACAAACACAAAAACAAAAACAAAAACTTCTTTCGAGCGGTGTATGTCCACGTGGACTCGCGTGAACGGTCGCTTAGTTCGGAACGAATCATTAGATATTCCTCTCACCTTTGTGGGTAACGTCTCCATCTTTAATACAATGGCGAATGGAAACCCACCTCAAGCGATGACCCTGAAGGAGTACATGTACCCTACTCGGTCTACTCAACCTTCTAGCATCACGCTTCCAGCTGCTACGGCTCACTTCGAAATTAAATCCGGCATGATACAGATGCTACCGGTTTTCCGTGGCATGGCTAATGAAAACCCATACCAACACGTTAGGGAGTTCGAAGATATCTGCGGTACAATGAAATTTAATCAAGTTACTGATGACTCTCTCAAACTTAGGTTATTCCCATTCTCCTTGAAAGAAAAAGCCAAAGCTTGGCTAATTTCGATACAACCGGGAACCTTTACGACTTGGAAGAGTCTAGCTGAAGCATTCTATAAGAAATTCTATTCCAAGCAGAAAACTGCTATTATACGTCAATCCCTCAACATGTTTCATCAATTAGAGGGAGAGACTTTCTACACGTACTTCGAAAGATTCAAGGATCTTCTACTTGAATGCCCTCATCATGGGTTTGAAAAAATTCGACTGATCCAGATCCTCTACGAAGGTCTCAATTATACGACTAAGACTATGGTAGAATCTCTCTGTAATGGAGGATTCACCGAGAAGACTGTCGATGAGGCCTGGAATTATTTCGAGGAAATGGCGGAGAATACCTTAGAATGGGAGCCCGTTAGTGTTGACCCTAAGAAACCCAGTGCTACTAGCAAGGGAGGTCTCTATAAAGTCGAATCTAGTTTTGAGACTGATGCCAAAATGTCTGCACTAATACGAAGACTCGAAGCCTTAGAAGTAAACAAAGAGGAAAACACTACTGTGTCTGAACCTACTAGATTTAAGGAATCCCACATCTGTGTCTTGTGTGACGGAACCGACCATCTGGTCGAGGATTGCCCTGGTTTACCAGTGGTTAAAGCTGAGCAAGCAAATGTGCTTGATACTTTTCGTAAGTTCAACCAAGGTAATAACCCTTATAGTCAAACCTATAATCCTGGTTGGCGAAACCATCCAAACCTTGCTTGGAAGCCACCACAAGGGTATGGAGGAGCATCATCTTTTCAAGGTCCTAATCAATACTCCTCCTCTAATCAACAATATAGATCCAATAACCAGTTCAATCAAGAGAACCAAAATACTGCGGTACCACAAGCACCTCCCTACATCCCTCCTAATCAAAGAAAGCCATCTGTAGAAGATATGCTCCAACAAATTATACAGAAAAAGGAGCAATCTGACAAGGTCAATCAACTTGCTATAGCTAAATTAGAAACTCAATTTGAACAACTTGCATCGTCAGTAGGAGGACGAGAGAAAGGCCAATTTCCAAGCCAAACAGTGCCTAATCCGAAAGAACAAAGTTATGGCCAAAACTCTTCAAAAGGCCAGTTTGAAGTTGGAACTACCTCTAGGGAACCCCATAAGGAAGTCCAAGCAATCCATACCTTACGATCTGGCAAGGAAGTGGACAATCAAGTTCAAAATCCTGATGAAGACCAAACCAATATTGAAACTTCGAATGAAAGCCATAGTCAACCTGCTCAAGAGGATTCGACAACTCAAAAAGATAAAGAACCTGTCGTTGAATCTTGCACAAGATCTTATGTACCCAAGGCCCCATTTCCACAGCGCTTGCAAGCCAATAAAAAATCTAATCAAAATGAGGGTATACTAGAAGTATTTAAGAACATGCAAATCAATATCCCATTCTTGGATGCCATCAAGCAAATACCCTCATATGCTAAGTTCCTCAAAGACCTTACTACTATTAAAAGGAAAACATCTGTTCCTTGTGCTGCTACTATGGCAGCCCAAGCCTCCTGTTTTATCCAACAGACTGTTGCACCCAAGTATAAGGATCCGGGCTGTCCAACTATTTCTATAGGAATAGGAGACACAATAGTAGAAAAGTGTCTTCTGGATTTGGGTGCTAGCGTTAACCTTCTACCCTATTCGGTTTACACTCAATTAGGTTTGGGGGAGTTAAAACCCACAACCCTGACGTTGCTCTTAGCCGATAGGTCTGTAAAAATTCCAAAGGGCGTTGTTGAAGATGTCATTATTAAGGTGGACGAATTCTACTTCCCTGCTGATTTTGTCGTTCTTGATACTGAGCCTGTCCTAAACCCCAATAAGCACATCCCTGTGATCTTAGGTCGACCATTCCTTGCCACGGCGGATGCTGTTATTCGATGTAGGAATGGAGTAATGACACTTTCATTTGGCAATATGAAGGTCGAACTCAATGTCTTTCGTAATAGCGTGCAACCTTCTGACATGGATGACGTTGAAGAAGTTGATATGATTAATACTCTGGTTGATGATACTTTTGATAACTCTTGTTTTAGTGATCCATTAGAACAATGCTTAGCCCATTTCGGACTAGACATGGACATGGATGCATCCATTAGAGAAGTCAACACACTGTTAGATTCCGTTCCTCCCATGGATATTGGTCAATGGAAGGCTAGGATAGAACCCTTACCAGTAAATAAATCTATGCCTATTCCATCAATCATCGAACCTCCAAAGTTAGAATTGAAACCTCTCCCTGACACGTTGAAGTATACTTTTCTTGGTGACTCTGAAACCTTGCCTGTTATTATTTCTTCACAATTAGACAAGGACCAAGAAAAGCAATTACTTGACGTCCTACAAAAACATAGAGAAGCCATTGGGTGGACCATAGCTGATATCAAGGGAATTAGTCCTTCAATAGTCATGCACCAAATTCATCTCGAAGAGAATTCTAAACCCTCGAGAGAATCACAAAGGCGACTAAATCCCGTTATGAAGGAAGTAGTGCGAGGCGAAGTGATGAAGTTACTTGACGCGGGCATTATCTATCCTATATCCGATAGTCAATGGGTCAGCCCCGTACAAGTCGTTCCTAAAAAGTCTGGTGTTACCGTAGTTGCAAATGAAAACAATGAATTAGTACCAACTCGAGTCCAAACTGGTTGGCGAGTTTGTATTGATTATAGGAAGTTAAACGCTATGACTAGAAAAGATCATTTTCCCTTACCTTTCATTGACCAAATGTTAGAGCGTTTAGCAGGCTATGCATACTACTCATTTTTGGATGGCTATTCGGGATATAACCAAATCCCAATTGCTCGTGAGGATCAAGAGAAAACGACGTTCACATGTCCGTTTGGTACATTTGCCTACCGTCGCATGCCCTTTGGGTTATGCAATGCACCTGCTACCTTTCAGCGGTGTATGTTAAGTATCTTTTCAGATATGGTAGAACGATTTTTAGAGGTCTTCATGGACGATTTCTCAGTTTTTGGATCTAACTTTGACGAAGGGTTATATCACCTGTCTCTTGTTCTGATCCGTTGTAAGGAGAAGAACTTAGTTCTTAACTGGGAAAAATGTCACTTCATGGTCAAATCTGGTATTGTTTTAGGTCATATTGTGTTGGATAAGGGGATAGAAGTTGATAAAGCCAAGGTGGATCTTATCTCTAATTTACCACCTCCAAAAACTGTCAGAGAAGTGCGATCCTTCCTAGGACACGCTGGCTTCTACCGCCGCTTCATTAAAGACTTCTCAAAAATTTCTAAACCCTTATGTGACTTACTAGCCAAAGATGTCTCTTTCGAATTTACTCCTGCCTGCTTGACTGCCTTTGAAAGGCTTAAAACTGAATTAACATCAGCACCCATCATCCGACCTCCAGATTGGAATGCTCCATTCGAGGTGGTGTGTGATGCATCAGATTACGCTTTAGGTGCAGTTTTAGGGCAACGAAGTGCTAAACTCCCCCACGTCATTCAATACGTGAGCAAAACTCTTAATGATGCTCAACTCAATTATTCAACCACTGAAAAAGAGTTATTAGCCGTCGTCTTTGCCCTAGACAAATTTCGTCCCTACCTAATTGGGTCAAAGGTTATCATTTTTACTGATCATGCTGCGCTTAAGTATCTTCTCACAAAGAAAGACGCTAAAGCTCGATTAATCCGATGGATTTTATTGCTGCAAGAATTTGACCTCGAAATTAGAGACAAAAAGGGATCGAAGAACGTAGTTGCTGACCACCTATCAAGGCTAATAGTTGAGCCAATTACATAACCTACATCAATATTAGAAACCTTTCCAGATAAGCAATTAATGTTAATCTCTCATACTAACACCCCGTGGTACGCTGATATTGTAAATTACCTAGTCACAGGACAGATGCCTAATACTTGGATTAAACAAGAACGAATGCGATTCATATCGAAAGCCAAATGGTATTTCTGGGATGAGCCATATCTATTCAAATACTGTTCCGATCAAATTATCAGACGATGTGTCCCTGACTGCGATCATAAACATATTATGTCATTTTGCCATGACCACGCATGTGGTGGCCACTTTAGTGGTAAGAAAACCGCTGCAAAAATTTTGCAGTGTGGTTTCTATTGGCCGACCCTATTTAAAGATACTCATGCTTATTGTAAATCTTGTGATCGTTGTCAACGTCTAGGAAAAATTTCAAAACGTAATGAGATGCCCTTAAATCCAATTCTGATCGCTGAAGTCTTTGATGTTTGGGGCATTAATTTTATGGGTCCTTTCCCTATGTCTTATGGTTGCCAATACATTCTAGTCTCTGTTGACTACGTCTCAAAATGGGTCGAAGCAGTCGCATGCCGAACAAATGACCACAAGGTAGTGGTCCAGTTCCTTAAAGAAAATATTTTTGCTAGATTTGGAACTCCACGTGCTATCATTAGCGATGGAGGTAAACATTTCTGCAATAGAATTTTTGAAGCATTAATGAAAAAGTACTGCGTCACCCATAAGGTAGCCACTCCCTACCACCCTCAAACTAGTGGGCAAGTTGAAATTTCAAACAGGGAGATAAAGACGATTTTAGAGAAAACAATTAACCCTAATAGGAAGGATTGGTCACTTCGGTTGACTGATGCCCTGTGGGCATATCGTACAGCTTTTAAAACTCCGATTGGAATGTCTCCATATCGCATAGTCTATGGGAAGGCCTGTCATCTGCCTGTCGAGTTAGAACATAGGGCCTATTGGGCGATCAAACGATTAAATTATGACCTTGATAAGGCTGGTAAACAAAGAAAACTTCAACTCGATGAGCTCGATGAAATTCGAAATGATGCGTATAATTGCGCTAAGCGATATAAGGATCGAATGAAAATCATGCACGATAAGATCATAATTCGAAAGGAATTATATCCAGGACAAAAAGTCCTATTATACAACTCTAGATTGCATCTGTTCCCTGGCAAGTTAAAATCACGTTGGACGGGACCATACATTATCGACAAAATTCACCCATACGGTGCGATAGAACTCTTAAATGATAAGGATGGAACCACTTTCCAAGTGAACGGACATCGCTTGAAACCATACCTTGAGTATCTGACCCCAGAAGTTGAAGAGGTACTTCTGGAAGATCCTGTTTATCAGGATTGATTTATCTATCTACTAAACATCCTCTCTTGTATAATAGCTGTTAGTTTTTTTTTTATTATTTATCATCTGCTATTTTTTTGTTTTAGTAGAATGTCTGCTAGTTATTTTTAGTTAAACTATGATTGTCTTTTCTTTTGCTTCGTGGCACTGACATTTTGCAGGGAACTATCATACAAAACACTTTTAAGGTATTATCTATCCTTAAAACTTCGTACTTTCATTTTATATATATATGTCCTTCAAAAATACTGTCATATAATGCTATCATCTCATTCATGAGCATGTATAATTCATACATTGAGAACAATGTCTAATTTAAGTTTGGGGGTGTGATGTACCTTTTTGCAAAATCCTGTATGCATTCAATTTCCACAATCCTGTATGCATTCAATTTCCACAAAATTTTTCTGTTCGTATTTTGAATTTAAAAAAAAAAAATTGTTTTTTTTAAATAATATTGATAATGCATCAACTTACGCTGTAGTGGGATAGCTCGGCACATACATCTTCGTGTATGTGTGTCTAGTCTGTAGTCCCCTACCAAAACTACAGCGTTCGTATAGAAATCTATAGGAATTTGCATTTGCATGTTTTTATTTTCTTTTTCATATTTTAGTTTCTTATCGTATTACTTTTGCCTTCCGTTTCGTTCTTTTCGAAGAAAAAAAAAATATATATCTATATATATTTCACCTTTATTTCAGGTTTTGTAATATAATTCTATCGTACTCGAATAGGACTATAAGGCACCTGATAATCAAGGTATAAAGTCCAAGGATTAGCTAGAAAAAGTATGTCTAATATGGTTCTGACCCTTAGTAACCTTTTAGAGATTGTCAAAACAAACTAGACTTGACTTTCACTTCACATCTGGCTTACACCTCTAGGGTCTAGATTCAAAGCTTTCATATCACCTAATAGTCACTTGGAGTCCTGATGAACCATGCGGATCTGGTTCACTTGGTTTGAAAAAAAAAAAAAAAAAAATCATTAGAAAAGCGACCAGTGAATTCTAAGGTATAGCGGAAAGGGCTACCTATTAGCATGGTCTAGGACCTAATTATGTAAAAGTCTTAACCTGTATGCCCTAGTATGAGTGAAGCCTGGTCGATAGGGTTATGAGAATGATCCTATGGATGCAGAGTGAATCAAATATAAAGGCAACATGAGGATGGCTACCTAACTCATGAGAGCATTGGCAGCGTGTCATGGGCATAGAGTGCAGCTGGCATGGTACAAGTTAGGAAGGGATATATAATTAGATCCAGAAAAAAAAAAAATGAGACCGGAAAAAAAAAAAAAAAAAAAAAAAAAAAAAGAGAAAAGAAGAAAAGAAAAAGAAAATAGTGTGAAAGCCGTCGTTATAAACAATGTGGGGAAACTGGAATATCACATATAAAGCCGAAAGGTATTAAGGTGAATATCCACAACTCTCACTAGCCTGTCTAGATTAGCTGGTTTTGACTCAGGTTCTAAGGTCGACTTTGACCGTTCTAGGAGACTGTTAGAATGTTATGAATGTAGAGAACCAAACCCCCAGTTGTGTTTAGCTCAGACAACACCGTGCATTCGAGCATAGTTGACCTTGATCTTTTCTAACAGGAAACTAATAGTTAGAACCTAAAGTGCTTACTTCGAAAGCCGAAGCTTGGGCTAGATACCTTGTGAGTCTTGTGCCTTAGAAATTTTATTTTTGAGTAATTTTTAATTATTCTACGAAACCGAAGTTTTTTTTTATGTCCTATTTATATTTTATTTTTTTTTTTTAAAAAAAAAAGTTTGAATTTTGTGGGTAGATTTACTGCAAACCCTCACGAGACAAAACTCGTCCACTGGGGCAACCTAGGGGTTTAACGGCTTGTTGCACGTGCTAAGTGCAATCGCGATTCCTGCGAAAGTGAGTTAAGTTATTTTTATTATTTTATTATTCTCTTAGTTTATTTGTTTGCTTTCTCGAGGACGAGAAAGATTCAAGTTTGGGGGTGTGTTGAGCGTCCATTTAGTGCGATTTATCATTTCTTTCTCATGCACATAGCGTCACTTTGCTACGTAAAACTTTCATAATGCACGTAAACTGCATGAGTCTCTTTGCACCACGATATAGTAGACTTTCATACGAACCCAACGGCATATTGGTTCGCTCTCATACATTGCATGCATGAAAGATACAGAACCCCACAGTCCAAATTATCCTTTTATCGATAATCGCATTGGAATCTTACACGCGTCATTTTATATGTGTCTTTCAGGGATTTGACCCGGTTCGCGATGCAATCAGTTCAAGGGCATCATGTTGAAGCATTGGATACTCTCACGGTGACCCGATGAAGGATGCACAATATGTTTTGAAGCAGTTTCTGAAGAACAATGGAGCAAAGGCTAAGTACATGATTTGGCGGAGAATTAACTTCATCGGGCGGACGAATTGCATGATGTGAACAAGAGAAGACCCTCGGACATTCTACGGAGCTTAATGATCATGATGGTGACTCGTGAAGATGGCACGGCCTTGATCAATTCCATCTGATGCACCTTCGTAGATCCCATCTCTTACATACATCCCTACATGCCTCTCATGAAATTCCGATCAAAACCGACCCATTGCCACCCCTAATTCCAATTAATTCTATGCAAACAAACCCAAGCCCAACTTCGCATCCGACTCATCCGTGCCACCTAATCCATTGCACCGAGACCCAATCACAGCCCTCCATTGCATCAATCCTCATGCGCCACCCCATGCATGCAGCCCCCATGTGATCCCAAGCCCGGACCCAGCTCTCCACTTCTCTCCATCAGCCGGCCCGTGCACCATCAGACCCTCTCTCAGCCCAATCACAGTTGTTCATTTCCCATCCAGGTACCCCCATCACAACCATCCGATCCAATCACAACCCGGCTGCACCTATACCATCCGATGCATGAACCCATGCAAGCCCCTATTCATGCAGCCATCCATTTTCTCCACCCCGACCAAACACAGCCGTTCGATCCCACCTATCCCATGCAAACCTAACCGCCCAGCCCATCCCGTTCCGATCGTCTCTCTCTCTATCTCCTTCCATAACAGACCCCGATTTTCTCTCTCTCCCTCCTTAATTCTCTCTTCCGTTCCCCACTTCCTCTCTCTAAATCCCCACCGGTTCTCTCTCATCCTACCCGATCGGGAGCCCACCGAACTTCCAGCCCTATCTAACCGAACGTGCCCCGCTCTCTCTCTAAAATCTGAAGTAGCCGCGACCCCCTATTTTCTCTCTCTAGTCCGATACTCTCTCTCTTTCCTTTCTCTCTCTATCCACCCGATCAGCCCCCTAGCTGTACCCGAACTTCTCTCCCACGTTCTCTAACTAAATCACAGCCGTTCCGTGCATCAACTCATGCACGTCCGAACCCTCTAGTCCCTCTCTCTCTCCAGCTATTCTCTCTCTAAACCAACTTACCTCTGTCCTATATAGGGGGGGATCCGAACCATCAAAGGGGGATGAGGCTTTGGACGACCTTGAACCCATCACGACCGAACTTAGCCATCTAGGACCGTACCTACTCCCATCACCTCCGGACCGAAGCCATCATCTTCTCCTTCATCTTCCACCATTCACGACCAAACCCGAAACCCTAATCCTCCACATCCGAGCCGCCATCGCACCATCGTTCGAGCCGTCATCCGTCATCCGTACCATCGAAGCCGTGCCACAGTCGAGTCGAAGTGAAGGAGCATCGATCGGAGAGGAGGACAACGAAGAGCAAAGCGTATTCCGAGAATGATCTGTATCTTGCTCTTCCCTTCTTTTACTTTTGATGTAATGCGACCCATGATGAACTAAATTCCATGCTAAGGCTTAGATGAAACCCCGGTTATAAATATTAATTAGGTTTATTTTATATGATCTATGCCAATGCTCCTTAATGTTTATGCGATTCAATTCTTAATTAATTGATGATTCAATTTGCTCTCACAATCCATGCCATGTATGTTTTGTAGTTAGCGCTAAAATTAATCATCATGCAATTAGGCCTATTTTAATCGAATAATTAAAACCCAGATCTTGCATGCTTAACTCAGACATCGGATGCTCTGCTCATGTGCTTTGATCCGTTGTGCTTAACCTAGATGTGTGATGCTTCGTTTTATTACATATGCTTGAATTGAATCCAATATTAGAAAATCATATTTAGAGCCTAAAGATCACATCCTCGAGTCGAGCACGGGATTTGTATTCCCGCATGCTACTCGTATGCATAGATCATTCTGAATAAACCTAGTAATATGAATAACCGAGGTGGATTCGAATGCCTTAGTACCTTCTCCACTTGGAACTCGACTTACCGTAACTAGTTTGTTTTCCTGTCCTTAATTAGTTTGCTTTTAATCTCACAACAATCAACTCCCATTAAATTATCTTTTAAAGTAATTTAGGCAAATAGTTAATAGCCTTAGATTAGACCGCTCCCCTCATTAGCAATCCCTGTGGGATCGACCTCGTAATACGTACCGCTCCTACAAGCGATTCGTGCACTTGCGAGTTATAATTTAGATCAAATTAACCCCTTAATTTAGGATTAGTTTAGATCGCATCAGGTCCTACTATAGTGGGATCTTTATTTATGTAGCATATTATTAGAGGAGTCTAAGTATAACCCCCTAACTATATCATTGAGGTTACATCTATGTGTCAAAGGGGTGACTTTAACACCCACATATGTGTCAAGAAAATATAAATAGTTCCAAATCTAGGATGGGTTGTACTATTATGGGATCCTTATTCATATATCAGGTTATAAGAGGAGTCTAAGTATGCTCCCCCGACAACCTCATGGGGTGGTACATCTATATATCAAAGGAGTGACTTTAACACCCATATATATATATATATATATATATATATATATATATATATATATATATATATATATATATATATATATATATATATATATATGGCCAAAATAAAAAAGTCCCATTCCTATGAGGGATCTAATGTTTGTGGGATCTTCTGCTAGGAGGGTCCTACTATAATCAGATACTTATTTATATAGCATAGTATATGAATATTCCAAGTGTACTACTCTGACTACATAATAGGTGGGTATATTTCTTTATCAAATGTGTGACTTTAACACCGATATAAGTGTGGAAAAAATATAAAAAGTCTCATAGTGAGATGGGGTCCTATTATTATGAGACCCTTATTTATGTAGAATATTAAGAGAGGAATTCAAGTGTACCCCCTCTCTAACTAGTTTATAGGGGAGGTATATATATATCTCAAAGGAGTAACTTTAACACCTATATGTGTTTGGCCAAAATATAAAAGTCCCATAGTTAGGAGGGGTTCCAGTATTATAAGATCCCTTTTCATAAAAAAGATTATGAGAGAAGTTCATATATACCACCCCAATTAAATCATTAGGGGATATATATGTGTCAAATGAATGACTTTAACACCCTCATGTATGTGGAAAAAATATAAAGAGTTCAATAGCTAGAAGGGGTCTAATTATTATGGGATCCTTATTCATATTGTAGATTATTAGAGGAGTCCAAGTGTACCTCCCCGACTACATCATAGGGTGTACGTCTATAAGTCAAAGGACTGACTTTAACACTCGCATGTATGTAGCCAAAATATAGAGAGTCCCTTAGCTAAGAGGGTCCCTCTATTGTGGGATCTTTATTCATTAGTTTATTAAGAAAGGAGTCCAAGTGTAGCCCCCCCCCCCCCCCCCCCGATTATATTATGGGCGGTACATCAATATGTCAAAGGGGTGATTTTAATACCCGCATGTATATGGCCAAAATATAAACAGTCTCATAACTAGGAAGGGTACCACTATTATAAAATACTTATTTATATAGCATAGTATAAGAGAAGTTCAAATGTACCTGCCGACTATATCATAAGGGGGTATATATCTGTATCAAAGGGGTGACTTTAACACCCGCATGAGTTTGATAGAAATATAAAAAGTCCCATAGCTAGGAGGGGTTCCACTCTTGTGGGATCCTTATTCATGTAATATATTAAGAGATAATTCCATGTGTACCCCCCTTCCTAACTATAATATGGGAGAGTTCATCTACATATCAAAGGGGTGACCTTAACACCCAAATATGTATGGCTAGATTTTAATGAGTCCTATAGTTAGGAAGGGTTCCACTATTGTAGGATCCTTATTCATGTTGCAGATTATTAGAGAAGTCTAAGTGCAAACCCTGACTACATTATTAGGGGTGATACATCTATATATCAATGAGGTGACTTTAACACATGTATTTGTGTGACCAAAATATAAAGAGTCTAATGGTTAGGAAGGGTCTCATTATTATAGGATCCTTATTCATATAGCAGGTTATGAGATGAGTCCAAATATACCCACCTAACTACATCATGGGGTTAAATCTATATGTCAAAGGGGTGACTTTAATATCCTATATTTGTGGCCAAAATATAAAGAGTCCATAGCTAGGAGGAGTTCCATTATTATGGGATCTTTATTATATAGCTGGTTATAAGAGAAGTCCGAATGTACCACCCCAATTACATCAAATAGAGGATTAATCTATGTGTCAATGGGGTGACTTTAATACCCGTATATGTATAGCCAAAATATAAAGAGTCTCATAGCTGGGATGGGTCTAACTATTATGGGATCTTTATTTTCATATAGTAAATTATGAGAGTAGTCTAAGTGTACTCCAAACCCAACTATATTATGTAAGGTATATTTATAAGTCAAAAGTATGACTTTAACACCTGCATATGTGGCCAAATATAGAGAGCTCATAGCTAGGAGGGGTCCCACTGTTATGGGATTCTAAATTATATAGCATATTATGATAGGAGTCCTTGTGTACCCCTCCCTGACTATATCATGGGGGTACATCTATATGTCAAAGGGATTACTTTAACACATGAATGTGTGTATCAAAAATAGAGAGTCATATAGTTAGGTGGGTCCTACAATTATGGGATACTTATTTATATAGCATAGTATAAGAGGAGTCCAAGTGTCCTCCTGACTATATCATGGAGGGTACATTACTGTATCAAAATGGTGACTTTAACACCTGTATGCGTGTGACAAAAATATCAAGAGTCCCATAACTAGGAGGGGTCCTATTATTATAGGATCCTAATTATATAGCAGATTATGAAAGAAGTCCAAGTGTACCCCTCTCCCCCAACTATATTATGGGGTGGTACTTCTATATATCAAATGGGTGATTTTAACATCCTAATGTATATGGTCATAATTTGACGAGACCCATAGCTAGGAGGGGTCCTACTATTATGGGATCCTTATTCATGTAGTAGATTAGTAGAGAAGTCTAAGAACTCCTTGACTATATCATGGGGGTACGTCTATGTATTGAAGGCATAACTTTAACACCCGTATTGTGTGGCTAAAATATAAAGAGACATATAGGTAGGAGAAGTCTAACTATTATGGGATTCTGATTCATATAGTAGATTATAAAGAGTCATATAGCTATGAAGGGTTCCATTATTATTAGATCCTTATTCAAGTAGTAGGTTTTGAGAGGAGTCCAAGTACCCCCTGACTATTATAGGATATTTATTCATATAACAGATTATAAGGAAAGTCCAAGTGTAACCCTCCCACCCGATTACATCATGGGGGGTACATCGATCTATGTATCAAAAGGGTTAATTTAACACTCGTATATGTGTGGCCAAAATATAGTGATTTCCATAGCTAGGAGGGGACCCACTATTATGAAATCCTTATTCATATAGTATATTATGAGAGGAGTCCAAGTATACACCCCTCCGACTACATCATTATAAAGTATATCTATACGTCAAAGGAGTAACAATAACACCCGCCTGTGTGTGGCTAAAATATAAAGAATCTCATAGCTAGAAGTGGTCCTTATATTTTCGGATCCTTATTCATTTAGCATTATATAAAAGGAGTTCAAGTGTACCCCCCTAATAATATCATAAGGGGATACATATCTGTGTCAAAGGGCAGACTTTAACACCCGTATGAGTGTCGCAAAAATAAAAAGAGTTTCATAGCATGGAAGGGTCCTACTATTGTAGGATCCTTATTTATTTAGCCTATTATGAGAGTAGTCCAAGTGCACCCACTTTCCAACTATATTATTGGGGGGTATATCTATATATCAAAAGGGTGACTTTAATACCCGAATGTGTGTGGCCAAAATTTAGTAAGTCCCATAGCTATGAGGGATCCCACTATGGTGGGATCTTTATTCATGTAGCTTATTATTATAGGATTATAAGTGTAACCCCTCGACTATATTATGGGGTTACATATATGTATCAAAGGGGTGACTTTAATACCCGCATGTGTGTCACCAAAATATAAAGAGTCCCATAGTTAGGAGGGGTCTCACTATTATAGGATCCTTATTTATATAGCAAGTTATGAGAGAAATCTAAGTATAACCCCTCGACTATATCATGGGGTGGTACATCTATATATCAAAGGAGTAACTTTAACACCCTCATATCTAAAGTCCCATAACTAGAAAGGGTCCTATTATTATAGGATCCTTATTTATATAGCATATTATGAGAGAAATCCATATATACCCCCACCCTGACTGTATCATAGAGGGTATATTTATGTGTAAAAGGGGTGACATTAATAACCACATGTATATGACCAAAATATAGAGTCCCAAAGCTAAAGGTAGTCCCACTATTATAGGATACTTATTTATATAGGTAGTAGATTCTAATTGTACCCCCTGACTACATCATAGGTGGGTATATCTCTGTGTCAGGGGTGATTTTAATACCCACATATGTATGACAAAAATATAAAGAGTCCCATAGCTATGAGGGGTCCCATTATTATAGGACCCTTATTTATATAAAAGAATAAGAGAGGAGTCCCAGTGTACCCCCTCCCTAACTACTTTATGGTGGGTATATCTATGTGTCAAATGGGTGACTTTTATATCTGAATATGCGTGATCAAAATTTAATAAGTCTCATAGCTAGTAGGGTTCCCAATATTAAGGGATCTTTATTAATTTAGCATATTATCAGAGAAGTTTAAATGTAACCCTTCGATTACTTTATAGAGGGGTACATCTATGTGTCATATGGGTAACTTTAACACTTGCCTGTGTATGAAAAAAATAAAAAAGTCTCATAACAAGGAGGGGAGCTACTACTATAAGATCCTTCTTCATATAGCAGGTTATACGACGAGTTTATGTGTACCCCTCTTTGACTAAATCATTGGGGGGTACATCTATATATCAAAGGACTGACTTTAAATTTCGTATTTGTGTGGCTAAAATATAAAAAGTCTCATAGCACGAAAGGATCCCACTATTGGGGGATCCTTATTTATATAGCAGATTATGAGAGTAGTTCAAGTATGCCCCCCAACTATATTATAGGGGTATATTTGTGTGTCAAATGGGTGACTTTAACACCCATATGTGTGTGGCCAAAATATAAAGAGTCTCATATCTTGTAGGAGTCCAACTATTACTGGATCCTTATTCATAAAGCAAATTATAGAAAGAGTCTACGTGCAGCTCCCTCTACCCTGACTATATCATAGGGGATATATCTATTTGTGAAAAATTTGACTTTTACACCTAGATCTGTGTGACCAATATATAAAGAGTCCCAATGCTAGAAGGGATCCACTATTGTGAGATCTTTATTTGCATAATATATTATAAGAGAAGTCTAAGTGTATCCCCCTCGACTATATCTTGGGGGTTACGTTCATGTATCAAATGGGTAACTTTACACCTATATGTGTGTCCATAATATTAAGAGTCCTATAGCTAGAAGGGGTCTCATTATTGTAGGATACTTATTCATATAGCAGAGTATACGACAAGTCCAAGTATACCACTCCAACTATATCATAGGGGGGTATATCTTTATGCCAAAAGTGAAACTTTAATACCCGCATGATCATGGTAAAAATATAAATTATCCCATAGCTAGGAGGAGTCCTACTATTGTGGGATCCTTATTTATGTAGTAGATTATTAGAGGAGACTAAGTATACACCCCTTCCCAGCTATATTATGGAGGGGTACATCAATATGTCAAAGGCGACTTTAACACCCTAATATATATGGCTAAAAATTAATAAGTTTCATAGCTAGAAGGGGCTCACTATATGGGATATTTATTTAAGTAGCAGATTTTTAGAAGAGTTTAAGTATAAACCCAGATTTCACCATATGGGGTATATCTATTCGTCAAAGGGGTGACCTTAACACTCGTATATATGTAGCCAAAATATAAAGAGTCCCATAGCTTGGGGGTCTTACTATTATGGAATCCTTATTCATATAACATATTATGAGAGGAGTCCAAATATATCCCCCAACTATATTCTCGTGGGGTACATCTATGTGTCAATCGGTTGACTTTAACACCTGTATGCGTATGGCCAAAATATAAAGAGTTACATTGCAACATGGGGTCAAACTATTATAGGATCTTTATTTATATAGCAGATTATAATAAGAGTCTAAGTTTACCCCCACTCTGACAACATTAAAGGGGATATATCTATGTGTTAAAAGTGTGACTTTAATACTCGCATGTATGTGGTCAAAATATAGAAAGTCCCATAGCAAGGAGGAGTCCCACTATTATGAGATCCTAATTTATATATCATATTATGAGAGGAGTTCAAGTGTACCCCCTCCCACTGACTACATCATGGGGGTACATCTATATATCAAAGGATATATGACTTTAACACCCGCATATGTGTGTTAAAATATAGGGAGCTCTATAGCTGTGAGGGTCCTACTATTGTCGGATATTTATTTATTTAGCATATGTGTGTCAAAATTATATAGAATTCAATAGCTCCGAGAGGTCTTACTATTGTGGGATCCTTATTCATATAGTAGATGGTAAAAGGAGTTCAAAGTGCATGCCCCCTACCTATATACATTATGGGTAGGTATATCTATGTATCAAAGGGGTGACTTTAAGATACCAATATATGTGGGCAAAATATAATGAGTTCTATAGTTAGAAAGGGTCCCACTATGATGAGATTATTATCATGTAGCAGATTATTATAGTAGTTTAAGTGTAACCACCCGATTATATCGTGGGGTGTATATCTATTTATCAAAGGAGTGACTTTAATACTCATTTGTATATGACAAAATATAAAAGTCCCATAGTTATGAAGGGTCCTATAATTGTTGGATCCTTATTCATATTGTAGATTATTAAAGAAGTCAAAGTGTAACCCCCCGGTTATATCATTAGGGATGATATATCTATATATTTAAGGGGTGACTTTTACACTTGTATTTGTGTGACCAAAATATAAAGAGTTTAATGGTTAGGAGGGATCCCATTATTATAGGATCCTTATTCATGTAGTAGTTTATGAGATGAGTCTATATTTACCCCCCTAACTACGTCATGGGGGTTCATCTATGTGTTAAAGGGGTGACTATAATACCCCATATTTGTTGCCAAAATATAAAGAGTCTATAGCTAAGAGAGGTCCCAATATTATTGGATCTTTATTATATAGCTGATTATGAGTGGAATCCAAATGTACCCCCCAACTATAACATATGGGGGGTTTAATCTATGTGTCAATGGGGTGAGTTTAACACCCGTATACGTATGGCCAAAATAAAAAGTCATTGCTAGAATGGGTCTATCTATTGTGGGAACCTTATTCATATAGCAGATTATGAGAGTAGTCTAAGTGTACCCTCACCCTGACTATATTCTGGGGGGTTATATCTATATATCAAAAGTGTGACTTGAACACCCGCATGTATGGCTAAAATATAGAGAGTCTTATATAACATATTATTAAGAGGAGCCCCCCCAACTATATCATGGGGGGTACATCTATATCAAAAGGGTTTCTTTAACATATGAATGTATGTATCAAAAATAGATAGTCCTATAGTAAGAAGGGTCTTATAATTATAGTATAGTTATTGATATAGCATATTATAAGAGGAGTCCAAGTGTACTCTCCCGACTATATCTTAGGGGAGTAAAACTTTTGTATTAGAAGGGTGACTTTAACATCCGTATAAGTATGGCAAAAATATAAAGAGTCCTATAGCTAAGTGGGGTCCTACTATTATAGGATCCTAATTTATATAGTAGATTATAAAAGAAGTCCAAGTGTACTCTCCTAACTATATTATAGGGGGGTACATCTATGTGTCAAATGGTTGACTTTAACATCCTAATATATATAGTCAAAATTTAATGAGTCCCATAGCTAGAAGGGGTCTTACTATTATGGGATCCTTATTCATGTAGTAGATGATTAGAGGAGTCTAAGTACCTCCCTTACTGTATCATGGAGGGTAAGTCTATCTATCGAAGGCATGACTTTAACACCCACATTGTGTGGCCAAAATATAAAGAATCCTATAGCTAGGAGGGGTCTAACTATTATGGGATTTTTATTCATGTAGTAGATTATAAAGAGTCCCATAGCTAGGAGGGGTCCTACTATTATTGGATCTTATTCATATAGTAGGTTATGAGAGGAGTCCAAGTACTAGGAGGGGCCTAACTATTATGGAATATTTATTCGTATAACAAATTATAAGAGGAGTCCAAGTGTAACCCCCTCCCGACTACGTCAAGGGGTGTATATTTATGTGTCAAAGGGGTGACTTTAATATCTGTATTTGTGTGGTCAAAATATAGAGATTCCCATAGCTAGGAGGGGTCCCACTATTATGGGATCCTTATTCATATAGCATATTATGAAAAGAGTCCAATTGTATACCCTTCCCGATTACATCATTGTAGGGTATATCTATGCATCAAAGAGGTAACAATAACACCTATATATATGGCCAAAATACAAAAAATATCATAGCTAGAAGGTGACCCACTATTTTGGGATCTTTATTCATATAGCACTGTATAAGAAGAGTTCAAGTGTACCCCCTCTAATAATATCTTAAGGGGTAATATCTCTGTGTTAAAGGGGTGACTATAACACCCGTATGAGTGGCAAAAATATAAAGAGTTCTGTAGCTAGGAAGGGTGGGACTATTGTAGGATCCTTATTTATATAACAGATTATGAGAAGAGTCCATATATATCTCCCTCCCCAACTATATTATTAAGGGGTATATTTATATATCAAATGAGTTATTTTAACATCCGAATGTGTATGGCCAAAATTTAATGAGTCCCATAGGGGTCTTACAATGGTTGGATCTTTATTCTTGTAGCATATTATTAGAGGAGTCTAAGTGTAACCCCCCGAATATATCATGGAGGGTACATCTATGTGTCAAAGGGGTGATTTTAACACCCACACATGTACCAAGGAAATATAAATAGTCCCAAATCTATAAGGGGTCCTACTATTATGGGATCCTTATTTATATAACATGTTATGAGAGGAGTCTATGTATGCCCCCCTCACTACATCATAGGATGGTACATCTATATATCAAAGGGGTGACTTTAATACCATATATGTTTCCAAAATAAAAAGATTTCCATTCTTAAGAGTGATCTAACATTTGTGGAATCCTTATTCATATAGCATATTATGAAAGGAGTCCAAGTGTACCCCTCCCGATAACATCATGAGAGGGGTACATTTATGTGTCAAAGAGATAACTTTAACATCCTCTTGTGTATAGCCAAAATATCGAGAGTCCCATACTTAGGAGCGGTCTTATTATTACGGGGTCCTTTTTTATATAGCAAATTATGAGAGGAGTCCAAGTGTACCCAAACCCTGACTATATCATGGGGGTATATTTATGTATCAATAGGGTAACTTTAATAAACATATGTGTATGATCAAAATATAGGGAGTTCCATAGCTAAGAGGGGTCCCACTATTATCGGATATTTATTTATCTAGCGTAGTATATGAATATTCCAAGTTTACCGCCATGACTACATCATAGGTGGGTATATTTCTTTGTCAAATGGATGACTTTAACACCCATAAAAGTGTAGCAAAAATATAAAGAGTTGGACTGGGTATGGGTAGGGTGAGAGTGGGTATGAGTTGTTATGGGTGGGTTGGATAGGTATGAGTTGGTTTGGGTTGGTTTAGATGGGTTCGGGTAGGTATGGGTAAGTTTCAATTTATGGGCATAGATTGTGGTGGTTATAGGGGTATATCTATTGGTAAAGGTGAATTTGAGCCGGTATAGGTGGGTTTCGGTATGTATGGTTGGGTATAAATAGGTATGGCTATGTACATATAGGATTTAGTGGGTATGAGTAGGTATATATGGGTATCGGAGGGTTTAGGTAGTTTCGGATCTGTATGGGTAAATTTTGGTGGGTAAGGATGGGTATGGATATGTATAGAGGATGGGGGTGGATAAGAATAGGTATGGGTAGGTATAAAGGGGTAGTAATGGATTTGTATTGGTATGGGGCGTGGGCGTGGTATGGGTGAATGGGGGTAGGTAGGGGTAGATATTAGTGGGTATAGATGGATCGTGGTGGATATGGGTGGGCATTAGTGAGTATGTATGGATTATGATGGGTATGAGTGTATATGGGCGGGTATGAATGGATATGGATTAAATTAGGTTTTTTTGGGTAGGTATATATGAGTTTCAGTAGGAGGGGATGGGTATGGGTGATTATATGTATATATGGTCATATAGGGGTGGGTATGGGTACATAGGGATGGGTATGGATGGGTACAAGTAAGTAAGGATAGGAGGAGGCCGGTATGAATGGGTAAGTATGGCTGGGTGGGTATTGGTTTGAGGTGGGTATGGGGCAGAATAGGGGGTATAAGGTGGATATGGGGGTATGGTGGGGTAGGGATGTATAAAGCTAAGAAAGGGTAGGTATATATGGGTATGAGTGGGTTGGGGTGGGTATGAGTGGGTCAAGGTTGGTATGAGCGGGTTGGGGTAGGTATGGGTGGATTTTGGTGGTTGAGGGTGGGTCTGCGTAAGTGGGGATGGGTATTGGTTGGTATAGTGGGTAGGGATATATATAGGTGGGTATGAGTACGTATGGGTAGGTATAGATGGGTATAGGTAGGTCGAGGTAGGTATAGATAAGTAGGGGTGGGCATATATGGGTTTGGATAGATGACGATAGGTATAGGTGGGTTGTATTGGGTATGAGTGTATTGGGGTTAGTATATATATGATTAGGTGTGTGGGGTGATTATGGGTGGGTTTGGGTATGTATAGATAGGCGGGTTGGTATGAATAAGTTGGGCAGAGTATGGGTTGAGTAAGGGTAGGTATAAGTTATTATGGGTAGGTTGAATGGGTATGAGTTAGTGTTTGGGTTGGTTTGGGTAGGTTTAGGTGGGTTTGGGTAGGTATGGGTAAGTTTTAGTTGAAGGGCATGGGTTATAATGGGTATAGGGGTGTATCTATGGGTAAAGGTTGATTTGAGCCGATATAGGTAGGTTTCGGTGTGTATAGATGGGTATAAAATATGTATAGCTATATACATATGGGATTTGGTGGGTATGAGTAGGTATAAGAGGGTATGGGAGGATATAGGTAGTTTCGGATCTGTATGGGTGAGTTTTGGTAGATAAATATAGGTATGGGTATGTATAGAAAATAGGGGTGGGTAAGAATAGGTATGGATAGGTATGAAGGGTTAGTAATGGGTTTGTATTGGTATGGATAGGTATCTGGGGTGGGCGTGGTATGGGTGAATATGGGTAGGTAGGGGTAGATATTAGTGGATAAAGATGGATAGTAATGGGTATGGGTGGGTATGAATGAGTATGCATAGATTAGGATGGGTTAGAGTATGTATTGGCTGGTATGAGTAGGTATGGATTGGATTAGGTTTTTTTTGGATAGGTATGTATAAGTTTTAATGGGTGAGGATGTGTGTGGGTGATTATATATACGTATGGGTATATAGGGGTGGGTATGGGTATGTGGGGATGGGTATGGGTAGGTACAAGTAAGTAAGAGTGGAAGAAGGTATGAATGGGTAAGTGTGGCTAAATGGGTATTGGTTTGAGGTGGGTAGGGGTAGAATAGAGGGTATAAGGTAGATATTAGGGGGTATGGTACGGTGTGGATGAATAAAGCTAGAAAAATATAAATATGGGTGGGTATGAGTGGGTTGGGGTGGGTATGAGTGGGTCAAGGTCGGTATGAGTGGATTGGGGTAGGTATGGGTGGGTTTTTGTGATTGAGGGTAGGTCTGGGTGAATGGGGGTAGCTATTGGTTAATATAGTGTATAGGGATTTATATAGAAGGGTATGAGTGCATATAGGTAGGTTAGGGTTGGTATAGATGGGCATAGATAGGACAAGTTGGGTCTAGATAAGTAGGGGTGGGTATGGGTACGTTTTGATAGATGACGATAGGTATGGGTGGGTTATGTTGGGTACGAGTGTACTAGGGTGGGTATATATATGATTAGGTAGATAGGGTAAATATAAGTAGGTTTGGGTGGGTATAGATGGGTGTGGGTGGGTATGAATAAGTTGGACTGGGTATGGGTAGGGTAAGTGTGGGTATAAGTTGTTATGAATGGGTTGGATGGGTATGAGTTGGTTTAGGTTGGTTTGGGTGGGTTTAGATGGGTTCGGGTAGGTATGGGTAAGTTTCAGTTGATAGGCATGGGTTGTAGTGGGTATGGGGGTGTATATATCGGTAAAGGTGGATTTGAGTCGGTATAGGTGTGTTTCGGTGTGTATAGGTGTGTATAAATAGGTATAACTATGTACATATAGGATTTGGTAGGTATGAGTAGGTATAAGTAGGTATAGGAGGGTATAGTTAGTTTAGGATCTGTATAAGTGAGTTTTAGTGGGTAAGTATGTGTATGGGTATGTATAGAAGATGGGTATGGGTAAGAATGGGTATGGGTTGGTATGAAGGAGTAGTAATGGGTTTGTATTGGTATGGATAGGTATAGGGGGTGGGCTTGGTATGGGTGAATGGGGGTAGGTAGGGGTAGATATTAGTGGGTATAGATGGATAATGATGGGTATGGGTGGGTATGAATGAGTATGCATGGATTATGATGGGTATGAGTATGTATGGGTACGTATGAATGAGTATGGATTAGATTAGGTTTTTTTAGGTAGGTATGTGTAAGTTTTAGTAGGAGAGTATGGGTGTGGGTGATTATATATATATATGGGCTTTTAAGGGTAGGTATGGGTATGTGGGAATGGGTATGGGTGGGTACATATAAGTAAGGGTGGGAAGAGGTATGAATAGGTAAGTGTGGCTTAGTAGGTGTTGGTTTGAGGTGGGTATGGCGTAGAATGGGGGGTATATGGTGGATATGGGGGGTATGGTGAGGTAGGGATATATAAGCTAGGAAGGGTAGGTATGGGTAGATATGAGTGGGTTTGGGTGGGTATGGGTTTGTATAGTGGGTAGGGATACATATAGGTGGGTATGAGTGTGTATAGGTAGGTTATGGTGGGTATAGATAAGCATAGATATATCGGAGTGGGTATAAATAAGTAGGGGTGGGTATGGGTGGGTTTGGATAGATAACAATAGGAATGGGTGGGTTGTATTGGGTATAAGTGGGTTAGGGTTGTATAGATATAGTTAGATGTGTGGGGTGCTTATGGGTGGGTTTGGGTATGTATAGATGGGTGTGGGTTGGTATGAATGAGTTGGGCTGGGTATAGGTAGGGTGAGGGTAGGTATGAGTTATTATGGGTATATTGGATTGGTATGAGTTAGTTTAGGTTAGTTTGGATGGATTTAGATGTGTTCGAGTATGTATGGGTAACTTTCAGTTGATGGGTATGGGTTATGATGGGTATGGGGTGTATCTATAGGTAAAGGTCGATTTGAGCTGGTATAGGTGGGTTTCGGTATGTATGGGTGGGTATTAATAGGTATGGCTATGTATTGATAGGATTTGGTAGGTATGAGTAGGTATAAGTGGGTATGGGAAGGTATAGGTAGTTTTGGATCTCTATGGGTGAGTTTTGGTAGGTAAGTATGGGTATAGGTATGTATGGAGCATGGGGGTAGGTAAGAATGGGTATGGATAGGTCTGAAGGGGTAGTAATGGGTTTGCATTTATATGGATAGGTATGGGGGTAGGTATGGTATAGGTAAATATGGGTATAAGTAAGTAAGAATGGGAGGAGGTATGAATGGGTTAGTATGACTGGGTGGGTATTAGTTTAAGGAGGGTATGGGATAGAATTGGGGGTATAAGGTAGATATGTAGGGGTATGGTAGGGTGGGGATGTATAAAGCTAGGAAAGGGTAAGTATGGGTGGGTATGTATAGGTTGGGGTAGGTATGAATGAGTCGAGGTTGGTATGAGTGGGTTCGGGTTGGTATGGGTAGGTTTTGGTGGTTGAGGGTGGGTCTGGGTGAGTGGGGATTGGTATTGGTTAGTATGGTGGATAGGGATACATATAGGTGGGTATGGGTGCGTAAGCATAGGTTGGGGTGGGTATAGAGGGCATAGGTAGGTCGAGGTGGGTATGGATAAGTAGGGGTGGGTATGAGTTGTTATGGGTAGGTTGGATGGGTATGAGTTGGTTTGGGTTGGTTTGGGTGGGTTTACGTGGGTTCGGGTAGCTATGGTTAAGTTTCAGTTGATGTGCGTGGGTTATGATTGGTATAGGGGTGTATTTGTAGGTAAAGGTGGATTTGAGCCGGCATAGGTGGGTTTCGGTGTATATAGGTAATTTTAAATAGGTATGGCTATGTGCAGATGGGATTTGGTAGGTATGAGTTGGTATAAATGGGTATGGGAGGGTATACATAGTTTTGGATATGTATGGGTAAGTTTTGGTAGGTAAGTATGGGTATTGGTATGTATAGAGGATGGGGGTAGGTAAGAATGGGTATGGGTAGGTATGAAGGGGTAGTAATGGGTTTGTATTAGTATGGATAGGTATGGGGCGTGGGCGTGGTATGGGTAAATGAGGGTAGATAGGGAAAGATATTGGTATAGATGGATGGTGGTGGGTATGGGTGAGTATGAGTGAGTATGCATGGATTAGGATAGGTATGAGTGTGTATAGGCGCGTATGAATAAGTATGGATTCAGTTTTTTTGGGTAGGTATTTGTGAGTTTTAGTGGGTAAGGATGGGTGTGGGTTTGACGTAAGTATGGGGTAGAATAGGAGGTATAAGTTGGATATGGGGGGGTATGGTTGGGTGGGTATGTATAAAGATAGGAAAGGATAGGCATGGGTGGGTATGAGTAGGTTATGATGGGTATGAGTGGGTCGAGGTTGGTTTGAGCAGGTTTGGGTAGGTATGGGTGGGTTTTGGTGGTTGAGGATGGGTCTGGGTGAGTGAGGATGGGTATTGGTTGGTATGGTAGGTAGGGATATATAGGTGGGTATGCATGGGTATAGGTAGGTTAGGATGGGTATAGATGGGGCATAGGTAGGTCGAGGTGGGTATAGATAAGTTGGGGTAGGTCTTGGTGGGCTTGGATAGATGACGATAGGTATAGATGGGTTATATTGGGTACGAGTAAGCTGGGGTTGGTATATATATGGTTAGGTAGGTAGGGTGCAAATAGGTGGGTTTGAGTAGGTATAGATGAGTGCGAGTGAGTATGAATGAGTTGGACTGGGTATGGATAAGGTGAGGGTAGGTATAAGTTATTATAGGTGAGTTGGATGGGTATGAGTTAGTTTGGGTGGGATTAGATGGGTTCGGGTAGGTATAGGTAAGTTTCAGTTGATAGGCATGGGTTATGGTAGGTATGGGGGTGTATATGTGGGTAAAGGTGGATTTGAGCCGACATAGGTGGGCTTCGGTATATATAGGTGGGTATAAATAGGTATGGATATGTACAGATGGGATTTGGGGGGTATGAGTTGGTATAAGTGGGTATGTGTGGGTATAGGTAGTATCGAATCTGTATGGGTGAGTTTTGATGGGTAAGTATAGGTATGGGTATGTATGGAGGATGCGGGTAGATAAGAATGGGTATGGGTAGGTATGAAGGGGTAGTAATGGGTTTGTATTGGTATGGATAGGTATGGGGGGTGGGCGTGGTATCAGTGAATAGGGGTAGGTAGGGGTAGATATTAGTAGGTATAGATGGATGGTGGTGGGTATGGGTGGGTATGAGTGAGTATGCATAGATTAGAATGGGTATGAGTGTGTATGGGCAGGTATGAATAGGTATGGATTGAATTGGGGTTTTTTTGGGTAGGTATGTGTGAGTGTCAGTGGGTGAGGATAGGTGTGGGTGATTATATGAATATATAGGTATATATAGGTGGGTATGGGTATGTGGGGATGGGTTTCGGTTGGTACAAGTATGTAAAAGTAGGAAGAGGTATGAATGGGTAAGTATAGCTAGATTGGTATTGGTTTGAGGTGGGTATAGAGTAGAATGGGGGGTATAAGGTTGATATGGGGGATATGGCTGCGTGGGGATTTATAAAATTAGGAAATAGTAGTTATAGGTAGGTTTTGGTGGTTGAGGGTGGGTCTGGGTGAGTGGGGGTGGGTATTGGTTGATATGGTGGGTAGGGATACATATAGGTAGGTATGAGTGCGTATGGGTTAGTTAAGGTGGGTATAGATAGGCATAGGTAGGTCGAGGTGGGTATAGATAAGTAGGGGTAGGTATGGGTAGGTTTGGATAGATGACGATAGGTACGGATGGGTTGTGTTGGGTATGAGTGGGTTGAGATTGGTATACATACAGTTAGATGGGTTGGGTATATATGGGTGGGTATAGATGGGTGTGGGTGGGTATGAATGAATTGGACTGGGTATGGGTAGGGTGAGGGTAGGTATGAGTTATTATGGATGGGTTGGATGGTATAAGTTAGTTTGGGTTAGTTTTGGTAGGTTTATATGGGTTTGGGTAGGTATGGGTATGTTTCAGTTGATGAGCATTTGTTTTGGTGGGTATGGGGGTATATCTATGGGTAAAGGTGGATTTAAGCCGATATATATGGTTTTCGGTGTGTATAGGTGGGTATAAATGGGTATGGCTATGTACAGATTTGATTTGGTGGGTATGAGTAGGTATAATTAAGTATGGGAGTGTATATATAGTTTCAAATCTGTATGGGTACGTTTCAGTGGGTAAGTATGGGTATAGGTATGTATGGAGGATGGTGGTAGGTAAGAATAGGTATTGGTAAGTATGACGGGGTAGTAATGGTTTTGTATTGGTTTGGATAGGTATGGGGGGTGGGCGTGGTATGGGTTAATTGGGGTAGGTATGGGTAGATATTAGTGGGTATAGATGGAAAGTGGTAGGTATGGGTGGGTATGAGTGAGTATACATAGATTGGGATGCGTATAAGTGAGTATGGGCGGATTTGAATGTATATGGATTTGATTGGATTTTTTTGGGTAGGTATATGTGAGTTTTAGTGGGTAAGGATGGGTATGGGTGATTACATATATGTATGGGCATATAGAAGTGGGTATGGGTATGTGGGGATAGGTATGGGTGGGTACAAGTAAGTAAAGGTGGAAGGAGGCATGAATGGGTAAGTGTGGCTGGGTCAGTATTGGTTTGAGGTGGGTATGGGGTAGAATGGGGGGTATAAGGTGAATATAGGGGGTATTATGTAGTGGGGATGTATAAAGCTAGGAAAGGGTAGGTATAGGTAGGTATGAGTGGGTTGGGGTAGGTATGAGTGGGTCGAGATTGGTATAAGTGGGTTGGGGTAGGTATAGGTAGGTTTTGTTGGTTGAAGGTGGGTCTGGGTGAGCGGGGTGGGTAATAGTTGGTATGGTAGGTAGGGATAGATATTTATGGGTATGAGTACGTATGGGCAGATTAGGGTGGGTATAGATGGGCGTAGGTAGGTCGAGGTTGATATAGATAAATCATGGTAGGTATAGGTGGGTTTGGATAGATGACGATAGGTATGGGTAGGTTGTATTAGGTATGTGTTGGTTAGGGTTGGTATATATATGGTTAGGTGTGTGAGGTATATATGGGTGGGTTTGGACAGATGACGATAGGTATGGGTGAGTTGTATTGGGTATGAGTTGGTTGGAGTTGGTATATATATGGTTAGGTAGGTAGGGTGTATATGGGTAGGTTTGGGTGGGTATAGATTGGTACGGGTAGGTATGAATGAGTTGGATAGGGTATAGGTAGGGTGAGGGTGGGTTTAAGTTGTTTTGGGTAGGTTGGATAGGTATGAGTTGGTTTGGGTTGATTTGGGTGGGTTTTGGTGGGTTTGTAAGTATAGGTAAGTTTCAGTTGATGGATATGGGTTATGGTGGGTATGGGGGTGTATCTATGGGTAAAGGTCGATTTGAGCTGGCATAGGTGGGTTTCGTTATGTATGTGTGGGTATAAATGGGTATGGCTATATACAGATGGGATTTGATAGGTATAAAGGTATAAGTTGGTATGGGAGGGTATAGGTAGTTTCGGATCTGTATCGGTAAGTTTCGGTGGGTAAGTATGGGTATATATGGAGGATGGGGGTAGGTAAGAATGGGTATGGGTAGGTATGAAGAGGTAGTAATGGGTTTGTAATGGTATGAATAGGTATGGGTGGTGGGTATGGTATGGATAAATGGGGGTAGGTATGGGAATATATTAGTGCGTATAGATTGATGGTAGTGGGTATGGGTGGGTATGATTGAGTATGCTGGATTAGGATGGGTATGAGTGTGTATGGGCGGGATAGATTAGATTGGTTTTTTTGCGTAAGAATGTGTGAGTTTCAGTAGGTGGGGATGGGTATGGGTGATTATATATATGTATGGGCATATAGGGGTGGGTATGGGTATGGATGAGTATAAATAAGTAAGCGTGGAAAAAGGGTGGTATAAGGTAGATATAGGGGGGTATAGTGGGGTGGGGATATATAAAGCTAGGAAAGGGTAGGTACGAATGGGTATGGTTTTTGGGCTGGTATGTGTGAGTTTCAGTGGGTGAGGATGGGTATGGGTGATTATATATATGGATGGGCATATAGAGATGGGTATGGGTATAGATAGGTACAAGTAAGTAATGGTGGGAGGAGGTATAAATAGGTATATGTGGCTGGGTGGGTATTGGTTTAACATGGGTATGGGGTAGAATGGGAGGTATAAGGTGGATATGGGGGGGTATTATAGGGTAGGGATGTATAAAGCTTGGAAAGGGTAGGTATGGGTGAGTATGAGTGGGTTGGGGTGGGTATGAGGTGGTCGAGCTTGGTTGGAGAGGGTTGGGGTTGGTATGGGTTGGTTTTGGTGGTTGAGGGTGGGTCTAGGTGACTGGGGGTGGGTATTGGTTTTGTATAGTGAGTAGGGATACTTATAGGTGGGTATGAGTGTATATGTGTAGGTTGTGGTAGGTATAAATATGTATAGGTAAGTCGAGGTGGGTATAGATAAGTAGGGGTGGGTATGGGTGGGTTTGGATAGATATCGATAGGTACGGATGTATTGTATAGGCTATAAGTGGGTTGGGGTTGGTATATATATAGTTAGATAGATGGGGTATATATGGGTGGGTTTGGGTTGGTATAGATGGGTGCGGGTTGGTATGAATGAGTTGGACTGGGTATGGGTAGGGTGAGGGTAGGTATGAGTTGTTAAGGGTGGGTTGGATGGTATGAGTAGGTATAAGTAGGTATAGGAGGGTATAGGCAGTTTCTGATCTGTATGGGTGCGTTTCGCTGGGTTAGTATGGGTATGGGTGTGTATGGAGGATGGGGGTGGGTAAGAATAGGTATGGGTAGGTATGAAGGGTTGTAATAGGTTTATATTGGTTTGGATAGGTATGGGGGTGGGTGTGGTATGGGTGAATTATGGTAGGTATGGGTAGATATTAGTGGGTATTGATGGATGGTGGTGGGTATGGGTGGGTATTAGTGAGTATGCATGGATTAGGTTGGGTATAAGTGAGTATGGGTGGATTTGAATAGGTATGGATTAGATTAGGTTTTCTTGGGTAGGTTTATGTGAGTTTTAGTGGGTGAGGATGGGTATGGTTGATTATATGTATGTATGGGCATATAGGTATGGGTATGGGTATGTGGGGATGGGTATAGGAGGGTATATGCAAGTAAATATAGGAGGAGTTATGAATGGGTCAGTATGGCTGGGTCTGTATTGGTTTAAGGTGGGTATGGGAAAGAATAAGGGGTATAAGGTGGATATAGGGGGTATGGTGTGGTGGGGATTTATAAAGCTCGAAAAGGGTAGGTATGAGTTGGTTGAGGTGGGTATGAGTGGGTCGATGTTGGTATAAGCGGGTTGGGGTAGGAATGGGTAGGTTTTGGTGGTTGAGGGTGGGTCTGGGTGAATGGGGGTGTGTATTAGTTGGTATAGTAGGTAGGGATCCATATGTGTGGGTATGAGTGCGTATGGGTAGGTTGGGGTGGGTATATATGGGCATAGGTAGGTCGAGGTTGGTATAGATAAGTTTGGGTGGGTATGGGTTGGTTTGGATAGATGATGATAGGTATAGGTGGGTTGAATTGGGTATGAGTTGGTTAGGGTTGGTATATATATGGTTAGGTGGGTAGGGTGTATATGGGTTATTTTATGTGTGTATAGATTGGTACGGTTGGGTATGAAAGAGTTGGATAGGGTGAGGGTAGGTTTGAGTTATTTTGGGTAGGTTAGATAGGTATGAGTTAGTTTGGGTGGGTTTAGGTGGGTTCGTGTAGGTATAAGTAAGTTTCAATTGATGTGTATGGGTTATAGTGGGTATGTGGGTGTATCTATGGGTAATGATGGATTTGAAATAGTATAGGTGGGTTTTGGTATGTATGGGTGAGTATAAATGGGTATGGCTATGTACATATAGGATTTGGTGTGTATGAGTAGGTATAAGTGGGTATGAGAGGGTATAGGTAGTTTTGGATCTATATTGGTAAGTTTCGATAGGTAAGTATTGGTATGGGTATGTATGGAGGATGAGGTTGGGTAAGAATGGGTATGGTAGGTATAAAGGGGTAGTAATGGGTTTGTAATGGTATGGATAAGTATGGGGGGTGGGCGTGGTATGGATAAATAGGGGTAGGTAGGGGAGGATATTAGTGTGTATAAATAGATGATAGTGGGTATGAGTAGGTATAAGTATGTATGCATAGATCAGGATGGATATGTATGTGTATAGGCATGTATGGATTGGATTTGGTTTTTTTTGGTAGGTATGTATGAGTTTCAGTGAGTGAGGATGGGTGTGGGTGATTATATATATTTATGGGCATATAGGGCTGGGTAAGGGTATGGGTAGGTACAAGTAAATAAGGATGGGAGGAGGTATGAATTGGTAAGTATGGTTGGGTGGGTATTGGTTTGAGGTGGGTATGGGGTAGAATGGGTGGTATAAGGTGGATATAGGGGGGTATAGTCGGGTGGGGATGTATAAAGCTAGGAAAGGGTAGGTATAGGTGGGTATGAGTGGGTTGGGGTATGTATGAGTGGGTCGAGGTTGGTATGAGCGGGTTGGGGTAGGTATGGGTGGGTTTTAGCGGTTGAGGGTGGGTCTGGGTGAGTGAGGGTAGGTATTGGTTGGTATAATGGGTAGGGATACATATATGTTGGTATGAGTGCGTATAGGTAGATTAGGATGGGCATAGGTAGTTCGAGGTAGGAATAGAAAAGTAGGCGTGGGTATGGGTGGGTTTGGATAGATGACGATAAGTATGGGTGGGTTATATTGGGTATAAGTGGGTTGGGGTTGGTATACATATGGTTAGGTGCGTGGGGTGTATATGGGTGGGTTTGGGTGGGTATAGATGGGTGCAAATGGGTATGAATGAGTTAGAAAGGGTATAGGTAGGGTGAGGGTGGGTTTGAGTTGTTATGGGTGGATTGGATGGGTATAAGTTGGTTTGGGCTAGTTTAGTTGGGCTTAGGTGGGTTCGGGTAGGTATAGGTAAGTTTCAATTGATGGGCATGGGTTGTGGGGGTATGGTGGTGTATCTATTGGTAAAGGTGGATTTGAGCCGGTATAGTGGGTTTCAATGTGTATGGGTGGTTATAAATTGGTATGGCTATGTACAGATAGGATTTATTGGGTATGAGTAGGTATAAATAGGTATTGGAGGGTATAGGTAGTTTCGGATCTGTATGGGTGAGTTTCGGTAGGTAAGTATGGGTATGGGTATGTATAGGTGATGGGGGTAGGTAAGAATGGGTATAGGTAGGTTTGAAGGGGTAGTAATGGGTTTGTATTCGTTTAGATAGTTATGAGGGGTGGGCGTGGTATAAGTGAATGGTGGTAGGTAGGGGTATGTATTAGTAGGTATAGATGGATAGTGGTGGTTATAAGTGGGTATGAGTGAGTATGTATGGATTATGATGGGTATGAGTATGTATTGGCGGGTATGATTGGGTATGGATTGGATTGGGTTTTTTTAGGTAGGTATGTGTGAGTTTCAGTAGGTGAAGATGGGTATGGGTGATTATATATATGTATGGGCATATAGGGGTGGGTATGGATATGTGAGGATGTGTATGGGTGGATACAAGTAAGTAAGGATGTGAAGAGGTATGATTGGGTAAGTATGGCTGGGTAGCTATTGGTTTGAGGTGAGTATGGGGTAGAATAGGGGGTATAAAGTGGATATGGGGGGGTATAGTGGGGTGGGATGTATAAAGCTAGGAAAGGGTAGGTATAGTGGGTATGAGTGGGTTGGGGTGGGTATAAATTGGTCGAGGTTTGTATGAGTGGGTTGGGGTAGGTATAGGTGGGTTTTGGTGGTTGATGGTGGGTTTGGGTGAGTAATGGTAGGTATTGGTTCGTATGGTAGGTAGGGATATATATAGGCGGGTATGAGTGTGTATGGGTAGGTTAGGGTGGGTATAGATGGGCATAAGTAGGACGAGGTGGGTATAGATAAGTAGGGGTATGTATAGATGGGTTTGGATAGATAACGATAGGTATGGGTGGGTTGTATTGGGTATGAGTGAGTTAGGGTTGGTATATATATGATTAGGTGGCTAGGGTGTATGTGGGTGGGTTTGGATGGGTATAGACAGGTACGGGTGGGTATAAATGAGTTGGACTGGGTATAGGTAGGGTGAGGGTAGGATTGAGTTGTTTTGGATAGGTTGGATAGGTATGAGTTGGTTTGGGTTGGTTTGGGTGGGTTTAGGTGGGTTCGTGTAGGTATAGGTAAGTTTCAGTTGATGAGAATAGGTTGTGGTTGTTATGAGGGTGTATCTATGGGTAAAGGTATATTTGAGCCGGTATTGGTGGGTTTCAGTATATATGGGTGGGTATAAATGGGTATGGCTATGTATAGATGGGATTTGGTGTGTATGAGTAGGTATAAGTTGGTATGGGAGGGTATAGGTAGTTTCGGATCTGTATGGGTGAGTTTTGGTTGGTAAGTATGGGTATGGGTATGGGTATATATGGAGGATATGGGTGGGTAAGAATGGGTATGGGTAGGTATGAAGGGGTAGTAATGGGTTTGTAATAGTATGGATAGGTATGGGGGGTGGGCGTGGTATGGATAAATAGTAGTAGGTAGGGGAAAATATTAATGCGTATAGATGGATGGTGGTGGGTATGGGTGGGTATCAGTGAGTATGCATGAATTAGAATGTACATGAGTGTGTTTGGGCGGGTATAAATGGGTATGGATTGGATTGGGTTTTTTTAGGTTGTTATGTGTAAGTTTCTGTGGGTGGGGATGGGTGTGGGTGATTATATGTATGTATGGGCATATTGGGGTAGGTATAGGGATGGGTGGGTATAATTAAGTTAGGGTAAGAGAAAGTATGAATGGGTAAGAGTGGCTGGGTGGATATTGGTTTGAGGTGGGTATGGGGTAGAATGGGTGGTATAGGGTGGATATAGAGGGTTATGGTGTGGTGGGGATGTATAAAGCTAAGAAAGAGTAGGTATAGATGGGTATGAGTGGCTTGGTGTGGGTATAATTGGGTCGAGGTTGGTATGAGTGGGTTGGGGTAGGTATGGGTGGGTTTTGGCAGTTGAGGGTGGGTCTGGGTGAGTGGGGGTGGGTATTGGTTGGTATAGTGGGTAGGGATATATATATATATATATATATATATATATATATATATATATATATATATATATATATATATATATATATATATATATATATATATATATATATATATATATATAGGTATGAGTACCTATGGGTAGGTTGGGGTGGGTATAGATGGGCATAGGTAGGTCGAGGTGGGTATAGATAAGTAGGGGTGGGTATGGGTGGGTTTGGATAGATGATGATAACTATGAGTGGGCTGTATTGGGTATGAGTGGGTTGGGGTTAGTATACATATGGCTAGGTGGGTGGGGTATATATGGGTGGATTTGGGTGGGTATAGATAGGTGCGAGTGGGTATGAATGAGTTAGACAGGGTATGGGTAAGGTAAGGGTGGGTTTGAGTTATTATGGGTGGGTTGGACGGGTATGAGTTAGTTTGGGTTGGTTTGGGTGGGTTTAGGTGGGTTCGGGTAGGTATAGGTAAGTTTCAGTTGATAAGCATATATTGTGGTGTGTATATAGGTATATCTATGGATAAAGGTGGATTGGAGCCGGTATAGATGGGTTTCGGTATGTTTGGGTGGGTATAAATGGGTATAGCTATGTACAGATAGGATATGGTGTGTATGAGTAGGTATAAGTGGGTATGAGAGTGTATAGGTAGTTTCGGATCTGTATGGGTAAGTTTTGGTGGTTAAGTATGGGTATGGGATTGTATAGAGGATGGGAGTGGGTAAGAATGGGTATGGGTAAGTTTGTAGGGGTAGTAATGGGTTTATATTGGTATGTATAGATATGAGGGTTCGGCGTGGTATAGGTGAATGGGGGTAGGTAGGGATAGATATTAGTAGGCATAGATGGATAGTGGTGGGTATAGGTGGGTATGAGTGAGTATGCATGGATTAGGATGTGTATGAATGTGTATGGGCGGGTATGAATAGGTATGGATTGGATTGGGTTTTTTTAGGTACGTATGTATGAGTTTCAGTGGGTGAGGATGTGTTTGGGTGATTATATATATGTATGGGCATATAGCGGTCGGTATGGGTATATGGGGATTGGTATAGGTGGGTACAAGTAAGTAAGGAAGGGAGAAGGTATGAATGGATAAGTATGGCTGGGTAGGTGTTAGTTTGAGGTGGGTATAGGGTAGAGTGGGGGGTATAAGGTGGATATGGGGGGGTATGTTTGGGTGGGGATGTATAAAGCTAGGAAAATATAGGTTTAGTGGGTATAAATGGGTTGGGGTGGTTATGAGTGGGTCGAGATTGGTATGAGCGGATTGGGGTAGGTATAGGTGGGTTTTCGTGGTTGAGGGTGGGTCTAGGTGAATACGGGTGGGTACTGATTGGTATGGTAGGTAGGGATACATATAGGTGGGTATGAGTGTGTATATGTAGGTTGGGGTGGGTATAGATAGGCATAGGTACATTAAGGTGGGTATAGATAAGTAGGGGTGGGTTTGGATGGATATGAGTTATTATGGTAAGGTTAGATGGGTATGAGTTAGTTTGGATTGGTTTGGGGAGGTTTAGGTGGGTTCGTTCAAGTATGGGTAAGTTTCAATTCATAGGCATGGGTTGTGGTGGGTATGGGAGTATATCAATGGGTAAAGGTGGATTTAAGCCGGTATAGGTGGGTTTCAGTATATATGGGCAGGTTTAAATGGGTATAACTTTGTACATATGGGATTTGGTAGGTATGAGTAGGTATAAGTTGGTATGGGTAGTTTCGGATCTGTATGGGTGAGTTTCGATGGGTAAGTATGGGTATGGGTATGTATGGAGGATATGAATGGGTAAGAATGGGTATGGGCTGGTATAAAGGGGTAGTAATGGGTTTGTATTGGTATGGATAGGTATGGGGGGTGGGCATGGTACGGGTGAATGGGGGTAGGTAGGGGTAGATATTTGTGGGTATAGATGGATGGTGGTGGGTATAGGTGGTTATGTGTGGGAATGCATGGATTATGATAGGTATGAGTGTGTATGGGCGGGTATAAATAGGTATGGATTGGATTGGGTTTTTTTGGGTAGGTATGTGTGAGTTTCAGTAGATGAGGATGGTATGGGTGATTATACGTATGTATGGGTATATAGGGGTGGGTATGGGTATATAGGGATAGGTATGGGTGAGTACAAGTAAGTAAGGGTGGGAAAAGGTATGAATAGGTAAGTATGGCTGGGTGGTATTGGATTGAAGTGGGTCTGGTATAGAATGGGGGGAATAAGGTTGATATGGGGTATAGTGGAGTGGGGATGTATAAGGCTAGGAAATGGTAGGTATGCATGGGTATGAGTAGGTTAGAGTGGGTATGAGTGGGTCGAGGTTGGTATGAGCGGGTTGGGGTAGGTATGGGTAAGTTTTAATTGTTGAGGGTTGGTTTGTGTCAGTGGGGGGTATTAGTTTTTATGGTGGGTAATGATACATATAGGTGGGTATAAGTACGTATGGGTAGGTTGGGGTAGGTATAGATGGGCATAGGTAGGTCGAGGTGGGTATAGATAAGTAGGGGTTGGTATGGGTATATTTGGATAGATGACGATAGGTATGGGTGGGTTGTGTTGGGTATAAATGGGTTGGGGTTGATATATATATGGTTAGGTAGGAAGGGTGTATATGGGTGGGTTTGGGTGGGTATAGATAGATGGTGGTGTGTATGGGTGGGTATGTGTGAGTATGCATGGATTAGAATGGGTATGAGTGTATATGGGCTGGTATGAATGGGTATGGATTGAATTAAGTTTTTTTAGTCTTGGTGTATGTGAGTTTCAAGGGGTGAGAATGGGTACGGGTGATTATATATATGTATGGGCATATAGGGGTGGGTATGGGTATAGGTGGATATAAGTAAGTAAGGGTTGGAGGAGGTATGAATGGGTAAGTGTGGCTGGGTGGGTATTGTTTTGAGGTGGGTATGGCGTAGAATAAGAGGTATAAGTTAGATATGGGGGGGTATGTGGAGTGGGGATGTATAAAGCTAGGAAAGGGTAGGTATGAGTTCGTTGGGGAGGGTATGAGTAGGTCGAGGTTGGTATGAGCGGATTGGGGTAGGTATGGATGGGTTTTTTTGGTTAAAGTTAGGTCTGGTTGAGTGGGGGTGGGTATTGGTTGGTATGGTGGGTAGGGTTATATAGGTAGGTGTGAGTGTGTATGGGTAGGTTGGGGTGGGTATAGATAGGCATACGTAGTTCGAGGTGGGTATAGATAAGTAGGGGTGGGTATATATGTTTGGATAGATGACGATAGGTAGACATGGGTTGTGTTGGGTATGAGTGGGTTAGGGTTAGTATATATATGGTTAGGTGGGTATAGTGCATATAGGTTGTTTTGCGTGGGTATAGATGGGTGCCGGTGGGTATGAATGAGTTGGACTGGGTAAGGGTAGGGTGAGGGTGGGCATATATTCTTATGGGTGGGTTGGATGGGTATGAGTTGGTTTGGGTTTGTTTGGATGGGTTTAGGTACGTTCGGGAAGGTATGGATAAGTTTCAGTTGATGGGCATGGGTTGTGGTGGATATGGGGGTATATTTGTGGGTAAATATGGATTTGAGCCGGCATAGGTAGGTTTCGGTATGTATAGGTGGGTATAAATAGGTATGGCTATGTACATATAAGATTTAGTGGGTATAAGTAGGTATAAATAGGTATGGGAGGGTATAGGTAGTTTCGGATCTGTATGGGTGAGTTTCGATGGGTAAGTATGGGAATGGATATGTATGGAGGATGCGGGTAGGTAAGAATGGGTATGGGTAGGTATAAAGGGGTAGTAATGGGTTTATATTGGTATGGATAGATATGGGGGTGGGCATGGTATGAGTGAATGGGGGTAGGTAGGGGTAGATATTAGTGGGTATAGATGGATGGTGGTTGGTATGGGTGGGTATGAGTGGGTATGTATTGGTTTGGGTGGGTATAGATGGGTACGGGTGGGTATTAATGAGTTGGACTTGGTCTGGGTAGGGTAAGGGTAGGTATGAGTTGTTATGGATGGGTTAGATGGGTATGAGTTAGTTTGGTTTGGTTTGGGTAGGTTTAGGTGGATTCGGGGGTAGGTATGGGTAAGTTTCAATTGATGAGAATTGGTTGTGGCAGGTATGGGGGTATATATGTGGGTAAAGGTGGATTTGAGCCGTCATAGGTGGGTTGCAGTGTGTATGGGTGGGTATAAATGGGTATGGCTATGTACAGATGGGATTTGGTAGGTATGAGTAGGTATAAGTGGATATGGGAGGGTATAGGTAGTTTCATATCTGTATGGGTGAGTTTCGGTGGGTAAGTATAGGTATGGGTATATTTGGAGGATAGGGGTGGATAAGAATGGATATGGGTAGGTATGAAAGGGTAGTAATGGGTTAGTATTGGTTTAGATAAGTATGAGGGGTAGGCATGGTATGGGTGAATAGGGGTTGGTAGGAGTAGATATTAGTGGGTATAGATGGATGGTGGTGGGTATGGGTGGGTTTGAGTGAGTATGCAAGGATTAAGATGGGTATGAGTGTGTATGTGCGGGTATAAATTGGTATGGAATGGATTGGGTTTTTTTGGGTAGGTATGCACGAGTTTCAGTGGCTGATGATGCGTATGGGTGATTATATATATATATAGGTATATAGGGGTGGATATGGGTATATGGGGATAAGTATATTGGGTACAAGTACGTAAGGGTGGAAGGAGGTATGAATAGGTAAATATGGCTAGGAGGTTAATGGTTTGAGGTAGGTTTGGGGTAGAATAGGGGGTATAAGGTGGATATATAGGGGTATGGTTGGGTGGGGATGTATAAAGCTAGGAATGGGTAGGTATGGGTGGGTATGAGTGGGTTGAGGTGAGTATGAGTTTATCGAGGTTAATATGAGCGGGTTGGGGTAGGTATGGGTGGGTTTTGGTGGTTATAGGTGGGTTTGGGTGAGTGGGGGAGGGTATTGGTTGGTATGGTGGGTAAAGATACATATAGGTGGGTATGAGTACATTTAGGTAGGTTAGGATGGGTATAGATGTGCATAGGTAAGTCGAGGTGGGTATAGATAAGTAGGGGTAGGTATGGGTGGGTTTAGATAAATAACGATAGGAATTGGTTGGATAAATTGGGTCTAAGTAGGTTGGAATTGGTATATATTCGATTAGGTAGGTGTTGTGATTTTAAATTGTTATACCGCAAGTGCACGGCGTCTATCTGATAGACAGTGGCAAATACGGGTCGATCCCACAGAGACTTGGATGAAAACTAATTAAAGGAAAATTAAAGCTAATTAATTTTATATTTTAATTTAATAAGATGATTGATTTTTGTGAAATTGTTTTGTAAAGAGAAGTACGGAAAGTAAAACTAACAGCTAATTAAGATTGAGGTTGGAATCAATATGGATGGAAATTCTAAGCCCTAGAATCCGCACATGTAGCGATCTAAACCATATTTTTATATGATTTCCACGATGCTCATGGAGATTCGAAGTCAATCTATCCCCGCGGAAGGTATTCAATAAGAAGCACAATTATGATAAACTAATATAGTGATCTTTCTCGCTTCATAGGAATAAGAAGAAGTAATCCTCCGTAAAATTCGTAGTGATAACAAAAGCCAAGACTATGTAATAATTCCCCGTAAAACTTTCCGTAATAACGAAGAATAAAACTTTGAAATCGACTTCTGTAAAACCCTGATAATAACGGAGCATAAATCGGACTTATTGCATACAATTTCAATCAAGCTTTAATGAGATAAATAAGATCACATTATTTCATTGAACGAACGAAAATATGGAAATAGCACATAAAAATAGAGTTTAGATCTGACTACAGGGCTTCATCTAGGTCTTAGAATACGGTGGTTAGCCTCGTATGGCCATGCGAGCACTGACGATGAATGCTTATTTCTTTTTGATGACGAACCCGGCGATGATGTCGGTGTGCAGCTTCGTGATGATGGCCTTGGCGTAGTCGGAGAAGATTACGTGACCGGCGAAGATGGTACGGGTTGTAGATGAACGATGGTAGTGTACGGTCATGAGAGCCTCGAGATGGTGAAGATGGTCGGGAGCCTAGGTGAGAGATCCCCCTCTCAACTAGGGTTCGGATATGTGGTTAGATGGCAGCCCCGGTGGTAATGAAGATAGAGATGATGGAAGGTGTACGGTGGTGAGAGCTGGGCCGCTGGGTGCATGGGGTTTTAAGGGTCCGGGACGGCTGGGATTAGATGGGTTGGTGAGGATCCGGAGCTCTGATGGGTTGCATGCCATCAGGTTCGGGCCGGGTTAAGGGCTGCGATCAGGTTTTAAAGGGCTTGGGCGGCTGCGATATTGGGTGCATGCATGGATGGGATCATGGATCGGATGGTTGGGGTTTGATGGATTCCATGGTAAATGGGCGGCTGTCATTTGATGAAATGAACGTGCATGGGTAATGCATGCATGGGATTGTTGGATCGGACGGCGATGATCAATGGGGGAGAAGGTGTGATGTGGGTTTCCATGCATGGCTATAAGGAATGGTTTGGTGCACTCAGGTTGGGTTGATGTGAGGGAAAAGAATGGCTGCGATGAGGTCTGTATGGGAGTGTTGGACGCCAGGAAAATAGGGGGTTTGGGGGCACGTAGGAAACTTGCTTACCATCATCCGAATCAACTCCATCATTGCTCGTTTGCATGTGTGTAGTCATCTTCTGGTTCAAGTCATGCGGTGCAGCTGCTTGTTGATGTCTCCTCTCGGCTAGATTCTTTCAAGTATCATTTTCCTTATCGTTCTTCAGCAAAGTCCTCAAACGTGCTGTGCACCCTCGATCAGATCGCTGTGAGAATATCCATGGCTTGATCATAACGCTCTTGAGCTGACTGCATCGATAATCGGATTAGTTCCCTGGAAAACACACATGAAATGATGCGTGTAAGATTTCAAAACGATTATCGACAAAAAGAATTATTTGTTTTATCAGACTTCGTATTTTTCATGCATGTATCGTATGAGAGCAAACCAATATATAACTGTGTTCGTATGAAAGTCTACTAAGCAGTGGTGCAAAGATAATTATGCAGTTTACGTGTAGTATGAAAGTTTTACGTAGTAAACTGATGATATATGTATAATACAAAAAGGATAATTCGCACAAATTGGCCGCTCAACACACCCCCAAACCTAAATCTTGCTCGCCCTCGAGTAAGAAAAGAAAAATAAACAAAGTAAATGACAAAATAAAAACTCCTAACTCACTTTCGCAGGAATCGCGACTGCACTTAGCACGTGCAACAAGCCGTTAAACCCCTGGGTTGCCCCCAGTGGACGAGTTTTGTCTCGTGAGGGTTTGCAGTGAATCTACCCACAAAATTCAAACTTTTTTTAAATTTTTTTTTTTTTGAAAATATACATAATAAATAAGAAAAGTCGGTTTCGTAGAATAATTAAAAAGTACTCAAAAATAGAATTTCTAAGGCACAAGACTCACAAGGTATCTAGCCCAAGCTTCGGCTTTTGAAGTAAGCACTTTAGGTTCTAACTATTAGTGTCCCGTTAGAAAAGATCAAGGTCAACTATGCTCGAGTGCACGGTGCTGTCTGGGCAAAACACAACTGGGGGTTTGGTTCTCTACATTCATAACATTCTAACAGTCTCCTAGAACGGTCAAAGTCAACCTTAGAACCTGAGTCAAAACCAGCTAATCTAGACAGGCTAGTGAGAGTTGTGGATATTCACCTTAATACCTTTCGGCTTTATATGTGATATTCCAATTTTCCCACATTATTTATAGCGATAGCTTTCACACTATTTTCTTTTTTTTTTCTTTTTTTTCTTTTTTTTTCGATCTTTTTTTTTTTCTGGATCTAATTATATATCCCTTCCTAACTTGTATCATGCTAGCTGCACTCTATGCCCATGACACGCTGCCAACGCTCTCATGAGTTAGGTAGCCATCCTCATGTTGCCTTTATATTTGATTCACTCTGCATCCATAGGATCATTCTCATACCCTATCGACCAGGCTTCACTTATATTAGGGCATACAGGTTAAGACTTTTACATAATTAGGTCCTAGACCCTGCTAATAGGTAACCCTTTCCGCTATACCTTAGAATTCACTGGTGATCTATAGTAGTACTTTTCCTTTTCTTTTTTTTTTACCACGTGAACCAGATCCGCATGGTTCATCAGGACTCTAGTTGACTATTAGGCCGAAATGAAAGCTTTGAATCTAGACCCTAGAGGTGTAAGCCAGATGTGAAGTGAAAGGTCAAGTCTAGTTTGTTTTGACAATCTCTAAAAGGTTACTAAGGGTCAGAACCATATTAGACATACTTTTTCTAGCTAATCCTTGGACTTTATACCTTGATTACCAGGTGCCTTATAGTCATATTTGAGTACAATAAAATTATATTACAAAACCTAAAATAAAGGTGAAATATATATAGAAATATATATATATATTTTAAATAACGAAACAGAAGGCAAAAGTAATACGATAAGAAACTAAAATATGAAAAGAAAATAAAAACATGCAAATGCAAATTCCTATAGATTTCTATATGAACCCTGTAGTTTTGGTAGGGGACTACAGACGAGACACGCATACGCCAAGACGTATGTGCCGAGCTGTCCCACTACAGCGTAAGTTGATGCAATTTTTTTTTTTTAATTTCAATTTTAATTTAATTTTTTTTTTAATAAAATATGCCAATACGTACTAAATTAAAACGCCAGATGCAAGTAATGAAAATCACCCTCAAACCTAAATTAGACATTGCCCTCAATGTCCTCGATCAGTGGTAGGGATATGATATTATGGAATAGCAGGCGTTGAGGCCAGAGTGTGAAAAATTTATGCTGAAAAAGAACGTTCATAGTGTTAAGTCGCCCTTCGTACAGAATGTGGCGATCGTATAACCAAGGTCGACCGAGTACTATATCATAAGAATCCATGAGTGCTATGTCAAGAGAGATTACATCAGAGTAATCCTGAATTGATATGGCTGGGTAAACCCTATGTGTGACATCTATTGTGGGAGCCTTAAACAGCCATGCTAATGAATATGGTGCTTTGATGAGGATTTGTTCTATATCGAGTATATCAGCAAAAGATTTAGAAATTAAATTATTGCAGCTACTGCTATCCACTAAAATAGTAACAGATAGATTATAATCCATAAGGCATCCAATGGTTTCAAACAGATTTGATCGTTCAAAATGGTTATCAACATCATCCTCTAATTCTAGGTGTGAAAGTGATGAGACAAGATTATCAGATGTAGACATGAATGCAAATGTTTACTAGCAAACCTCCCTTGATATATAGAATGTCTCGTTGTAGTTAAGACGCAGGGGTGCACTCCTCGTGAGATTTTGAATGAACTAGGTCTATCCTGAAAACGATAAGATAATACCAGGTCTTGTTATATAGAAATCACAACAAAAATGATAATATAAAAATGACGAAAAAAACATGTACACATAAATTTTTATTTTTATTTTATTTTAATTTAAATTTTTTTTTTACGAAAGTTTATAAAAATATGAATCATGCAATCTGGGTTACCTCCCAGTAAGTGCTAAGTTTAATGTCGTTAGCCCGACATGGTTCATATGGGATTAGTCAATGTACAGAGGATCTTGTAAAAGGATCTCCTCTATAACCTTATCTGTTAAAAATGGCTTTAGCCTTTGCCCATTTACTTTGAAAATATCACCATTCTGGAGATTCTCAATTTCTATGGCCCCATGATAATGAACTACGCGAACTATAAAGGGGCCAGACCAACGAGATCTTAATTTTCCAGGAAACAAATTTAATCTGGAATTGTACAAGAGAACTTTCATACCCGGTTCGAATGACTTTCTTAGGATGGATTTATCGTGTGTTGCTTTCATCCGCTCCTTATAGATTTTTGCATTTTCATATGCATCATTTCGTATTTCATCAAGCTCATTCAATTGTAGCTTTCGAAGGTTACCGGCTGAAGGTAAATCAAAGTTGAATGTCTTGATTGCCTAGTAGGCCCTATGTTCCAATTCAACTGGCAAGTGGCAAGCCTTACCATACACAAGCCTATATGGGGACATTCCTAGCGGAGTTTTGTAAGCAGTTCGATAGGCCCATAACGCATCTATCAATCGTACCGACCAGTCTTTTCGATTTGGATTTACAGTTTTCTCTAGAATTTGCTTGATCTGTATATTTGAAACTTCCACTTGGCCACTTGTTTGTGGATGATAGGGTGTAGCAACCTTATGGGTGACTGAATATTTTTTCATTAATCTATCGAAGGTGCTATTACAAAAATGGCTTCCGCCATCACTTATGATCGTCCTAGGTGTCCCGAACCGACTAAATATATAATCTTTGACAAACTTGATCACTACTTGGCTATCATTGGTCTTGGTCGGTATTGCCTCAACCCATTTTGACACATAATCAACCGCAAGCAAGATATATAAATTTCCAAAAGAGCTTGGAAATGGCCCTATAAAATCTATACCCCAAACGTCAAAAATTTCAACTATCAAAATAGGATTCAGGGGCATCATATTTCGATTGGTTATTTTGCCAAGCTTTTGATATCGTTCACAACTAACACAAAATGCATGACAATCTTTAAACATCGTGGGCCAGTAAAATCCACATTGCAGAATCTTGGCAGCTGTCTTTTTAGCACTAAAATGGCCGCCACAAGCATAGTAATGGCAAAATGATATCACACTATTATGCTCATGATCAGGGATACATCTTCGAATGATTTGGTCAGGACAATATTTAAAAAGGTAGGGGTCTTCCCAGAAGAAATATTTTACCTCAGATAAGAATTTAGATTTATCCTGTTTCGACCAATGACTAGGTATCTCTTCAGTGACTTGGTAATTTACTATATCTGCAAACCATGGGAGCTTAGAGATTTGTAGCAACTGCTCATCGGGAAAACTTTCATGTAGAGGGAGTTCCTTACTAAAGGAATCTAAGTTTAACCTAGAGAGATGATCTGCGACTACATTTTCGCTACCCTTCTTGTCTCGAATTTCTAAATCATATTCTTGTAATAAAAGGATCCATCGAATCAATCGAGCTTTGGTATCTTTTTTAGAAAGAAGGTACCGTAAAGCTGCATGATCTGTATACACGATGACTTTAGATCCTATCAAATAAGGTCGAAACTTCTCTAGGACAAAGACTACAGCTAACAATTCTTTTTCAGTTGTAGTGTAGTTTAGCTGTGCATCATTTAGAGTACGACTCGTATAATAGATTACATGGGGCAACTTATCTACTCTTTGTCCCAAAACAGCTCCAATAGCATGATCTGATGCATCACACATGATTTCAAATGGGATAGACCAATTAGGAGGCTGGATGATGGGGGCAGAAGTGAGTTCTTTCTTTAATCGCTCGAAAGCTTCTAGACAAGATTCATCAAAAGCAAAAGGTACATCTTTGGAAAGTAAATTGCATAACAGTCTTGAAATTTTACTAAAATCTTTAATGAATCGCCTATAAAACCCAGCATGGCCTAAGAATGATCTTATATCTTTAACCGATCGTGGAGGTGGAAGGTTAGAGATTAGATCAATCTTTGCTTTGTCTACCTCAATCCCTTTATCAGAGATAACATGCCCCAAGACTATTCCTTTCTTTACCATAAAATGACATTTTTCCCAATTTAGCACTAGATTTTTCTCTTTGCATCTTACAAGCACTAGTTCTAAATGTTGCAAGCACTCTTGATAATTGGATTCAAAGACTGAGAAGTCATCCATAAATACTTCAAGAAAACGTTCAACCATATCAGAGAATATACTAGTCATACACCGCTGAAATGTAGCAGGTGCATTGCATAACCCAAAGGGCATGCGTCTATAGGCGATCGTTCCAAATGGGCAAGTGAATGTAGTCTTCTTTTGATCCTCTGGTGCTATAGGAATTTGGTTATAACCGGAATAACCATCTAAAAAATAGTAGTAGGCATGTCCGGCTAACCGCTCTAGCATTTGATCAATGAAGGGGAGTAGAAAGTGATCTTTTCGTGTGGCGGAGTTTAACTTCCTATAGTCAATACATACTCTCCATCCAGTTTGCACTCTTGTAGGCACCAACTCATTTCCTTCGTTTATCACCACTGTGATACCCGATTTCTTTGGAATTACTTGGACAGGGCTCACCCAGGAGCTATCTGAAATCGGGTAAATCACTCCGGTATCCAAAAGTTTTAGTACTTCTGTCCTAACCACTTCCTTCATTGCAGGGTTCAGCCGCCTTTGCGGTTCTCGACTTGTTTTAGTTTCTTCCTCGAGATAGATTCTATGTTGAACCACAGAGGGGCTTATGCCCTTTATATCGGCTATTGACCATCCTATAGCTTCTTTATGATCCTTAAGGATTTCAACAAGTTGTTTCTCTTGGTTTTCGTCTAGGTCTGAAGCTATTATGACAGGAAGAGTTTCAGCAGATCCTAAAAACACATATTTAAGATTTTGTGGTAATGGTTTTAGTTCTAACTTCGGGGGCTTTATTATTGAAGGTACAGGTGGTGTCAGAGAAGGTATGAGGATTTCTGGCTTAGGCTACCATTTGTTCATTTCGAAAGAAGGGGTAGCCTCTAGTAGTGCATTGATTTCATTGATATGATCATCAATATCAAAAGCTTTTCCAAAATGTGCAAGTTAGGCTTCCAGTGGGTCATCATAGTTTACTTGTGATACTAAAATTTCTTCTTGTTCTTGCAAGTAGTTGACCTCTTCTAATTTATCACTTTCATCTCTAGGTTGTTTGCTCACATTAAATATATTAACTTGTATTGTCATGTTACCGAAAGAAATGTTCATGACACCATTCCGACAGTTGATTGCATTCGATGTTGCTAGGAAAGGTCGCCCTAAGATTACCGGTACTCGATTAGTAAATTCAGTTGGTGGTTTTGTATCAAGGACCACAAAGTCAACAGGGAATACAAATTCTCCTACTTTGATTAGGACATCTTCCACTATCCCTTTCGGATATCGAATTGAAGCATCAGCTAGCTGGAGGGTCAATCTAGTGGATTTTAACTCCCCCAGACCTAGCTCTTCATATATGGAATATGGAAGGAGGTTGACACTTGCACCTAAGTCGAGCAAGGCTTTCTCAATATGACATTCCCCTATTTCACAGGAAATAGTAGGACAGCCAGGGTCCTTATATTTGATAGGGGTTGAGCACGAAATAACCGAACTAGCCTGTTGAGCCAGAAATGCTCTCTTGGGTACATTTGTTGCTCTCTTAAAAGTGCAAAGGTTCTTTAAGAATTTAGCATATGTAGGTATTTGTTGGATTGCATCTAAGAGTGGAATGTTAAGTTTTACTTGTTTGAAAATTTCTAACATATTATCCATTTGCATTTTCTTCTTTCCTATCTCTAGTCTTTGAGGATATGGGGCTCTAGGAATATAGGTTTTAAGAGGTGGTTCACTAGGTGATGCAATATTTTCAGTATCGTGTCTTGTGTTCTCCCTAGTTTCCTCTTATGATTTTGGTTCCTCTTCAGGTGTTTCTTCAGTTCTTGTGTCATTCTGCCTAAGTTCCTTAGTTTCTTTAGGAGGTTCTATCATGTTATCAACTTGTCGTCCTGACCTAAGTGTAGTAACTACATTTGCTTGCTCATGGCCTTTTTCTTTGATGTCATGAATTTCAAATTGACCCCTTAGATTTGACCCTTTAGGGTTAGCCTCAGGTTGACTCGGGAATGTACCCTTATACCTCGTATTCAAAGAATCAGCTAGTTGACTTACAGTGTATTCTAACTTCGCAATAGATTGTGTGTTAGCACTAATGCTTTGTGCGGTGCTCTGTTGGAATTGGAGGGTATTCTAGGCTAATAGTTTCATCGTTTCCTCTAAAGAATTGATTCTTTGATTATCTTGGTTAGGGGTGGCATTTTGTATAGGTGGCTTTTGAAATCCTGGAGGTGGTATAGGCTGAGATGGGCCACCTTGGTATGGACCTTTAGTCCACGAGAAATTTGGATGATTCTTCCATCCTTCATTGTAAGTGTTTGAATATGGATTATACCTTTGTTGATTATCAAAACGATTATTTTGATACAGAGCATTAATTTTTTCTATATTATTTTCTTGCCCCCTAACATCGGGCATCGATGATCTGCATGGGTAGGCTCACTACAAATTGAGCAAATAGAAAAGGTAGGCTCATCATTGCAACTCATAGTTTGATTAAGGCTTAGTGCTTCTAAGGTATTCGGAGCGGGAGTCCTATTTCCTTGATTCATTTCTAGAGCCTCTAAGCGTCTCATCACCATGGCTAGTTTAGCTTCTGCTTCTAATTTAGGTTCAACTTTATAGAGCCCACCTTGCGTAGTAGGGAGGGGTTTCCTAGATTCTTCTTTGATTGGTTCCCACTGTAGTATGTTCTCGGCAATTTCTTCTAAGTAGGTCCAGGCTTGGTCTGCTGTCTTTTTGGTGAACTCACCATTACAATATGATTCTACCATGGTCTTAGATAGGTAGTTCAACCCTTCATAAAGGATTTGAACTAGTCTAATTTTTTCAAAGCCATGGTGTGGACAGTGCAGTAGTAGGTCCTTAAATCTTTCTATGTATTTATAGAGGGCTTCACCTTCCAATTGGTGAAACACATTCAAGGCCTGGCAAATCGAGGCCGTCTTTTGTTTAGAATAGAATTTTCTATAAAAGAGCTCGAGTAGGCTTACCCAAGTAGTTATGGATCCAGCTTGTAAGGCATAAAGCCATGCTTTAGCCTTTTCTTTTAGCGAGAAGGGAAATAACCTAAGTTTAAGGTTTTATTCGGACATATTATCGAATTTCATTGTTCCACATATATCCTCAAATTCCCTCACATGTTGATATGGATTTTCCTGCTCCATTCCCCGAAAGACGCGTAGTATTTGGATTAAGCCAGATTTTAATTCAAATTTTGCATTAGTGTTGGGTAGGGTTATGCAAGAAGGTTGTGTAGCCCTAGTGGGATACATATAATCCCCTAAGGTGATTGCTTGCGGCTGTTCCGCTATTTCTAAGATGTTATTATAATCAATTCTAACTAATCTTTTTCCTACACGTGCCCAAACTACGGACCGTGTGTCCAGATTAATGTGTCAATTAAGTAATAGTAGTTTGACTAATATAACGATACGCTAGTTAAGAAACAGAGTATGTACTTTAGCAGAATACTTATTCAAATAGAGAATCTACTATTATGCAATGCAACACCCTAGCAAATGGTTTCTATCAATGCAAGGTTGAGTGTACACCTCAGACTGAGACACACATACAACTATAAGAGGTGTATGTGCCGAGCTGGCGACAACCTTACAAAGTTGCGATGCAATTCGATTATTCGATATACGGTGAAAGTTTGCAGATTAACCGGTTACCCTAGTTACTACGGTTGTTGAATTAGCAAGAGTAAGCAATAAGAGTATCAAACCCACTGACTGGAGAGGCGTGGGTAAGGATTTGAGTACTTACCTTTGCGATGATTATGCGTGTAGATACCTGAAAAGTAAAACACAATAAAGGATAAGTACTAAGGAGATAAAATACGAACGAGAATAACTAAAATTCTAATTTTAATTTTTTTTTTTAAGAAAATAAAAACTAAACTTTAACAGTTTTCAAACTCAAGTCCCCGGCAATGGTGCCAAAAACTTGTTGTGATTTTAAATTGTTATACCGCAATTGCACGGCGTCTATCTGATAGACAGTGGCAAATACGGGTCGATCCCACAGAGACTTGGATGAAAACTAATTAAAGGAAAATTAAAGCTAATTAATTTTATATTTTAATTTAATAAGATGATTGATTTTTGTGAAATTGTTTTGTAAAGAGAAGTACGGAAAGTAAAACTAACAGCTAATTAAGATTGAGGTTGGAATCAATATAGATGGAAATTCTAAGCCCTAGAATCCGCACATGTAGCGATCTAAACCGTATTTTTATATGATTTCCATGATGCTCACGGAGATTCGAAGTCAATCTATCCCCGCGGAAGGTATTCAATAAGAAGCACAATTATGATAAACTAATATAGTGATCTTTCTCGCTTCATAGGAATAAGAAGAAGTAATCCTCCGTAAAATTCGTAGTGATAACAAAAGCCAAGACTATGTAATAATTCCCCGTAAAACTTTCCGTAATAACGAAGAATAAAACTCTGAAATCGACTTCTGTAAAACCCTGATAATAACGGAGCATAAATCAGACTTATTGCATACAATTTAAATCAAGCTTTAATGAGAAAAATAAGATCACATTATTTCATTGAACGAACGGAAATATGGAAATAGCACATAAAAATAGAGTTTAGATCTGACTACAGGGCTTCATCTAGGTCTTAGAATAGGGTGGTTAGCCTCGCATGGCCATGCGAGCGTTGACGATGAATGCTTATTTCTTTTTGATGACGAACCCGGCGATGATGTCGGTGTGCAGCTTCGTGATGATGGCCTTGGCGTAGTCGGAGAAGATTGCGTGACCGGCAAAGATGGTACGGGTTATAGATGAACGATGGTAGTGTACGGTCATGAGAGTCTCGAGATGGTGAAGATGGTCGGGAGCCTAGGTGAGAGATCCCCCTCTCAACTCGGGTTCGGATATATGGTTAGATGGTAGCCCCGGTGGTAATGAAGATGGAGATGATGGAAGGTGTACGGTGGTGAGAGCTGGGCCGCTGGGTGCATGGGGTTTTAAGGGTCCGGGACGGTTGGGATTAGGTGGGTTAGTGAGGATCCGGAGCTCTGATGGGTTGCATGCCATCAGGTTCGGGCCGGGTTAAGGGCTGCGATTAGGTTTTAAAGGGCTTGGGCGGCTACGATATTGGGTGCATGCATGGATGGGATCATAGATCGGATGGTTGGGGTTTGATGGATTCCATGGTAAATGGGTGGCTGTGATTTGATGAAATGAGCGTGCATGGGTAATGCATGCATGGGATTGTTGGATCGAACGGCGATGATCAATGGGGAGAAGATGTGATGTGGGTTTCCATGCATGGTTATAAGGAATGGTTTGGTGCACTCATGTTGGGTTAATGTGAGGGAAAAGAATGGCTGCGATGAGGTCTGTATAGGAGTGTTGGACGTCAGGGAAATAGGGGGTTTGGGGGCACGTGGGAAACTTGGTTACCATCATCCGAATCAACTCCATCATTGCTCGTTTGCATGCGTGTAGTCATCTTCTGGTTCAAGGCATGCGGTGCAGCTGCTTGTTGATGTCTCCTCTCGGCTAGATTCTTTCAAGTATCATTTTCTTTATCGTTCTTCAGCAAAGTCCTCAAACGAGCTGTGCACCCTCGATCGGATCACTGTGAGAATATCCATGGCTTGATCATAACGCTCTTGAGCTGACTGCATCGATAATCGGATTAGCTCCCTGGAAAACACATATGAAATGATGCGTGTAAGATTTCAAAACGATTATCGACAAAAAGAATTATTTGTTTTATCGGACTTCGTATTTTTCATGCATGTATCGTATGAGAGCAAACCAATATATAACTGTGTTCGTATGAAAGTCTACTAAGTAGTGGTGCAAAGATAATTATGCAGTTTACGTGTAGTATGAAAGTTTTACATAGTAAACTGATGATATATGTATAATACAAAAAGGATAATTCGCACAAATTGGCCGCTCAATAGTAGGTAGGGTACATATGGGTAGGTTTTGGTGGGTATAGTTAGGTATGGGTGGGTATGAATGAGTTGGACTAGATATGGGTAGGATGATAGTGGGTATGTATTGTTATGGGTGGATTGGATGGGTATGAGTTGGTTTGGGTTGGTTTGGATGAGTTTAGGTGCGTTGGCATAGGTATGGATAAGTTTTCGTTGATAGCCATGGGTTATAGTGGGTATGGGGGTGCATCTATGGGTAAAGGTGGATTTGAGCTGGCATAGGTTGGTTTCGGTATGTATAGGTGGGTATAAATGTGTATGACTATGTACATATGAGATTTGGTGGGTATGAGTAGGTATAAGTAGATATGGGAGAATATAGGTAGTTTCGGATTTATATGGGTAAGTTTCGGTGGGTAAGTATAAGTATGGGTATATATGGATGATGGGGGTGGGTAAGAAAGAGTATAGGTAGGTATGAAGGGTTAGTAATGCATTTGTATTACTAAGGATAAGTATGGGGGGTGGGTGTAGTATACATGAATAGGGGTAGGTAAGGCTACATATTAGTGGGTATAGATGGATGGTGGTGGGTATGGGTGGGTATGAGTGAATATGTATGGATTTGGATAGGTATAAGTGCATATGGGTGGGTATGAATGGGTATGGATTGGATTGGATTTTTTTTGGTAGGTATGAGTGAGTTTCAGTGGGTGAGGATGTGTATAGGTAATTATATGTATATATGGGCATTTAGGGGTGGGTATGGGTATATGGGGATGGGTATGGGTAGGTACAAGTAAGTTAGGGTGGGAGGAGGTATGAATGGGTAAGTGTGACTGGTTAGGTATTAGTTTGAAGTGGGTATGGGGTTGAATGGGGGGTATAAGGTGGATATGAAGGGCTATGGTGGGGTAGGGATGTATAAAGTAGTAAAGGATAGGTATGAATGGGTTGGGGTGGGTATGAATGGGTCGAGGTTGGTATAAGCGGGTTGGGGTAGGTATGGGTGGGTTTTGGTGGTTGAGGGTCGGTCTGGGTGAGTGAAGGTGGGTATTGGTTGGTATGGTGGGTAGGGATACATATAGTGGGGTTTGAGTACGTATGGGTAGGTTGGGGTGGTTATAGATGTGCATAGGTAGGTCGATTTGGGTATAGATAAGTAAGGGTGGGTATGGATGGGTTTAGATAGATGACGATAGATATGGGTAGGTTATGCTGGGTATAAGTGGGTTGGGGTTGGTATACATATGGTTAGATAGGTGGGGTGCAGATGGGTAGGTTTGGGTGGGTATAGATGGGTACGGGTGGGTATGAATAAGTTGGACTGGGTATGGGTAGGGTGAGGGTGGGTATAAATTATTATGGATGGGTTGGATAGGTATGAGTTAGTTTGGATGGGTTAGGTGGGTTCGGGCAGGTATGGGTAAGTTTCAGTTGATGGGCATAGGTTATGGTGGTATGGGGGTGTATCTGTGGGTAAAGGTGGATTTGAGCCGGCATAGGTGGGTTTTAGTGTGTATGGGTAGGTATAAATGGGTATAGCTATGTACAGATGGGATTTGGTAGGTATGGGTAGGTATAAGTGGGTATAGAAGGTATTGGTAGTTTCAAATCTGTATGGGTAAGTTTCGATGGGTAAGTATGGGTATGGGTATGTATAGAGGATGGGGATGGGTAATAATGGGTATGGGTAGGTAATAAGGGTTAGTAATGGGTTTGTATTGGTATGGATAGGTATATGGGGTAGGCGTGGTATGGGTGAATGGGGGTAGGTAGGGGTAGATATTAGTGGGTATAGATGGATAGTGGTGGGTATCGGTGGGTATGAGTAAGTATGCATGGATTAGGATGGGTATGAGTGTATATCGTCGGGTATGAATGGGTATGGATTGGATTGGGTTTTTTAGGTAGGTTTGTATGAGGTTTAGTGGGTGAGGATAGGTATGGGTGATTATATATATGTATGGGCATAAAAGGGAATGTATAGGTATATGGTATGGGTATTAGTGGGTATAAGTAAGTAAGGGTGGGAGGAGGTATGAATGGGTAAGTGTGGCTGGGTGGGTGTTGGATTGAAGTGGGTATATGGTTGATAGGGGGTATAAGGTGGATATGGGGGGGTATAGCGGTATGGGGATGTATAAATTAAGCTAGGAAAGGGTGGGTATAAGTGGGTTGGGGTGGGTATGAGTGGGTCGAGGTTGGTATGAGCGGGTTGGGGTAGGTATAGGTAGGTTTTGGTGGTTGAGGGTGGGTCTGGATGATTGGTGGTGGGTATTGGTTGGTATTATGGGTAAGGATACATATAGGTGGGTATGAGTGCGTATTGGGGTTGGCATAGATGGGTTTAGGTAGGTCGAGGTGGGTATAGATAAGTTAGGGTTGGTATGGGTAGGTTTGGATAGAGGACGATATGTATGGGTGTGTTGTATTCGGTATAAATGGGTTAGGGTTGGTATATATATGGTTAAATAGGAATAATATATATGGGTGGGTATAGATGGGTGCGGGTGGGTTTGAATGAGTTGGACTGGGTATGGTAGGGTGAGGGTTGGTATAAGTTATTTTGGATAGATTGGATGGGTATGAGTTGGTTTGGGTTGGTTTAGGTGGGTTTAGGTGGGTTTAGGTTGGTCTGGGTAGGTATGAGTAAGTTTTAATTGATAGGCGTGGATTGTGGTGGGTATAGGGGTGTATCTATAGGTAAAGGTGGTTTGAACCAGCATAGGTGGGTTTCGGTATAAATAAGTGGGTATAAATGTATATGACTATACATATGAGATTTGGTTGGTATGAGTAGGTATAAGTGGGTATGGGAGGTTATAGGTAGTTTTGAATCTATATGGGTGAGTTCGATGTGTAAGTATGGGTATATTTATATATAAAGAATGGTTATACGTCAGAATGGGTATTGGTAGGTACGAAGGGGTTGTAATGGGTTTTAATTGGTATAGATAGGTAAGGGGTATGCGCGTGGTATGGGTGAATGGGGGTAGGTAGGGGTAGATATAGTGGGTATAGATAGATGGTGGTCGGTATAGGTGGGTATGAGTGAGTATGCATTGATTATGATGGGTATGAGTGTATGGGCGGGTATGAATGGGTATGGATTGGATTGGGATTTTTTGGGTAGGTATGTGTGAGTTTTAGTGGGTTAGGATGGGTATGGGTGATTTTTTGGGTAAGGCGTAGAATGGGGGGTATAAGTTGGATATGAGGGGTTTTATTGGGTGGGTATGTATAAAGCTAGGAAGGATAGGTATGTATGGATATAAGTGGGTTGGGGTGGGTATGAGTGGGTGGAGATTGGTATGAGTTGGTTAGCGTACGTATGTGTGCCTTTTGGTGGTTGAGGGTTGGTTTAGGTGAGTGGTGGTGGGTATTGGTTGGTATAGTAGGTAGGGATATATATAGGTCGATATGAGTGCGCATAAATAACTTGTGGTGGGTATAAATAAGCATAAGTAGGTCGAAGTAGGTATAGATAAGTAGGAGTGGGTATGGGTGGGTTTGGATAGATAATGATATGAATGGGTAGGTTGTGTTGGGTATGAGTGGGTTGGGGTTGGTATACATATGGTTAGGTATGTGGGGTACTTATTGGTGGGTTTGGGTGCGTATAGATAGTTACGGTTTGGTATGAATGAGTTGGGATAGGTATGGGTATGATGAGCATGGGTATGAGTTATTATGGGTAGGTTGGATGGGTATGAGTTGGTTTGGGTTGGTTTAGATGGATTTAGGTGGGTTCAGGTAGGTATGGGTAAGTTTCAGTTGATAGGTGTGGGTTATGGTAGGTATGGGTTATATCTGTGGGTATAGGTGGATTTAAGCCGGTATAGGTATGTTTCGTTATGTATGGGTAGGTATAAATGGGTATGGCTATGTACAGATAAGATTTGTTGGGTATGAGTAGGTGTAAGTGGGTATAGAAGGGTATAGGTAGTTTCGGATCTCTATGGGTGAGTTTCGATGGGTAAGTATAGGTATAGGTATGTATAGAGGATGGGGATAGGTAAGAATGGGTATGGGTAGGTCTGAAGGGGTAGTAATGGGTTTGTTTTTATATGGATAGGTATGGGGGGTAGGCGTGGTATAGGTGAATGTGGGTACAAGTAGGTAAGGATGGGAGGAGATATGAATGAGTAAATGTGGCTAGGTAGGTGTTGGTTTGAGGTGGGTATAGCGTAGAATGGGGGGTATAAGGTGGATATGGGGGGTATGGTGGGGTGGGATGTATAAAGATAGAAAAGGATAGGTATGAGTTAGTATGTATTGGTTTGAGGTGGGTATGGTATAGAATAGGAAGTATAAGGTGGATATAGGGGGTATGGTGGGGTGGGGATGTATAAAGCTAGGAAAGGGTAGGTATGAGTTAGTATGTATAGGTTGAGGTGGGTATGAGTGGGTCGAGGTTGGTATGAGCTGGTTCGAGTAGGTATGGGTGGGATTTGGTGGTTAAGGGTGGGTCTGGGTGAGTGGGGGTAGGTATTGGTTAGTATGGTTGATAGGGATACATAAAGGTGGGTATGAATGTATATGCGTAGGTTGGGGTGGGTATAGATGGGTATAGATAGGTCGAGATGGGTATAGATAAGTAGGGATAGGTATGGGTGGGTTTAGATAGATGACAATAGGTATGGGTGGGTTGTGTTGGGTATGATTGGGTTGGGGTTGGTATACATATAGTTCGATGCGTGGGGTGCATATGGGTAGGTTTGCGTGGGTATAGATGGGTACGGGTGGGTATGAATAAGTTGAATTGGGTATAGCTAGGGTGAGGGTGGGTATGAGTTGAATGGGTGGGTTGGATGGGTATGAGTTGGTTTGGGTTGGTTTAGATAGGTTTAAGTGGGTTCGGGTAGGTATGGGTAAGTTTCAGTTGATGGGCATGGGTTGTGGTGGGTATAGGGGTGTTTCTATGGGTAAATATGGATTTGAGTCGTCATAGGTGGGTTACAGTGTGTATGGGTGGGTATAAATGAGTCTGGCTATGTACAAATGGGTTTGGTGGGTATGATTAGGTATAACTGAGTATGGAAGCGTATAGGTAGTTTCGGATTTATATGGGTAAGTTTGGGTAGGTAAGTATGGGTATGGCTTTGTATAGAGGATGGGGGTGGGTAAGAATGAGTATGGGTAGGTATGAAGGGGTAGTAATGGGTTTGTATTGGTATAGATAGGTATGGGGGATGGGCATGGTATGGGTAAATGGGGGTAGATAGGGGAAGATATTGGTATAGATGGATGGTGGTAGGTATAGGTGGGTATGAGTGAGTATGTATGGATTAAGATGGGTATGAGTGTGTATGGGCGCGTATAAATAGGTATGGATTAGGTTTTTTTGGGTAGGTATGTGTGAGTTTCAGTGGATAAGGATGGGTGTGGGTGATTATATGCATGTATGGGCATATACGGGTAGGTATGGGTATAGGTGGGTTTAAGTAAGTAAGGATGAGAGGAGGTATGAATGGGTATGTATGGCTAGGTGGGTGTTGGTTTGAGGTAAGTATGGGTAGAATAGGAGGTATACGGTGGATATGGGGGGGGTATGGTAGGGTGGGGATGTATAAAGATAAGAAAGGGTAGGTATGGGTAGGTATGAGTAGGTTGGGGTTGGTATGAGTGGGTCAAGGTTGGTATGAGCTGGTTGGGGTAGGTATGAGTGGGTTTTAGTGGTTAAGGGTGGGTTTGCGTGAGTGGGGGTGGGTATTGGTTGGTATGGTAGGTAGGGATATATATAGGTGGAAATGGATACGTATGGGTTGGTTGGGGTAGGTATAGTTAGGGCATAGGTAGTTCGAGATGGGTATAGATAAGTAGGGGTAGGTCTGGATGGGATTAGATAGATGACCATAGGTATGGGTGGGTTTTGTTGGGTACGAGTGAGCTGGGGTTGGTATACATATGGTTAGGTAGGTAGGGTGCAAATAGCTAGGTTTGGATAGGTATAGATAAGTGCGGGTAAGTATAAATGAGTTGGACTGGGTATGGATACGGTGATGGTGGGTATAAGTTGTTATGGGTGGGTTGGATGGGTATGAGTTTATTTGGGTGGGTTTAGATGGGTTCTGGTAGGTATGGGTAAGTTTCAATTGATGGGCATGTATTGTGGTGGGTATGGGGATGTATCTGCAGGTAAAGGTGGATTTGAGCCGACATAGGTAAGTTTCGGTATATATGGGTAGGTATAAATAGGTATGGATATGTACAAATGGGATTTGGGGGGTATGAGTAGGTATAAGTGGGTACGGGAGGGTATAGGTAGTTTTGGATCTGTATGTGTAAGTTTCAGTAGGTAAGTATGGGTATAGGTATGTATGGAGGATGCGAGTGGGTAGGAATATGTATGGGTAGGTATAAAGAGGTAGTAATGGGTTTGTATTGGTATAGATAGGTATGGGGGTGGGCGTGGTTTGGATGAATGAGGGTAGGTAGGGGTAGATATTAGTGGGTATAGATGAATGGTGGTGGGTATGGGTCGTTCTGAGTGAGTATGCATAGATTAGGATGGGTATGAGTCTGTATGGGCAGGTATGAATGGGTATAGATTAAATTGGGTTTTTTTTGGTAGGTATGTGTGAGTGTTAGTGGGTGAGGATGGGTGTGGGTGATTAGATGTATGTATGGGCATACAGGGATGGGTATGGGTATATAGGGATGGGTTTGGGTGGGTATAAGTAAGGGTGGAAAGAGGTATGAATGGGTAAATATGGCTGGGTAGGTGTTGGTTTGAGGTGAGTATGGGGTAGAACGAGGGGTATAAGGTTGATATGGGGGGTATGGTTGGGTGGGTACGTATAAAGGTAGAAAAGGGTAGGTATAGGTGGGTTTTGGTGGTTGAGGGTAGGTTTGGGTGAGTGGGATTAGGTATTGGTTGGCATGGTGGGCAGGGATATATATAGGTGGGTATGGGTGCATATGGGTAGGTTGGGGTGGGTATAGATGGGCATAGGTAGGTTAATGTGGGTATAGATAAGTAGGGGTGGGTATGGGTGAGTTTGGATAGATAAGTAGGGGTGCGTATGAGTAGGTTGGGGTTGGTATACATATAGTTAGATGGGTTAGGTATTTATATAGGTGGGTTTGAGTGGGTATAGATGGGTACGGGTAGGTATGAATGAGTACTGGGTATGGATAACGGGAGGGTGGGTATGAATTGTTATGGGTGGATTGGATAGTATGAGTTGGTTTAGGTTAGTTTTGGTGGGTTTAGGTGGGTTAGCGTAGGTATGGGTATGTTTCAGTTGATGGATGTGTATTGTGGTAGGTATTGGGGTATATCTGTAGGTAAAGGTAGATTTGAGCCGACATAGGTGGGTTTTGGTATATATGAGTGGGTATAAATGGGTATAGCTATGTACGGATGGGATTTGGTGGGTCTGACTAGGTATAAGAAGGTATAGGAGGGTATAAGTAGTTTCATATCTGTATGAGTACGTTTCGATAGGTAAGTATGGGTATGGGTAGGTATAGTGGATAGGGGTGGGTAAGAATGGGTATGGGTAGGTATGAAGGAGTAGTAATGGGTTTGTATTAGTTTGGATAGGTATGGGGGGTGGGCATAGTATGGGTAAATTAAGGTAGGTAGGGGTAGATATTAGTCGGTATCTATGAATGGTGGTGGGTATGGGTGGGTATGAGTGAATATGCATGGATTAGGATGGGTATGAGTGAGTATGGGCGGATTTGAATGGGTATGGATTGGATTGGGTTTTTTTGGGTAGGTATGTGTGAGTTTCAGTGGATAAAGATGGGTATGGGTGATTATATATATGTATAGGCTTGTAGGAGTGGGTATGGGTATATGGGGATGGGTATGGGTGGGTATAAGTAAGTAAAGGTGGGGGGAGGTATGAATGGGTAAGTGTGGCTGGGTCGGTATTGGTTTGAGGTGGGTATAGCGTAGAATAGGGCGTATAAGGTGGATATAGTGGGATATGGTAGGGTGGGGATATATAAAGCTAGGAAATGATAGGTATGGGTAGGTATGAGTGGGTTGGGGTGGGTATGAGTGGGTCGAGATTGGTATGAGTGGGTTGGGGTAGGTATTACTGGGTTTTGGTGGTTGAGGTGGATCTAGGTGAGTGGTAGTGGGTACTAATTTGTATGGTGGGTAGGGATACATATCTGTGGGTATTAGTGCTTATGGGTAGGTTGGGGTGGGTATAGATGGGCATAGGTAGGTCGAGGTGGGTATAGATAAGTTGGGATAGGTATGGGTGGGTTTGGATAGATGACGAAAGGTATGGGTGGGTTGTATTATGTATGAGTTGGTTGGGGTTAGTATACATATGGTTATATGGGTGGGGTGTATATGTGTGGGTTTGGGTAGGTATTGATTTGTACGGGTTGGTATTAATGAGTTAGATAGGGTATGGGTAGGGTGAGGGTGGGTTTGAGTTGTTTTGTGTAGGTTGGATGGGTATGAAATTTTTTAGGTTGGTTTAGGTGGGTTCGTGTAGGTATACGTAAGTTTTAGTTGATGGGCGTAGGGTGTGGTGGGTATGGGTTGTATCTGTGGGTAAAGGTAGATTTGAGCCGACATAGGTAGGGTTTGGTATGTATAGGTGGGTATAAATGGGTATGGCTATGTACATATGGGATTTCGTGGGTATGAGTAGGTATAAGTGGGTATGGGAGGGTATATATAGTTCCGGATCTATATGGGTGAGTTTCGATAGGTAAGTATAGGGATAGGTATGTATGGAAGATGGGTTTGGGTAAGAATGGGTATGGGTAGGTATGAAGGGGTAGTAATGGGTTTGTAATAGTATGGATAGGTATGGGGGGTGGGCGTGGTATGGATAAATAGGGGTAGGCAAAGTAAGATATTAGTACGTATAGATGGATGGTAGTGGGTATGGGTGGGTATGAGTGAGTATGCATGGATTAGGATGGGTATACGTGTGTATGGGCGGGTATGGATTGGATTGGGTTTTTTTGGATAGGTATGTGTAAGTTTCAGTAGGTAAGGATGGGTATGGATGATTATATGTATGTATGGGTATATAGGGGTAGGTATGGGTATGGGTGGGTACAAATAAGTAAGGATAGGAGGAGGTATGAATAGATAAGTGTGGCTAGGTGGGTATTGGTTTGAGATAGGTATGGGGTAGAATGGGCGGTATAAGGTGGATAGGGTATGGTGGGGTGGGGATGTATAAAGCTAGGAAAAGGTAGGTATGGGTGGGTATGAGTGTGTTGGGATGGGTATGAGTATGTCGAGGTTGGTATAAGTGGGTTGGGGTTGGTATGGGTGGCTTTTGGTGGTTGCGGGTAGGTCGGTGTAAGTGGGGGTGGGTATTGGTTGATATGGTGGGTAGGGATACATATATGTAGGTATGAGTATATATGGGTAGGTTGGGATGGGTATAGATAAGTAGGAGTGGGTATGGGTGGGTTTGGATAGATGACGATAAGTATGAATGGGTTATAATGGGTATGCATGGGTTGGTGTTGGTATATATATATAGTTTGGTAGGTGGGGTGCATATGCGTGGGTTTGGATTGATGACGATAAGTATGGATTGGTTATATTGGGTATGCATGGGTTGGTGTTAGTATATATATAGTTAGGTGCGTGGGGTGGGGTGTATATAGGTGGGTTTGGGTGGGTATAGATGGGTATGAATGAGTTAGACAGGGTAAGTGTAGTGTGAGGTTGGGTTTGAGTTGTTATGTGTGGGTTGGATAGGTATGAGTTTGTTTGGGTGGTTTTAGGTAGGTTCGGCTAGGTATAGGTAAGTATCAGTTGATAGACGTAGGTTGTTATGGGCATGGGGGTATATTTATGGGTAAAGGTGGATTGGAGCCTGTATAGGTGGGTTTCAGTGTGTATGGGTGGGTATAAATGGGTATGGCTATGTACAGATAGGATTTGGTGGGTATGAGTTGGTATAAATAGGTATGGGAGGGTATAGGTAGTTTCGGATCTATATGGGTGAGTTTCGGTGGGAAAGTATAGGTATGGATATGTATGGATGATAGGGGTGGGTAAGAATGGGTATGGGTAGGTTTGAAGGGGTACTAATGGGTTTATATTGGTTTGGATAGGTATGAGGGGTGGGTATGGTATAGGTGAATAGGGGTAGTAGGGATAGATATTAGTAGGTATAGATGGATAGGGGTGGGTATGGGTGGGTATGAGTGAGTATGCATGGATTATGATGGGTATGAGTGTGTATAGGCGGTTATGAATTGGTATGAATTGGATTGGGTTTTTTTATGTAGGTATGCGTAAGTTTCAGTGGGTGAGGATTAGTATGGGTGATTATATGTATATATAGGCATATAGGGGTGGGTATGGGTATATGGGAATAGGTATGGGCGGGTACAAGTAAGTAAGGATGGGAGGAGGTATGAATGTATAAGTGTGGCTGGGTAGGTATTGGTTTGAGGTGGGTATGGGGTAGAATGCAGGGTATAAGGTGGATATGGGGGGATATGGTAGGGTAGGGAAGTATAAAGCTAGGATAGGGTAAGTATAGTAGATATGTGTGGATTGGAGTGGGTATGAGTGGGTCGAGGTTCGTATAAGCGAGTTGGGGTAGGTACGGGTTTGTTTTAATGGTTGAGGGTGGGTCTGGGTGAGTGAGGGTGGGTATTGGTTGGTATGGTGGGTAGGGAAACATATAGGAGGGTATGAGTGCATATGGGTAGGTTGGGGTAGGTATAGATAGGCATAGGTAGGTCGAGGTGGGTATAGATAAGTAGGGGTAGGTATGAATGGGTTTATATAAATGACGATAAGTATGGGTGGGTTGTATTGGGTATAAGTGGGTTGGGGTTGGTATATATATGGTTAGGTGAGTGGGGTGTATATGGGTAGGTTTAGGTAGGTATAGATGGGTGCAGGTGGATATGAATGAGTTAGACTGGGTATAGGTAGGGTGAGGGTAGGTTTGAGTTGTTTTGGGTAGGTTCGATAGGTATGAGTTAGTTTGGGTTGGTTTGGGTGGGTTTAGGTGGGTTCTTGTAGGTATATGTAAGTTTCAGTTGATGGGCATGGGTTGTGGTGGGTATAGGGGTGTATATGTAGGTAAAGGTTGATTTGAGCCGGTATAGGCGGGTTTTGGTATGTATAGATGGGTATAAATGGGTATGGCCATGTACAGATGGGATATAGTGGGTATAAGTAGGTATAAGTGGGTATGGGAGGGTATAGGTAGTTTCGGATCTGTATAGGTAAGTTTCGATAGGTAAGTATGGGTATGGGAATGTATAGAGGATGGTGGTGGGTAAGAATGGGTATAGGTAGGTATGAAGTGGTAATAATGGGTTTGTAATGATATGGATAGGTATGCAGCGTGGGCGTGCTATGGATAAATAGGGGCAGGTAGGGGAAAATATTAGTGTGTATTGATGGATGGTGTTGGGTATGGGTGGGTATGAGTGAGTATGCATGGATTAGACTAGGTATGCGTGTGTATGTGCGGGTATAAATGTGTATGGATTGGATTAGGTTTTTTTGGGTAAGTATATGTGAGTTTCAGTGGGTGAGGATGGGTGTGGGTGATTATATGCATATATGGGCATATAGGGAAGGGTATGGGTTTGGGTGGGTACAAGTAAGTAATGGTGCGAGGAGGTATGAATGGGTAAGTGTTGTTGGGTGGGTATTGGTTTGAAGTGGGTTTGGGGTAGAATGGGCGATATAAGGTGGATATGGGGGGTATGGTGGGGTGAGGATGTATAAAGCTATAAAAGGGTAAGTATGGGTGGGTATGATTGGGTTAGGGTAGGTATGAGTGGTCAAGGTTGGTATGAGCGGGTTGGGGTAGGTATGGGTGGGTTTTGGTGGTTGAGGGTGGGTCTAGGTGAGTGGGGGTAGGTATTGGTTGGTATGGTGGATAGGGATATATATATGTGGGTATGAGTGCATATGGGTAGGTTGGGGTGGGTATAGATGGGCATAGGTAGGTCGAGGTGGGTATAGATAAGTAGGGGTACGTTTGGGTGGGTTTGGATAGATGATGATAAGTATGGGTGGGTTATATTGGGTATGAGTAGGTTAGGGTTGCTATACATATGGTTTGTTGGGTGGGGTGCATATGGGTAGGTTTGGGTGGGTATAGATGGGTACGAGTAGGTATGAATAAGTTAGACAGGGTATGGGTATATTGAGGGTGTGTTTGAGTTATTATGGGTGGATTGGACGCGTATGAGTTAGTTTAGGTTGGTTTGGGTTGGTTTAGGTGTGTTCAGGTAGGTATTGGTAAATTTCAGTTGATAGGCGTCGGTTGTGGTGAATATGGGGGTGTATTTATAGGTAAAGGTAGATTGGAGTCGGTATAGGTAGGTTTTGGTGTGTATGAGTGGGTAAAAATGTGTATGGCATTGTACAGATAGGATTTGGTGGGTATGATTAGGTATAAGTGGGTATGGGAGGGTATAGGTAGTTTCGGATCTGTATGGGTGAATTTCAGTGGGTAATTATGGGTATGGGTATGTATGGAGGATGAGGGTGGGTAAGAAAGGGTATGGATAGATTTGAAAGGGTAGTAATGGGTTTGTATTGGTATGGATAGGTATGAGGGGTGGGCATGGTATAAGTGAATGGGGGTAGGTAGGGGTAGATATTAGTGAGTATAGATGGATAGTGGTGGGTATGGGTGGGTATTAGTGAGTATGCATGAATTAGGATGCGCATGAGTGTGTTTGGGCGGGTATGAATAGGTATGGATTAGATTAGGTTTTTTTGGATAGGAATGTGTGAGTTTCAGTGGGTGAGGATGGGTATGGGTGATTATATATATATATATATATATATATATATATATATATATATATATATATATATATATATATATATATATATATGGGCATACAGGGTTGGGTATGGTTATGTGGGGATGGGTATGGGTGGGTACAAGTAAGTAAGGATGGGAGAAGGTATGAATGGGTAAGTGTGGCTGGGTATGTGTTGGTTTGAGATGGGTATGGGGTAGAATGGGGGGTATAAGGTGGTTATAGGGGGTATGGTGGGGTGGGGATGTATAAAGCTAGGAAAGGGTAGGTATAGTAGGTATGAGTGGGTTGGGGTGGGTATGAGTGGGTCGAGATTGGTATGAGCTGGTTAGGGTAGGTTTTCGTGGTTGAGGGTGGGTCTGGGTGAATGGGGGTGGGTATTGATTGGTATAACGGGTAGCGATATATATAGGTGGGTATGAGTACGTCTGGGTAGGTTTTGGTGAGTATAGATGGGCATAGTTAAGTCGAGGTAGGTATAGATAACTTGGGGTAGCTATGGGTTGGTTTGGATAGATGACGATAGGTATGGGTGGGTTGTATTAGGTATGAGTGGGTTGGGATTTGTTTACATATGGTTAGGTGGATGGGGTATATATGGGTTGGTTTGGGTGGGTATAAATATATGTGGGTGGGTATGAATAAGGTGGACTGGGTATAGGTAGGGTGAGTGTGTGTTTGAGTTGTTATGGTTATGTTGGATGGGTATGAGTTGGTTTAGATTGGTTTGGATAGGTTTAGGCAGGTATGGGTATGTTTCAATTCTTGGGCGTGGGTTGTGGTGGGTATGGGGGTATATCTGTGGGTAAAGGTGGATTTGAGCCAACATATATGGGTTTCGGTATGTATGGGTAGGTATAAATTGGTATGGTTTTGTACAGATGTGATTTGGTGGGTATAAGTAGGTATAAGTGGGTATGGGAGGTATAGGTAGTTTTAGAACTATATGGGTGAGTTTCGGTAGGTAAGTATAGGTATGGGTATGTATGGATGATAAAGATGGCTAAGAATGGGTATGGGTAGGTATGAAGGGGTAGTAATGGGTTTGTATTGGTATGGATAAGTATGTGGGGTAGGCATGGTATGGGTGAATGGAGGTAGGTAGGGGTAGATATTTGTGGGTATAGATGGATGGTGGTGGGTATGGGTGGGTATGAGTGAGAATGCATAGATTAGGAAGGGTATGAGAGTGTATGGGCGGGTATGAATAGGTATGGATTGGATTGGGTTTTTTCAGGTAGGTATATGTGAGTTTCAGTGGATGAGGATATGTATAGCTGATTATACATATGTATGGGCATATAGGGGTGGGTATGGGTATGTAGGGATGTATATGGATGGGTACAAGTAAGGGTGGTAAGTATGAATGGGTAAGTGTGGCTGGGTGGGTGTTGGGTTGAGATGGGTATGGTGTAGAATATGGGGTATGTAGTGGATATAGGGAGTATAGTGGGGTGGGGATGTATAAAGCTAGAAAAGGGTAGGTATGGATTGGTATGAGTGGGTTACACTGGGTATAAGTGGGTCGAGGTTGGTAAGAGTGGGTTGGGGTAGGTATAGGTAGGTTTTGGTGGTTGAGGGTGGGTCTAGGTGAGTGGTGGTGGGTATTGGTTGGTATGGTGGGTAGGGATACATATAGGTGGGTATGAGTATGTATATGTAGGTTGGGTGGTTATAGATGTGCATAGGTAGGTCAATATGGGTATAGATAAGTAGGGGTGGGTATAGGTGGATTTGGATAGATGACGATATGTATGGGTTGGTTGTGTTGGGTATAAGTGGGTTAGGGTTGGTATACATATGGTTAGGTGGGTAAAGTGCATATGGGTGGGTTTCAGTGGGTATAGATGGGTGCGTGTGGGTATGAATGAGTTGGATTGGGTATGGGTAGAGTGAGGATCGGTATGATTTGTTATGGGTGGGTTGGATATGAATGAGTTACTTTGGGTGGGTTTAAGTGGGTTCGGCCAGGTATGGGTAAGTTTTAGTTGATGGTTATGGGTTATAGTGGGTATGGGGGTGTATTTATGGGTAAAGGTGGATTTGAGCCGGTATAGGTAGGTTTCAGTGTATATTGGTAGGTATAAATGGGTATGGCTATGTATAGATGATATTTGGTACGTATGAGTAGGTATAAGTGGGTATGGGAGGTATAAGTAGTTTCGGATCTGTATGGGTAAGTTTCGATAGGTAAGTTTGGGTATGGGTATGTTTGGAGGATTGGTGTGGGTTAGAATAGGTATGAGTAGGTATGAAAGGGTAGTAATGAGTTTGTATTGGTATGGATAAGTATGAGGGTTGGGCATGGTATGGGTGTGTATGGGCGGGTATGAATTAGTATGGATTGGATTGGGCTTTTTTTGGTAGGTATGTATTAGTTTCAGTGGGTAAGAATGGGTATGGGTGATTATATGCATGTATAGATATATACGGGTGGGTATAGGTATATGGGATAGGTATCAGTAGGTATAAGTACTTAACGATGGGAGAAGGTATGAATGGGTAAGTGTGGCTGGGTGGGTATTGGTTTGAGGTAGGTATAGGGTAGAATGGGGGGTATAAAGTGGATATATTAGGGTATAGTGGGATAGGGATGTACAAACCTAGAAAAGGGTAGGTATGGGTGGGTATGAGTGAGTTGAGGTGGGTATCATTTTATTGAGGTTGGTATGAGTGCGTATAGATATGTTGGAGTGGGTATATATGGGCATAGGTAGGTCGAGGTGGGTATAGATAAGTAAGGGTGGGTATGGGTTGGTTTGGATATATAACGATAGGTATGGGTAGGTTAAATTGGGTATGAATGGGTTAGGGTTGGTATACATATAGTCAGGTGAGTGGGGTACATATGGGTTGGTTTGGGTAGGTATAGATGGGTGCGGGTGAGTATTAATGAGTTAGACTGGGTATGGGTAAGGTGAGGGTGGGTATGAGTTTTTATGGATGGGTTAGATGGGTATGAGTTGGTTTGGGTTGGTTTAGGAGGGTTCGAGTAGGCATTGGTAAGTTTAAGTTGATGGGCATAGGTTGTGGTGGGTATGGGGGTGTTTCTGTAGGAAAAGTTGGATTTGAGCTGGTATAGGTGGGTTTTGGTGTATATGGGTTGGTATAAATGGGTATGGCTATGCACAGATGGGATTTTATGGGTATGAGCAGGAATAAGTGGGTATGGAAGGGTATAGGTAGTTTCAGATCTTTATAGGTGAGTTTCCGTGGGTAAGTATGGGTATGGGTATGTTTAGAGGATAGAGGTGGGTAATAATGGGTATGGGTATGTATGAATGGGTAGTAATAGGTTTGTATTGGTATGGATAGGTATAGGGGGTAGGTGTGGTATGGATAAATAGGGGTAGGTAGGGGTAGATATTAGTGGGTATAGATGGATGGTGGTGGTATGGGTGGGTATGCGTGAGTATGCATAGATTAGGATATATGTGAGTGGGTATGGGCTGGTATGAATGAGTATTGATTGGATTGGGTTTTTTTGGGTAGGTATATATAAGTTTCAGTGGGCGAGAATTGGTATAGGTGATTATACATATATATGGGCATATAAGGATGGGTATGGGTATCAGAGGATGGGTATAGGTAGGTACAAGTAAGTAAGAGTGGGAGGAGGTATAAATGGGCAAGTATGGCTGGGTGGGTATTGATTTGATGTGGGTATGGGGTAGAATAGGGGGTATAAATTGGATATGAAGGGGTATGGGAGGGTATGGTTATATAAATCTTAGAAAGGGTAGGTATGGGTGGGTATGAGTGGGTTAGCGTGGGAATGAGTGGGTCGAGGTGGGTATGAGCGGGTTAAAGTAGGTATACGTGGGTTTTGGTGGTTAAGGGTAGGTCTAGGTGAATGGAGGTAGTATTGGTTGGTATGGTGCTTAGGAATATATATAGGCGTATATGAGTACGTATGGATAGGTTAGTGTAGGTATAAATAGGCATAGAGGTAGGTCGATGTGGGAATAGATAAGTAGGGGTAGGTATATGTGGGTTTGGATAGATGACGATAGGTATAGGTGGGTTGTATTGGGTATGAGTGGGTTGGGGTAGGTATACATATGGTTAGATAGATGGGGTACATATAGGTGGGTTTGGGTAGGTATGGTTAGGTACGGGTGAGTACTAATGAGTTAGTCTGGGTATGGGTTGGGTGAGGGTAGGTATGAGTTATTATAGGTGGGTTAAATGGGTATGAGTTGGTTTGGGTTTATTTGGGTAGGTTTAGGTATTTTTGGGTAAGTATGGGTAAGTTTCAGTCGATGGGCATGGGTTATGGTGGATATAGGGGTTTATCTATGGGTAAAGGTAGATTTGAGTCGATATATGTGGGTTTCAATGTGTATGGGTGGGTATAAATTGGTATCGGTATATACACATGGTATTTTATGGGTCTGAGTATGTATAAGTGGATATGGAAGGGTATAGGTAGTTTCGGATCTATATAGGTGAGTTTTTATTAGTAAGTATGGGTATAAGTATATATAGAGGATGGGTGTGGGTAAGAATAGGTATGGGTAGGTATAAAGGGGTAGTAATGGGCTTGTATTAGTATATATAGGTATAAGGTATGGGTATGGTATAGATGAATGGGGGTTGGTACGGGTAGATTTTAGTGGGTATGGATGGATAGTGGTGGGTATGGGTGGGTATGAGTGAGTATGCATAGATTATGATTGGTATGAGTGTATGGGCGGGTATGAATGGGTATGGATTGGATTGGTAGGTAGGGGTAGATATTAGTGGGTTTTGGTGATTGAGGGTGGGTCTGGGTGAGTGGGGGTGAATATTGGCTGGTATGGTGCGAAGAGATATATATAGGTGGGTATGAGTACATATGGGTAGGTTGGTGTGGGTATAAATGGGCATAGATAGGTCGATGTGGGTATAGATAAGTAGGGGTGGGTATGGGTAGGTTTGGATAGATAACGATAGGTATGGATAGGTTGTGTTGGGTATGAGTAGGTTAGGGTTGGTATACATATGGTTAGGTGGATAAGGTACAAATGGGTGGATTTGGATAGGTATAGATTGGTGCAGGTGGGTATTAATGAGTTGGATTGGGTATAGATAGGGTGAGGGTGGGTATGAGTTGTTAGGGGTGTGTTAGATAGGTATGAGTTGATTTGGTTTAGATTGGGTGGGTTTAAGTGGGTTAGGGTTGGTATGGGTAAGTTTTAGTTAATGGGCATGATTTATGGCAGGTATAGGGGTGTATCTATGAGTTAAGGTGGATTTGAGCTGGCATAGGTGGGTTTCGGTGTGTATGGGTTGGTATTAATTGGTTTGGTTATGTACAGATGGGATTTGGTGGGTATGAGTAGGTATAAGTGGGTATAGGAGGGTATAAGTAGCTTCGGATCTATATGTGTGAGTTTCAGAGGGGTAAGTATGGGTATGGGTATGTTTAGAGGATTAGGGTGGGTAAAAATATATATGGATAGGTATGAAGGGGTAGTAATGGGTTTGTATTAGTATAAATAGGTTTGAGTGGTATGGATTGGATTGGGTTTTTTTGGTAGGTATGTATGAGTTTTAGTGAGTGACGATGGGTATGGATGATTATATGTATCTATGGGCATATAGATGTGGGTATGGATATTTCGGGATAGGTATAGGTAGGTATAAATTGGTTGGGGTGGGTATAAGTGGGTCGAGGTTGGTATGAGCGAGTTGGGGTAGGTATGGGTTTGTTTTAGTAGTTTAGGGGGGGTCTGGGTGAGTGGGGGTATGTATTGGTTAGTATGGTACGTAGGGATATATATAGGTAGGTATGAGTGCGTATATATAGGTTGAGGAGGGTATAGATAGGCATAGGTAGGTCAAGGTGGGTATAGATAAGTAAGGGTGGGTATGGGTGGGTTTGGATAGATGACGATATGTATGGGTAGGATGTGTTCGGTAAAAGTGGGTTGGGGTTGGTATACATATGGTTAGGTTAGTGGGGTGCATATGGGTGGGTTTAGGTTAGTATAGATAGGTACGGGTGGGTATTAATGAGTTGGACTTGGTATAGGTAGGGTGAAGGTGGGTATGAGTTGTTATAGGTAGGTTGGATGGGTATGAGTTTGGTTTGGTTTGGTTTGGGTGGGTTTAGGTGGGTTCGGGTAGGTTAGGGTAAGTTTCAGAGGATGAGCATGGGTTGTGGTAGGTATGGGGGTGTATCTCTGGGTAAAGGTGGATTTGAGCCGACATAGGTGGGTTTTGGTGTATATGGGTGGGTATAAATAAGTATGGCTATATACAGATGGGATTTAGTGGGTATAAGTAGGTATAAGTGGGTATAGGTGGGTATAGGTAGTTTGGATCTGTTTGGGTGAGTTTCGATAAGTAAGTATGGGTATAGGTATGTTTGGAGGATAGGGGTGGGTTAGAATAGGTATGGGTAGGTATGAAGGGATAGTAATGGGTTTGTATTGGTATAGATAGGTATGAGGGGTGGGCATGGTATAGGTGAATGGGGGTAGGTAGGGATAGATATTAGTGGGTATAGATGAATGGTGGTGGGTATTAGTTGGTATGAGTGTGTATGCATGGATTAGGATCGATATGAGTATGTATGGGCGGGTATGAATGGGTATGGATTGGATTGGATTTTTTTGCATAGGTATGTGTGAGTTTCAGTAGGTGAGGATGGGTATGGGTGATTATATGTATGTATGGGCATATAGGCGTGGATATGGATATATGGGGATAGGTTTGGGTGGGTATAAGTAAGTAAGGGTAGGAGAAGGTATGAATAGGTTAATATGGCTGGGTGGGTATTCGTTTGACGTAGGTATAGGGTAGAATAGGGGGTATAATATGGGTATGGGGGGTATGGTGCGGTGGGGATGTATAAAGCTAGGAAAGGATAGGTATGCGTTGGTATGAGTGGGTTGGGGTAGGTATGACTGGGTCAAGGCTGGTATGGGTGGGTTTTAGTGGTTAAGGATGGGTCTAGGTAATTGGGGGTGGGTATTAGTTGGTATGGTGGGTAGGGATATATATAGGTAGGTATGAGTGCGTTTGGGTAGGTTGGGGTGGGTATAAATGGGCATAGGTAGGTTAAGGTGGGTACAGATATATAAAGGTAGGTATAGGTGGGTTTCGATAGGATGGGTATAAGTATGTATGGACGGGTATGAATGGGTATAGAATTGATTAGATTTTTTTGGATAAGTATGTGCGAGTTTCAGTGGGAATGGAAGGATATGGGTTATTATATATATATATGGGCATATAGGGTTGGGTATGGGTATATAGGGATAGGTGTGGGTAGGTACAAGTAAGTAAAGAGGGGAAGAGATATGAATGGGTAAGTGTGGTCGGGTAGGTATTAGTTTGAGGTAGGTATGGGGTAGAATGGGGGATATAAGGTGGATATAGGGGGGTATGGTGGGGTGGAAATGTATAAAGCAAGGAATGGGTAGGTATGGGTGGGTATGAGTGGGTTGGGGCTGGTATGAGTGGATCGAGGTTGGTATGAGTGGGTTAGGGTAGGGATACAATACGTGGGTATGAGTGTGTTTGGGGTGTTGGGCTGGGTATAGATAGGCATAGCTAGTACGAGGAAGGTAGAGATAAGTAGGGGTAGGTATAGGTAGGTTTGGAAAGATAACGATAGGTATAGGTGGGTTGTATTGGGTATGAGTGGGTTATGGTTAGTATATTTATGGTTAGGTGGGTACACATGAGTTAGTTTGGATGGGTTTAGGTGGGTTCGGGTAAGTATAGGTAAGTTTCAGTTGATGGGCATGGGTTGTGGTGGGTATGGGGGTATATCTATGGTAAAGGTGGATTTGAGCCAGCATAGGTGGGTTTTGATGTGTATGAGTTGGTATAAATGAGTATAGCTATTTACAGAAAAGATTTAGTGGGTATGAGTAGATATAATTGGGTATGGGAGGGTATAGGTAGTTTCGGACCTATATGGGTGAGTTTCGGTGGGTAAGTATGGTTATGGGTATGTATGGAGGATGGGGGTGGGTAAGAATATGTATTGGTAGGTATGAAGGGGTAGTAATAGGTTTGTATTGGTATGGATAGGTATTGGGGATGGGCATGGTATGGGTGAATGGTGGTTGGTAGGGGTAGATATTAGTGGCAATAGATGGATGGTTGTGGGTATGGGTGGGTATGACTGAGTATGCATGTATTATGATGGGTATAAGTGTGTATGGGTGGGTATGATTGGGTATGGATTGGATTGGGTTTTTTTGGGTAGGTATGTGTGAGTTTCAGTAGATAAGGATGGGTATTGGTGATAATATATATGTATGGGCATATAGGGGTGGGTATGGGTATATGGGGATAAGTATGGGTGGGTACAAGTAAGTAAGGGTGGTAGGAGGTATGAATGGGTAAGTGTGGCTGGGTGGTTATTAGTTTGAGGTGAGTATAAGGTAGAATAGGGGGTATTAGGTAGATATGGGGGTGTGGGGATGTATAAAACTAGGAAAGGGTAGGTATGGGTGGTTATGAGTGGGTTGGGGTGGGTATGAGTGGGTCGAGATTGGTATGAGCGGGTTGGGGTAGGTATGGGTAGGTTTTGGTGGTTAAGGGTGGGTCTCGGTGAGTGGGGGTGGGTATTGGTTGGTATGGTGCTTAGGGATACATATAGGTAGGTATAAGTATGTATGGATAGGTTGGGGTGGGTATAGATGGGCATAGGTAGGTCGAGATGGGTATAGATAAGTAGAGGTAGGTATGGGTGGGTTTGTATAGATAACGATAAGTATGGGTGGGTTGTATTGGGTATGAGCGGGTTATGGTTGGTATATATATGGTTAAGTGGGTGGGGTGCATTTGGTTGGGCTTGGGTGGGTATTGGTTTGAGGTGGGTATGGGGCAGAATGGGCGGTATAAGGTGGATATAGGGGGTATATAGTGGATATGGGGAAGGTATGGTGGGGTGGAAATATATAAAGCTAGGAAAGGATAGGTATGAGTGGGTTGGCGAGGGTATGAGTAGGTCGAGGTTGGTATAAGTGGGTTGGGGTAGGTATGGATGGGTTTTTTAATTGAGGGTGGGTCTGGGTTAGTTGGTGTGGGTATTGGTTGGTATGGTGGATAGGGATACATATAAGTAGGTAAGAGTATATAAGTAGATAAGCGTGGGTATATATGGGTATAGGTAAGTCAAAGTGGGTATTGATAAATAGTGGTGGGTATTGGTGGGTTTTGATAGATGATGATAGGTATAGGTAGGCTGTGTTGGGTATAAGTGGGTTAGGGTTGGTATACTTATGGTTAGATTGGTGGGATGTATATGGGTAGGTATAGATAGGTACGTATGGGTATGAATTAGTTGGACTGTATATGGGTAGGGTAAGGGTAGGTATGAGTTCTTATGGATAAGTTGGATGGGCATGAGTTGGTTTGGATTGGTTTGGGTAGGTTTAGGTGGGTTGTAGTAGGTATGGGTAAGTTTCAGTTGATAGGCATGTATTGTGGTGGATATGAGGGTGTATCTGTGGGTAAAGGTGGATTTGAGCCAGTATAGGTGGGTTTCGATAAGTATGGGTGGGTATAAATGGGTATAGCTATGTACAGATAGGATTTGGAAGGTATGGGTAGGTATAAGTGGGTATAGGAGGATATAGGTAGTTTCGGATATGTATGGGTGAGTTTTGGTGGGTAGGTATTTGTATTGGTATGTATGAATGATGGGGGTTGATAAGTAAAGGTATGGGTAGGTATGAAGGGGTAATAATGGGTTTGTATTGATATAGATAGGTATGGGAGGTAGGCATAGTATGGGTGAATGGGGGTAGGTAGGGGTAGATATTAGTGGGTATAGATTGATGGTGGTGGGTATGGGTGTGTATGAGTGAGTATGCATGGATCATGATGTGTATGAGTGTGTATGGGCAGGTATGAATGGGTATGGATTAGATTGGGTTTTTTTGGGTAAGTATGTGTAAGTTTCAATGGGTGAGGATGGGTATTGGTGATTATATATATGTATGGGTATATAGGGGTAGGTATGGGTATGTGGGGATGGGTATGGGTGGGTATAAATAAGGGTAGGAGGATGTATAAATGGGTAAGTGTGGCTGGGTGGGTATTGGTTTGAGGTGGGTATAGGGTAGAATAAGGGGTATAAGGTAGATATCAGGGGTATGGTTGGGTGGGGATGTATAAATCTAGGAAAGAGTAGGTATGGGTGGGTATGAGTGTGTTGGGGTGGGTATGAGTGGGTCGAGGTTGGTATGAGTGAGTTGGGGTAGGTATGGGTGGGTTTTGGTGGTTGAGGGTGGGTCTTGGTGAGTGGTGGTGGGTATTAGTTGGTATGGCGGGTAGGGATACATATAGGTATATATGAGTGCGTATGGGTAGGTTAGGGAGGGTATAGATGGGCATAGGTAGGTCGAGGTGGGTATAAATAAGTAGAGATGGGTATTGGTGGGTTTGGTAAGATTACAATAGGTATGGGTAGGTTATGTTGGGTATAAGTTAGTTGGGGTTGGTATATATATGGTTAGATTGGTAGGTTGCATATGGGTAGGTTTGGGCGAGTATATATGGGTACGGGTAGGTATAAATAAGTTGGACTGGGTATAGGTAGGGTGAGGGTGGGTATGCGTTGTTATGGGTAGGTTGGATGAGTTTGAGTTGGTTTGGGTAGGTTTCGATGGGTTCGGGTAGGTATGGGTCAGTTATAGTTGATAGACGTGAGTTATGGTGGGTATAATGCTGTATCTAGGGGTAAAGGTAGATTTAAGTCGATATAGGTGGGTTTCGATATATATTGGTGGGTATAAATGGGTATGGCTATGTACAGATGGGATTTGGTCGATATGAGTTAGCATAAGTATGTATGGGAGGGTATAGGTAGTTTCAGATCTATATAGGTTAGTTTCGATAGGTAAGTATGGGTATGGGTATGTTTAGAGGATGGGGGTGGGTAAGAATGGGTATGGGTTAGTATGAAAGGGTAGTAATGGGTTTGTATTAGTATGGATAGGTATAGGGGATGGGCGTGGTATAGGTGAATGGGGTCAGGTAGGGGTAGATATTAGTGCGTATAGATGGATGGTGGTGGGTATAGGTAGGTATGAGTGAGTATGCATGGATTATGATGTTTATGAGTGTGTATGGACTAGTATGAATGGGTATAGATTAGATTGGGTTTTTTTAGGTAGGTATATAAGTTTTAGTGGGTGAGGATGGGTATGGGTGGCTATATAGATGTATGGGCTTATAGGGGTGGTTATGGGTATGTGGGGATAGATATGGGTAGCTACAAGTAAGTAAAGGTGTGAGGAGGTATGAACGAGTAAGTGTAGCTGGGTGGGTATTGGGTAGAATGGGGTATAAGGTAGATTTGGGCGGGGGTATGGTGGGGTAAAGCTGGGAAAGGGTAGGTATTGGTGGGTATGATTGGTTTGCGGTGGGTATGACTGGGTCTAGGTTGGTATAAGTGGGTTGGGGTAGGTATGGGTTGGTTTTTATGGTTGAGGGTGGGCTTGGGTGAGTGGGCGTGGGTATTGTTTGGTATTGTAGGTAGGGATGTATATAGGTGGGTATGAGTGCATATGGGTAAGTTGGGGTGGGTATAGATAGGTATTGGTAGGTCGAGGTGGGTATAGATAAGTAGGGATGGGTATAGGGAGGGTTTGGATAGATAACGATAGGTATAGGTGGGTTATGATGGGTATGAGTAAATTAGGATTGGTATATATATGGTTAGGTAGGTAGGGTATATATGGGTAGGTTTGGGTGGGTAAAGATAGGTTCGATGGGTATGAATGAGTTAGATTGGGTATAGATAAGGTGAGGGTGAGTATGAATTGTTATGGATGGGTTGGATGGGTATGAGTTAGTTTGGGTTGGTTTGGGTGGGTTCGGGTAGGTATAAGTAAGTTTCAATTGATAGGCATGGGTTGTGGGGGGTATGGGGTTGTATCTATGGGTAAAAATAGATTTGAGTCGGCATAGGTGGGTTTCGATATGTATAGGTTGGTATAAATGGATATAGCTATGTATAGATAGGATTTGATGAGTATGAATAGGTACAAATGGGTATGGGAGGGTATAGGTAGTTTCAGATCTGTATTGATGAGTTTCGGTGGGTAAATATGGGTATGGGTATGTATGGAGGATGAGGTTGGGTAAGAATGGGTATGGGTAGGTATGAAGGGGTAGTAATGGGTTTGTATTGGTATGGATAGGTATGCGGGGAGGCGGGGCGTGTTATGGGTGAATGGGGGTAGGTAGGTATAGATATTAGTCGGTATAGATAGATGATGGTGGGTATGGGTGGGTTTGTTTGAGTATGAATGAATTAGGATGTGTATGAGTGTGTATGGCTAGGTATGAATGGGTATGGATTGGATTAGGTTTTTTGGGTAGGTATGTGTGTATTTTAGTGGGTGAGGATGGGTATGGGTGATTTTATGTATGTATGGGCTTAAAGGGGTGGGTATGGGTATGTTGGGATGGGTATAGTTGGGTATAAGTAAACATAGGAGGACGTATAATTGGGTAAGTGTGGTTGGGTGGGTGTTGGTTTAAGGTAGGTATAGTGTAGAATAGGGGGGTATAAGTTGGATACGTGGAGGGTATGGTGGCGTGGGAATGTATAAAGCTAGGATAGGGTAGGTTTGGGTAGGTATGAGTGGGTTATGGAGGGTATGAATGGGTCGAGGTTGGTATGAGCGGGTTTGAGTAGGTATGGGTGGGTTTTGGTAGGTGAGGGTGGGTCTGGGTGAGTGGGGGTGGGTATTGGTTAATATGGTGCGTAGGGATACATATAGGTGGGTATGAGTATGTATGGGTAGGTTGGTGGTGGGTATAAATGGGCATAGATAGGTCGAGCTGGGTATAAATAAGTAGGGGTAGGTATGGGTGGGTTTGGATAGATAATGATAGGTATGGGTAGGTTGTATTAGGTATGAGTGGATTGAGGTTAGTATACATATGGTTAGATAGATAGGGTGCATATGGGTAGGTTTGGGTAGGTATAGATGAATACGAGTGGGTATAAATAAGTTAGACTGGGTATAAGTAGGGTGAAGGTGGGTATATTTTTTAATGGCTGGGTTGGATGGGTATGAGTTGGTTTGGATTGGTTTGGGTTGGTTTATGTAGATTCGGGTAGGTATGGGTAAGTTTCTATTGATGGGTGTGGGTTGTAGTAGGTATAGGTGTGTACCGGTGGGTAAAGGTGGATTTAAGCCGATATAGGTGGGTTTCGGTATGTATGGGTAGGTATAAATGCGTGTGGCTATGTATAGACAGGATTTGGTGGGTATGAGTAGGTATTACTGGGTATGGGAGGGTATAAGTAGTTTCGGATCTATATGGGTCAGTTTCGATGGGTAAATATGGGTATGGATATAAATGGAGGATGAAAGTGGGTAAGAATAGGTATGGGTAGGTATGATGAGGTAGTAATAGGTTTGTATTAGTATGGATAGGTATGGGTGGTAGGTGTGGTATAGGTGAATAGGGGTAGGTAGGGGTAGATATTAGTGGGTATAGATGGATGGTAGTGGGTATGGGTGGGTATTATTGAGTATGTATGGATTATAATTGGTATGAGTGTGTATGGGCAGGTATGAATGAGTATGGATTGGATTAGATTTTTTTGGTAATTATGTATGACTTTCAGTAGGTGAGGATGGGTATGGGTGATTTTATGTATGTATAGGCATATAGGGGTGGGTATAGGTATGTGGGGATAAGTATGGGTGGGTACAAATAAGTAAGGGTAGGAAGAGATATGAATGGGTAAGTGTGGCTGGGTGGGTATTGGTTTGGGGTTAGTATGGGATAGAATGGTGGGTATTAGTTGGTATGGTGGGTAGGGATACAAATATGTGGGTATGAGTGCGTATGGATAGGTTGAGGTGGGTATAGATAAGCATAGGTAGATCGAGGTCGGTATAGATAAGTAGGGGGGATATAGGGGGGTTTGGATAGATGGCAATAGGTATGGGTAGGTTGTATTAGGTATAAGTAGGTTGGGGTTCGTATATATATGGTTAGCTAGGTGTGGTGTATATGGGTGGGTTTGGGTAGGTATAGATGGGTACGGGTGGGTATGAATGAGTTGGACTAGGTATAGGTAGGGTGGGGGTGGGTATGAGTTGTTATGGGTGGGTTGGATGGGTATGAGTTAGTTTGGGTTAGTTTGGGTGGGTTTAGATGGGTTCGGGTAAGTATGGATAAATTTCAGTTGATGGGCGTGGGTTATGGTCGGTATTGGGGTATATCTACGGGTAAAGGTATATTTAAGACGGTATATATGGGTTTTGGTGTGTATAGGTGGGTATAAATGGGTATGGCTATGTACATATGGGATTTAATGGGTATAAGTAGGTATAAGTGGGTGTGGGAGGGTATAGGTAGTTTAAGATCTGTATGGGTGTGTTTAGGTGGATAAATATAGGTATATATACGTATGAAGGATAGGGGTGGGTAAGAATAGGTATGGGCAGGTATAAAGGGGTAGTAATGGGTTTATATTGGTATGGATAGGTATAAGGCTTGGGTATAATATGGGTGAATGGGGGTAGGTAGGGGTAAATATTAGTGGGTATAGATGGATAATGGTGGGTATGGGTGGTTATGAGTGTGTATGCATGGATTGGGTTGGGTATAAGTGTGTATGGGCGGGTATGAATTGGTATGGATTGGATTGGGTTTTTTAGGGTAGATATATATGAGTTTTCAGTGGGTAAGGATGGGTATGGGTGATTATATGTATGTATGGGCATATAGGGGTTGATATGGGTATATGGTGATGGGTATGGGTGGGTACAAGTAAATAAGGGTAGGAGGAGGTTTGAATGGGTAAATATAGCTAGGTAGGTATTGGTTTGAGGTGGATATAGGGTAGAATAGGAGTTATAATGTTGATATAGGGGGGTATGGTAGGGTAGGGATGTATAAAGCTAGGAAAGGGTAGGTATAGGTGGGTATGAGTGGGTTTGGGTGGGTATGAGTGGGTCGAGGTTGGTATGAGCTGGTTGGGGTTGGTATGGGTAGGTTTTGGTAGTTGAGGGTGGGTTTGGGTGAATAGGGGTGGGTATTGGTTAGTATGGTGGGTAGGGATATATATATGTGGGTATAAGTGCGTATGATAAGGTTATGGTGGTTATAGATGGGCATAGGTAGATCGACATGGGTATAGATAAGTAGGGGTAGGTATGCGTGGGTTTGGATAGATAAAAATAGGTATTAATGGGTTATATTGGGTACGAGTGGGTTAGGGTTGGTATATATATGGTTAGGTGGGTAGTTGTGGGTGGATATAGATGGGTATAGGTAGGTATAAATATATTGGACTGGGTATAAATAGGGTGAGGGTGGGTATAAGTTGTTATGGGTGGGTTGGATGGGTATGAGTTGGTTTGGGTTGGTTCGGGTAGGTATGGGTAAGTTTCAATTGATAAGCATGGGTTGTAGTGGGTATGGGGGTGTATCTATGGGTATAGGTGGATGTGAGCCAGCATAGGTGGGTTTCGATGTGTATGGGTTGGTATAAATGGGTATAGTTTTGTACAGATGTGATTTGGTGGGTATGAGTAGGTTTATATGGGTATAGGAGGGTATATATAGTTTCGGATCTGTATAGGCAAGTTTCAGTGGGTAAATATGCAACATATGGATATGTTTGGAGGATGGGGGTTGGTAAGAATAGGTATTGGGAGGTACGAAGGGGTAGTAATAGGTTTGTATTGGTATGGATAGGTATGGGGGGTGGGCATGGTATAGATGAATAGGGGTAGGTAAAGGTAGATATTAGTGGGTATAGATAGATAATGGTGGGTATGGGTGGGTATGAGTGAGCATATATAAGTTTCAGTAGGTGAGGATAGGTATGGGTGATTATATATATGTATGGGCATATAGGGGTGGGTATGGGTATATGGTGATAGGTATGGATGGGTACAAGTAAAGGTAGAAGAAGGCATGAATGGGTTAGTGTAACTGGGTGGGTATTCGTTTGAGATGGGTATGGGGTAGAATGAGTGGTATAAGGTGGATATAGGGGGTTATGGTGGGGTAGGGATATATAAAGCTAGGAAATGATAGGTATGGGTAGGTATGAATGGGTTGAGGTTGGTATGAGTGGGTCGAGGTTGGTATGAGCGGGTTGGGGTAGGTGTGGGTGGGTTTTAGTAGTTGATGGTGGGTCTGGGTACGTGGGGTTGGGTATTGGTTGGTATGGTGGGTAGGGATACATACAAGTGGGTATGAGTGTTTATGGATAGGTTGGGGCAGGTATAGATGGGCATAGGTAGGTCGAAGTGGGTACAGATATAGGAGTGGGTATTAATGGGTTTGGATAGGATGGGTATAAGTCGGTATGGGCTGGTATAAATGGGTATGGAATTGATTGGGTTTTTTTGGGTAGGTATGTGTGAGTTTCAGTAGGAAATGAAAGGTATGGGTGATTATATGTATGTATAGGCATAAAGGGGTAGGTATGGGTATGTAAGGATGGGTATCGGTGGGTACAAGTAAGTAAGTATGGGAGGAGGTATGAATGGGTAAGTATAGCTGGGTTGGTATTTGTTTGAAATAGGTATAGGGAGAATGGGGGGTATTAGATGGATATGGTGGGGTATGGTGGGATAGAAATGTATAAAGCAAGTAAATAGTAGGTATGGGTAGGTATTAGTGGGTTGGGGTGGATATGAGTGGGTCGAGGTTGCTGTGAGCAGGTTGGGGTAGGTATGGGTGGGTTTTGGTAGTTGAGGGTGGGTCTGGGTGGGTGGGGTTGGGTATTGGTTGGTATGTTAGGTAGGGATACGTATAGGTGGGTATGAGTACGTATGGGTAGGTTGGGGTTGGTATAGATGGGCATAGCTAGGATGAGGTAGGTATAGATAAGTAGGGGCGGGTATGGGTTGGTTTGGATAGATAACGATAGGTATGGGTGGGTTGTATTGGGTATGAGTGGGTTATAGTTGGTATACTTATAGTTAGGGGGGAGGATGCATATTATGGGTTTGGGTTGGTATAGATGGGTACAGGTGGGTATAAATGAGTTGGACTAGGTATGGGTAGGGTAAGGATGGGTATGAGTTATTATGGGTAGGTTGGAGAGGAATGAGTTGGTTTGGGTTGGTTTGGGTGGGTTTAGGTGGGTTCGGGTTGGTATAGGTAAGTTTTAGTTGATAGGCTTGGGTTTTTGTGGGTATTAGGGTGAATCTATAGGTAAAAGTGGATTTGAGCTGGCATAGGTGGGTTTCGGTGTGTATGAGTTGGTATAAATGGGTATAGCTATGTACAGATAAGATTTAGTAGGTATGAGTAGGTATAACTGGGTATGGGAAGGTATAGGTACTTTCGGATCTATATGGGTGAGTTTCGATGGATAAGTATGGGTATGGGTATGTATGGAGGATGGGGGTGGGTAAGAATGGGTAGAGATATCAGATTCTGGAGGGATACTTGGCTGGGGGACAGACCTCTAGAGCATCTCTTCCCAGCTCTTTTCGCGGTGGTCCGGAACAAGGGAGCTTCAGTCCGAGCCCAGGCTAGTAGGAGGCGAGGGTCTATTGGATAGCGCTTGCGGTTCGCTTCTCCTTTAGACCATGACGGTCAGCGTGAGCTTCGGGACCTCCACCTGATTCTCCAGGCGGCCTCGTTCCGACCGGTCAAGGATGAGGTTTGTTGGAGCGGCAATTCCTCAGGACTTTTCTCGGTTAGATCCTTCTACGATCATCTCCTTCCACGGGTGCAGAGGTACGGCCCGTCGAAGGCTATATGGAAGTTGAAGGCTCCCTCGAAGGTCCAGATTTTTTCCTTGTTGGCTTCGAGGAATAAGATTCTGATGAAGGCCAATCTGATTAGGCGTCACCACCCACAGACAACAGATGCTTCTTGCACCTTCTGCGCCTCGGAGGAGGAGACGACATCGCATCTTCTGCTTGGGTGCCCTTTCGCGAGGGTTCTATGGGATCACTTCGAGAGCATGGCAGGTCTTTCTTCGCATCCCCGGTCCCTTAGAGGGCTTTGGACTTCTTGGAGGAGGAGAAGAATTCCAGTGGTGCTTCGGAAGACATGGGATGTTTTGGCCATGGCGATACTCTGGGTTATTTGGCCAGAGCGGAATAGCAGAATTTTCTCTGGTAAGTCGGCAGGGCAGGATAAGCTGCGGATCTCGGTGATCTCTGTCTTCCGCGCTTGGATACCGCCTTGGAGGGATAAACTTGGGGCGGAGGCTACCATTTTTTGTAACAACCTTTTATCTTGAGTGATTAATGGATTTTGGTTGGGGTCCGCCAAACCCTCCCTCCGTTAGGAGGGGTTCTCAAAAAAAAAAGAATGGGTATGGGTAGGTATAAAGGGGTAGTAATGGGTTTGTATTTGATTGGATAGGTATTGAGAATGGGCGTGGTATGAGTGAATGAGGGTAGGTAGGCGTAGATATTAGTGGCTATAGATGGAGGGTTGTGGGTATGGGTGGGTATGAGTGAGTATGCATGTATCAGGATGGGTATGAGTGTGTTTCGGCGGGTATGAATGAGTATGGATTGGATTGGGTTTTTTTGGGTAGGTATGTGTAAGTTTCCGTGGGTGAGGATGGGTATGGGTGAATATATATATGTATGGGCATATAGGGGTAGGTATGGGTATGTGGGGATGGGTATGGTTGATAATATATATGTATGGGCATATAGGGGTAGGAATAGGTATGTGGGGATGGGTATGGGTGGGTAATAGTAAGTAAGGGTGGGATGAGGTATGAATGGGTAAATGTGGCTGGGTGGATATTGGTTTGAGGTGAGTATGGGGTAGAATATAGGGTATATGGTGGATATGGGAGGGTATTATGGCGTGGGTATGTATAAAGCTAGGAAAAGGTAGGTATGGTTGGGTATGAGTGAGTTGGGGTGGGTATGAGTGGGTCGAGGTTGGTATGAGCGGGTTGGGGTAGGTTTTGGTGGTTAAGGTTTGGTCTGGGTGAGTAGGGGTAGGTATGGGTTGGTATGGTGCTTAGGGATACATATAGGTAGGTATAAGTGTGTATGGTTAGGTTGGGGTAGGTATAGATGGGCATTGGTTGGTCGAGGTGGGTATAGATAATAAGGGGTAGGTATGAGTGGATTTAGATAGATAATGATAGGTATGGATGGGTTGTATTAGGTATGAGTGGATTAAGGTTGGTATATATATGGTTAGGTGGGTGGGGTACATATGGGTAGGTTTGGATAGGTATTGTATTTGAGGTGGGTATGGGGTAGAATGGGGGGTATAAGGTGGATATGGGGGGTATGGTGGGGTGGATATATATAAAGCTAGGAAAGGGTAGGTATGGGTGGGTATGAGTGGGTTAGGGTGGGTATGAATAGGTCGAGGTTAGTATAAGCTAGTTGGGATAGGTATATATGGGTTTTGGTACTTAAGGGTGGGTCTGGGTGAGTGGGGTTTGGTATTGGTTGGTATGGTGGGTAGGGATACATATAGGTAGGTATGAGTGCGTATGGGTTTGTTAGGGTGGGTATAGATAGGCATAGGTAAGTCGATGTGGGTATAAATAAGTAGTGGTGGGTATTGGTGGCTTTTGACTGATGACGATAGGTATAGGTGGGTTGTGTTGGGTATAAGTTAGTTGGGGTTGGTATACTTATGGTTAGGTAGGTGGGATGTATATAGGTGGGTACGAGTTGTTATGGGTAGGTTGGATAAGTATGAGTTTGTTTGGGTTGGTTTGGGTGGGTTTAGTTGGGTTCGGGTAGGTATAGGTAAGGTTTAGTTGATGGGCGTGGGTTGTGGTGGGTGTGGTGGTGTATATATGGGTGAAGGTTGATTTGAGCCGGAATAGGTGGGTTTCAGTGTGTCTTGGTGGGTATAAATGGGTATAGCTATATACAGATAGGATTTGATCGGTATGAGTTGGTATAAGTGGGTATGGGAGGGTATAGGTAGTTTCGGATATGTATAGGTGACTTTCGATAGGTAAGTATGGTTATGAGTATGTTTGGAGGATGGGGATGGGTAAGAATGGGTATGGGTAAGTATGAAGCGGTAGTAATGGGTTTGTATTGGTATGGATAGGTATTTGGAGTAGGTTTGGTATGGGTGAATCGGGGTAGGTAAGGGTAGATATTAGTGTGTATAGATGGATGGTGGTGGGTATAGGTGGGTATGAGTGAGTATGCATGGATTATGATGTGTATGAGTGTGTATAGGCGGGTATAAATGGATATGGATTAGATTGAGTTTTTTTGGCTAGGTATGTGAGTTTTCAGTGGGTGAGGATGGGTATGGGTGACTATATGTATGTATGGGCATATAGGGGTGGGTTTGGGTATGTAGGGATAGGTATGGATGGGTACAAGTAAGTAAGGGTGTAAGGAGGTATGAATGGGTAAGTGTGGCTGGATGGGTATTGGTTATAGATGAGTATTGGATAGAATGGGGGGGTATAAGGTGGATATGGGGGGTTATGATGGTGTGGGGATGTATAAAACTAGGAAATGGTTGGTATGGGTGGGTATGATTGGTTTTGGGTAGGTATGAGTGGGTCAAGGTTGGTATGAGCGGGTTGGGGTAGGTATGGGTGGGTTTTTATGGTTGAGGGTGGATCTGGATGACATATGGTTGGGTAGGAAGGGTGCATATGGGTGGGTTGGGATTGGTATACATATAGTTAAATAGAAAGGGTGCATATGGGTCGGTTAGGATTAATATATATATGGTTAGGTAGGTAGGGTGCATATGGGTTGGTTTGGGTGGGTATGGATAGGTTCGGGTGGGTATGAATGAGTTGGACTATGTATGGGTAGGGTGAGCGTGAGTATGAATTGTTATAGGTGGCTTAGATAGGTATGAGTTAGTTTGGGTTAGTTTGGGTAACTTTAGGTGGGTTTGGGTAGGTATGGGTAAGTTTCAATTGATGGGCATTGGTTGTGGGGGGTATGGGGGTGTATCTATAGGTAAAGATAGATTTGAGTCAGTATTTGTGGGTTTCGGTGTGTATGGGTGGGTATAAATTGATATGGCTATGTATAAATGGGATTTGGTGGGTATGAATAGGTATAAATGGGTATGGGAGGGTATAGGTAGTTTCGTATCTATATAGGTGAGTTTCAGTGGGTAAATATGGGTATGGGTATGTATGGAGGATGGGATTGGGTAAGAATGGGTATGGGTAGGTATGAAAGGGTAGTAATGAGTTTATATTGGTATGGATAGGTATGCGAGGGGGGCATAGTATGGGTGAATGGGGGTAGATTGGTGTAGATATTAGTGGGTATAGATGAATGGTGGTGGGTATAGATGGGTATGTGTGAGTATGCATGGCTTAGGATGCATATGAGTGTGTATGGGCGGGTATGAATAGGTATGGATTAGATTGGGTTTTTTTAGGTAGGTATGTGTGAGTTTTAGTGGGTGAGGATGGGTGTGGGTGATTATATGTATGTATAGACTTAAATGGGTGGGTATGGGTATATGGGGATGGGTATGGAGGGTACAAGTAAGTAAGGGTAGGAGGAGGTATGAATGGGTAAGTGTAGCTGGGTAGGTATTGGTTTGAGGTGGGTATAGGATAGAATGGGGGGTATAAGAAGGATATAGGGAGGGTATCGTGGATGGGGATGTATAAAGCTTGGAAAGAGTAGGTATGGGAGGGTATGAGTGGGTTAGGGAGGGTATGAGTGGGTCGAGGTTGGTATAAGTAGGTTGGAGTAGGTATGGGTCGGTTTTGGTGGGTGAGGGTGGGTCTGGGTGAGTGGTGGTGGGTATTGGTGGGTTGGGATATATATAGGTGGGTATGAGTGTGTATAGGTAGGTTGGGGCGGGTATAGATGGGCATAGATTGGTTGAGGTAGGTACAGACAAGTAGGGGTAGGTATGGGTAGGTTTAGATAGATAACGATAGGTATGGGTGGGTTGTATTGGGTATGAGTGGGTTGAGGTTGGTATATATATGGTTAGGTGGGTAGGGTGCATATGGGTGAGTTTGGGTGGGTATAGATGGATACGGGTGGGTATGAATGAGTTAGACTGGGTATAATTAGGGTGAGGGTGGGTATGAGTTGTTATGGGTGGGTTGGATGGGTATGAGTTGGTTTGGATTGGTTTGGGTAGGTTTTTGTTGGTTTGGGTATGTATGGGTAAGTTTCAGTTAATGGGTATAGATTGTAGTGGGTATGTGGGAGTATCTGTAGGTAAAGGTGGATTTGAGCCGATATAAGTGGGTTTCAATGTGTATGGGTTGGTATAAATAAAAATAGCTATGTACAGATAGGATTTGGTGGGTATAAGTAGGTATAAGTGGGTATGGGAGTGTATAGGAAGTTTCGGATCTATATTTGTCAGTTTCGGTAGGTAAAATATAGGTATGGATATGTATATAGAATGGGGGTGGGTAAGAATAGGTATAGGTAGGTATGATGGGGTAGTAATAGGTTTGTATTGGTATGGATCGGTATGGGTGGTGGGTAAGGTATTGGTGAATGGATGTAGGTAGGGGTAGATATTAGTGGGTATAGATAGATGGTAGTGGGTATGGGTGGGTATTATGCATAGATTATGAATGGTATGAGTGTGTATGAGTGGGTATGAATGTGTATGGATTGGATTGGGTTTTTTTGGGTAATTATGTATAACTTTCAGTAGGTGAGGATGGGTATGGGTGATTATATATATGTAAAGGCATATAGGGGTGGGTATGGGTATATGGGGATAAGTATGGATGGGTACAAATAAGTAAGGTAGAAGGAGGTATGAATAGGTAAGTGTGGCTGGGTGGGTATTGGTTTATGGTGGGTATAGGAAATAATGGGGGGTATAAGGTGGATAAAGGGGGGTATGGTGGGGTAGGGATGTATAAAACTATGAAAGGGTAGGTATGGGTAGGTATGCGTTGGTTGGGGTGGGTATGAGTGGGTCAAGGTTTGTATGAACGGGTTGGGGTAGGTATGCGTGGGTTTTAGTAGTTAAGGATGGGTCTAGTTGAGTAGGTGAGGGTATTGGTTGGTATGGTGGGTTAGGATACATATAGGTTGGTATGAGTACGTTTGGGTATGTTAGGGTGGGTATAGATAAGCATAGGTTGGTCGAGATGGGTATAGATAAGTAGGGGTGGGTATAAGTGGGTTTGGATAGATGATGATAGGTATGGGTAGGTTGTATTAGTTATGAATAGGTTGGGGTTTGTATATATATGGTTAGGTAGGTGTGGTGCATATGGGTTGGTTTGGGTGGGTATAGCTGGGTGCGGGTGGGTATGAATGAGTTGGACTAGGCATGAGTAGGGTGAAGGTGGGTATAAGTTGTTATGGGTGGGTTGGATGGGTATGAGTTAGTTTGGGTTAGTTTGGGTAGGTTTAGATGGTTACGGGTAGGTATGGGTAAGTTTCAGTTGATGGGCGTGTGTTGTGGTGGGTATGGGTAAAGGTGTATTTAAGCCAGTATAGTTGGGTTTTGGTGTGTATAGGTGGGTATAAATGGGTATGGCTATGTATAGATGGGATTTGGTGGGTATAAGTGGGTATAGGTAGTTTCGGATCTGTATTGGTGTGTTTAGGTGGGTAAGTATGGGTATAGTTATGTATGGAGGATGGGGGTGTTTAAGAATAGGTATGGGTAGGTATGAAGGGGTATTAATGGGTTTTTATTGGTATGGATAGGTATGGGGTGGGCATGGTATGGGTTAATGGGGGTAGGTAGGGGTAGATATTAGTGGGTATAGATGGATGGTGGCTGGTATGGGTAGGCATGAGTGAGTATGCATAGATTATGTATGAGTATGTATGGGCGGGTATAAATTGGTATGGATTGGATTAGGTTTTTTAGGGTAGGTATGTGTGAGTTTCAGTAGGTGAGGATGGGTATGGATGATTATATGTATGTATGGGCATATAGGGGTTGGCATAGGTATGTAGGGATTGGTATGGGTAGGTATAAGTAAGTTAGCGTGGGAGGAGGTATGAATAGTTAAGTGTGCCTGGGTAGGTATTGGTTTGAGGTGGGTATAGTGTAGAATAGGGGGTACAAGGTGGATATAGAGGGATATGGTGGGGTAGGGATATATAAAGCTAGAAAAGGGTAAGTATGGGTTGGTATGAGTGGGTTAGGCTGGGTATGAGTGGGTCAAGGTTGGTATGAGCTGGTTAGGGTCGGTATGGGTAAGTTTTGGTGGTTGAGGGTGGGTCTGGGTTGTGGGGGTGGGTATTGGTTGGTATGGTGGGTAGGGATACATATAAGTGGGTTTGAGTATGTATGGGTATATTGGGGTAGGTATAGATGGATATAAGTAGGTCAAGGTGGGTATAGATAAGTAGGGATGGGTGTGGGTGGGTTTGGATATAATAAGATAGGTATAGGTGGGTTTGTATAGAATAAGATAGGTATGGGTGGGTTATGTTGAGTATGAGTGGGTTGGGGTTGGTATATATATGGTTAGGTGGGTGGGTATGATAGGTGCGGGTGGGTATGAATATGTTGGACAGGGTATAAGTAGAGTGAGGGTAGGTATGAGTTATTATGGATGGCTTGGATGGGTATGAGTTGGTTTGGATTGGTTTAGGTAGGTTTAGGTGGGTTCAGTTAGGTATGGGTAAGTTTCAGTTGATGGGCATGGGTTGTGGTGGATATGAGGGTATATCTATTAGTAAAGGGGGATTTGAGCCAGTATAGAGGGGTTTCGATGTATATGGGTGGGTATAAATGGGTATGGTTATGTATAGATGGGATTTGGTGGGTATGAGTTAGTTTATATGGGTATAGGAGGGTATAGGTAGTTTCGGATCTATATGGGCATGTTTCATTGGGTAAGTATGGGTATGGATATGTTTAGAGGATGGGGGTAGGTAAGAATGGGCATTGGTAGGTATGAAGGGGTAGTAATAGGTTTGTATTAGTATGGATAGGTATGGGGGGTGGGCGTGGTATAGATAAATAGGGGTAGGTAGGTGTAGATATTAGTTTATATAGATGGATGGTGGTGGGTATGGGTGTGTATGAGTAAGTATGCATGGATTAGGATATATATATATGAGTGTGTATGGGCGGGTATGGATTGGATTGTGTTTTTTTAGATAGGTATGTGTGAATTTTAGTGGGTAAGGTTGGGTATGGGTGATTATATGTATGTATAGGCATATAGAGGTGGGTATGGGTATGTAGGGATGGGTATGGGTGGGTACAAGTAAGTAAGGGTAGGAGGATGTATGAATGGGTAAGTGTGGCTGGGTGGGTATTGGTTTGAGGTAAGTATGGTATAGAATAGGGGGTATAAGGTATATTTGAGGGGGTATGGTAGGGTGGGAATGTATAATGCTAGAAAAGGGTAGGTATGGGTGGGTATGTATGGGTTGGGGTGGGTATGAGTGAGTCAAAGTTGGTTTGAGCCGGTTATGGTATGTATGGGTGGGTTTTGGTGGTTGAGGGTAGGTCTGGGTAAGTGGGAGTGGGTATTAGTTAGTATGGTGTGCAGGTATACGTATAAGTGGGTATGATTGTATTGGACTGGGTATGAGTAGGGTGAGGATGGGTATAAGTTGTTATGAGTGGGCTGGATGGGTATGAGTTGGTTTGGGTTGGTTTGGGTGGGTTTAGGTATGTTCGGGTAGGTATGGGTAAGTTTTAGTTGATGGGCATAGGTTGTGGTATGTAATGGGTGTATATATTGGTAAAGATGGATTTGAGCTGACATAGGTAGGTTTCGGTGTGTATATGTGGGTATAAATGGGTATGGCTATGTACAGATAGGATTTGGAGGGTATGAGTAGGTAAGGGTGGGAGGAGGTATGAATGGGTAAGTGTAGCTTAGTAGGTATTGGTTTGAGTTGGGTATAGGGTAGAATGGGGGGTAGCTCGAGGTGGGTATAGATAAGTAGGGGTAGGTATTGGTGGGTTTGGATAGATGATGATAGGTATGGGTGGGTTGTTTTGGGTATGAGTGGTTTGGGGTTGGTATACATATGGTTAGGTGGGTAGGGTACATATGGGTGGGTTTGGGTAAGTATAAATGGGTAGGGGTGGGTATAAATGAATTGGATTGGGTATGGGTAAGGTGAGTTTGGGTATGAGTTGTTATGGGTGGGTTAGATGGGTATGAGTTGGTTTAGGTAGGTTTATATGGGTTCGGGTAGGTATGGGTAAGTTTTAGTTGATGGGCGTAAGTTGTGGTAGGTATGGGGGTGTATATGTGTGTAAAAGTGGATTTCAGTATGTATGGGGAATTTCGGTATATATGGGTGGGTAAGTGTGTGTATGGGCAGGTATGAATGGGTATAGATTAGATTGGGTATTTTTGGGTAGGTATGTATGAGTTCAAGTACGTGAGGATGGGTATGGGTGATTATATATATGTATGGGCATATAGGGGTGGGTATGGGTATGTAGGGATGGGTATGGGTGGGTATTGGTTGGTATTATGGGTAGGGATATATATAGGTGCGTATGAGTATGGATGAGTAGGTTAGGGTAAGTATAGATGAGCATAAGTAGGTCGAGGTAGGTAAAGATAAATAGGGGTGGGAATGGGTGGGTTTGGGTAGATGACGATAGGTATGGATAGGTTATATTGGGTATGAGTAGGTTGGGGTTGGTATACATATGGTTAGGTGGGTGAGGTACATATGGGTGGGTTTGGGTAGGTATAGATAGGTACGGGTGGGTATGAATAAGTTGGACTGGGTATAGGTATGGTGAGGGTCAGTATGAGTTGTTATAGGTGGGTTGGATGGGTATGAATTGGTTTGGGTGGGTTTAGGTGGGTTCGGCTAGGTATAGGTAAGTTTCAATTGATAGGCGTGGGTTTTGGTAGGTATGGGGGTATATCTATAGGTAAAGGTTGATTTGAGGTAGCATAGGTGGGTTTTGGTATGTATGGGTGGGTATGATTGAGTATGCATAAATTAGGATGGGTATGAGTATGCATGGGCGGGTATGAATGGGTATGGATTAGATTGGTTTTTTTTGGGTAGGTATATATGAGTTTCAGTGGGTGAGGATGAGTATGAGTGATTATATGTATATATGGGCATATAAAGGTTGGTATAGGTATATGAGGATTGGTATATATGGGTACAAGTAAGTAAGGGGTGGGAGGAGGTATGATTAAGTAAGAGTGGCTGGGTGGGTGTTGGTTTAAGGTAAGTATGGGGTAGAATGGGGGATATAAGGTGGATATAGGGCCATGGGGATATATAAAGCTAGGAAAAGGTAGGTGTGGGTGGGTATGAGTGGGTCGAGGTGTGTATAAGTGGCTTGGTGTAATTATGGGTAGGTTTTGGTGCTTGAGGGTGGGTCTAGAGGAGTAAGGGTGGGAATTTATTGGTATGGTGTGTAGCGATACATATAGGTGGGTATGAGTGCGTATGGGTAGGTTGGGATGGGTATGCATGGGCATAGGTAGGTCGAGGTAGGTATAGATAAGTAGGGGTAGGTATAGATAGATAATAATACGTATGGGTTAGTTGTATTGCGTATAGGTAGGTTAGGGTGGTATATATATGGTTAGGTGGGTGGGGTACATATAGATGGGTTTGGGTAGTTATATATGGGTGCGGGTGGGTATGAATGAATTGTACTGTGTATGGGTTGGGTAAGGGTGGGTATGAGTTCTTATACGTGGGTTGGATAGGTATGAGTTAGTTTGGATAGGTTTATATGGGTTTGGGTTGGTATGGGTAAGTTTCACTTAATAGGCATAGGTTATGGTGGGTATAGGGGTATATCTGTGGGTAAAGGTGGATTTGAGTCGGTATAGGTGGGTTTCAGTATGTATGGGTGGGTATAAATGGCTATGGCTATATACAGATAAGATTTGGTGGGTATCAATAAGTATAAGTGGGTATGGGAAGGTATACGTAGTTTCAGATCTATATGGGTGAGTTTCAGTAGGTAAATATGGGTATGGGTATGTATGGAGGATGGGGATGGGTAAGAATGGATATGGGTAGGTATGAAGGGGTAGTAATGGTTTTGTATTGGTATGGAAAGGTATGGGTTTTGTGCATGGTATGGGTGAATGGGGGTGAGTAGGCATTAATATTAGTGGGTATAGATAGATAGTCGTGGGTATGGTTGGGTATGAGTGAGTATGCATGGATTAGGATAGGTATGAGTTTGTATGGGCGAGTATGAATGGGTATTGATTGGATTGGGTTTTTTTGGATAGGTATGTGTGAGTTTCAGTGAGTGAGGATGAGTATGGGTGATTATATGTATGTATGGGCTTATAGGCCTGGGTATAATTATGTGGGGATGGGTATGGGTGGGTACGAGTAAGTAAGGGTGGGAGAAGGTATGAATGGGTAAGTGTGGCTGGGTGGGTATTAGTTTGAGGAGGGTATGGGGTAGAATAGGGGGTAGGTCGAGGTGGGTATAGATAAGAAGGCGTAGGTATTGTTGGGTTTGGATAGATAACGATTGGTATGGGTAGGATGTATTGGGTATAAGTGGGTTAGGGTTAATATATATGGTTAGGTGGGTGGGTTACATATGGGTTATTTTGGGTAGGTATAGATGGGTGAGGGTGGGTATGAATAAGTTTGACTGGGTATGGGTTGGGTTAGGGTGGGTATGAGTTGTTAAAGGTAGGTTGGATGGGTATGAGTTGATTTAGGTAGGTTTATGAGGGTTCAGGTAGGTATGGGTAAGTTTTATTCGATGGGCGTGAGTTATAATGGGTATGGGGATGTATATATGGGTAAAGTTGGATTACGATATGTTTGGGTGGAATTCGGCATGTATGGGTGGGTAAGAGTATGTATGGGTGGGAGAAGGTATAAATGGGTAAGTATAGCTAGGTGGGTATTGGTTTGAGATGAATATGGAGTAGTATAGGGGGTATAAGGTAGATTAAGGGGGTATGGTGGGATAGGGTTGTATAAAGGTAGGAAAGGGTAGGTATGGGTGTGTATTAGTAGGTTAAGGTGGGTATGAGTAAGTCGAGGTTGGTATGAGCTGGTTAGGGTAGGTATTGGTGGGTTTTGGTAGTTGAGCATTGGTCTGCACGAGTAGGGGTGGGTATTGGTTGGTATAGTAGGTAGGGATATATATAGTTGGGTATGAGTACGTATAGGTAGGTTGCGTGGGTATAAATAGGCATAGGTAGGTTGAGGTAGGTATAGATAAATTGGGGTGGGTATGGATGGGTTTGTATTGATGATGATAGGTATGGGTGGGTTGTATAGGGTATGAGTGGGTTGGAGTTAGTATACATATAGTTAGATGGGTGGGGTATATATGAGTGGGTTTGGGTGGGTATAGATAGGTACAGGTGGGTATGAATGAGTTGGACTGGGTATGGGTAGGGTGAGGGTGGGTATGAGTTGTTATGTGTGGGTTGGATGGGTATGAGTTGTTTTAGGTTTATTTGGGTGGGTTCGGGTAGGTATGGGTAAGTTTTAGTTGATGGGCATGGGTTATGGTAGATATGGGGGTGTATCTGTGGGTAAAGGTGGATTTAAAACTATATAAGTGGGTTTTAGTGTGTATGTATGGGTTTAAATATATATAGCTATATACATGATAAGATTTGGTGGGTATGATTAGGTATAAGTAGGTATTGGAAGGTATAGGTAGTTTCGGATCTGTATGGATGAGTTCCGGTAGGTAAGTGTGGGTATAGATATGTATGGAGGATAGGGGTGGGTAAAAATAAGTATAAGTAGGTATGAAGGGGTAGTAATGGGTTTGTATTGGTATAGATAGGTATGGGAGGTGGGCGTGGTATGGGTGAATGGGGGTAGGTAGGGGTAGATATTTATGGGTATAGATAGATGGTGGTGGGTATGGGTGGGTATTATTGACTATGCATGGATTATGATGGGTATGAGTATGTCTGGGCGTGTATGAATAGGTATGGATTGGATTGGATTGGTATGGGTGAATGGGGGTAGGTGGGGATGTATAAAGCTAAGAAAGGGTAGGTATGGGTAGATATAAGTGATTTGGGGTGGGTATGAGTGGGTCGAGGTTAGTATGAGCGGGTTGGGGTTGGTCTGGGTGGGTTTTTGTGGTTGAGGATGGGTCTGGGTAAGGGGGGTGGGTATTGGTTGGTATGGTGGGTAGGGATATATATAGGTGGGTATGAGTATGTAAGGGTAGGTTGGTGTGGGTATAAATGGGCATAGGTATGTCGAGATGGGTATAGATAAGTAGAGATAGGTATGGGTGGGTTTGGATAGGTATAGAGGGTAGGCATGGTATGGGTTAATGGGGGTAGGTAGGGGTAGATATTAGTGGGTATAGATGAATGGTGGTGGGTATGGGTGAGTATGAGTGAGTATGCATGGATTATAATGGGTATGAGTGTGTATGGGCGGGTATGAATGGTTTTAGATTAGATTGGGTTTTTTCGGATAGGTATGTGTGAGTTTCAGTGGGTGAGGATGGGTATGGGTGATTATATATATGTATGGGCATATAGGGGTGGGTATGCGTATGTGGGGATTGGTATGGGTGGGTACAACTAATTAAGGGTGGGAGGTGGTATTAAGTGTGGCTGGATGGGTATTAGTTTGAGGTGGGTTTAGGGTTGAATAGGGGGTATAAGGTAAATATGGAGGGGTATAGTAGGGTTGGAATATATAAAGCTAGGAAAGGGTAGGTATGGGCGGGTATGAGAGGATTGGAGTGGGTATGAGTGGGTCGAGGTTGGTATGAGCGGGTTAGGGTAGGTATGGGTAGGTTTTGGTGGTTGAGGATGGGTCTGGGTGAGTTGGGGTTGGTATTGGGTGGTATGGTGGGTAGGGATATATATTGGTGGGTATAAGTGCATATGGGTAGGTTGGGTTGGGTATAGATGGACATAGGTTGGTCGAGGTGGGTATAGATAAGTAAGGGTGGGTATGGGTGGGTTTGGATAGATAACGATAAGTATAGATGGGTTGTATTGGGTATAAGTGTGTTGGGGTTGGTATACATATGGTTAGGTGGGTGGGGTGTATATGGGTAGGTTTTGGTAGGTATAGATGGGTTCGGGTGGGTATAAATAAGTTGGACTAGGTATGGGTAGGATGAAGGTGGTTATAAGTTTTTATGGATGGGTTGGATGGGTATGAGTTGGTTTAGGTTGGTTTGGGTTGGTTTAGATGGGTTCGGGTAGGTTCGGGTATGTTTCAGTTGATAGGCATGGGTTATGGTGGGTATGGAGGTGTATGTGTAGGTAAAGGTGGATTTGAGCCGGTATGGATAGGTTTTATTGTGTATGTGTGGGTATAAATGTGTATGGCTTTATACATATAGGATTTGGTAGGTATGAGTAGGTATAAGTTGGTATAGGAGGGTATAGGTAGTTTGTGATCTATATGGGTGAGTTTCGATGGGTAAGTATGGGTATGTGTATGTATGGAGGATAGGGGTGGGTAAGAATGGGTATGGGTAGGTATGAAAGGGTAGTAATGGGTCTGTATTGGTATGTATAGGTATGAGGGTGGGCGTAGTATGGGTTAATAGGGTAGGTATGTGTAAATATTAGTGGGTATAGATGGATGGTGGTGGGTATGGGTGGTTATGAGTAAGTATGCATGGATTAGAATGGGTATGAGTGTGTATGGACGGGTATGAATGGTTATGGATTAGATTAGGGTTTTTTGGGTAGGTATGTGTGAGTTTCAGATGATGAGAATGGGTATGGGTGATTATATATATGTATGGGCATATAGGGGTAGGTATGGGTATGTGGGGATGGGTATGCGTGGATACAAGTAAGTAAGCATGGGAAGAGGTATTAATTAGTAAGTGTGGCTGGGTAGGTATTGGTTTGAGGTGGGAATGGGGTAGAATGGGGAGTATAAGGTGGATATGGGGGGGTATTGTGGGGTGGGGTTGTATAAAGATAGGAAAGTGTAAGTATGGGTGGGTATGAGTAGGTTGGGGTTGGTATTAGTGGGTCGAGGTTGGTATGAGTAGTTTGGGGTAGGTATGAGTGGTTTTTGGTGGTTGAGGGTGGGTCTTAGTGAATAGGGGTGGGTATTGGTTGGTATGGCGGGTAGGGATACATATAGGTAGGTATGAGTGTGTATGGATAGGTTGGGGTGGGTATAGATAGGCATAGGTAGGTCGAGGTAGGTATAGATAAGTAAGGGTGGGTATGGGTGGGTTTGGATAGAAGACGATAGGTATGCGTGGGTTGTGTTTGGTATGGGTGCAAAATTTGGCTAACGCCCAACGGTAGGACGCACAACCCTGCCTAGGACCCATGAGTCCAATTGTAGGACCCGCAGCCCTGCTTAGAGCCCATGAGTCCAACAGTGGGACCTGCAGCCCTGCTTGGGGCCTACTTGCACTATCTAAGGTTTGGTAAATCCCCTCATAAATTTACTAAACCTCGGATACTTTAAGGAATATTCCTAGAATATTCCTTTGATGAAACAAACCACTATAAATAGGCAACCCTGTGAAATAATTCAGATCCCCAAATTCCAGACCAAAAACTCACTTTCGGTTTTCCAGAGCTCTATGAGCTTTCTTATTTTTAGAGTCCTTTTTTATCCTTTGATTACTTGTAAGAAGCACTCCTCGACCTATCAAGAGTAGCTCTACTATTTATTCAGAGATAGTGGATTCAAAGGTTGCATCTTACTGCACGAAGATGTAGGCTTCGCCCGAACTCCGTTACCAGATCCTGTGTCATCTCTTCCTCTACCTTTCTACTCTATAGTGCTTGTGTGATAGCCTAGCAAGTCACAACTCAGCGCTTGAAAGCGCTCCACATCTCGAAGGGTCAAACCTTCAATCGACTGTTGATGGAGGGTCACGTATGATAGCCAAAATCCTCTCCCATAGTTTGGCGCCATCTGTAGGATCTCTTATCATATTAGCTTGCAACATCTAAGTTTTCCAACTTCTCCAATAGTAGTTTCTGGTTGCTCGAGTAATCCGTCTCTCTCCATCGCTACACCTAGATGGCAAAAACACCGATGGACCAATCGGAGGAAAACAGCATGCACCCAGATGCTCAGCATCTGATGACTCGCTTAATGAGTCATCGGTTCGCAACGAGCCAACACCCGGAACAGCAACTTGCTGTTAATTCAAGGAGTCGCCCGTCGGTTGATCGCGTCGCCCAGGCTCAACTTTAACAGTCACCTCAACTCGCCGGCCAAATTCCTCAGCGCTTGGGGAAAGCACATGTCTCTCCCGGTACCGGTGCTCAAGCGTCATACCAAATCATATCAGAGGACTATCAACTACTCACCCTCATAAAGCAGAACGCCGCTCTCATGGTAGAAAGAGACTCCCTCCAACAGATTGCTATCGAAGTATGAACTGACCTCCCATGGTCTACCACTAGTATTAAAGACGTATCAGACGTCTGCCGATCGATTGATAATTTTTTGCTCCTTTTAAACGATCCGTCGTCGACATCGCTCAACATTCTCTCAAATCCCTCTCGAGAGGACCCTCGCCTATTCCTCGCAGGCCGACTGTCTCGGAGCATCTCCGTGAGTCTGCTCGCCATCCCAAGTCTCTTGGCTCCTAGTCATCCTCCGAGCCCTGCATCATGAGGGATGTTCGGAATAATGGGCACGACTCTAAAGTTCGGTAATATTACAATGGCGATCGAACCCCAGTTGGGAATCGGACGACGAGATAGACTCCAATGCCCTTTTTGCCTCCTCTTGCCCCGAGACGTCTCTCTGACCAATAAGGTGATCGTCGAAACAATCACGCCTCCGAAGGGCCACTTCATCAGCATATTCTCCTAGCCCAATTTCCTCAAAGCTGGAAAGCCCCCGCTCTCCCCAGGTTCAACTATTTAAAGGAAGATCTGACACTATACATCCTCGTTTTCAAACAGGCACTGACGCCACACGACCACAACAACCAGGTTCTATACCAGGCACCTTCGCTGGCAGCCTAGATGACATATCACTGGACTGGTATCATAGCCTCCCTACGGTCTCCGTAAGTCAATTTAGGGATCTTGCAGACCTCTTTGGTCAACACTATCGGTTGAACCTTAAGCCAAAAAAGAAGCTGGACTCCCTCTACCGGCTCAGGATAGGATCAGATGAAAACATTCGAGAGTTCTCTTGGAGGTTCCGAAACAAGCATGATGTGCTCTCCGGATATCACCTCGACGATGAAGCCATCATGCTCGCATTCAAGAATGCCATATTCTTTGACCTCCATATCTATAATGACCTCATCCGCAATCCTCCTGCCTCTCTTAGAGTGCTATTCGATCGAATTCAAAAGGAGATCAAGGTGGAGGACGATCAAGTTGCTCGCAAGAAATGTGATCTCGAGAAGCGCCTTTCTGATAAGGCACCAACGAGACCAATAGCTCAAGCTCGCAATGCTCAGGCTAAGGAAGATGGAACCTCTAAGAGACCGAAGCAGGCAGACGATAGACCCATAGAGTCTTAGAAGACCACGGATACCAAAGGGAAGTACCCTATCAACCGACCAAAGTAAAAGACCGCCGACTATCAATAACTCGAAAGGTTCTTCATCTGAAATCCATGATGTAACATCTTCCAAGTTATCAATGAAATAACAGTTGCTTCAAGTTCTATCGTACGACGGCCGAAATCCTTCCCTATATTAGGTCTGAGTGGGTTGGGGTTGGTATACATATGGTTAGATGGGTGGGGTGCATATGGGTAGGTTTGGATGGGTATAGATGGGTGTGCGTGGGTATGAATGAGTTGGACATGGGTATGGGTAGAATGAGGGTGGGTATGAGTTGTTATGGGTGGGTTAAATGGGTATGAGTTGGCTTGGTTTGGTTTGGGTGGGTTTGGACAGGTATGGGTAAGTTTTAGTTGATGGGCGTAGGTTATGGTAGGTAAGGGGGTGTATCTGTAGGTAAAAGTGGATTTGAGCTGGCATAGGTGGGTTTCCGTGTGTATGGGTAAGTATAAATAGCTATAACTATATACATATAGGATTTGGTGGGTATGAGTAGGTGTAAATGGGTATGGGAGGGTATAGGTAGTTTCGGATCTGTATGGGTGAGTTTCGATGAGTAAGTATGGATATGGGTATGTATGGAGGATGGGGGTGGGTAAGAATAGGTATAGGTAGGTATGAAGGGGTAGTAATGGGTTTGTATTGGTATGGATAGGTACGGGGGGAGGGTGTGATATGGGTGAATAGGGGTAGGTAGGGGTAGATATTAGTGGGTATAGATGGATGGTGGTGGGTATGAGTAAGTATGCATGGATTAGGATGGGTATGAGTGTATATGGGTGGGTATGAATGGGTATGGATTGGATTGGGTTTTTTTGGGTAGGTATATATGAGTTTCAGTGGGTGAGGATGGGATAGGGGATGGGCGTGGTATGGGTAAATAGGGGTACGTAGGGCTAGATATTAGTACATATAGATGGATAGTGGTAGGTATAGGTGGGTATGAGTGAGTATACATGGATTATAATAGGAATGAGTGTGTATGGGTGGGTATGATTGGGTATGGATTGGATTGGGTTTTTTTGGGTAGGTATGTATGAGTTTCCATGGGTAAGGATGGGTATGGGTGATTATATGTATGTATGGGCATATAAGGGTGGTTATGAGTAAGTAGGGATACGTATGGGTAGGTACAAGTAAGGGTGGGACAAGGTATGAATGGGTAAGTGTGGTTAGGTAGGTGTTGGTTTGAGGTGGGTATGGGCTAGAATGGGGGGTATTAGGTAGATATGGGGGGTATGGTGGGGTGGGAATGTATAAAGCAATAAAAGGGAAGGTATAGGTGCGTATGAGTGGGTCGAGGTTGGTATTAGTGGGTTGAGGTGGGTATGGGTGGGGTTTGGTGGTTGAGGGTATGTCTGGGTGAGTGAGGGTGGGTATAAGTTGGTATAGAGGGTAAGGATATATATAGGTGGGTATGAGTGTGTATGGGTAGGTTGGGGTAGATATAGATGGGCATAGATAGGTTAAGGTAGGTATAGATAAGTAGGAGTGTGTATGGGTAGGTTTGGATAGATGACGATAGGTATGGAAGGGTTGTGTTGGGTATGAGTAGGTTGGGGTTGGTATATATATGGTTAGGTGGGTAGGGTGCATATGGGTAGGTTTGGGTGGGTATAGATGGGTGTGCGTGGGTATGAATGAGTTGGACTGAGTATAGGAAGGGTGTGGGTGGGTATGTATTGTTTTAGGTGGGTTGGATGGGTATGAGTTAATTTGGGTAGGTTTGGGTGGGTTTAGATGGGTTCAAGTAGGTATGGGTAAGTTTTAGTTGATGGGCATGAGTTGTGGTTAGTATAGGGGCTTATCTGTGGGTAAAGGTGGATTTGGGTCGATATAGGTGGGTTTCAGTGTGTATGGGTAGGTATAAATAGGTATGGCTATGTACAAATGGGATTTATTAGTATAAGTAGGTATAAGTGAGTATGGGAGGGTGTAAGTAATTTCGGATCTATATGGGTGAGTTTCGGTGGTAAGTATAGGTATGGGTATGTATAGAGGATGGGGATAGGTAAGAATGGTTATGAGTAGGTATAAAGGGGTAGTAATAGTTTTATATTGGTATGAATAGGTATGGGGGGTGGGCATGGTATGGGTGAATGGGGATAGGTAGGGGTAGATATTAGTGGATATAGATGAATGGTAGTGGGTATGGGTGGGTATGAGTGAATATGCATGGATTAGGATGGGTATGAGTGTGTATGGGCGGGTATAAATGGGTATGGATTAGATTTGGTTTTTTTAGGTAGGTATGTGTGAGTTTTAGTGGGTGAGGATATGCAAAATTATATGTATGTATGGGCATATAGGGGTATGCATGGGTATGTGGGGATGGGTATGGGTGGGTACAAAAAAGTAAGGGTTGGAGGAGGTATGAATGGGTAAATGTGGCTGGGTGGGTATTGGTTTGAGGCGGGTATAGGATAGAATATAGGGTAGAAGATGGATATGGGGGGTATAGTGCGGTAGGGATGTATAAAGCTAGGAAAGGGCAGGTATGGGTGGGTTGGGGTGGGTATGAGTGGGTCGAGGTTGGTATGAGCGGGTTGGGTTAGGTATAGGTTGGTTTTGGTAGTTGAGGGTGGGTCTGGGTGAGTGGGAGAGGGTATTGGTTTGTTTGGTAATTAGTGATACATATAGGTTGGTATGAGTGCGTATAGGTAGATTAAGGTGGGTATAGATAGACATAGGTAGGTCGAAGTGGGTATGGGTGGGTTTAGATAGATGACGATAGGTATATATAGGTTGTGTTGGGTATGAGTGGGTTGGGGTTGATATACAAATGGTTAGGTTGGTGGGGTGCATATAGGTGGGTTTGGGTAGGTATAGATGGGTACGAGTGGATATGAATGAGTTAGACTGGGTATGCGTTGGGTGAGGGTGAGTATGATTTGATATGGGTGGGTTGGATGGGTATAAGATGGTTTGGGTAGGTTTAGGTGGGTTCGGGTAAGATTGGGTAAGTTTCAGTTGATAGGCGTGGGTTGTGGTAGGTATGCGGGTGTTTCTATGGGTAAAGGTAGATTTGAGCTGGCATATATGGGTTTCGGTGTATATGGCTAGGTATAAATAGGTATGGCTATGTATAGATAGGAATTAGTGGGTATAAGTAGGAATAAGTGGGTATGGGAGGGTATAGGTAGATTCAGATCTGTATGGGTGAGTTTCGTTGGGTAAGTATAGGTATAGGTATGTATGGAGGATGGGGTGGGTATGAATGGGTATAGGTAAGTATGAAAGGGGTAATAATGGGTTTGTAATGGTATGGATAAGTATTGGGAGTGGGCGTGGTATGGGTGAATGGGGGTAGGTAGGGGTAGATATTAGTGGGTATAGATGGATGATGGTGGCTATGGGTGGGTATGAGTGAGTATGTATATATTAGGATGGGTATGAGTGTATATTGGCGGGTAAGAATGGGTATGGATTTGATTGGGTTTTTTTAGATAGGTATATGTGAGTTTCAGTGGGTGAGGATAGGTATGGGTGATTATATATATGTATGGGCATATAGGAGTGGGTATGGGTATGGGTGGGTACAAGTAAGTAAGGGTGGAAGGAGGTATGAATGGGTTAGTATGGCTGGGTAGGTAATGGTTTGAGGTGGGTATAGGGTAGAATAGGGGGTATAAGGTGGATATCGGGGGGTATGGTAGGGTGGGGATGTATAAAGCTAGGAAAGGGATAGATATAGGTCGGTATGAGTGGGTATGAGTGGGTAGGGTGGGTATGAGTGGTCGAGGTTGGTTTGAGCAGCTTGGGATAGGTATAGGTAGGTTTTGGTGGTTGAAGGTTGGTCTGGGTGAGTGGGGGTAGGTATTTGTTGGTATGGTGGGTAAGGATATATATAGGTGGGTATGAGTGTGTATGGTAGGTTGGGGTAGGTATAGATTGGCATAGGTAGGTCAAGTTGGGTATAGATAAGTAAGGGTGAGTATGGGTGGGTTTGGATACATGATGATAGGTATGCGTGGGTTGTGTTGGGTATGAGTGGGTTGGGGTTTGTATATATATCGTTAGGTAGATGGGGTGCATATGGGTGGGTTTGGGTGGGTATAGATAGGTACAGCTAGGTATAAATAAGTTAGACTGGGTATGGGTAGGGTGAGTATGGGTATATATATATGTATATATGTATATATGTATATACATATATGTATATATATATATATATATATATATATATATATATATATATATATATGTATGTATATATATATATATGTATGTATATATATATATATGTATGTATGTATATATATATATGTATGTATGTATATATATATATGTATGTATGTATATATATATATGTATGTATATATATATATATATGTATATATATATATATATATATATATATATATATATATATATATAT